>JADLZN010002618.1:0-699577 GCA_018155175.1 Sinocyclocheilus anophthalmus
GAGCTGAACTGGTGCATTTAATATAAATTTTAACCTGATTGAGGAACTCAGTGCGAGGTTTAATTAAGTGATTGATGGTTGTTCAGATCTATGGAATTGCACATATTGCTGTAAACTTGGGATGTCACATTTTCATTCTCTTAAACTAATTATTTCCTCACGTTCCCTCTCTTTCTGAAAACTTGTGTGAATGCGTGTGTTTATGTTAGATTAGTTTATATGTCTTAGATTATCCAATAAAGCCTTATTTATATTGAAAAGAGAAGTATCTTGTGTTTTGTGCTTACAAGTTATTGTCTTAAACTGCCGATCTTGTTACATGTGCTAATTAATAGTTTTTTCACTATATTTTGGATATTAATATCCATTGCAGAGTTTATGTTATATGGCTCGTTCAATGAATCGCTGGCCTTCTCAGTGATCAGCCGTAAAACAGTGATTCTGTCCTAATTCCCTTGCCTATTAATGGTGGAGTTCCCTTTAAAATCTTAAATGATTCCCTTTGAGCTAAATTATTGACCTGTTTCCCTTACACGTGTTGGTGGATTTTGATGTGAGAGGACAACAGGGGGTGGAGAGAAAGCTTCATGGATTATGGTATTTTTGGCCAGAAGTGACAGTATAAGTTAAAACGTCTTGATGGATTTGTTTATTACAAACACACAGCTTTTCACATTACAAGATGTTATTTAATCGACTGGACTCATGTGGATTACTTGTGAAGCTGTTTGGACTCTCATTCTAACGGTACCCATTCACTGCAGAGGATCCGTTGGTGAGCAACGGATGTATTGCTAAATTTCTCCAAATCTGTTCCGAACCAAACTCATCTGGGATGGCCTGAGGATGAGTGCATTTTCGTTGCCGTTAAATGCAATTTAAAGGTTACATGCAATAAATAATTCCATTTCAGTTCATCTTCCATGAGCCAGAGAAGCTGATTATTCTTCTGATGCAATCACTTACACACTTACACACACACACACACACACACACACAAAACAATCCTCACTGCGGCAAGGAGAGCAGATCGATCAGTCAAGCTCTCAGATGTTTGGCTTCAGACTTGCTTTTAAATCTCTTACCTCCAGACCTCTGGAGTCCAGCAGAAGCGATAGGCTCGGCTCCCCAGTCCACTGACGGCATGTTCATCTGGGTGCACAGTCACAGTCAGGACTGGAGTTTAGGATCAGATGGCTTGGATTAGAATGAATTGACATGTGAAACTCTGTGACTAAATGTGATCGGCATAGTTAAAGGGAAATTCTGTAATTGTTTACTCTGGCACATACATTTTCACCTCTAGTGAGGTGTTTGCAAGATTAGTAAACATTAGGTTCTAACTGAAATGAGATATTTTCAAAACATTGTCAGACACTTATTTTAAGAGCTTTGCTTATGGAAATATTTCCTGGTAGGTAACAAAACACTGGTATAAAATGTATGATAACCTTCCTGTGAAGTTTTGAAATTCAAAGCAAGTCCGCTTTAGTGTAACCAACTTCATGGGAACACAGATACAACTTTCCAGCTAAATGCCATGATGCTTGTCGGCCAAATGTCACTACATGTCCAATTTCAAACTATCTTGGTGAGAGAGAGACAGTGTGTTATTTTTATTTATGGGCTTTTGGCCTTTTAATCAATAAGTGTAGATTGACAGGAACTCTGCAAGAGTGAGAAATGGGTTTCAAATCAGTGTAAATTTTTACTGATTTTTTTAGTCATAGTTTTTGTCTTTTGATTAAAATATCCTTCATAAATTTAGTTAATGGTCAATTTTATTCAGATGAAAAAATGGAACTCATTAACAAAGTGTGTCAGTTAGCAGTGTTAATTCCCATTATATAAAAAAAATATCCTTAATAGATTTTTCTGTAAAAAAAAAAAAAAAAAAAAACATTATTATGGGCTGTTCACTCAGAACACGTAAACATGCTAGATGGGCACATTGAACACTGTGCTCTTCTTTCATTTTTTTCAGCATCGGATGTTCATCTTGTGTTTTAAATGCACAACACTATTAATTAGGCAATGTAACAAGAATCGCAAGTTTTAAGACATTAAACTTGTGGAGCACAAAAACGAGATACTTCCCTTCTCTCTTTCCATAGAAAATAAGGCTTTATTGGATAAATTGCTAGACTATCAACTAATCGAACCCATGACACACGCATTCACCCAAGTTTTCAGAAAGATAGAAAGTGAGGAAAATAATTAGTTTAAAAGAATTAAAATGTGAAATCCCAAGTTTACAGGAATATGTGCCATTGTATAGATCTGAACAACCATCAAACACTTAATTAACCCTCGCACTGAGTTCCTCAATGAGGGTAAAATTGAGATTAAATGCACCAGTTCAGCAGAATCTGGGGTACTTGCTTTCCTGTGTCCTGTTCCCTGGGTTTAAAACTGAGTATTAGCTTTTAGCATCAGTTTTATCAGTGAATTAGCTTTTTATGTAAAACCAATATTCTTTCTAGACTTTCTATTTTAAACATAACATACTGTCTTAAATGTGACGCCTCCAATTCTAGAACTCAGCTTTTAAAAAATAGTTTAAAATAAAATTCATTTTGGAATTTTTAATGCAAAAATGTGTTCTGTGTGAATAGCACTTTAGTATATAGTTAAAGGGGTCATATTATGCAATTTAAATTTTTCCTTTCTCTTTTGAGTGTTACAAGCTCTTAGTGCATAATGAAGAGCTGTAAAGTTGCAAAGACTACATTTCTCAAATCCAAAGAGATATTCTTTAATAAAGTTAAGAGTCAACCACGCCTACCAAAAACGGCTTGTTCTAACACGCCCCCACATTTCTACGTCACTGTGTGGGAAGATTTGCCTAACGCCGCCCAAATGTTCATGCAAAGAAAGAATGCGTAACTTTTATTCTCGCTGTAGTATTGTTGTTGCCGTGTTGTTGCTGAGAATACATCAACTTCGCGCTTCGATCGCCGATCGGCTTTCACCATGGACGAAGTGGAGTCCAGCCCAGGCTCGTCACATGTGGTTGCCGCAAGCCAACCGGACGCTCCTTCGTCGAATCCGCAGGCTGCGCCGTTCTCAAGCCGCCCTCCTCTGCTTCACTCAAGCCGACCTCCGCATACTCTAGGCCGCGACTCACTCTAGGCCTCCAGCCTCCGCTCACTCAAATGCCGGTTGTGTTATGTGTTTTTCATTGTGAAAGTGAAACTACTTTGTTTGGTCTTCCAAAGAGGACACGACTAGAAATCAGTTAATTTTTATTTACAACACTGTTCCAGAACAGATTAACCCAAATATTCTGATGTGTCCAGTGCATTTTATGGAGTACTGTTTCCTGATCCTGGCTGTTCTGACTCACGGTCTGTAAGTACTTTTTTATATTTAAAGAATTTGCCACTGACGATTCAAACGCAAGTTTTTTGGGCAGTGTAGAGTAGCACTTGTTGTTTGTCATTTCTCCGATCACAAATGCAGAAATGGTTTTATGTTACGCTCCGGCCGGACAGGGCATCACAATATGTAGGGGTGTAACATTTTCCGTCACACGCTGATGTATTCGCAATCACCACGCAACTGGATAGCTGACCAATCAGAGCACACCTCGCTTTTCAGAACGATGAGCTTTGTAAAAATTGATGCGTTTTAGAAAGGCGGGGCATAGAGGAGAAACAATAATGTACAGTATGTGGAAAATAATGTGTTTTTTGAATCTTAAACCGCATAAACACTTTTCATTACACCAAATACACAAAATAATGTTCTTTTTAGCAGCATCATATGATCCCTTTAATATCTTGCATTTATAATTTTTTCTTATTTTCATCTGGTTTTCACTAACTGTAGAGAATTTTTAGAGGAGTTTTAATGTAAAAAGTTATCATCGTGATGCACAACGTTCCTCTTTGACAAAAAAACCTGTGAACAGTCAACACTCAATTCTTACTGCACTGAGCCATGGCTGAGTGTATGTTTGCGAATTTGTGTGCTTGTTTTTGTTTGTTTTGTTTTTGTGTTACACATATGTGGAGGCTTTGCTGACAGCTTTTTTTTAATCTCTTGTATGATATATTTGCATGTGAGACAACTTGTTGGTTATGGTGAAGGGGAGATAAGGGGGAAATTTGCATTGTCGCTAATAATATCGCTCTTTCTCTCTCTTTTGCATTTGAGCACATCAACGCCTCTCTTTACATTTTGCCTGCCAATTACAAAGCTTCAAGCATGCCCTGTTCAAATAAGCCTCTCTGTAGCACCAATCCTTGCATATTGCTGAAGCCGGGAAAACACTAGGATCAGTGAAGAGACCCATTAAATGGGGTGTCGCTTGGGTCTGCATGCTTCGCCTGTTCTGGTTTATTCAGCTGTGCGTGAAGAAGGGGTTAGGGGTCAGTGGGACTTGTGTATATAAGGTTTTTCTGCAGTGAGGAGGATGAAACTTGACCCTTAGGGCTCAGTCTTGGCTAACTAGTAAAGGCTGTTCCAGAATCAGCTCTGCTAACCTGACTCTGAACATTTAATCATTAGACGAGTGACTGTAAAACTGAGCCTAGATCTGCATTTAAGAGGAGCTACGTGATCTGATTTAGAGTCCAAGTGCAATCCTCAATGCATGAGTCCTTTACCAGTCCTTTAACGTTCAACAACTTTAACAGTGGTTACATTTACTATTATTCTTCCCTCTAGTCAGTGAGAAACATAAGACATACAACCCACATACACCTGCTCACAGGTGCATGCTTCATTTCTCTATGTCTCATCAGAACGCTCTCCGGTCCAGTGAAATCGTAACATAAAATGCAACTAAATCAGCCACCTTATGACTGAGCATTAGACAAGTCCAGGGTTTTATATGGAAAATTAAGCACCATTAATAAAGAATTGCAGGTCACTGTGTTTGCAGTGAGTATTGAAAAAACATGCCGATTAACTCGGCGACTGAAGAATATACATGCCATGTTCTCAGATGACGTGCCTGGGTGTCTTTCTGAGGTGCACGTCTAATTGAAACAACATGATTTGTTATGCTAAGATGATGCAAAAATAAGGATAATGACAGAAAATGGTGCTCAATTACTTGTCATCTCTATTCTAGGACAGCTGCTGTGTTCTTCTCTTACACAAGCCGAATGCTCGCTTCCTGTATAGTTTTGTGATAATTTGGGCAGAGCATCATTTTAACTGTTCCAAGTATAGTATATGAGACTGTTTTCTTGTCATTTAAGGAATAGTTCACCTAAAAATGAAAATTCTGTCATCATTTACTCACCCTCTTGTCTTTCCTAACCTGTATGACTTTTTTCAGTGGAACACAAAAAGACGAAAAATTGTAAACAACTTAACATTACATGTAAGTTCACTGTCAGTTTCATGTTTTTTGCAAGTAAAAACTGAATTACCATATAATTATGGTGAAAAATGGGTAAAGGACATTTCTGGAAGTCTTTGCATATCTCACATGATTTTATAGAAGTAATTGTGTTTCTTCTTGCTTTATATAATTTATTAGGCTACTTTTAGTTATTATAAATGCACATTATTGTGTTTTGTGTTATATTTTTTATATTTAGTTAATGTTTATTACATTATTTTAATGGTTTGTTTTTGTGTGTATAACCTTTTGCACTGGCTATATACAAGTATTTGTTTTGCACTTTCTATAAACTCTGATTCATCATGTGGTTTTCAGTCATACCACCTGCATTATTATGGTGGTTATTTGTAGCCGACATTTTATGGTACAAAGATTTTGGTAGTTTGGTATCAGTGTTAATTTTGTCAGCAAATTTTGATTTAATTTTAGTCATAGTCTTTTGACTAAAATGCCATTTAGTTTTAGTCATATTTTAGTCATCTGAATTGTTTTTAGTTTTAGTCGAAATATCATCCGAGTTTAGTCAACTAAATCTACAGTAAATTTTGTCGGGTAAAGAGCAGTGAGTGATTTTCTGTCTTTCTGTTGTTGCTTGATTAACATCAATGACTCAGACAATAGCAGCTAAATTAGGCTGTTGTCCCTGCAATGTACTGATACATGTTCTTCCTATTGTTTACGTTCATTTAAGACGTAATCAACTGTGTTTACATGAATACTCGTCAAAACGGACAATTCAACATAATTTTGTGTGTAATTCTCCGTTCATGCGACGCAAAAGAGTACTCGCGCGCTGTGAGACACGCTTTCCGTGTGTGCATATTTCAGTGTCTGCTCTCAGAAAACCGGACCGAATTGAGTTCTCTCTTGCGTCGTCAGATTTATCTATATGTCTGCTCTTCTCTTACTCCCACATATTGACATTTTTGAACGTTTTATGAGACATGCAACGTGTATTTCAGCTTATGTCCCGCCGGTTCATATGTACGCATCTAAACTCCTGACTATGCAGCAGATTCGTTCTGAATGAATCTCTTCCCAAATCGTCCCTCCCTAACATTTTCGTCTCGTTTTTATTCGTTGACGAAAATGTCAATATATTTTCGTCATAGTTTTTGTCATTCAAAAAGAGTTTTAGTTCGTTATCGTCTCGTTGCCGTCAGTGAAAAAAATGTTGTTGACGAAAATGATGACGAAGATTCGTCAACGAAATTAACATTGTTTGGTATATTAACTTAATGAAGTATACAGTTATAAGTTATAAAACATCCTGTAATACCTGAAACATTGTCACAGTATTTTTATTGTGAATTTCTGATGACTGCAGCTTTTTTTTTGTAAATTTAACAGTGCAATACAGTATATCCCCCCCCCCCCCCCCTCCCCCCCCCCCCCCCCACGATGTAACTGTTTTAACACAATTTTCAAAATAGCCTTTGTGTTCCACAAAACGTGGAAAAGTTTGAAATGACGGGAGGGCAAGTAATTTTTGGGCAAGTAATTTTTGAAAATTCCCACAGTTCCCGTATTGTGGGAACATGACTTTCCAATATTTTGGCACTGCTTTGGGTGAGTTGTAGAATAAAGCCTCAGGCCAGCCTCAACTGTATAGGGAACAAAGCCATAATCACAGCATAAGGTAGCTTTTCAGTGGCTTTTCTGACCTCCATGTTTATTACAACCATTAATCCTCATCTTCTACAATTCTGGGCATTTTTACATTTCCTCAGGGTGAACAATGTGGTGGTGCCTTAATGTGTGGAGTTTTTTTTTCTATAACTGACTTCATTATATTCCTGTCATATATATATATGACAGGAATATAGAGAACTCAGGGAAAAAAGTTTATGATCATTACCCTTGTTTCTCTTCTACATTTTATTCTACAAAGGCCTTAATGATAGATGTGCGTGCAGCAGGGAGTCAGTGGGATATATGTGGGTGAGGAAAGGCAGGAGTTGTCGTTTGACATCCTCCAAACATACTTTTCCTGAAAGTGGGGGAAATGTGCCTCAAATATCCCTTGTTATTGTTGAGTAGTCTAATGATCCTGTCTGCTGGTAAAGTTGAAGAGGGTGGCCGGATTACCTTTCAGCTATTTTGATTACACTTTGTGTGTGTGTGTGTGTGGTGGGAGATGTTCCTGTGAGGCCCATTAGACTTGCAGGCGGCCTGGGTGAGAGAAGAGAAAATTTCTTTCCTCTAGGGCTCTGCACTCATCACTTCACATAAAGGCCAATTTAGACAGACGCTAATGCACTTAGGAGGCACTGATGGAGGGCAGAACTTCTAAAGGTAGGAGTTGCGCTTTTATGCTCTTCAAGATTGAGTTTTTCCCCGCTTAAACTTCCCAGATCATTATATGGTCTATTTCAGTCGTCTCTAACCCCAGTAGACCCAGTAATGAGTGTTGGCTTTTATGATTATACTTGAAATGTTTGAGCTGGATCTGATTGACGTTTCAAATCCTATAATCTTCATACATATAATAAACTGGCTATTTTATTGCCCCGTTCTTCTTGCCTTTCAACCCTCGTGGAGCTCCATTTGGCCTCTGTGCATTCAGTCGATCTGTCCTAGCTTGTCCTAGCTTGGCTTTAGGGTGAAGCTCAGGTCCCTGGTGTTGTCACAAATGATATGTCAGAGGCACGACGAAGCCATTCATATGAGCCGTGCTGGGTCTGTGTAATTTAACACATAGCGCTCAGCACTGGGATGGTGCCAAAATGCGCGACTGCAGATCTCATCTTATCATATTCTGCTCCACACAGCACCATGCAGTCCTTCATAATTGGCTCTTTGAAAAGGTGTTTTGTTAGGTACGATTAGTCATACCCCATAAGAGACCAGACGCTGCTGTCCATAAGAGGCTTGACTGCATTTAAGTCACAAGAATTTTTGTTGATAGTCTTGCTTGACAATTACGCACCCCCAAGTATTGTGTTAGAGTAATGAATGTCATTATTGAGAATAATGGAAGGTCCGTAATGGGAATTTGGGAGGAAAATGTGCTTAAAGGGGTCATATGATGCGATTTCAATTTTTCCTTTCTCTTTGGAGTGTTACAGCTCTTGGTGCATAAAGAAGATCTGTAAAGTTGCAAAGACTAAAGTCTCAAATCCAAAGAGCTATTCTTTATAAAAGTTAAAGTTTTATGCAATGCGTAAAAAAACAGTATAAGTCATTATAATCAGTAATTATGTCCCCACTGGATGCAACAAATGCATTGTTTATAATGGGTTTTAATGTTTTTGTCTCGTCGCTCTGGCCGGACAGGGCATCACAATATGGTAAGGTGCGTAACATTTCCGTCACACGCATGAGGTATTCGGCCAATCACAACGCACTGGATAGCTGGCCAATCAGAGCACACCTCGCTTTTCAGAACGATGAGCTTTGTAAAAATCGATGCTTTCAAAAAGGCGGGGCATAGAGGAGAAACAATAATGTACAGTATGTGGAAAATAATGTGTTTTTTTAACCTTAAACCGCATAAACACACTTCATTACACCAAATACACAAAATAATGTTCTTTTTAGCAACATCATATGACCTCTTTAAAGGGATAGTTCACCCAAATGGAGTTTCTTTCTTCTGTTGAACACAAAAGAAGATATTTTGAAGTATGTTGGTAACCAAACAGTTGCTGGTAGCCATTGACTTCTATAGTCCCCCCCCCCCAAGATTATGAGTCAATGGCTTGTTTGGTTACCACTTTCTTCAAAATATCTTCTTTGTGTTCAGCAGAAGAAAGAAACTCGTACAGGTTTGGAACAACTTGGGGGTGAGTAATGATTACAGAATTTTAGTTTTTTAAACTATCCCTTGTAAAAAATAATATTATAGTTGAAAATTAATATCATTGTTTTCATCAATTGTTTCCATTTTACTTTAGTGTGAAATGAAATTATATGTAAATAGGTGGTAACATTTTATTTTAGTTTTTTTAACGGAAATTGAAAGCATTAATTAAATTAAAAATAATGTTACAGCAGTAAATGTATTATTTGTCTTCAATATTTTTTATGCAAATTCTACATTTTTTCGTTTGATTTTAGGGTGAAATTAAATCTAGACACACTTTTATGTCATTTATGTATTTGCTGATATATAAAGAAGTCACCCAAAGTGGTTTTAGGTGTCTCTTAACTAAAATAGAAAGCATTAGATAATATATCTTGCAAAACTATCATAATTTGCTGCTACAAATGTTAGTGGTCACTTCAGGGTTGAAGGTGAAGTCTTAAAGGAGCTCAGTCCTCTACTTTGGCATAAGGTGGTGTGGCTTTGAGGAATATTCTTGCTGTAAGTGTGAGAGGATGCAGTTTCAAATCTTGCTTGACAGAAGAACAGTTGTGATAAAAGAAGGTACATGCATGTTTTTATTTACATAGAGCGGATAAGGGTAAATAAAAACTACTTTAAAAAAAAGTTTTTGAGTACATTTTTTTAAACTCTTTTTAAGAGCTAACTCATAAAATCCACCTTATGTTTATTTTCCCCCAAATTTTGGAGTGGGGGGGGAGGGAGTTAGCTGCCATTTCTTTGTATTTAATTGTAAAATTTACTAGCAATTTTGGATTGAAAATTGTTTTCCTACAAGGTTTTAATGTGTGCGTGTGTATGCCATAAGGAAATATTGGGATATATCCACAGACACACACACACACACACACACACACACACAACAACAATGCATACCAGACGCACACGCACACACACACATCCACACACAAACAATATATATATATATATAATTTAAAGCACGTTTTAAATGTGTGTATATATATATATATATACACATTATGTGTGTGTATATTTATGTTTCAAAGTAAGATGCTTATTTGTAATATTAAGTACAATTGTGTAATCACAGATGTAGGCTAGGCTACTTAAAATCAGTCACTTCATAGCGCAATGCAGCAGTATTTGCCCAACTACTCTACATTGTAATAAATTTAAGGGATGTTTATAGTATTTAAAGACGCCTAATTTACTGAAGTAGTCACATTTACAAAACTGGCTTATCAAACTTCTGATATATGAACTCACTTTTGGCACTGCATTTGCATCGCATGCAGAGTCGTTTCATAATACGACTTATTATGAAACGATCTCTGTGACTTTTCATTTTCTGGATGGTGAGAAAACTGCACTATGGTCCACTAATCGCACATTCAAAGTAATTAAACCGGACCGTTGGGTCTTGAGAGATGAGTTACAAATAAACGCTGGCTGGCCACCACCCTTGCTACCCGTGGCCGCGCGCCAGAGCGCAGCTGCATTCGCAGACAGCCGGTGGATCCGCGCGCGTCGTTTGCGGCTGGTTGCGGGCAGTGACGACGCGCGCTCTCTCTCCCTCCGCGCTTCAGTGTGAATGAGCACGATCCTTCTCCTGCCACAGGCTTGCGTTCTTGAGGAATTCGTCATCAATGAAAGTGAAGGAAGACTAAACAGGAGAGGAGGAGAGGAGAAAAGCGAGAATGCGGGCAGATCAGAGACAGACGATTGCTTAATTGGTGAGTTAATGATAAATAACACTTGTAGCTGTGTCTATTTCGTTTTAGATGGATATATCGCTTTCTTCTCATTGCGAAGTATTACGTATTTCTTTAACAACTGTATTTTCCCCAAGCGTTTCCGCGTACACTCATCTGTAAAAAGTATATAAAAGTCTTGATTTAACTGTTTACAGTAAGTTATGCCTGAAAACGCGTATGAGCTGGAAAAGTGAATGAGTTCCTAAACGTTTAAAAATGTAGATTTATGCCATTTCAAGAAACCTAATTATTCTATTTGGCTTCTCTTTGTTTGGCAATGATCCTGTGCGCTGGTTAAGACAATGCGTTGTAAATGTTTTGAATTCTCATGTTAATGACAGCATTGCTGGTGATTTTGCTATTATGTAGTTGGAGATGAATCGCAAAGATTGCACTGATATGCGCTGTGATGCGTAACAGAACTTTAGTGTTTCCTCTGCCCATCGCTCCACTTAAATTACGCATCTTATTAATCAAGTGAAATAAACACTTTAAGTCATACATTTGCATGTGATAGTCATGACCTTACGCAAGTCCTTCCCCAATTATTCGCAATTCACTGTCACTGTCAAAGAGTGCCAAATGAATCCACTTCCAGTGGCATTTAAATGTGGCGTCTTTGCTCTAAGAAATCCAGTTTTATGGATGTTCAGTGATGTGTAGAGACAGATTTATGAGCACGGGTCACGTTCATTGTAGTTGCTGAGGTATATTTGCCTTGAGCTAATTAAAATCGATGATTAATTGATGATGTCAGTTTAATAAGTGGGACCACTCTGAGCCTAGCTGTGAATTTAAGACTGCTGGCTTCGTGTGGTGACATTTTGCGACGCAATGTGTCCAGATTCCTTTCAGCGCCTTTCCCGCTGCTTGGGGTACGCGTAACGGGGACTTGGAGACGCGTGCGCCCGCGAGAGAGAGTGAGGACGCGTACAGGTTCGAAAAGTGGACCCTGTAATAAGATGAAATGACGCAGTACGACTGACATCATCCGACATTAGAGTTGCATGCGTAAGTGTGCCACATTTAGCGTCGGTAAAAAAAATCGCACTTAAGTTTGGGAATGAAAGTGAGCTAAAAAGTATGTTGTATTATATAGAAAGGTGTTTGTGTTTGTGCTACATTTTGCGTAATTATGCCATATTTAGCGTCGTTGAAACATGAGTCTGCTTTTTGAGAATTGAAGAATTGAGTGAAACAAGATCCTATTGTTTTATAGAGTAATTGTATTTGGATACTGTTTTTAGACATTGAATTTAGGGCTGCCACTAACGACTATTTTTATTTCGATTACTCTATCACTAATTTACCGATTAATCGATTAATCTAAACGATTAATTTCCCACCACAAAAAAAAAAATCAACAATTTTAAAGAACATTTTATTAAACTTGCATCTTTGCCATTCAGTAGTGTACCATAAACAAGTATAAATGTAAACAAGCCATTGACGAAATGTAAAACTAAAAGAGTAAAAATGTAAACAAACCTAATAAAAATGAAATAAAAAGAAAATAATTACAAAAGTCTGAGAAAGTCAGCATGTTCTTAATGTCAATATATCCACATGTTCTGGGCTTCTGTTCATTACAGCTGTGAGTGCAACTACAAAGAGGAAAAATATGTTTCAATTAACCCCCTAAAAAACCCCCCCCCTAAACCCCCAACGGTTGGTTTTCACATAAATAAATGCAATGTTTGAGGTCAATGCGAATCAAGTATTACACGTGGATTATTAATAGTATTATATTAAAATTTTAAAGCATTAAAAGTACTCTTAGAAATTTGTAAACAAAGATTTAAAGCAGCACTTTGTAACTTTTTCTGTGTTAAAAATTTGCTAAATGTATATAATGAGGGAGTACATCATGAATTCATCTTCCAAAACCGCATTTTTGTCTTATTCCGAATCACTACAGCACACTTAATAAGTACTTATATTTGGACTATTGTAGCCTGGTCGGGTCATCACCGCTGCGGAGTAACACATACCTGCGTGAATCGCCATAGACATAAACCTAGAGAAGTAGCTCCGGTTGGAATGTACTTCCGCGGGATGTGTGCAGTTCTGTCTATTAACCGCTAGAGCACCAAAAGTTACATAGTGCAGCTTTAAAAAGCACATATCCAGCATGATGAAAAAAATGAACCAGAGGACTTCAGTAGTGGGATGAAACTCCAAATGAAACCAATTCTATGAAATCCTTTTTGGCAACATAGAGTGCAACAAGCAAGTGTCCATCTCATAGTCCAAATCACTGAAAACAAAGTTCAGTATTATAGTGTAAGAACGACAACATATCCACGTGTTCTAGTCTACTAATAATAGATAGAATTATAATACATTTTGTGGTAATAAAAATAGATGTAAGTGAACAATATCCTTTAAAATGACTTAAAATGCATATACGTATTATAATATGGCAATAATAATTAGTTCAAATAAAGTAGCAAAAGCAAGTAATCATATGGTTTTAACAAAACTGTTAAAATACATCATGTATTATAAACAATAGAGCTAATGATCTATAGATAAATTAACAATAATATCATATACTTTATTATAGACAGTGAATAGAGCTATGTACAGTCGATTACAACAACGGCTGCAGAGGTGCGCATCACAGCATGACGATGTTTTTTACACATTACTGTTCGACTAGCCTTGTTTAATAAGACCAAGCACCATTTTAATTCAAATGTCACTTAATCGTGAATATTGGGCTTCATTCTTTCGACAGAAAGGTATCGCCACGGTAATTTAATGAATAGCTGGACATCAAAAGGGTAAACTCAGAGTGAGGTTGGAGTTTTTATTTTTTGAAAACCGCGAGATAATGATGTATTATCTGTGTTTGCGTGGAGTCTAAATTAGTGTACCTTACAAATCTGATGAAGGGAAGGCGCACGTGCATCCCGATGGAACGGGGATAATAAACCCAAACTCACAACAACATGCACAGATGGAGTTTGAGCCGCTTCACACGATAACAGTTCCTGTGTGAACGGAGCTGCTGTGAGACGGACGTACTTAAAGTCCCCATGAAATCAAAATGAAAGATTTTTGGGTGTTAGTATCAATATGTTAATCTTAAGGTTATCTACAAGGCAGTGTGCTCCAAAACAGTGACAAAACTCGCATTTATAAGATATAAGCATTCAAAGCTTTTAGTTCGTCACTTCCGCCAAAACAGCTCAACGATTTTTTTTGACGTCACATCGTACTTCAGCTTCTCATCAAATCTTTTGACCAATCAAACGCTCTCTAGAAGCTGAAGCGACTGCCTCCACACTATAAATAGAAGCTGAAGCTGCGGCTTGGTTGCTTGGGGGGTTCACAGTGTAGTATTTCCTGTACAGTGAATGGCACGTAGTGCACAATGTAGGCGATAGGAAATGATTCAGACAGTGTAAATATGCTTTAGATTGGTGCAAATGAGGTCTGGTTTCACATTGTGTCACGCGAACCACGGCAGCGCACACAGTCTGATCCGGACTTTGGACATATGCCGCGATGGTCGGCATATATTAAATACTTTTAAAACTACACAGCCTCAGCACGATTATGATCAATATTTTGTTTTACTAGAGTTTCATATTGAATCTAGGGGGTAATCTATTAGACTGTGGCTGTCAAATGCGGCTTTACTGAGCTCAACGGCTCTGACCCGTGCAGATATAAAGAAAACGCTATTGGCTAATTTAAAAAGGGGGCGGGGCTGCTCGATATGTCCCACCCTGTTTTCCTGTTTCAGTTAAAATAACGAATTCACTATGGAAATTCACATAGATAATACTGGTGTTCAAGGAACTCAGGGGACCTTTAACGACACGCCTATAAAGCCATCCATCTAATATGTTAATAAATAGTAGCGTTTGTGAATTCACAGTTTGCTTAATTAGGGATTGTGTAAACGAGTTCAATATATAATGCAGCCTTGGAAAACAGTCTAATAATGTGTTTTATGGATTTTTGTCTGTGAAATGCGGTGAAAAGACTTCCGGTATTTTGCGGTTGCGATGACGCAGGCAAAATGAAGCGAGGATGTTTTAAAAAATCAATAGCGAATAGAATCGACGAATCGTGACAGCCCTAATTGAATTATGCTATGCTTCCATGAGGCAATTCAAATTGTGATGAAACATTTCTAGTACATTTCACTATGAACTACAAAGAAACTCTAGTAACTGAAATACAATACTAATTGAAAAAACCTGGAAAATATTTTTCTGAAATAGTAAAGCATATAGGCTACTACAGTAATCTTAAGTGACAGTAAATGGAATCTTTCTCTCCTTAGGATACCGAATCGTCTGTATGTTTTTTGTTTGAAAGTATGGTAAACGCTATGTTGGCGTGTTTTTTTTTTTTTTACTGTTGGAACAAAAGGGAACACAGCAATCATATTTGCTGTAGTCGCCTGTTCACTACGATATAAGTTTACCCATCTCTGATGACTTCTGCTTCTGATAACCCCGGAAATGTAAAAAGGGTCCTTTAGAAATAATCTACGAGGGATGTATGTAAATAATATATTTCTCTGGGTGTGGTTTTGTTTTGTTCATATATGTTAGCAATAGATTTAGAATGCATCTTAGCTGATCTAGAATCAGCTTTAATCATTTTCTTTCTGATCTCATTAAGTTATGAGTTAAAGTGGACTACTGATCTAGAGTCAACAACCTGTAGAGAAATTGATAATGTGAGGCTGTGCTGAGTGTGTTCTGGGCTTTGGTTTTATGTTTAAAGTTCTGATTCTCCGTGGGGTTTCTCTCATAAATATGAATTGGCTGCTTGGTGAAGGCATTAAGGCTTTGTCGGTGTGGCCCCGGACCGTGTTTAGTCAGTGTTCTGTCAGAGCTGATTGTTCCCAGTGGGAATGGCTCACCAGCATGAATGAAACACAGTAGTTTATAGTATTTAGGTTGGGATTGTGGTTGCATTTTTGTTACTTTAGTTGTTTTTTTGTTGCATTTGTTGGCACATCTGTGGAATGTGTGTTTTTACTAACAACCAGCACGCACAGATTGTGGGATAAAGAACTTCAATAATCTTAAGCCGGTGACCTGACCTGCTCCAGTTTAAATTCATTTGCTGTTTTGACAAACACCATGCACATTAGAATATCCTCCTTTTAATAATTTTGTGTTTTTTAATTGCTTTATGCTAAACAAAAGCTGTCCAAACATGGATAAATGTATGCGTGCAGTGCATTGAAACAGTTGTGTGTGCTCACAGGGGAAAATTCCCTTTCTGCCTGTCTGCCCTTTTCTCTCTTTTCCTGTCGGTCAGTCTTTCGCACCCACCCCCCCCCGATCTCATCTGATCTTGTCATGGTGTACTCTCGTGCCCATATCCCCGGATTACAGCCCCAGAGACAAACTGCAGAAACAACCCACCTGTCACAGAGTTCCACCCTGGGGACTAAAGACATCCCAGGTTCAGTGCCACAGCATGGGGAGTTTCTCTCCCTTTCCCCCTGAGAATGTCTTTTTTTTAGCTGTGAAAATACAAGAGATAGCCCATATGCCACTTTTCTTACCTGGGCGGCATCGGTGGTGGGATGAAACACAGGGGGGCGTTTTGATATTCAGAGGGGGCACACTTGTGACTAAACGTAACATTTACTGTTCAAATGTTTTTGGTTAGTGTAGGCTTGCTGCAGTAGTCTGTGTCACCTGGTGTTCGGACATACACCTATTACATTAGGTTTTTGGTTAGTGTAGGCTTGCTGCAGTAGTCTGTGTCACCTGGTGTTCGGACATACACCTATTACATTACTGGCCCACTGTGGTGGGCAAAACTGAGAGCGTCTGCTCTGCTCCATACAGCGCGCTGCAGAGTCACAGCACAGTGCAGCAGGAGTTGGATTTCACATGCAGAAAGTAAAGGCAGTTTTATACTCGCCACGTCCACGCAAGCGTGAAGATGTCTGTGGCAAAAATGACACAAATACTGACAAGACAATGGCTGAGGATTTGGTTTGCAAGTAAAGTTTACAAAAGTAAAGTAAAAGACTGCTTCTTAAACCAGAGAAGGTGGACATGTTGGCATTGGCTCTGCAAAAAACATGCAAGCCCTGTCACCGAAAGCCAATAGTTGCAGTCGGCTTTTTTAGTTTTATTTGAAAGCCTGTTGAATTGAGCTGTTTACCTGATGTTACGCTATGTAGTGGGAGGCTTTTTTATTGGTTTTATTTATTTGATTCTCCAGTGTTTGCTAAACTTTGTGTAATTTATTAGTCAATATATAATACAGCATGTGGTGTATGCCATGCCTCGTCTTATTCGTTTTTGTGAATAAATGTTATGTAAGCTAGTTTGTCATTGTACTGTTTTATTGTTGTTGTGGTTTTCATTAAGAATAACAATGAATCTGTCTTTTGTTTTAGTCTTAAATAGTGAAAGGTGTATAAATAGCAAAACAGACAATTATCTTTTCTTGTAAAACATGACACCAAGAAAGTGAAAGCATCCAAATTCTGGTTTTGTTGCAAGTTTATACTGGTGTAATCATTTTCTCAAGGTGACATCCCTAGGTCAGTGGGATTTTTTTTTAAAGAAATAATACTATTATTTAGCAAGGACACATTAAATTGATCAAAAGTAGACAGTACTATAGTTTGTATCTATACTATTGTCGTTTCATATAAGTGCAGTTCTTATGAACTTTCTTTTGATCAAAGAATTATGAAAACTAAGCAGACACTGTTTCAAGTAATAAGAAATGTTTCTTGAGAACTAAATCAGCATATTAGAATGATTTCTGAAGGATCATGTGACACTGAAGACTGGAGTAGTGATGCTGAAAATTCAGCATTGCCATCAAAAGAATAAATTCTATAAATATGTATTTAAAAGGTTATTTCACAATTTTACTGTTTTTGCTGTATTGTGATCAGATAAATGCAGCCTTGGTGAGCAGAACAGGTTTCTTTCAAAAACATAAAAAAAATTGTACTGACCCCAAACGTTTCAACAGTAGTATATTTTTGAAGTTTTGAGTGGAGTAACTTAGGTTATTCTAATAGACCCTTTTAGGGCCGACGTCACAATTACGTCACCGCGCTAGCTGGAGGCAAAACAAAGGGTAAACTGGAGGCTGCCAATTCAAACCAGCGGAGATTCAGCTACATAAGGAGCTTAAAATATCGTCTTAATGTGATGTTGGGTGCCAGAATCGACGTAGTAGAGGCTCCAATTTAAAATTTTAAAACTTGCCTGCTGCCACTGCCAGACAAAAAAAATGACGACAGCTGTGGTTAAAAACGCAATAAAAACAAGCGGAGGATAGAAACGATAGTCAAAAATGTCACGTTTACAGCGCAAGGAGGCGCCAGTAGGATTTAAATCAAAACTTAGCTATATATACATACATAAAACACGTGCTATACACCTCAAATTACTCACATATACATGTATAGAGTGGAGTCAAATACATATATGAAATACACATGCACACTAATATGAAATCCATGCCAATACATATTATGTTAGTAATGAATGCATATACACTTGTGAATATCTTGCGTATACATACAAAGTTGACGCATGCATACACCTATAGACACTCGCTTATATATATATATATATATTAATATATATAAACTCGATCCGTGCAATACATTAACCGCTGCATGCAGACTCACCTATAAACACTGGCACATACATATAAACTCGATGCGCTCATACACATCCATAAAACACTCGCGCATACATACAAAATAAAATTCACTAACGTATACAGTTCAGATAAGAAAGACGTATAATTTAGTTGTGTACATACTTTTTTGGTACCCTATATATGCAAGTGATTTCATATGTGGATGTGCATGAACTTTTCAGTGCAAACGGAAGGCATTTCAGTGTAAAAGGAAGTCGTTTGAGCGTAAACGGAAGTAACCTGTGTGTAATTGCAGCATTTGCAATCATGGACAGGGATCGTACAACTGAAGCAATTAGCATTTTGCGTAACGTTCTTGCTTCGGCCACTATTATAAGATCAATTGCTAATTCAGTTGAATCCAATGTGTCGCCTTCTGCTCAACTGCAGTCAGAAACAGAATCTGAATTGCGTACTTTGTTTCGGCCATCGACGCCTGGTGTACAAAGCATCAATAACAGGCAAACGATGCCAACATCATCCGCCGGCGAAGTTCACGGATCACGATATCACACTCGCCAGCAGTATGGTAATTGGCAGTCTCGATCTAGAAAAAGGTAAGAAAAAAATCTGATCTGGCACTGGGGAGGTGGAGGGATACATACACACACACACAAAGACAGAGACACACAAGACACCGACACACACACAGACAGAGACACAGACACAGACACACACACACAGACAGAGACACAGACAGACACAGAGACAGACAGACAGAGTACAATTTCCTGCCTCTATAGTTAAGAAGTATAAAATGTCTTCCCAACTAAAGTCCCAGTCCCACTAGTGAGCTTAGCCATTTTCAGAACTAAGGATGTCAATAATCTATGATAAATGCTGTTAATTAAAGTTTGCTTTTTGTTAAGCTGTGTTTGTTTTTACAGGCCAAGGACACAATACCATCAGACTTTTAATAAGGATGTTATACTGTTGACCTCCCCTGACGATAATTCTGTAGTAAAGCAAAAGAAAAAACAGCACTTGCATGAGATTGGACACATATTAAATGCTTTTGAATTTGACAAACCATGGGACAGTACAACGGTTTTAAGAAAAATCAAAGAAGGCTTCAAAGAAAAAGTGCCACTTGATGTAAGGTAAATATGTTTTAAAAAAAATTTGTAAAGAAGTTATAGTTATTGTAAATGTTTTACTGTGTGATGTATTATTTGATGGTGTATTAGTACCACTGGTTTTCATTATGTGCAGTTTGGAAATACTTATGGGATGTGGCAACAAGTTCATACACCTAAGTAATGAAGGTAGGAATGGTGGCATTGATTTAAAGGGGTGTCAGTTCAAAATTTTTTAATGAAGTTACAAATTTTTTTATTTCCCCCATATGGGCTTCCTAAGGGTTAGGGTATTTAGGCATATACAGTTGTGCTCATAGGTTTACATACGCCTTGTAGAATGTGCAAAATGTTAATAATTGAAACAAAACACGAGGGATCATGAAAATTGCATGTTATTTTTTATTTAGTACTGTCCTGAATAAGCTATTTCACATAACAGATGTTTACATATACTCCACAAGACAAAATAATAAATGAATTTATAAAAGGACCTGTTTAAAAAGTTTACATACCTTCAATCTAATACGGTGTGTGTTGGCTGGATATCACGAAGGTTGTGTATTTGTGATAGGTGTTCATGAGTCTATTGTGGTCCCCCTAACCCCAGTCTCTTAATGCATTGTGTTTCCTTCTTGAGCATCAGTAAATATTTTCACTTTTTGTAATAGTTATGTATGAGTCACTCAATTGTCCTCGGTGTTAAAAGATGGATTTCAAAATCATAGTCAATTTTGGAAAGGGTTCAAATATGCAGAAGATGCTGGAAGACCAAAGAATGTGCAGGAGCTGGAGGATTTTTCTGAAGAACAGCAGGCAGTTTAACAGCTCAGGACCAACAAGGGACTCATGAACAACTCTCACAACACAGAAAGACAGCCGTGGATCATCAGGAAATGACACAAGTATTTAGATTGAAGGTATGTAAACTTTTGAACCGTGTTATTTTTTATAAATTCAGTTATTATTTGGTCTTGTCGAGAATAAATAAACATGTTATGTGAAATAGCTTATTCAGGACACTACTAAATAAAAAATAACATTACATTTTCATGATCCCTCTTATTTTGTAAAAATTATTAACATTTTGCACATCTGCCATAACGTATGAGCACAACTGTACATATGGCCTAAAAATAACCCCTAAAACCTATAAGATGCCCATAGGAAAGACAGTTTTTGTTTTCTCATAAAAACAAAAAAAAAACAACAGGGTCGTACCAAGAGTAGTGGTTTTGAGGGTTGTACGTATAAGGCCTTCAACTTGAAAAACCTTTAAAATCAAGCTACCATCCAGTTCCTGACCTTCACTTAACTTAGGTGTAATGAGCTTGTTGCCACATCCCATAAGTATTTCCAAACTGCACATAATGAAAACCAGTGGTACTAATACACCATCAAATAATACATCACAGAGTAAAACATTTACAATAACTATAACTTCTTTACAACATTTTTTTAAAAACATATTTACCTTACATCAAGTGGCACTTTTTCTTTGAAGCCGCCTTTGATTTTTCTTAAAACCGTTGTACTGTCCCATGGTTTGTCAAATTCAAAAGCATTTAATATGTGTCCAATCTCATGCAAGTGCTGTTTTTTCTTTTGCTTTACTACAGCATTATCGTCAGGGGAGGTCAACAGTATAACATCCTTATTAAAAGTCCGATGGTATTGTGTCCTTGGCCTGTAAAAACAAACACAGCTTAACAAAAAGCAAACTTTAATTAACAGCATTTATCATAAATTACTTGACATCCTTAGTTCTGAAAATGGCTAAGCTCACTAGTGGGAAACTTTGTATGTATACGCAAGATATTCACAAGTGTATATGCATTCATTACTAACATAATATGTATTGGCATGGATTTCATATTAGTGTGCACGTGTATTTCATAAATATTTTGAACATCCAATAGTATACATGTATATGTGAGTAATTTATAGGTGTATATGCACGTGTTTTATGTATGTATTGATAAGCGAAGTTTGATTTAAATCATACGTGGCGCCTCATACTTCTTGTCAGAGAAGGTTAAATAAAGTATTGTCTTTTGTTGTTATGTATTATGGTTTGTGTTACGGGTCTAAAGATTTCTTATGCATCTCACGACTATGTCGCGTATGAAATAATGTCTGTGTGCATGTAAAACAACAAACTGACGATTTATATGCTTAACGATCTGTAATTGTATATACATTGTTGTGATTGATTGCGGCTGACATTTTTAAGAACTTGGTAAGAAAAAAAAATCAAATACAGAAAGTTCAAAATGAGTTTCTGGAATTTTTATTTCTAGAAAATATTCACATATTAATTTAAATGTACTGTATGTAAAGTAAAGGTATGTAATGTCACTGTAAACTTACATAATTTACAGGAGGTAAATACTTTAAAATAACTATTTGTATCATTACATGACACATACATCTTCAAATAATATATCCATCACACTGAATGTTTAACTTTTTTTTTATTTTGGCCCAGTTCACTCTAATGTAGCTGTAAAAATAGTTGCCTGCTGAAATTGAAATATGCATCTTCATGACTAGACAGACACAGGTGAGTTTTCTTGAGTAAAAAGTCACGTTAGGTTTCTCTATAGATGTGAATCACTCAGCCGGAGGTAATCCTGTCAGATCATCCATGCTTTGAGCTAGCGTGTAGGGTTGGCCAATCTGGTTTCGTCCATTAAAGTTAAACTTTTCAAATAACAGTCGCGATCCCGGACAGCGAGTGACTTTACATATGCAGGTAAAATCGGATTTTCTCCAGTCATTGTTAAAAAAACCAACAAAAACAAGCTAACAAACTTCATAGCTAGCGTTAGTGAAGCGGTCAGGGGAATCTTTCTGTCTCCACCTAAGCTCCGCCCACAGAAAAACGTCACAATGTTTACTAACAGAAAAGGGTCTATATGCTTTAATATATCTAACGAAACTGAGGAAATTGACAACTGTGTTCTCAGAAGTAAAGTTCAGTTCTCAGGATTACAGTTCATGAGTCGCCATCAAAGACCTTTGGTCTCTCTCATGACTGATCGGAATAAGAAAAACGGTCACTGCACCTCTCTCTTTCCTTTTGGCAGGTTAGGTATTCCTTTGAAGTGACATGTCTGTGGAGGCCCCATTCATTCCAGCAGCCTGTTTCCAGTTGTTACACCCTTTAACTGTGCAAGTGGTGTCAGCAGTTCAGATCAAACTTCAGCAAGCATAGCAGAATACAGTATTGGCCTGATATACTATAGCTTATACAGCAGTCAGTTTATTAGCAAATGGATAAATGGAACTAGAAGGTTCTTTTGGAAGTGACAGAATACTATAGAAATGTGAATGCTGTAGAAATGTTTTGATGTTTTAACCCAAGGGTTTTCTAACTGGAGTCTAAGGATGCCCGAGTATGTTAGGGGATGATAGCAGAAAAAAATGCTAAATACCTTTTTAGGGTTTATTGTATATGTTTAACATAAAATGTTTAATACCTAGTATCAAATTTGATTGTATGGTTTCATTCAGTTTAAAAAAAAACTAATTATTTATTCTATTGGCTGCTCTAGTTTTTATCTCTAAAAAAATTGGGCTTATATGACTGTATTATCTACAAAACTGATTTGCTGCAATATTTACTGTGAGAGGTATTGTAATAATAAATTTGTATTCATTTGATAATGTTTCTCTTCAGAGTTAGGCATCTGACTTGATGCTAATAGTGGGTAGAAAAAAAGATATGCTGTCAACTTAAAACAAAGCAAATATTTGCTGGATCATATTTTAATAAATTGCTTTGGCTTTTGTAAAATGACAATATAAAAGCCAGTTATATAATATAATATCATTTTAAAAATGACGTGTTGCCTATAGGATATCACGCTTAAAGGTGTACGTTCCAGAATACAGAATCAAGTTTACACAATAAAGGGGTCTGTTTATGTGAAAATATATAGTTGCCTTTATATTTTCAGAATGGACCATAATATTTAGCCACCCTTGACATGAAAAAGTAAAAAAAAAAAAACTTCTTACGCATTTTGTCTCTCATATGACTTATATAAATGGGTTGACTCTAGGGAGGTTGGTAGCAGGTACTTTATAGAAAGACAGACTGGTATGAAAATATGCAAATAAGCTGACACATATACCTCTGGTTTTGCGATTTGCTTGCCCTGCACCCGGAGAACAGAGACATGCTTCTCCGACTCGCTGTCAGTGTCCACAATTAGAGTGGCATCACTGTCACTATTTGCTCACTTCAGTTCTATGCACACCACATAGATTAATGAAAATTAGGTTGTCACAACATGAATTTTTCAGGAAGTAGATCATTTGTAGAATGCAGTGGTCACACCGATATAAGGCACTCACAGGTGTAATGACAGTGTTTATGTGGCATAGACTCAACAACATAATGGGATTTATATATACAGTTTCAGGTTGAAGCTGCTGAACATATTAAAGAAAGTAATTCAGACAAAGAGGTGAGGCAAACACAATCCATATAGAAGAGGTGACTCTTTCCCTTGAAGACACAACAACATTGCATATTATTGTTGCAGAACCTGTTTTTCCAGCTACTAGGAATCATTTAGAATATACACAGGAACGTACACCGTTTTCATTGTTTTTGTGTATTTGCATGTTTATACCAGTCCTGAACTATATATTCCCCACACACTGCATCTGTTTGCATGATAACATCTATTAGAAAGATCAGTGAAACACATTTCTAATGTCAGTATATGGAAGAAATTAAATTGATTATTGTTTTGCAGTGTTACTCCACTCAGGAGTCAACTCTGGGCCTAGCAGTAGTTTATTAGTTCACTGTACTTGAACTAATGTGCATTTACATTTTATGTATTTGCAGATATTATGCATTATACAAAGCAACCGTGCATTCAAGCTATACCAGGGATCCTCAGCAGGATGTCTGTGTTGGTACTGCAGGGGTCTGCCAATTATTTTTCGATCTCAAGCTAAAAAAAAAAAATAAAATTATGATATTAATATTTAACAGAAAAATACAACATTAAAGAGATATTCCACTCAGGTATTTAAAATTGTCATAATTTACTCACCCTGATGTCATCCTAAACCTATATGCATTTCTTTCTTCTGCAGAACATAAAATTAGTTATTTTGTATAACATTGGGAATCAAATAATGTTGGAGCCCATTTGACTGCCACTGTATGGAGAATTTTTTTTTTCGCAAACTATCTTCTTTTATGTTCCACAGAAGACATAATGCTTTGGAACAACGTGTCGGTGAGTAAATGATGACAATTTTCATTTTTGGGTGCACTATTACTAACTAAAGCTCAATTTAAGAAGCCCACATAAAATGTATTTGTTTTGTTATTTTAAGCTTGGCTTAAAATGCTTAAAAACTGAATTTTACACATGATGTAACAAGGCTATCCACCAAGGGATCTGAAAAAGGCTGAAGACCCCTGAGCTATATTTTGAATAGCTTAGCGTTGCTAGAGATACACTTTACCAGTTGAGCTACAGAAACACTATTACATTGTAAATGAGTTTGAATTATAGGCATCTGCTACATTAAAGCTAACAAGTTTAATCACATGAGTACAAAAGAGCAAAGTTGTTTGTGCATTTTGTTCTTGTTGCTGACAAGTTTTCGGTGATTACAGACAAAGTCGTATCAGTTGTTTATTATAAGAAGAGTACGACTAAATTACAGACACATGAGTATTTTCTTATTTGTAAACTTTAAGTGGATAATTGGTAGTCTTTGTAGCTCAGCAGTATGTTTAGAAGTGCTACAGATGGCCTTTTTTGTTGGATATCTCTTTTGTTAAATTTAAAAATGTGCATGACACGTTAAACTAAACAATGGCCTTGACTGTGGTCTTTTTTTCTTTGTTTTGATGTTCTATTTTCATCATGTTCTAATTTTAAATCTGGACATTCTGTTTCCATAATACTTACTGGAAATACAACAGCAATTCCTCATATGCATTCTGTCTGTCTCTGACTGTGAGGGTTGAAGTTCCGGCTGTGGAAAAACACACAGAGCTTCGCATGTGGCTTTGGACCCTGCATATGCGAAATGTGTGAGGCTTAAATTCCGAATGCTGTGAGTGTTGTATAAATCATCGGCTCTCACCTGGAATGCATATGAGCTGGACCACAATGTAGCCCACCACGGTACTCACAGTGTCGCCATTTACAGAACACATACACATACATATTAGAATCTGATTGATTTGTGTGTCAGTGCTGAATTGATCTGACAAAGAGAAAGCATGTCTCATCAATAAATCTACAGAAGCAGGTAGGATTTAAAGCATGAAAATGTATTAATGTAAATTAATGAAGGAATTATAGTGTGCACATACGTATATGTATTTTTATAGCACATCAACACCCCCATCCATTGCAATTTCCAAACAAAACAAAAAAACAAAAACAAATCCGGTTCCAGCCTAAACCGCTTTGCTGATTTGAGCTGGTTTAAGATCAAAACCTATCTAAAACCAGCCCAGTTTGAGCCCAGATGGGAGACCAGCGAAGACTGACAAACCAATTTAGGCTGGTTTAATATGGCTTTTCCAGCATGGTTATCGCTTTCTGTTGTCTGAAACGTGCTTTGTTCTCTTCCTTCCCCTCAAAATGCACTGTCACGACAGACAAACATCATATTACGCACACTGCGAAGCTTCTCCATTACAGCTGCACCTGTGGAGTGTCCCAGTAGTCGTAAAAATGCAAGTATATTTAATTTGTGAAGCAGAAAATGCTTAATACCCATAAAGTTGTGAAGCGTGGAGCAGGGCTAGGTAGAGTCATTATTTTATTGTGCATGACTACAGACATCGGTGGCGTCCAGAGACTTTGTAAAAGTTTCCGAAAACAAATTCCTCCAAAAAAGGGCTTCGAACTGACAGTGTTTCTCAGACGAGCTCCAGATCTCATTAGAAAGTGCTTTCAAACCTTTTTGAATACAATGTGAGTGGTGCTTACCATTGCAAAAATGACTCCCATAATGCAAGGTTGTTCAGAATAGTTGCCAGGCCATTACTATCTGGGTGTTTTGAGTTGTCGTTAGTGCATTGTTAATTGGTCGCTCTGGCCCAAGTCCAAACAGCAAACCCTAAAGTCTCATTTTCATTTTACAGTGTTCATTCTGCAATAGCCTTCTTGTAGCTTGAATGGTGCGAGCAACGGCAATGCCATGGGTTCGATTCCCATGGAATGCATGGACTGATAAAATGTGTGACTTGAATGCAATGTGAGCATTAATGCATCTGCACAATCTATACATGTAAATGTAAATGTAATAAATATAAGTATTTATTTGTCTTCCAGCAAGTGAAAATTGTAAGTCTATCTTGTTTTGTGCCAAAGGTAAATACTTAGTATGAGTGAAGTACTATAGCAATAATAGCGATGGATGGTTGCCTTACTAATGACAACTGAAATAATATTGACCACACAAGATATTTGGAAAATTTGGAGTCAGGTGTCAGTTTATTGTGTTTTTGTGTGTTCACGCGTGTGTCCACTGTGTCAAACAGTAAAAGCACTGAAGTGGTTCTCTGTTCACCCTGTGACACTGAGAAACCCTGTAGAAGGAGGCTTTAAAACATCTCTCAGACTATTACAGGAGGTGTGAACTATTCAAACATCCATCCTCCCACACAAAGCCTTTCAGTTCAGTTCAGTCCAATCATTCCCCCCTGCAGCTATCCTCTTTCTGTCTCTTTTCTGATTTCACTCTCACATCCCCATACTATCCTTGAATTTTACATGTTTTACATCAATTTTACATGGCGAGTTTTTGTGCAAAACTAAAGAGCCATTTCGTCGCCTTGGAATTTTAAGAATCTATCTGCATTCCAAGTGGTTTTGAGATATTGAGCTTCAAGGATTTTGCATTCCATATAGCAAAAGTGATATGGGGAACAAGTCTCTTTCATACATGAAAATGACAGAGACCCTAAATGTATTCTAAATGTACAATATCAAAATCCTCTCAAATTTGTAAATGGCGATTTTTGGAACAGGTCACATGTAGATAGAACCTTCTAATTCTAAAAAGTCATTTTCCTCTTGGAATTATAAGGTTCTATCTTGCAAAACATTAATTGAAGCAACAGTTTTCAAGAAATACAAACAGTTTACTTATAATTTGTTTTAAAACATAAAATTAGTGTTGTAACAATGTGTCGGATATGTATGAGAATAGTAAATTGAATGCTTTTTATGAAATTTATTTAATATTTTAGGACTTTTTTTCTTTCTTGTTCGAGTAAAGCATAAAAGGCAATGCTAAATATTTTGTCCAGTGCAGTTGTTAATTTTATGCAGGAATATGGTTGGTAATTAAACACATCATTGCAGGAACAGTTTAAGTAGCTACTGTAATACATCTGACTGGGACTTTGGGATCTCTCTCTCTAGAGATCAGTATGGCCGAGATAACATGTTAACATTTATTGTTGTAATTAAGACCTCATCAATTAAATTGATTTTGACCCATTTGACCTTTAAGACTTAATAATGTAAAATTTAAGACATTTTAAGACTTTAAGCTGCAAGAAAACACAATGCTTTAGCAAAGTTGTTTAACCCTTAAATGCATGAATGTTGCACCAATCATTACATATCGGGCATGCAATACATGCAATAGCATGAAACTCTCCTGATATTTTAATAACAATTATCAAAGGAATAACATAAAGCATATTCCGTTACCTTTTTAAACTTGGAAGGCTTCAATTTGAGCAGATGTTTTTACCATCACTGTCATCATCAGAGCGCACTTATTCAGCATCTGGCTCATATTCGCGATCTCAACCATATTCTGAAAACTATCGTTTTCAACGTATTCACCGACATTCACACAAATGGACTGTTGTGGAACTTATATTTCCATGCTCGCACACCCCATTTACCAGCACACCCACACCAGTAATGCTCTGCAGTAAAGCCATTCAAGTCGGTTCAATTTTTGCAGGTGATATTTTGTTTTATGCCTGTGGTAATTATAAGTGAAACCCCACGTCGTCATTGTCTATGAAACAGTGACACTCTGAGGAATAAAGGTGAATTGCATTTATTGAGTCATCAGATATTTAATTATTGTTGTGCAGAAAAAACTATTACTTACATATACACTTAGGCCTACCTCCAGTCGCTAGTGACTCATACACTTTTACTGTGAAAATACAAAATCAGAAACGACCATTCTTTGATAATTTTTTATGTCTGCTCCTTGAAAGATATATCAACATTCTAAAAAAGGTTTCAGCACTATATATTATTAAAATATTTAACATTTGAAATTTTTAACATTCAATCTTTCCTGCTGCCATGGAGCAGTCCAGCGACATGACAAAGAAAGTTGATCCTGATTGGTCCTCTTGTATGCATTCGAAGTGCTGATTGGCTCACAGATAGAACATTATAGAACCAAGTTAGAGTTTGACTTTGTAGATAGAACCTTTTTGTTTTCTAAAAAAAAGTCCCAAAATGTACAGAACTTAAAAAAGAAACATCACATAATGTAAATAAGTTATATGTGAAATAAGAGTAAGAATAAGAATATGTGAATAACTCAAATTTGACAAAAATGTCAGATAGAACCTCATAATTCCAAGGGGACGATTTTAGTAGACTTTACAGCACTATACTATAAAACTATAAAAATGTACATGATAAAAACATCAAATTGCAATAATTTTTGATAAATATTGTGATTGCACTGATTTAACAGTTGCAAAACTGGTGGTGGTGTTTTATTTCACCTATACAAACCATTTCGTTTTGTATTTCTTTCGTTTCTGTCTATCTTTGATTTTGAAAGTGTCTGGGTTAAGGGGCATGTCCCATGCAGGATGCTGGCTAGCGGGGGGGGAGGGGGGGGGAGAGGGAGAGGGAGAGGGGGAGGGAGGGAGGGAGGAGCGAGGGGGAGGGAGGGAGCGGGAGGAGAGAGAGAGAATGAGGGATGGGAGGGAGGGAGGGGGGTTGGTTGGGCTTTGGTGGGTGCTCTTAGTTAAAACTTTGTGTAAGGCAGTGAGAATGGTTTGATCTTGAAAAGAGATACGAATTTTGGTAAGTCAGTCACCTTTATTTATATACCGCTTTTAACAATACAGATTGTGTCAAAGAAACTTTACAGCATTAAATAGGAAAATAATGTCAATAATGCAAAATGACAATAGTAAACACTCAATTTTCAGTTAAAGACAGTTCATCATTGAATTCAGTGATGTCATCATCCAGCTCAGTTCAGTTTAAATAGTATCTTTGCAATAATTTACAATCAAGTCAACGATATCGCTGGAAAAAGCAAGCCAGAGGCGACAGCGGCAAAGAAACAAAACTCCATCGGTGACAGAATGGAGAGAAAAAAAACCTTGGTAGAAACCAGGCTCAGTTGGGGGGCCAGTTCTCATCTGGCCAGACGAGACCAGCAGTTCAGTTCCAGGCTGCAGCGATGTCACATTGTGCAGAGGACTCGTCTGGATCCTGTGGTCTTGTCCCGGTGGTCGTCTGAGACAAGGTCTTTACAGGGGATCTGTATCTGGGGCTCATCTAGTTGTCCTGGTCTCCACTGTCTTTCAGGGCTGTGGAGGTCCTTTCTAGGTGCTGATCCACCATCTGGTCTGAAAACGTACTGGATACGGGTGATGCAGTGACCATCTGATCTGGATACAGACTGGATCTGGTGGTTATGGTGACCTCGGAATAAGAGAGAAAACAGACTAATATTAGCATAGATGCCACTCTTCTAATGATGTAGCAAGTACATCGGGTGTTATGGGGAGTGTTCCCGGTTCCGGTTGACCTAATTAATGTAGCCTAAAAATCCTTTAACGGATTTGAATATTAGAAGCGTATTAGTGTGTTATGTGTAAGCCAGGTTAAAGAGATGTGTCTTTAATCTAGATTAACTTGCAAGGTGGGTCTGCATCTCCGAACAATGTTTAGGTAGGGATCCAGAGTTTGGGCGGCTAAATGGCTTTAAATTCAAGTTTATTTGTATCAGGATTTTCTACCATAAAATCATGCAAAGCAACTTTATAAGCACAATAAGGGTACAAATTTAGTGCGTAGTTTATCAGTGGGACTGTCGGTAATGAATATGGCAGAAATGTACGGAAAAATCCATTTAAGACTTAATAAAACAGACGATGAACACTATTAACAGCAATTATTATATGATTCAATCAAACTTACGGCAAAATTAGGTAGTTCTGTTTGTTGTTTCAGGGTTGACATCATCTGAGGTCCTCTGAGGGGTTGGCATCATCTCTTCTCAGGTGTTCTGGATCCAGACTAAAGCGTGGCAAAAAACAGAGAAACAAATAGAGAAATAATTAGCGTAGCTGCTTTTCCAAACAAGCAAAAATTATTTGTTCAACCCAAACTAAAGAATAATAATAGTGCATTTGATCAGATATAACTGCGTCCACGGAGATGAGATGCATTATTGGAATGATTGGCAAAGAGATGTTTCTTTTAATATAGATTTGGTTGACACTGTAATTGAAGGGGTGGGCTATTAGAGACATGTACACCTCATAACTCATGACAGACACCTACATAATCAGACATGACACATGTCATGAATAGAAGGTTTTCTGCATGTTTATGACAACTGTTCATTAAGTGTCATTCACTCAGTTAGTTAATTGTTAATGGCAAATGATGACATTGTTGCGATGTCTTTGTTATGGGTCTATGGTTTACGGGTTAGGGTAGGTTTAGGGTTAGGTTAGGTTAGGTTAGGTCAAATAATGTCATATTTTGCATTAAAAATGACATAACTGAGTGAATGACACTTAATGGCAGTTGTCATAAACATGCATAAAAACTCTTCATATTCATGACATGTGTCATGTCATGATTATGAAGGTGTAATGTCAGTCTTATGCACACCCCTTCAAATAAAGTGTAACCGAGTTGATTTAAACAGAGAGAGTGTGTCTGATCCCCGAACGGTATCAGGAAGGCTATTACAGAGTTTGGGAGCCAAATGCAAAAAAACTCTACCTCCTTTAGTGGACTTTGCTATCCTAGGAACTACAAAGAGTCCAGAGTTTTGCGACCTTAGGGACCGTGATGGATTGTAGCGTGATAGAAGAAGTTAGTAGGAGCTAACCCCTTAAGGGCTGGAGGCAAGAAATAATATTTTGTCGATTACGGAACTGATAGGTAGCCCGTGCAGAGAATGTTAAATGGGAGGTAATATGATCATATTTTCTTGGACCGGTAAGAGGAATGCTAGCCGCTGGCATTTGAATACCTGTAGCATTCGTTTATTGAAGATGCAGGACAACGAGCTAGCAAGTGCCTTACAGTAGTCCGTCTAGAGGTCATGAATGAATGAACTAGCTTTTCTGCATCAGAAACAGGTATCAGGTTTCGTAACTTGGCAATGTTTCTAAGACGGAAGAATGCCGTTTTGTAACATGGGAAATATGATTTTCAAAAGACAAGTTTGCTATCTAATATAACACCCAGATTTGACTGTAGAGGAAGTAACCGTACATCTGTCTAGTTGCAAATTGTAATACAAGAGATTATGTGTACTGTCTTTTGGTCCAATAAGTAAGATCTCTGTCTTATCCGAATTTAATAGAAAATTATTGGTCATCCAATCTTTAAAATTAACACACTCTGTTAGCTTAGAAAATTTAGAAATTTCATCTGGTCTTGTTGAGATATATAGCTGAGTATCATTGGCATAACAGTGGAAACTAATCCCGTATTTGTGAATTACTATTACAACGGGGAAAACATGTATATCGGAAATAAGCCAGAGGGCTTAGGACAGATCCTTGTGGCACTCCATTTTTTACTGGTGATAATTGAGATGACTCCCATTTAAATGAACAATGTGGTAGCGATCGGATAGGTAGGATCTAAACCATCTTAAAGTCTGCCTTTGAATACCTGTATAGTTTTGTATTCGATCTATGAGTATGTCATGATCTATCGTGTCGAACGCAGCAACTAAGATCAAGTAAAATTAGCAATGAGATACAGCCTTGGTCTGACGCAAGAAGCAAGTCTTTTGTAATTTTAACAAGTGCAGTCTGGGATGGGGGGCGCCTGAAACTGACTGAAATTCTTCACAGAGATCCTTTTTTTGCAGGAAGGGGCACAATTAAGCAGACACAACATTTTCTAAAATTTCAGACATAAATGGAAGGGAAGGATGTGAGGATAGGGTCTGTAATTATTTGCCCAACGTCTATAGGATAGTTGGGTGTCTAATTAGAGGCTTAATAACAACAGCCGCCTGAATGGTTTGGGACGTTGACCTAAAGACAACGACGAGTTAAATAATATTGAGACGCGGTTCTTCTTGATACAGGTAAACAACCTTCCGTCATTAGTGGGATACAGGATCTAACCGGCTGTGGTGGTTTAGATGACAGGGATCGTTTAGTTAGCTCTTACGGTCCTATAGTTGATAAAGCACTGCAGTATCTTTGGTGCATGTGAATGACGCTAAAGTAGTATAAGCTGTAGAATCGAAGTTGTTATTGTATTCTGATTTATCTATGTTACAGCGACGAAATATTATAAAAGCATTTCTATTAAACGTGAGGGGGATATATTCGATCGGGTGCATTAGATTTGTTAATTTAGCCACTGTGCTAAATAAAAACCTAGGATTGTTTTGGTTATTTTCTACAAGTTTGTGGATATGCTTGGCCCTGGCAGCTATTAGAGCCTGTCTATAGCTGGACATAACTGGTTTTTCCATGCAATTCTAAAAACTTAAATGTTAGTTTTTCTACATTTTTGCTCAAGATTACGAGTTTCTTTCTTGAGAAAATGGGTATTACTGTTGTACCATAGCACAGCAAGTTTTTCTCTAACCTTTTTCAATTTGATGGGGGCACCAGCTTCTAATGTATTAGAGAAGATAGTGCCCATGTTGCTAGTCATTTCGTCTAGTTCATGTGCACTTATTGGTACACAGAGCAGTTGAGATAAATCAGGCAGGTTATTTGTGAATCTAAGTAGAAACTGTTTGGTATTATGACCCTATTGCTTGTTATAACGCGGATTTGGATTCTCCTTTTAACTCTGTTTGCCTGATCTTGTAAATATTTTGTATATCATTGTAAATATAGAGGGTTGGGAGAAAGAAAGTAGTTTGACGCCATTTTGTTTATTGTAACCTTTTTGATCTCTGTTTTTGGGTTAGGGAGTTAGGTTAATATATTGTACTTTTTATTTTATTCTATTTATTTTTTGGTTGGGGTTTAGGAAAGAGGTCTTAAAATAAGGAAGTTTTGTTTATTATTTTGGCCTGGTCATCTCCTGAAGTAAATTCCTCAAAAGAATCCCCTCTTCCTCGCTCTCTCTTTTCATGTTGCGTCCTTTACCTCTAGACGGGGTGTAACACCTACATTAACAGGTGAGGCACGTCGTGCTGAACCCCTAAAGCATCCCAGAGCAATCCTGAACTCAGCAGAAAACATATACTAAAAAATCTAAATCTAAAAGGATTTTATGAAGCAACATGAAATCATAGAGTGAATTAATCACCAATTAAAAAAAAAAGCATACATGTTTCCCAAACACTTTCCATTCAGTAACTTAATCGACTAGATTGAAGTGGACCTAATCCAGATGATTTGCAGTTTATAGCTGCAGTTAGAGGTTTGGGTTCCATGTAGATTAATTATCATTTGGATGTAAATGTGATCCCCTCCTCATGTAAATTCTCTTTCACCATGATTGAGTTTGTAATTATTCTCAATGGCTAACTCCTATTAATCATTTATAATTTATGGCTGTTAAGGAAATAATCAATGTGGTAATGGAGAAAAGAAAGGTTATAAATATATATTTATTATCTATATATATTTTTAGAGTTGGCGCTTCGGTTTGAAGTACAGAACACAGAATAGCAGTTCTTTTTATTTATATAATAAAATAGCTTTTTTTTCGTTCAGTTTTATCAAAATTAAAGAGTCATAACAATTACAGAGTATTAATGTGGACAAAAAACAGGATATGGCCTCATGTTAATGAATTTCACATGGCTATAATGAATGTAATTAAATAAATGTGAGCGCTGCACATTCAAAGTCCCCCCCAACAAAAAAATGGAGGCGTGCAGTTGCAAACTACGGTTCATGCAGTGGAATAACTTGCATTTATGCCAAGCGATTGCTTATGAACTACTGTCGATGAATTGTGACAGTGTTTACTTTAAAGTGTTTATATTGTAAGAGTGCATATTTTATCTTTCTGATCTTTTTGAATGAGCAGCTAGAAGTAGTGGTAAAGCATAGACATTTCAAAATAAGTGTCCAAGCGTATTTAGTTTTTTTTTTTATAATTAAAAGTCCCACATAATGCAGTTTTTTCCCCCTGGTTATTATTCGTATTTTGGTCAAACAATAAACTGCATGTGGCATTTAATTTAGTGTGAACTCATGTAACTTCTCTCTGAGCAGCCCTGACACATGTAGCATTTGGACCAATCAGACACAACTATTTGTTATATTTAACAAACAATATTACGACCCCTCACCTAACCAAAGGGCCAATTACGGGGGTCTATGGACCCTTCCCCCGAAATGCAACTAACAACTCAAAAGGGCAGAACAGTCCTCTGGTTCCATGGCAACCAATGCTTATATCACTGGTTTTATTGCCCAAAGGATGTGGGTAGAGAAACTCCCGCCTTTCCCGTAATGAAAGACAGCATACATGCCAGAGGAGAATGGATGTTCCTAATACTTCATAGGATAAACAGTCTTTGATGACTACACCTATCCTTCAGGTCATTGGTATACCATTACTGTTCTTGTATATGTTGTTGAGTGTATGCGTTTATGCATTAGGATAGACAACTAGGTTAATAAACCTCACCTATCTCATGTTGGTTCTATGATCATATTGGATGCTCTAACTGAGGTGCATATATTCTGATACCTATGCAACATATTGATGTCTTAAGAATCTTTACTAATTTGTGCATCAACTCCCAAGCGAATTACATATGCGAAATAACATGCTTAGAAACAAAGGGCCATAAAAAGGCAGAACTCCCACTTGAGATTCCGGACTTCCTCATTGGACAAGCCAATCTTGAGAGGCGTGAATCTCTGCCAGGCTTTAAAGGCCACACACCATGTGACCGCCCCAGTCGGTGGTTCGGTCAGATGCTAAGATGAAGATGTGAGAAAACGCTTCAGGATACCAAAGCATTGTGCCAGGCTTCGGCCTTGTCCTTTCCACTTCAATCAAGTTACTCTGACGCAAACTGTTTCTTTCTCATCAACCAACTTCAGCAAAAAATCTTGGGCCTTAAGATTGCATCAGGAAACTATTTTCAGACAGACGAGACTTGCAATTATCAAACTTAGTCTTATTAATTGATACATAAAGTATCAGTTACACCTTTTTACAAAAGTGTGTTTGAACTAAGAAACTGATGTAGATCTGTAGATCTGCTGAATATCAAATTGTCCATAAATAAATTCTTTATGCCTCTTTCTGTACTGAGTTAAACTTTAACCCTTTCCTATACCAACTGTGTGGTGTGTGTGTGTGTGTGTGTATTGTAGACCAGTTTATATGGGTATGTAGGATGTTAGACCAGTTAGGTTATGTGTATGTTAGATTAGTTTAAGTGTTTATGTAGTTAATAAAACCTTCCTTGTATCACACTTGACGTGTTCATTGTTTACTCATAATCGGAGTCAATAATCATGCAGATTTACTTTACAAGCTTATAGAATTGTACAGTAGAAAGTTATTTCCCTTAACCAGGAAATTAACGTTCTTAGAATTGACAAAGACAGTTGACCCTGAGAGGTCAGCTAAATATCTACAGCGGATCTAAAATATTCATAATTAATTATAACTAGTTGTGGTTAATTATTCATATTTCACATGAGCTGATTCGTTACAGACAGGAACGCAAGACTAAGAACATTATTTAACACATTCAGTATATAGATTTGACTAGTTTCGGCCCAACAATTTTAAAATAGCTGCAATTACGATGGAGTTTTGGTTCCTTGCCGCTGTCGCCTCTGGCTTGCTTAGTTGGGGACACTTCATTTCCAGCGTTATCGTTGACATGATTGCAAAGATATTATTTAAACTGAGCTGGATGTTGACATCACTGAATTCAATGATGAACTGTCTTTAACTGAAAAAATTAGTGTTTACTATTGTCATTTTTGCATTATTGACACACTATATTCCTAATTAATGCCGTTCAGTTGCTTTGACACAATCTGTATTGTTAAAAGCGCTATAGAAATAACGGGGACTTGACTGATGGACTTGAAACATCATGATATCAGCCCAGCAAAATCCCATATCTGTTGACCTCCCAATTTTTATGTATTGATATACTCGTACACAGGGCCGGTGCCAGCCGAGCACTGAAGAGGGGGGCGTCTGAAATACCGAGAGGGGGCGATCACATGAATGCATATATTACGCCCAGTTAGAAAATACATATAGCTATGGTGCGTTCCTTAAGTTTTGACGCGCTATAAACAAACATCTCGGTGCTACAACCACAAAAACTGCAGCTAGCGAGCAAGGTACAGAGCTCTGAACAATCTTACTATATACAAAAAAAAAAAGAAGAATGCCTAGACCTACATATTAGAAAACTCATCATGACAGGCGGTTACATAGATCTTAAATCATCAGATGTGTATATACACCATTTTATAAGTTTTACTGCGAATGCGGGCATTTTACCACAACAACAACACCACCTGACAAACCTGACAACACTGACAACTGTGACTAATCATCAAACCTTTTTTAACATGAGCAAAATATTTAATCATAACTTTAGCCTCAATAGAGCTGCAATCGTCTCTTCGATGAGTGAAACCTCCTCAGCAATAACTCTTTCCATTCTTCTCTGAATTTTCTACTAAGGTCATTTTCAAATGCCAGCTTGATCAGATGTGCTTTTCGTTTATGCAACATGCTGCGTCTGTTCTCAGAAAATACATTCTTCAATGTTGAGAAAGAGTTCTCGCACATAGCAGTCGAGGCACCACTGGCATGGCTTGGAAAACGCTGAAGTAATTTGAAAGAAGTTTGACCAAAGTAATTTTTTGTCCTGGCCTGTGCAAAATGTTTGCCAAAACTGACGTGCAACGGTGAACTGAGACTCCACCATTTCGGTGTTCGTTAAATTCAGTAGTGGTTTCACTTTTCCCGCATCCAAAAAGTTCTCACTTCCAGGGTCAAGTGCTTCCAAAGCTGTCATGTACTTGCTATTATGTTCGCTGAAACGCATGGACATTTCTCAGAGAATGGAGTCAATAATGTTAAAAAACAGCCGCTTGCATTCCTGTTCAATGTTCGCTTCACGCTGGCCAACACTTTCATTCACAATGTAGTCTTGAAGAGACTTGCAGGACTGTCGCTGTCGTTTCGGAGGGGTAGGAACCGCATCATCTGCACTCATGCTTTCAGCTCACAGTTTCGCAAACTCTGCATCCGATCGTAAACTTTCAATGTAAGAAGAAGCACTGTGAATGAGCCAAACTGCCGTCATTAGATCTGTTTGTTCAGTTTGCAGCATTCTATTCGGTGGATTCATCAGGCCCAAAACTTTGTACATCACACAGGAAAGAAATTTGAAAGTTGGTTCTGTGATGGCCTTGTGAAGTCCAACAGCTTCAAGTTTTACATCAGCACCTTTTCCTTTGGTTGCGATTTCATTCAGAAAATCCACAAGCGTGTCGTGTGATTTCAGCACCACGGACACCGTATCAAGGTGGCCAGTCCATCATTGATCCAGCAGCCTTTTAAGCTTCTCTCCCCTATACTGTGCAGCTACAGTGGGCTTTCTCAGAAATTTGTAAAGCGCATTGCAAACATCAAAAAAATCTCCAACAGCGCTCTCGGATGAAACGGCATGCAATATGACCAAATGTAACTGATGATTAAACCAATAGATGTACGGCACTTCTCTGTTTAATTTGTTTTGAATATGTTTCTGCATGCCTCCTTCTCTTCCAGACATGACGCTGGCCCCGTCATAACACTGACTTAGTATTTTATTTGTATCGAGACCAACATCTGACAGCTCTTCAAGCACCATGTTAGTGAGTGACAGGGCATCACACTTGTCTGTGGTCAATATTGACAACAGCCACTCTTTCACTGTGCAGTTCTGGTCTACATATCGAAGAACAATTGAGACATTCTCACTACCCGTTGGGTCCTTGGTTCCGTCCACTTTAATTGTAAACCATGTAGTAAATCAGCTCAAAAGGGAAATATTTATGACTAATTATAACTGGTTATGATTAATAATAAATATTTAGATTAGATCTTCGAATTAACTGTAGCAGAATCAATACTACCATTACTTGATCTGTCCGTCCACCAACCAGACAAAATAATCATTTATCAATTCAAAGAAAGAGTATTTTCCTGGCCAAGGAAGAATAACTTTCCTTATTTATGCAGTGCTAGCAGTAATTTAACATATGTAGCAAGGGTTCAAAACATTAATTGACTTCGAATTGTGAGCAGCAAACAGAGACAATCGATTGTGAATATAAGGGATTTAATAAATGAAACTATATCTAACATATAACTAACTAAGCAAAACATATAAACACAGAATGAAACAAAGTAAGAAAAACAGAGAGGAAAGTAAAAGAATGGCCGTTTCATACGCCTCACCTTCCCCCAGTAGTTCCATCCCAATTAACCACAACCTTTGAAACTCACAAAGAATCAAAAAATCACCCAAAAAGGGGCAACTTTTCTGAAACTTCACACACCGCATCTAAATGCTTGTAACGGTTACGTAAAGGTGAGTGCAGTGGCTTTGATGCTGAACAAGAGTCTGATGCGGTAGATGTTAGTGGTTAGATAACGGAGGTCTTGTGGTCTTTGATGAGTTCGTTAGGAGTGAGCTGGAAGTTTACTTCTGGGTCTTCTGAAGATAGGAAAAGTCCACAGCGAATCGCAGTTACTTGAAGATAAAAACTGCCGGAAAATCAAAACTCAAGAGGTAAATCTTGAGAGTCTTGGAAAAGTGTTGTCTCAAACGAAGAGGGTTTCTGAGCAAAGATTATTTCGGGGTAATCACTTTTGAGGGTTCCTGTCCACCCCCGACTTGGGGTGGCTTAGCCAATACCAGGCGTGAATTTTTGAGCGGGAGAAGTTTCCTTTGTCTCCCTTTATGGCCCATTTGCATGTTTTATGGCCGGTCTGGAATTGGTGCAGTTTTAACCCAAAATATAGTACAAATCGTATGATGTGTTTCACAATCACATACTGTAATCATTGTTTGAGGAATAAAGAGCAGATTTAATCTATATTGATAACAACAAACAACATAGAAGAGATTTCTCATAAAACAAGAGATACATTCATACACCTGAATATCAGTGTTTAGGGCTTTAACTAATACAAATAACGAGTGATAACTCATCTAATCTAACAAAGGGAATGTACACACCACATGCAATATTCCAGATATATTTGTAACTGCTCAATTATTGTCTAAATAGAGTAAAGGTCTTTACGTGTGTGTGTGTGGGGGGGTGTGTTATGTGAGCATGTTGTAGTTTGCTGGTCAGCCAGGCCCATTGGTGCCTGGCCCAGGGGTCATTTATGTCTCTTTGGAATGTGTTTGAAACTCAATGGGGAGAGGGTGGTGAAACTGGTTAGCATCTCCCTGATGGGGGGGGGACCATTTGATATTTAGCACCCATATAAGTGTAACGTTTGTGGCCAGGATTGTAATTTATATGCAAATGTCAAAAGGATAAAAGGGTCTCTTAAGCCATAAAACCCAAAGATCATGCATGATTCTACGCAGACACTACAACCATGACTCCTCAACATCTTTCACAATTTGCTCTGTCACGATTGTACTCATCAATTCAATTAAATCATTTTGAACATCGTGTGATGTGTACAGTATGTAGAATTTTTTGGAATTGTACTGAAGGCCCTGGACTAGCTTTTTGTTTTTACTCAGCGTGTAATCAAATAGAGACAGGAACAGTCCACTGGCTGCTTGGCCTCTGTCATCAACAGAATCAACTGCACCCCCTCAGTGACAGTTCGTTTGAGACCAGGAATTCAATAATGTCTATAATTGCAGACACATAAAGGCGGTTTCGAGAAAGCTGATTAGAATTAACTAGGGTTGAAATCTCCTTTCCTGTGGAACATCGCAATTGCTGCTCTTTCCAAATAGCCATGCATGCCAGATGCTCTTTACTGTTAGCATGTCTGTAAAATCCCTTTGCTTAATCTGTCGCGTGCTTCCAATTGCTAAAACCAGTACTTGTAAACACAGAGTCACTCCCACCAAATTTGCGACAGGGGAAACAAAATGCCGAATTGTAACAATTCAGCGAAAATGACCGCTTACAGTAATTTTTATGTTGTTGTTTCTTTGGAAACTGTTTGAGATGAACCTGGACTGGCTTGTCTTTACCAAGGTCCTCTGGCACACTTGACGGTGAGTCCTTGCTTTTGGCGGACTGAGTGTTTGTCAGTGGCGTAAGCGGGGCTGCACTGTCAGTGTCCACACTGCTTATTTGGAGCTCAGAAGTTAGCAGTTGCTGTAGGTTCTTTCTTTTTAATCCATTTTCGAATGTCCATGGTGAAATTATGGAATGTTCGTAGCCTTCATTTTGCTTTCCGTAGTGCAAAAATTTTACGTAATGTTATTAGGGTGGGGAAGCACGCTTAATCAAGCGACCAATCAAAATTCGACCTTGCCAAACAGACTGTCCTTAACTAAAATATTGCTATTTTAGCTTATTATTCACTCTAGGAAGACAGTACACTTGGCAAATGTGATTTTTAAATAGCACATTTTATCATTAAATTTAACATTAATGGTGATCTGAGGTGGCGGGATAGTGCCGGTGAGGGGGGCGATTCATTTCAATTGCTAATATTAAAGGGATCGATCACCAAAAAGATGAAAATTTAAGTAATCATTTACTCACCCTTTGTGTTGTTCTATTGCCGTATGCCTTTCTTTCATTTTTGGACCACAAAAGGAGATTTTTTTTTTAAAATGTCCCATGCGTGCTTGTCCATATAATGGCAGTTTTAATAAAAACGGGACATGAAATACTTTCTTCTCTGAGGTAAATATATAATATAAAGTAAATATATATAAGTTATTGCATTCATCTGTCAGCTGTCCTTTTGAATGTTATGACAAACCGGAGTTCCGGTCCGGAGATATTCATCTCAGTGAAGGAAGTACACAGATACTTTTTTGGGGATTTCTAGGTGTTGTTTCATGTCGCGTTTTTATTAATCTGGATTTTTCACATCTTGTGTGCTTTTCCTGAGTGAGTCGGAGTGAACTGTTGCGCTAATAGAGTCTCATGAATGCACAGTCATGCGCAGAGACCAACAGCCAAGGTCAGCATATTCGTTAAATGTTATATTTAGGTTTGTTTCTCACCAAACCCTATCATATGTCCCCCGAACACTTGGAATATATGGCATGTGTCGCATGGGACCATTCTGTGATACTTTTACATCTTTTTTATTAAAAGCTTGATGTTGATCTCAATAATCTGGCATTAAATGGACATTAAATGGGACCTTCTTTTTAAAAAAATCTCCCTTTATGGTCTGAAAAAAAGAAAGAAGGGCATATGGCATTAGAACAACACAAGGGTGAGTAAATGATGACTTAATTTAAATTTTTGTGTGAACTATCCCTTTAAGTTTTAAAATATTAAAATTTTGAGATTGTGTGGGTTTGTTCTGTATGGACATTGGTATTGTTTTTATTCGTGCAGGTTTTAAAAAAAGTCTTAAATTTGACTTTAAAAGCTCTGCAGATACCCTGATATCAGTATTTAAGTCTCAGCCTTAAAGGTCTCTCTTTCTTGGTAAATAAGCAGGCTTTTACATGGCCACATCTCCTATCTGTGTCTTTGTGGGGAACTGACATTCTCTCCAGGGTGGCATCAATAGATCCAGCATGTTCAGTTACTGTCCTGCTGTGTGCCCTCTGTGGCATCACGACTCACTGCTCACCGTTATGTGCCAGGCAGTGTGCGCTTACACATGGGTTGGTGTGACTTTGAGATTCAAACAGTGTGGAGAACACGATTTAACATTGTCAAGGGCAGGAGTCTTTGCTTGTCTAAAGTTCAGTGCCTTAGAGCAGGACCCAATGGTACGTCTGAGACTGAATTTATGCTGTGAAGTAGCGGGACAGACAGAGAGAGAGAGAGAGGGGGCAGGATAGAGGACAGGAAGGCACCCAGCCATCAAAGAAGATATTAAATAAAGTCAGTCTGTATCCAGATCAGTCTCTGTCCCTTGTTGAAAGGTCATTTATCAAGGCTTGTTTACCTCTTTCTATACCTGCACAGATGTACCTAACTGTCCTTAGAATAATATTTGCTCTATTGCGGAACTTCGGAGGGAGTTTTGGATATTGATATTATGTAATGGCACTTATAAAAATTGTTTGATCATTATTTTATTGTTATGATCAGTAACTGATTTTTTATATTTGGCTGATAATAAAACTCTACCCTATTTTGTTTAAATTAATTAAAAAAATATATATATAATAAAACCACCAATGTGGGCATCACAACATTTATAATGTACAAATTAAAAATGGATATTCATTTAGAGATTTATGACTGTATTTAAAGGGATGCTTTACCCAAAAGTTTACCCTCTTGTTGTTCCAAAGCATGAGTTTTGTTTTCCTTTTTTTTAAGAGTGACAGTTAATCCTGTTGACTTGATTCATTGTATGATTGAAAGCAGTTAATATTCTAAATGTAAAAATAAAGGATATGAGCCTTACACAATTAATATCCAGTAATTAGTATCAATTATATTGTGTATATCATTGTCATATTATTTGGAAATGCTTGCTTTGCTTTATAAATACAGATATCACAAATATTTAAAAAAAATGCTAATTCATTTTTTTTATTGATATAGGATTTTTATGAGGCTTGTTCCTAACTCAGTTTTCTTTTTTCATGTCAGCTACTTTACCTGTATTGGCTAAGGGTAATATCATTATAGTAGTTTCATCACTGTCCAGTGAACTGTATACAGTATATAACTGTACACATCTCATGTCCTAAGATTTGTACCCAACCCGAATCACTTCTTATTCAAACCCGACATGCATAATATTTTTTTATTTAATTAATTATTTTTTTTAAGAAAGAAAAACCTGAACCGAGAGAGACCTGATAAAATTGGACCCAAGTCCGAACTGACCCGATGACAATTTATTTAAAACCCAACTGAACTTGAATGTAAAATGCAGCGACATATGCCCAGCCTGCAGCTTTGCACACCAGTGACAAGTGGTGACTTTTCAGTCAGTATGACAGTCCAAAGTCAGAGCCGACAAATAAGAAACACCATGTTCCTTCAGTCTCCTACTTCATTTGTAAATGATATTCCTTCTCTGATCCTTCATACTGTTTAAGTTAGCTATGCTTTTAACCCATGTTGCCAGATAACGTAGCCTAACTTTGTGTATTTCAACACATGTATCAGTGTATGTTAATTTGATTTTGATTAGTAGCATTAACTGCATTTAAATGGTTTTCTTTAATCAATATCTGGCAACAGTGCATAGTTTTTTCTGCTTAGGCGAGCAATTCCAAGTAGATTAATTGCTAATAGCTTTATGTTGTACCTCACATGATTAGAAAATGTATGTTTATGTGAATATTAATAAGCAAATCCCTGCACTCTTTCTCTCCAATGGCTCATGCGTTGCAGAGCACAGTTTATGTGGAGCTCCTACCACTGCAGTGCACAACAGTATACTGGAGGGTTTGATAATTTACACATAGACGCACAGACTGACAGAGAACAGAAAACTAGGGGGATAAGAAACGCCGTCATAGAAGTAGACCTATTTAATATGTATTTGTTTCAAATAATTATGTTCTTAAACACCTGAAACGAATAATGGGAATCTGCCACATCTGCCAAGAATTTGGGTCTTCTTGGGTCCATTAAGCACATTTATTAAAAATGAACTAAGACCCAGTCTTATCTCAGACCCGACCTGTGCCGAACCTGCTGTGGTCTCAGGTCAGACCTCGGATTTTCAGATCCAAGTGGACCCATGAAGACCTGTACTTTATAGGTTGTGAGAGGATATAGTTTGTTTGGTAACGCTTTAGATTACAACCCGCAATGTACTGCGTAAGTAAACACAATTTACAGCGTAACCTTTTGTAATTACAGTGTACCTATTCAGTACCTCCATGTAGGTATAAGGTAACAATATGCGAAGTTTGGGGAATAAAGGAGTAATAATCTGTAAAATTACAAATTATTTCTACTGTAAGTATTTTGAAACTAAGGGGTACCTATTCTAATATTACGGGGTATGTATTACCTCTTATATTTGCAAGTGATTAAGCAAAAACATACACTATGTACTTTTTTATAGCCTACACATATAAAACACGCTGGTAATTGTTTCAATCCAAACGCTCAGTTGAGACTGTTGGGTTAAGAACCTGGCTTGATTTGACCAAATTTGGGTTGATATCAGTAATAAGTAACCCGACGTTGCTGGGTTATGAATGTGGAGGACGTGAATGAGAGCATGCAGCAAGTTCAAACGTGAACGCCTCTGTGTGCGATGAAATCCGTGACTGCGGTGCTTAAAACGGGAACATGTGTGGAAAATAGGAGAAAATTAATCGAAGCGCAGACGAGGGACAACTTTCAAACTGTCTGGAGTGTGTTCCTTTAAAACTGCAGCAGTGAATGTGGTGAGCGCGAACTGGAAACAGCTGGAATGGCGCATGAGACGAGTCTATCCGTGTTTGCAGCGCTCATGACAGGAATATGTGTAGAAAATACAATAAAACGAATCGACACGGAGAGGAGAGAGATTTTTGAAACTGACTGGAATGTGTTCTTTTAAAACTGGAGGGTTTTGTCCGAGTATGTTCTCACAACATTGAGCAGCGACTGATGAGCGGTAAAACCGGGAACTGAACTAAGTTAGTCAAAATGGTGCTTGAGGATGTGGATGAAAACAGTAAATCAAAGATGGTAAAATCCTGTCAGTTTGCTATAATACACAGTTTAATCTTGACTTTCAGTGTTTATTACAGGCTTTCAGCCTGTGTGTTTATTGGCGTGATGGTTTGGCCATAATAGTTTAACTAGTCATTACTAGTTAATCAACTAGTCATTAAGTCAGTGGGTGAAAAACATGAACAAATTGAACAAAATCTATTCTTAAACAAGCTTTTCAAAATAAATTGGTTTAACTGTATAATCTGTATAAGTATGGAGTTGCTTTGCTTTTTTTCTGAACTGGTGTAATAAATTGTAATCTTTTATTAGGCTATCTGTTGCCTGTGTTGTTACTGTTGTCATATTGTCTGTGATTTTAATTTTAAAACCCATTTTAGGTTAATTTAACCCAGCAGTAGGCCTATAGTAAAAATAAAATTGAATTAAATAAAACAGTCCGCCATGTTTATTGATATATTATCTGATATATAATGTATGTATGTATGACCTACTGTATAAACAATCGTTTCAGAGCAATTTGTTGTAGCCACTTACCCTGTAACTACATGGAACAAGGGGGGAACAAAGCACCACTTTAATTTACAGCCCGCAAATGTTGTATTTACCCTGTAACTACATGGAACAAAGGGGGAACAAAACACCACTTTAATTTACAACCCGCAGATGTTGTATTTACCCTGTAACTACACAGAACAAGGAGTGAACAAGCACCACTTTAATTTACAGCACACAAATGTTGTATTTACCCTGTAACTACATGGAACAAGGGGGGAACAAAGCGCCATTTTAATTTACAGCCCACAAATGTTGTATTTACCCTGTAACTACATGGAACAAGGGGGGAAAAAGCACCACTTTAATTTACAGCCCGCAAATGTTGTATTTACCCTGTAACTACATGGAACAAGGGAGGAACAAGTTGGACTTAAACACAGATGTGTATATTTGCACAGTAATTACAGAAAAAAATATTGCACTAGTTTTAATTTAATTTTTCGATGGCCAATTTAAACCCTCTACTTTTTTTTGCTATAAAAAACATCACAGTAGGCCTATACATCCACTGAAATACAAATGTTGTATCATGTATTTTTTTCTGCGAACAGCTGGAAAGAAGTAAGCTTGTTTCAAGCTGCATTGAACCTTGATGGTATATCATGCAAAGTTATTTGGTGATAGTGATGTTGAGAAGTTGCTGAAATCGACGAATAAGCTTTCATAAGGTAAGTAGACTCGTGAATTATAAATCATAGCAGAAACTCATTAACTAATTTCTCTAGATGTCCAGTTTTGTTGTTCAGTAATCTCCATCATGTCCATCCTTTAATAACAGAATGTGTACCCCATGGTTAAAAAATACCAATACGCCTATAATAAAATACCAATATATTATAAAAAGTATATATCGCCTTTCTAAATCATTCCCAAACATAAGATTGTTGTTTAGGCCATACATACCATGTAATATTAGAATAAGCATCTCTTAGTTTCGAAATACTTACAGTATAAATGATTTGTAATTTTACAGGATGTTACCGTACTGAATAGGTACACTATAATTACAAAAAAAGTTACACTGTAACTTCAGTATACTTACATAGTTATTTGCGGGTTGTAATCTAAAGTGTTACCGTTTGTTTCACACACTGTTTGTGAATGTGTATTTCATGCAGTGGGAGTTTATGATAATGTGTGAGGAAAGCCTCACAAATCTTGGCAAAAACACAGACACATACACATACATATTTACAATTGATCCAAACCATGAGGCTGCCCTCTATTCTCTTAATCCTCTTTGCTTTGTGATCTTTTTATCTGGGGTCTTACGGATGACAGAGCAGAGTGAGGAAGGAAGACCACTTCACCAGTCTCAGGGACTCTGAATCTTTGAGATTGCTGTATGACAGCTTGGAAGAAACCAGTTTTATAGCGTACTGTGCAAGAAACAATGTGCCTACAGAGAATTCTCCCTCTCACACACAAATACACATACTCTGGCATCATGCCCCTGGAGAAACTGGCACCTTGCTGACTTTAGGAGCTTTCGCACCAGAGGAACGTTTTCATATTCCCTATAACTATTGTTGGAAGTACCTGTTTGTTGAAAACGATGATAAATGGACCAACACTGAAGTCCAGGCTCTTCTCTGTCCTCCATCCTCTAGAAGTTGATGTTAGTGAATGCCGCGATTAAATGATATTGCTGTATGCTGGCTTACATCACCTCAGAGTTCCTACTGGCAGTGCAAATGCAACCAGGATAATGGACCTGGGGGAAAATTTAGTTCTCGGGGGAACGTGCTGGTGGCTAGTTCCTATAACTGAGTTTCTGATATTCTTTTTTTTTTTCTGTCTTTGTGTAGGTTGGCACACATGTAAATACATGAACGCGCACACACCTCACTGACTTTGTGATGTCCTTTCTCCTTCTAATGTCACTCAACAGTTGCACCTCGCCCAGCAGCCCCGCTGAGGCTTATGGGACGTAAAGTTCTCTGACAGTGTGTCATTTGCTTGTCGGCTTGCAGACAAGCACCAATGAGCGTATATACCCATAACTACAGAGATAAGAATCTAAGAGGCGGAAAGAGTAAGGGAAAACTGCAGATTAATGGGATGCTTCAGACGGCTTGTTCCTCTGCAAAAGGTTTTTGTTTCAGCGTCTGTGGGACAGAGATTGTCATATAGTACAGTGTTTTTTGTTAATTTTGTGGGACTTTTCTGATGCAGGGGGAAAAAATGCAATGTTTAATGCAAACAGCAACATGTAATTGACCATTTAATTGTACATACGTAGCTACTATTGGCGATTTTTTATTTAATAAACAATGTTTGAGGCTCCTCTTATTGGAGGAACTCTGATCGCAATGGCATGCAAAGTGAGTGATAGGACATCATTTATGAATCACAACTCACCAAACTGCCTAATTGATATGCCTTATTGGTTTTCATCCACATTTGGCGGGTTGGTGGGTGTAAATTTCTGAAACTGAAATTGCATGTGAAGCATTGTGAGCTGAATGTAAACAATAGTGTGATACATTAAGCAGATATGTTGTATTTATGGCATCTGATTAATCAATAAAAGGTAATTTTGAAGCACTTATGCTCTTTGCTTAACTGATGTGATTGTCTGTTTCAGACCGTTATAGATGAGGTAAGGATGGCCTCTGTGGTTGCAGTGTGTAGAAGATTTAATTTCTTTAATTGTCTCAGAAAGTCAATCCTCTGGGTCGTGTTTTCTTTTACTGTAGAGTCTGTGATTGCCTCCCACTTGAGGCACTGTGAAATTATGGGTCCTATCAACCCGAAGCTGTGTTAAAGTGAAGGTGGTGTTAAAAGGTCATTGTAACAGCTCCAGTTCCGACACCGTTTGACAGACCGCCTATAGGCAGCTTCTTTGCTGTTGCTCATGAGGCCAGTCAGCATTGTGTCTTTGAGGAACATAAAGGGTCTTATGGTGGTGGACATGTTCTTTTCCAATGTCATGCAACATTAAAGGAATATTCCATGTTCAGTAGGCCCTACAAGTTAAACTCAGTTGACAGCATTTGTGTCATTTTAATTGTAGTTGATTACCATAAAAATGAATTTTTGACTCATTTTGTAAAAAGGCAAAAATCGAGGTAATGGTGAGGCACTTTCAATGGAAGTAAAGTTTTGGAGGATTTAAAAGCAGAAATGTAAAGCTTATAATTTTATGAAAGCACTTGCAATTAATTATTCTGTTAAATCCTGTGCATTATTTGAACTGAAAAGGTTTGTTTGTCTTGTTGTTATACTTGTGAAATACTGAATATTTTAACATTTACAAATTGGTGGAATGGAGGGAAATTATGTTTCTGGTAATCAACACAGTTGATTGAGCTTGAAAGCATAGTTCACCCAAAAATGAAATTTCTGTCATTATTTACTCTACATTATTTACTACCCTCGTGTTGTTCCAAACCTGTATGACTGACATTCTTCTGTGGGACACAAAATAAGATATTTTGTGTGTTTTGTGGTCTTACAATACAATCCATACAAATTCTTATAAAATATCTTTGTGTGTGTGCGTGTGTTCTGCATACAGGTTTGGAACAACGTGAGGTAAATCTTTTTTTTTTTTTCGTTTTTATGTTAACTGTTCCTTTAACTTTTACTGATTTCTTTCAAATTCAACAATTTGTTATATAATCTGCATCTGTGCTGCCTTTACTATGAAATTTGGCATTAGATAGTTGAACACGCTGCTAAATCCACAGAAAATTATCCTGAAATAGATTCTGTGTGAACATTATAGTAGCTCCTGTAGATGGTCTTTAATTGTATTGGGAATATCTTATAGACTTGTAAATGGGTCCTTTGTGAAAAAGTCCATTTAAAGTTTTCCCTACTACATTGAAGTCCATAGCCATCTGTCTTCTTCATGTGCTGATGTTGAAATTTCTCTATTAAAACCTGTAGTCATCCTGTTTTCATCCTGTTTGCTTCAAGGTTTGACATGGGAGGGAGTATTGATTGCAGATGAGTGTGTATGTGTGAATAGCACACATTCATTGGGCCCTATCATACACTTGGTGCAATGTGGAGCCAGGCGTGACGCAAGTGTTTATTGCTAGTTCCAGCCCGACACAGTTATCATTTTCACGTCCTGCGCCACGGTGTTTAAATAGCAAATTCAAGTGCGCCCTCTTGAAACTTTCCTCTCTGGAGAAGCGTTCAGTCTTTGCTCTTGCAAATTCCGCCATGTAAATAGCGAATCCGCCATGGCGCTAGCGCAACTGACCTTTAAAGGGAATGGGAGATGATTGGTTTATTGCACGTTATGCCCAAAACACACCCATGACTCATTAAGAGAATAGGTACAACCCTTTTGGACCATGCACCCACCGACCATTTTTCCCATTGTTAAACTAGCAATAGTTAATTTGGACACGACTTAAGTGCACTTGCCATGCGCTTTAGACCATGTGCTTAGATCGTTAAAATATGGCCCATTGTTTCAGTAAATGTGGACAACATGTGCCAGACATTGCAGACTCCCATTCAAGCGATCATTTGAGGGGGGGAAAAACACCTTGACACTGGAAACATACTTCCACTTCTTACACGTAGATTCCAGTGTGATTTCTCATCATGTGGCAACAGTAAATCTTGTATTTGGAATTCCGTTTCTGGTGGTCCCTTCTCAGTAGCCATCAAGCCACAAATATTTCTGCAATGTGACCAAAAGGGATTAGACCTGTCAAACTGATGAATGACCCGCTGTTCAGATGTGGAATGAAATGCATCCTGGACATGATTTGGACTTGATCTCATGTCTCACTGGGCTTTTTTTCCTGGATGCACATTATGAAAGAGCTGGTTCAGGTAGAGAGAATTTTTATTTATTTGTGGGAAAAACACTAATAAAATTGTTCTGTATTCAGGCACTTGTTCCCTTGTCCCCGTTTTGTAGGAGAATGGATGAAGCACCATTATCAATTTAGAGAGTTATGGTAATAAGATCCTAAGAACATTATATGTTCAGAGGACTTAAAATCATGACCGTTTGTGGGCTAAAAAGTGGTACTTTTAGTTAAATCCCAGGTGAATAACTTTAAAATGGATATCTTATGCATTATGAGCTGCAAAAGGAAGCTAAACTTTTGTGGAAGGGAAAAGAGTGTAATTACTGGAAAGTTTTTTTTCTTTCTGTGATATCTTAGAAACTACTGCATGACTTTTGCATAAACCGCAGGAATGAGCTTACCAGTTGGTGTAACAAGATGGAAATGCAAATACAAGATCCTTTGTGTTCTACCCCTTCTGGGCCAAACAATGGTTCCCCTTCGGGAACTCGAGCTGTGTCGGAAAACGCTAGGGGAACGCCTTCAGCGATACCAAGCTCTGAATCATATGTGTAATCAATCGAACGATGGGCGAGACGTCCGCGGCGGGTGAAGTCATGACCAGGAAGCTTTAAAAGCACATAAGGTGCAGCCGGCGCTAGCTTTCTGTCATTCAGCGAAGCTCTCTGTGTGTGTCGGTCACGATTTATGTTCTGTGAGTCTTATTTATTGTTGTCTGTCCAAAGTCTATAAGCTCCAGCTATGTCTAAGCTCATGCAAGGACAAAGCATTTCAAGGGCGAGAGCAGGCCACGTTGTAGGTTGTGTGTTCCTCCCTGCCCAAAGATAAAGTTATATCACGAGTGGGGACACACACAGCCTGTGCGTGGTTTGCGTGCGAGCGAAACATAGTTGTTACTGCCTTGCTTCGCTCTCAAAGGGCTCTCTTTGAGAAGAGAGCCTTCACTAGCGTTCCTCGCGATGCCGGCCCCGCTTTCGCCGAGGCGGAGCGGCGGCTGTGCCCGTGGGTTCGCGTATGGATTGATAATCCCAGATCCGTGCCGCTCTGGGGGTTCGGAAGCCCGCGCTGCCGGTACTTACCCCGGGGGAGAGGGCGAGACGCTCCACCTGTCTTTCTCCGAGAGAGTGATCCGGAGGGCGTCAAAGAGCTCGCCAGTTGCACAAACATCAGTTACACAAGCAAACAATATTATACCTTATATTATAATGCGCAGCACATTCCGCCCCGGCTGCGCGAGCTCCGCTCCTTATTAATTAAGAGCAGTGGAGCTCGCGCAGCCGGGGCGGATTGTGTTCCCCCCGCTATTAAACGCTCCGCTCTCACCAGGCACGCTCCGAGGAGTGTGTCCGTGCCTGTGATCTTGCGATTGCGGTTCCGCTGCTGCTGAGGCACGGCGGCGACTGAGATCGCGGGGATCGCACGTGATCTGGCGGACGGGTTGGAGACGGATCTTCCTATCTCCACCCGTGTTCACTAGATTTAGAGCTCGTTTGTTTGTCAAGGATATTGATGTTGATCATGTGACTGAATGGCTCGCGCAGCGCATATATTACATCATTTTGTTTTTTGATGTGAATCTTACTACACTAGACCATATTTACTCATCTGTTTGTTTGATTGCATTTCATTCTGAGGAATAAAATGAAGTATTTACGTATCTGACAATGAGAAGTTAGATATACAGGGGCTCTTAGGATATAAATTTCTCGAGTGAGAGCACGCGTTAACCTCTCTTCCTTTGAGGAGGCTGAGGCGGTTTGCAGGGGCTGCTGGGCAGAGCAGTCCCAACCCACCGTGTTCCAACCCCTCATACTGGGGGCCTCATTTCTCGTACTCCGCAGAGTCTAGAGTAGAGTGGCGCTCCCAGGCCGAAGGCTTCAAGCAGAAGGTGATTCTGCGGACTGTCATTCTCGCTGGATAATCTCCGTCTAAAACATCCTGATGCCTAAGACCTATAGGACTTCTGAGGGCCAGCTCACTCGGGGGAAGAGCGGTGTACACCACATTACAAGGTGCCCGTCTCTCCTCAGTGCCCTCAAGAGGTCGGTCTGCCAACCCTGCCGTGTTCCAGGGTGCAGCGGTCTCCGGCGAGCGCTCTCTCAGTTACCACCCAGAAACGTAGCGGTACTAAGAGGCTCACTACCTCTACGGAGGTATCTAGATGGTCCTGCCCCGAGCAGGCTGGTGTCTAGTCTTCCTAGCAGACGACATGGGTTTGAGGGCCGTCATTTTCAATAGGAGACTTCAGCTAGAGAGTCCTGATGCCTATGGCCCAGGACTTCTGAGGGCCGGCCCCCTCTGGGGAAGAACAGTGTACACCGCGTTACATGGTGCCCGTCTTTCCTCAGTGCCCTCAGGAGGTCGGTCTGCCAACCTTGCCATGTTCCAGGGCGCAGCGGTCTCCAGCAAGCATATCTGTCAGTTACCGCCCGGCAACGTAGCAGCACTGAGAGGCTCGCAGCCTCTGCGGAGGTCCCCAGAGCAGCTAGCACGGCCGTCCTCGGTCCGTGTGCAGACGCTTCAAGGCACCGAAATAGCCGTTCTGGGCACACCAGAGATCAGTTTCGAGAGACTGATTCCCTTAGTAGATCTTTTTGGCAGCGTGGAAACTTCTGCCAAATTTGTCTCAATGGGTCCTGCGTACTGTAGGAAGAGGCTACGGAAATCCAGTTCGGTTCTCGTCCGCCTCAACGGGGGTCATCCCCACACTAGTGGGCCCATCAGGCTCTGGTAATGGAACAAGAAGTAAACAATCTCTTGAGAAAGGAGGCCATCGAGGTGGTCCCTCCACACAAGGCAGACTCCGGGTTCTACAGCCGGTAATTCATTGTTCCGAAGAAGGATGGTGGGGGGTTGCGTCCCATTTTAGATCTGCACCTATTGAACCGCTCAATCATGCGACTGAAGTTCAGGATGCTCACACTAAAACAAGTCGTGTCTCAGATCAGGTCAGAGAACTGGTTTGTCAAGATAGATCTAAAAGATGCGTACTTCCATGTCTCCATCCTTCCTCAACACAGGAAGTTCCTGAGGTTCGCTTTTGGGGGCAAAAGCCTACCAATACTGGTTCTTCCTTTGGCCTTGCACTCTCACCCTACACTTTCACGACTCAACCACATTGATGATTGGTTGATATTTGCTCAGTCAGAGCGGATGGCGGTTCGACATTGAGATGTCGTTCTCGCTCACACGAAAGAGCTGGGGTTAAGACTTAACGCCAAGAAAAGTGTGCTTTTTCCAGTACAGATAACTACTTATCTGGGCGTGGTGTGTGATTCAACCACGATGCAGGCATGTATGTCGCCTGCTCGGATCGAGTTGATCCTCACCTCAGTCGCGAGAGTAAGAGAAGGCCGGTCACTCACTGTCAAGCAGTTCCAGACTGCTTGGGCTGATGGCAGCTGCGTCCAACGTGATAACTCTTGGCCGGCTGTACATGAGACCCCTACAGTGGTGGCACAAGAACAAAAGGGGTCTCCGAGGGGGAAAACCGCTTCGCATGCTTAAGGTCCCGCGGAGGTGCTACGTGACTAGAACATGTGGAGGGAAACCTGGTTCTTGTATCAGGGCCCAGTGGCTGGGAAGCTCCTTGTCGTGGTATGCTAGGCGGGAGGCATACCTCAACGGTGGAGGTGCGGTCATGAGTGGACACCCTTGCCGCGGTCGTGGAGTGGTAGCCATCTGACATGGGCATTCAATTGTCGGGAGATGCTGCCCGTTTCGCTTCTCCAGACCTAAGAGGTAACCATAGTTGGTAACAACGCAATGGTGGTTGTCTCTTAAATAAACAGCCAGGGAGTCTGCGTGCGCTCCCCTTGTACAAGCTGGGAGCAACCGATACTTGTGTGTCCCAGGCCAAACTCCTCTCGTTGAGAGCAGTACATTCCTGGATCTCAAAGAAGGGAGCAGATATCCGGTCGCAGGCAGGGGGAGGCCCGGGGAATGGATGTTACACCCAGATGTGGTGGATAAGATTTGGAGAGTGTTTGGCCAGGCTCAGGTGGACCTGTTGCGACTCATATGATATCACACTGTCCCCTCTGGTTCTCTCTGACTCATCCAGCTCCACTGGGGCTGGATGCCATGGTACAGACGTGGCCGAGGCTTCGTCTGTACGCCTTTCCTCCGATTTTTCTGCTCCCGGGAGTTCTGGAGAGAGTGCGGCGGGCCGAGTTGGGTCTCAGGCCTGATTTCTCTCCTCGATGGCGCTCTATGGGAGATTCCCGTCAGGAGAGATCTCCTCTCACAGGCGGAGGGCACGCCCCCGCCAGGAGCTGTGGGTGTGGCCTCTGAGGAGGCACAACTCATAACTTCCGGTCTCTCAACCGAGGTTGTTGAGACCATCCATCATTCAGAGCTCCCTCTATGAGGAAACTGTGCTTCTTGGTGCGGAGACCGCCAGCTCTACCCAGCTAACTGCTCGTTTGGTACAGTTCTGGAGTTCCTGCAGGACTGTTTATACGCAGGGTTGACCCACTCCACCCTAGAAGTCTTCGTGGCGGCCATTGCGGCCTACCACGCCCCTCTCGGTGCCCATTCAGTGGGAAGACACCCTCTTCTTACACATTTCCTCTGCGGTGTGCTGAGGCCGAGGCCTCTGGCCAGAGAAGCTTAGGCTAAGTGGTGGATCAGGATGCTATTCCATAGCCTCGAGTCCTCTGATCTCCCCTCTCCTTTGGGGGTCAAGATTCACTCCTCCAGAAGTTGGCCTTCGGGATGGCGAGCCCCACCTACTTTAGCCACTCCGGGCTCTTTTGTTCTCTCGCCCTAGCTGTGCAATCTTCCACACTAGGCAGAGACTTAGAAGTCTGGCAGCGTGGGCATTCTCGTTCCCCTAGCGTTTCCGACGCAGCTCGAGTTCCCGAAGGGGAACGTCCAGGTTACGTGTGTAACCATGGTTCCCAGAGGGAACGAGAAGCTGCGTCGCAGGCAATACTTACGGCATTACCTATAGATCTTGCTTCACTCCTGAGAAGCTAGCGCCGGTGGCACCTCACGTGCTTTTAAAGCTTCCTGGTCATGACGTCACCCGCCGCGGACGTCTCGCCCATCGTTCGACTGATTACACATATGATTCAGAGCTTGGTATCGCTGAAGGTGTTCCCCTAGCGTTTTCCGACGCAGCGTCTCGTTCCCTCGGGGAACCATGGTTACATACGTAACCTGGGACGTTAATATACAAAGCCTAACAAGAGAAAATTAGTATACAGTGATGGATGGCTTGCATTGTAGACATTTGTTTTAAGACTGATGAGTTTGTTTAGGAAGCTGATATCTTGGATGATGCAAAAATCATGGATTGCAGCTTGGATTGGCCCATCAAAAAGCACAAAAAAGGAACATGGCTGAGAAAAAAATGAATAGAATGAAACATTAATCAAAAAGGTACATTTCTTTGCTTTTGGGTTTTGTCGTTGCCTATTTTGCAGTTTCAATTGCTTTTATTTTAAATTTCTGCTAGTATGAGGTTTCCTGGCCTCAAAGAAGATCTTGTGACTGTGTAAGGCACCTGTCCATTATCATTACTCTTGGAATCCATGGCTTTTCTTTTTCTGACTTCGAAGTGATCGCCCAGATTTCTTCAAAGATAAACTTCAAAGCTGGTTCAAGAATACTTCAAATGAACGTTTTATCCATTAACATTAAAGGTTTCAAGCGCACTACAAATCTGTAGCTAATCCACAGTCTGTATGACCCCACAATCCATTAAATAAAATATGAACTGAAAATAGTTTATAATATAGATTCTGCTATCTCTCAGTTAATGTTATTGACTATTATTTTATGACATAAAATATAGTTAATAACATAAACTGAGAGAGAGCACGATTAATTGCACACTAAAGACCTGCACCATCCTAACACATCAAACACTAGCGCTTACCATTCCAGAGAAATCAAGAAAGTGTCGTGTGTGTGTGAGTCTAGAGTATATATATTATATAATCTCTATAGATATATATATATATATATATATATATGAAATTTATGATTGTTTGAAGGTGGTATGCTATGAACAAGAAAAGAAAATAAACATACTTAATGATTTATTCTTTTAACTCAAGACAAAAAATACTGGATCAGAAAATGATTCTCACTATACTCCAAGACATCACAAGCCAAGAAGAAATCAAGTCAGTTTTATGGGGGGAAAACTGGCATCACTGTTACGAAATATGAGTCCATTTAAAATAGGATGAACAGAAAGAGTAATAAAGACAGCAGCTTGCGTGAAGGCGGCAGTGTGGTTGGAGAGGTCACTGAAGCGTGGAGCATCTTGGTCTATTTTTCTCCTCCTCACTGGGATTGATTCACTAAAGAGGCTATAAATGGGATATAAATATTTAAAGAGGTGCAAATGGTTACTCCAAACAAAATATTTAACTTTTGGAATGTTGCTGAGTAAATCCATTCTTTCGTGTGTGCGCGCCAAAGGTTCATTCAGTTTGACTAGTTCTGTGCTCTCTGTCTCTTCCAAATGCATCTCTTTGATGTGAACTGCCTAATTTGGGTAACAACACAGAACTAAGAACTTTCCTCTAATCCAAGTAAGAAAGAACAAGCCAGGGGCATATGGGGAAATTAAATTAGCAGATCATTCATTTGGAAGGCCGACAATTCAATTCAATTCAATTCAATTCTATTCAAGTTTATTTGTATAGCGCTTTCACAATACAAATCGTTGCAAAGCAAATTTACAGAAAATTAAATTTCTACAATATATTTAGTGGTAGCTTATCAGTGGTGACTGTCAGTTAATGTACATATGGCAGAAATGTACAGAAAAATAAATTAAAGACGTAATCAAACAAACGATGAACATTATTAACAGCAATTATATGATGCAATCGTATGTCAATCCCGTGGCAAAAACAGAGAAAAAAATAGAGACATAATTAGCGTAGCTGCTGTTCCAACCAAGTAAAATTGATTTGTTTAACCCAAACTAAAGAATAATAATGTGCATTTAATTAGATATAACTGCAGTAAAAGATTATAACTGCAGTAAAAGATTATGAGATGCATTATTTGAATGCTTGGCCAAAGAGATGTGTCTTTAATCTAGATTTAAACAGAGAGAGTGTGTCTGAACCCCGAACGTTATCAGGAAGGCTATTCCAGAGTTTGGGAGCCAAATGCAAAAAAGCTCTACCTCCTTTAGTGAACTTTGCTATCCTTGGTACTACCAAAAGTCCAGAGTTTTGCGACCTTAGGGAGCGTGATGGATTGTAGTGTGGTAGAAGACTAGTTAGGTACGCAGGAGCTAACCCATTAAGGGCCTTATAGGCAAGTAATAATATTTTGTAACTGATACGGAACTTAATAGGTAGCCAGTGCAGAGACTGTAAAATTGGGGTAATATGATCATATTTTCTTGACCTGGTAAGGACTCTAGCCGCTGCATTTTGGACTACCTGTAGCTTGTTTATTGAAGATGCAGGACAACCACCTAGCAGTGCATTACAATAGTCCAGTCTAGAGGTCATGAATGCATTAACTAGCTTTTCTGCATCAGAAACAGATAACATGTTTCATAACTTGGCAATGTTTCTAAGATGGGGAGGGGGAAGAATGCTGTTTTTGTAACATGGGAAATATGATTTTCAAAAGACAAGTTGCTATCTAATATAACACCCAGATTTTTGGCTGTAGAGGAAGTAACAGTACATCCGTCTAGTTGCAAATTGTAATCCAAGAGATTCTGTTTACTGTCTTTTGGTCCAATAAGTAATATCTCTGTCTTATCCAAATTTAATAAGAGAAAATTATTGGTCATCCAATCTTTTACATTTTTAACATACTCTGTTAGCTTAGATAATTTAGAAGTTTCATCTGGTCTTGTTGAGATATATAGTTGAGTATCATGAGCATAACAGTGGAAACTAATCCTGTATTTTCTAATAATATTACCAAGGGGCAACATGCATATCGAAAATAGCAGAGGACCTAGGACAGATCCTTGTGGCACTCCATATTTTACTGGTGATAATTGAGATGACTCCCCATTTAAATGAACAAAATGGTAGCGATCGGACAGGTAGGATCTAAACCATCTTAAAGCCTGACCTTGAATACCTGTATAGTTTTGTAATCGATCTATGAGTATGTCATGATCTATAGTGTCGAACGCAGCACTAAGATCAAGTAAAACTAGCAATGAGATGCAGCCTTGGTCTGACACAATAACAATACGGATGGGTGAGAAGTTGCATATCCCATATCTCCCATATTTTATAGAGCGTTTTTTTAGCATCTCCATCAACAGTAGCCGTTCTCTTACTCAGTTGCTGAAAAGTTTCTGCTCACACTGCCAAATTTGATTTGTTTGATTTGAGTTGTTTTATGTCAGACCTTATTCTTCATAGCAGCGCTCCCACAGCGACCCAGAGATCACAGCTTTGCTTGTAGGTTAGTGCCAATGAAGTTTTGGATAAATACACATGACTTTTTTTTAATTTTGTTAGTCAGAAATCTGTCTATTATTTTAGTCAGTCGGTTGTTTTCCACAGAGGCACATTTGAGGCATCACATTCCGTGACACTAAAAAACAAGCACATGCTGCCTGTCAGTTAAACCAGGTCTGTCACTCTGATGTGTCACAACCAACCTTAACCCGCGAATGAGCCGCACCACTGTGTGGATTCAGATAGCCTATCACACATACTTTCATTCTCCAGCTCTCTGTCTGTCACAGAAGAGATGGACGATATCAGTGACAAATCACTGGTCTGTGCCGACCCCAAGGAACATTCTCCCTCTGTGTGTGTGTGTGTGTGTGTGTATGAGTGTGTTAAGTGCAAAATCAGATTTCTGGGCTTTTCAATCCCCAAGCACCAGAGTCATGCGTGTATGTACGTTCGCGTGAGAGACACCCCACTGTTCCTCACAGGTGGTCACAGATGGAGAATTCAAGGATGTTCTGTCCTCTCCCCATATCAAATTCTTTTCATTGTCCCTGAGTAGAAAAGATCAAGTTTTTTTTTTCAGTGGAGAAGTAAGAAGATGATAGAATAAAAATAGATAGATCATAAGATTATGATAGATAGATATAATGTCAATATTACTATTATCACCTGTCTGACTGTCTGTTAATCTCAGAGAAGAACTGTTAAAAAAATTGATTGATAGAAAATGTTTTATCTGTCTGCCTTAAAAAATTTAGGCGGGAGATTGATATTGTTGACATCAGTCTGATATTGATATCATTCTGCCTGTTTAGTGTCCTACCTAGAGCGCGATCAAATCTATGTCATCATCCTCCTCCTGGTCTGTCTAATCTTCATTGTTTGTTCTATTGTTCTGTCTGGCTGTCTGTCTGTCTATCTATCTATCTGTCATTTTGTTGTTCTGTCATTCTATTGTTCTATCATTCTGTCTGTCTGTAGAAAACGAAAAAATAGAGAAATTGATTGTCTCTGTCTGTCTGTTCGAAGTGTAGTTTTGGCTCTAAAATCATAATAAATGACACCACAATTTAAAGCAATCGCCCATAACACTATGTAAAATAGAAAATGTTTTTCATTAGAATTCAATATTACTATAATATACTTATATATAAAAGTATTTTGTAGTATATAGTTAAGATAATTAATTCAATTTTATAACCATAGCCATCTTGTTCAATGAAATCAAAGAAAAATATTGTGCTTGTGTGTGTGTGTGTGTGTGTGTGCATGTGTGATAGTTTTGTTTGGTTTTATTGATGCCACAAAGTTGGTATAATACATGGGTATGACATGGTATTACAACGAGAGAGGGGATTTTTATTGAGGACAATTTTCAGTGTCCCTGGTTAACTTCAAAAGGCGTATAAATATTCAGAATTTGATTTTTTTTGAAAATCTAAATGCAGAAAGTTTCCTGTAAGGGGTAGGTTTAGGGGTAGGGTTGGTGTAGGGCAATAGAATATACGGTCTGTACAGTATAAAAACCATTACGCCTATGGAGAGTCCCCATAAACCATAAAAACAAACCTGTCTGTGTGTGTGTGTGCGTGCGTGTTTAATATATATTTAGCCCCTGAAATCACACGGCTATGCCCCACCGCTCACTCCATCAGCCAACTGATGCACAAAGTCATTCAGGTGTAATTTAAACCATCACACTCCAATGCCAAGAGTCACTCGAGAGTCATTCAGAAACAACTCGCACTAAATTAATCTGCTCTCTAATGCAAAGACTAATTTAGGAGTCAGCTAATTCAACATACTCAATGAATCTCTACACACGCGCAAAGAGTCATTACGTTAAGATCACTTAGAATCACTTGCCTTGAAAAACAGCACATCAATGAATTCTCAATCAGTCAATGAAGTATTCTCTGTAACTTCTCAGTAGTCGTTTAATGGATTCCATTCTAATGTTTTGTGAGATTACAAAAGCCTTCTGTACATCCCTTTACACTTATGTACTCTATATGTACGTTCACAGACACATTTACAGCTGTATTTTTTTTATTTTCTGAAAAATGTGTGAATGCTTGCCCATGGCTGTTGTGGGTACTACCAGGAATGTCATGGGGAGGTAGCTAGGGTTTCTTGAAGGTTGCAATATGGTTTAAGTCACAAGAACCCTCAACAAAGACTGTAGGCTATTGCTTGAGCCCCTTGTTTAATGTAAGTCTTGGTTGGTTTTCAACCCATTTTATTTGATCCAGGCTGAATCAAGAGAAAGATTTAATGGAAATACTCTAGGTATTTGTTTATAGTCACATTAGGTTGCTTCCTCTGCAAGTTCCCCAGAGGTGGCCGGTGAGTGATGCTTTTAAAGGATGTTGTTTACACAGTTTTAAATGTATTCTCCCTCTGCGGTTTTGTAGGAAGGATGGCCAGCAATACCAGTTGAGAGACTGAAACACTTGAAAGGGTAAAAGAGAGGAGCTGTTCATCTGTCTTTCAGCTGCTCTTTGTGTCATGTGGTGTGTGTCTGTGTGTGGTTGTAAGCAAGAGGGTGAATGCATTCAGTAGAGGGAAGGAAAAAGAAGGAGAAAGACAGAACAAATGTGTGAGTCTGTGTGTTAGATATAATTAATGTCTAAAAGGGTCAATCCCACCCCCAAAGCAAAACAAAAAACAAACAAAAATTGTCCTTTGCATAATTAAGATAAAGCTTGTTTTAGGGTATTTGCATTGTGACATTAGTTTCATGAATGTTAAGCACATTATCACTCAAAATGTGAACGCTTTGGTTGGGTAGCTAGGAAATGGTTTGGAAGTGTTAGAGGGGTTTTTTCCAGTTTGAGTATTGATTGTAGCTAAGGACCCATTCATCTTTCATATCACGACAGGTGGTGTACGGAAGTATATCAGACCCCCGTCAGTTTTGTCAACCATCTTTTGTTATATTGTAGGGCAGCCATTTGCTAAATCATTTGTTAAGTTTTATTTTTTTTTCCTACCATAAATATGTACACCAGCAACCCCAATATTGACAGAAAAACAAGATTAGTTTAACAGCTTTTGCAGATTTATTAAAAATTTAAAACTGAAATATCACATGGTCCTAATTATTCAGACCCTTTGCTGTGACACTCATATATTTAACTCGGGTGCTGTCCATTTTTTTCTGATCATCCTTGAGATGGTTCTACTCCTTCATTTGAGTCCAGTTGTGTTTGATTATACTGATTTGACTTGATTAGGAAAGCCACACACCTGTCTATATAAGACCTTACAGCTCACAGAGCATGTCAGAGCAAATGAGAATCATGAGGTCAAAGGAACTGCCTGAAGAGCTCAGAGACAGAATTGTGGCAAGGAACAGATCTGGCCAAGGTTACAAAAAAAATTCTGCTGCACTTAAGGTTCCTAAAAGCACAGTGGCCTCCATAATCCTTAAATGGAAGACGTTTGGGACGACAAGAACCCTTCCTAGAGTTGGCCGTCTGGCCAAACTGAGCTATCGAGGGAGAAGGGCCTTGGTGAGAGAGGTAAAGAAGAACCCAAATATCCTGTGGTTGAGCTCCAGAGATGCAGTCGGGAGATGGGATAAAGTTGTAGAAAGTCAACCATCACTTCATCCCTCCACCAGTCGGGGCTTTATGGCAAAGTGGCCCGACGGAAGCCTCTCCTCAGTTGCATACATAACTGAAGCCCACATTGAGTTTGCGTTTCTAAAAAAAGCACATGGAAAGGACTCCAAGATGGTGAGAAATAAGCATCTCTGGTCTGGAATGAGACGCAAGAATAGAACTTATTCTTGGCCTTAATTCTAAGGCGGTATGTGCGGATCAAACCAGGCCCTGCTCCATCACCTATCCCAAGTACATTCCCGAGCAGTGAAGCATGTTGGTGGCAGGCATCATTCTGTGGGGTTGGTTTTTTTCTCCCCCATCTGCAGAGGACCAACGACTGGTTGCAATCAAGTGAGATGACATTTCGGCAAGTATCCTGGTATATCTTTTTACGAAAACCTTCTGCGAGAGTGCCCTCAGACCTCATACTGGTGCCGAAGTTTCCCTTCCAACAAGACAATGAACCTAAGCACACAGCTAAAATAATGAAGTAGTGGCTTCACAACAACTCTGTGACTTTTTTCTTGAATGGCCCAGCCAGAGCCCTTACTTAAACCCAATTGAGCATCTCTGGGGAGACCTAAAAATGTCTGTCCACCAATGTTTACCATCCAACTTGACAGAACTGGAGAGGTTCTGCAAGGAGGAATGGCAGAGGATCCTTAAATCCAGGTGTGAAAAACTTGTTGTTTCTTTCCCAAAAAGACTCATGGCTGTGTTAGATCAAAAAGGTGCTTCTACTAAATACTGAGCAAAGGGTCCTGAATACTTAGGACCATGTGATATTTCAGTTTTTCATTTTTTCTTTTTTAATAAATCTGCAAAAATTGTCAACAATTCTGTCTTTTTCTGTCAATATGGGGTGCTGTGACAACATTAATGAGGAAAAAAAATTAACTTAAATGATTTTAGCCAATGGCTGCAATATTGTTAAGAGTGAAAAATTTAAGGGGGTCTGTATATTTTCCGTACCCACTGTATATATGCTGTCAAAACACCCATTTTGATATTTCACTGTACATCCAAACTGTACATTTGGATGTACCTCAGCTCCTTACACTGGCTTCCAGTTACATTCAGGATTGATTTGGGTGGTAGATACTGTTTTACTCGTTTATAAATCACTCAATTGCCTAGGACCTAAATACATAGCAGGTATGTTCACTGAATATAAACCTAACATACCACTCATATCATTAGGATCGAGTCAGTTAGAAAAACCAAGGGTTCACACAAAACAAGGGGAGTCCGCTTTAAGCTATTATGCCGCCCGCAGTTGGAACCACCTTCCAGAAGAGATCAGATGAGCTAAAACATTAGCCACATTTAAATCAATGCTCAAAACTCATCTGTTTAGCTGTGCAATTATTGAATGAGCACTACTGCAAGGGTCCCCACTGATTGGCCACTTGTAAGGAATTTTTAAACCAGGTTAAGTCTGTGGTAAGGGAACATATAATCATTAATTTTTATTTCTCGCGCAGGTTTTGAGAGGAAATCGAATCTGAAAAATCGAGGGTCCCCCTGATTAAAACTGATTTTCAAATTTGATAGTTTCACTCTATCAGCTACGCGGCCAACGAGACGTTATCATGTATATACCAATTTTGACTAGATGTAAGTTTACCCCTGGCCCACATTTAATACAATTAAGGATAATTTTGAAGCTCTTAGAGGTACCGTGATCTTTGGCAAGGGGTTTTTGACTATAAAATTATCCGACACCAGACAACGATTCCTTTATAAAGTAAACATGCAATTTTAATTGGCTATTCTAGAATTACATTAAAACTAAGATAAAATTACACACCCCCAACACACACACATTATATACAGTTCAGAAGTGAGTTAACGGAGTTACATGAAGTTTCAAAGTTCTAACTTGTTTTCACGAGTGGTTTTAAATTCAGCCTGAGAGAATTCACAAAGCAGATATTTTGTCTTATCTTTACTGCTTAACTCAATTCACCAGTTCAGTTCAGCAGATAGAAGATTCTGTTTGTTACTTGCGTTTGTGCTGAAGCTGAGTTGTTCCTCATGGCGACTGGAGGGATTCCGTTGCTGTATGTCTGTTGATTTGCCCGAGATGACGTTTGGGTGACGTCCTTTTGGGAGATCCCTCGTTGGATTGGTTGCTTTCTTGATGACGTAGAGGCTTGAGCAGTTCTTCTGAAAAGTTTGAGTTTGCAAGACTTTAGGCTTTTGAAGATCTCTGGCAGTCACGATGTTTCAACTGAAGTGTTTGAGTTCTGGAGTCTCGCTGTGCGATGTTATGGCATGGGAGCGCTTGTCGCGCTCACCAAGGTGAAAGCCAAAGGTCTTGAGAGAGAGAGAGAGAGAGCGAGAGCGTAAGACTCCGCGAGAGGGATTTGTGTCCAATTTTAAGCAGGCTGACTTTTGTCCATCCCACAGGTCGTTGTTCCAATCAGATAGTGGCTGTGGGGCTTAGCCACGCCCCATACTGTTCCTTATCATGCATGAATCGCATGCTGTTTGTGGGGAGTATTTCTGCAGGTTTTGTTAATAACTTCTATAAAGTGTCGTACAACACACACCGTTCAAAATAACAGCTTTTCACTCATTTCAACATTCTGCATTTGTCGTGCCCATTCGTTCAAGATTAAACTTCACATATTACACACCTTTTAATGACCTTATTTCCTAAAAAGAAGGTAATAAACACTGATTAAAGTTGCCCGATACATGAAACACATCAAGCATATGATATATATAGATATTATATATATATATATATATAGTATATATATATAAATATATACGCATAACACCAATACAGTGGATACATTTTCACTACTTATGAGTTTAAACGATTGTCTTTTAAAAATCGTCATGCAAGGTCCTGTTTCTTTTGTTGTAAGAGAAGTTTTTAAGGGTTTCAGACAGGGCAGGAAGCAGGTGGTCACAAGACATGTGACAGCCATGCATAGATCCTGTGCTTGCAGGCCTGAGGGCTTGATTAAATTACTGTCCTTTTCCTGTTTGGATATAATAGTTACATCCATTGGTGGTCACAAGACATCGTGGTTTCTATATGTTGTGAATGAACTTTCCAGTCCTGAGACAAAGAAAGATTTGTTGTCTCCTGATTGAATTAGTTTAGATCTCATTAGTAGATGAGACAAGACTGACAGGAAATCGCCCCCCCCCAAATATTGGAGTCATGTGCTAGGATTATTCCACGGCATATCAGTGTCTGTTATATATATATAGAAATCCCTACAGCACTATATTTTATGTATAATCATTTTTCCTAGTCTTACTGTTTTTAAATTCATTTACCTCTTAAATCAATTTTTAAATCATTTTCAAAGTTTTAAATTCCTTGTTTTATTGTTGTGATTATTTATTTTATTTATTTTTTTATTTCTTTTATGTAAAGCACTTTGAATTACCATTGTGTATGAAATGTGCTATATATAAATAAACTTGCCTTGCCCTGCATTGAGTTTCTGTATTGAATACTAATGAGATGCAGCTACACAGGCATCTTCTTAACAGGATTTGTGAGATTTGCCCAGAAATAGTATGTGTGGTTGTGCACGTGTGTGCTATATGAGCACGCAGGTGTGGCGATTAATGGAATATGACCTAAGAGTGCCGCCCAATGATATGGGTGCTGTATCTACGTTAATGAAATGGTGTGTTTTTGGTCAGTGAGAAAACCTGTCCAAGATAAAATGTTTGTTCTGTTCCACCTATAATCTCTCGCTTCTCTCTCTCTCTCCTCTCTCTCTCTCTCTCTCTCTGTGTGTGTCCAAGAATAACCTCTTTAAAATTTCATCATTTTATCATGGAGCACACCGAACAACCGCACGATTTGGGAAAGGTCATCTCATGCACTGTCTGTGAAACAGGACCCTTTCTATGGAGTCCATTCCATTTAAATGCTTCGCAGATCAACGCAGATGACAGGTACACTAAAACGCACTATATAAATGCAGACTCGCGATGGCTTCTTGAGTGGAACCACTAGAGAAGGTGGAGGAACGTAAAATACAAAATCTCGAGAAGTTTAACACTCGTAAATGAAAACGAGGGATCCATCAGATGGGTTCACACACACACACCTAAACATCAGAAACACTGTGGGGAACGAGTGCAGTTGATGCCGCAGGCTTGAATCAGTGAGAGGTTTGAGAGCCTTTTGGTGTGTCTTTAGTTCTTTCTATCTATTCTTCTTTCTCTCTTTCCTTCTGTATTTCTTTCGAAAGAATAATCTGTGTTGTATTTCTTTTGCAGTGGGTTCGATTCGACTCCCTTTCGTCCTGCAGGCTCCCAAACAAAGCAGATGAATCACTCTTGCATCGGTCCATTTATTCTGCCTGCCCACAGTTCCATTCAGTGATTAAACGATTCACTTAAAGGAGCGAGACAGACTCCACTATTAATGATTTTCTGTGGTTCCACGAGGAGACGAATGACTTACGTCCTTACTGGTCACGTTGTGCTCAGCGGTCTGGGGAATAGAAGGAATTGTTTGCTCTTTTCCTCTCTGTCCCCCATGCTTCATCTTTTCCCTAAACCGTGTCAACATCACTATTCATTAACATGATAAGTGATCTGATAATCATTATCATTCGATGTGGGATTGTTGATAAGTAGCCGTAGCTCTCCTCTTTCATTCCAGTGACATTGTGAAGCAGGTTGATGGCGGCTGAAGGATGCGATTGCTTTTGTGACCTTCAGGACATACGGTTTTATTGTAATATATAGTAAGAAAAATAGAACTGGTCGATTGTGCATGCCATTTATGTGCAGATTCTGCATGGTTGAGGTGTAATTGATATCCATGTCATGGGATCTCGTTGACATGAACCATAGAGAAAGACTGTGTGTGTGTGTGTGTGTGTGTGTGTGAAGTAGACCATGTCATGATGACTGAGGTATGATTTTTTATAATCGATAAACACTCAGACGAGACACTTCACAGTCATTTTCAGAGATGCAGTTTGTGCGCCATCTGCTCTGTGGTGTTGGTCATGCCATGATACATGCTTGCATATTGCAATTAATATTTAACGGGCGTGTGAGTGTTTGTATGTGATATCAACTCCACACCAGTGGTGGAAAGAGTACTGAAAAAATATACTCAAGTAAAAGTACCATTACCTTCCAAAAAATGTAGTGTGAGTAGAGTAAAAGTACTTGTCCAGAAAAACTACTTGAGTAAGAGTAAAAGAGTAGCCTATTTAAAAGTACTCATGATTATTGAGTAGTGAGTACTGAGCTGTGGATTCTACCCCCTCATAATAAACGCTGTACACCGCAATTTATACATTTTAAAAATGTTGTACATTCTGTAATTCACATTATCTTGTTTGTCATAAAGAATGAAGAATATCTTTCATCCAGCAGTTTTAATTTTGACCGTCAACTCTTTAAAATACATCAAAACAGCACGGAAACAGTATTCAGTTGAAGAAAAGTTTAGTTATTCTCAGTACAATCATCCCCATTTAAATCGTAAAGTTTGAAAAAATTGATTTAAAATCATGTGTAAGGCCACTGAGACAGCATGCTGTTGTTGCACATAAAATATTAATGTTTAGAACAGTGCAAATACAAACACCATTAGAAACTCATAGTTCAGCATCACACACCATGATATGGGTTAAAATGAAAGCCCATTTCTCTCCAAAACGGTGCCAGTTTTAGCGTTTTGCAATAAAGAAATAAGAATAACTAAACTTGATAATTTATGTTACAATTTTAACATAAATGCACATTGTTCTAGAAGGATGGCATCATGCCATACCTTTTACACATTTACTCGAATTGTTATGCTGATAATACAATTTGTAAGGAAAAATGCATTAAATAGCGAGGTATTTCTGGGGAAACTTTTTCAAAGGAAAACACACACACACACACAAACGCATGTCTCTTTGCTGAGCCGCGGCGGTCTCGGTGAATCAGCAGCATCCACAACTGAACGGAACAAAAAGTGTTGAACTTGAAAATTGTTTATGCGCGAGTGCACTTACTAACTGAAGGCAGATTGTATAAAATGGATTAAAAAAAAGTTTATTAACGAGCTGCAGTTTTATTACATCACGCGCTGGCACAGATGCAGTATATTAACGCCATGGGTCATCAATAAGGTGCAGATTGGTCCTCAATTTGTGTTTCCAACACACTTTTTCACAGTGCGCATCACACGCTCAAACTCATCAAATGTCAACATGTTCAACAACAACTTTTTCAAGTGACCACTGCAGAACGCACGCGAGAGAGAGTCGAGGCAGCGCAGATCGCACGTCTCATAAGTGAGTGGTAATTTACCGAACGTGGCACGCAATACCCGCAACCTCACACCAAATTTCAGGCCGTGTCAAGATATGCAAGTTAATACACATCAATGTTTAGTAACAGAAATCCGAACTTTTACCTTAACATATTAAGTGTAGCAGGCATATGCGACTGATTTATGCTGAACCTGGCACTTCCATCAGACATGATTAACTGTTGGCGGTTAAAGTTTTCTATGCACAATTTGATTTGACGAAAGTCACGAGACCTATTACTATCTATCCAATCACGTTGATGGATAAAAATAAAATTAAAATAAGCATGTAATGACCACAAACGGAGGAAAATAGCGGCGTAAAAGTACCGATACATTACTTAAAATGTACTCAAGTAAAAGTAAAAGCACACAATTTTTAAACTACTCAAAAAAGTACAATTACTGATAAAAACTACTTAATTATTGTAACGTGAGTATTTGTAATTTGTTACTTCACACCCCTGCTCCACATTCATGATCCGTTGCAACATATGTGTTTGGTTGATAGCAGCAGCATTTGTGCTTCATACTGTGAGATTTAATTAAAGTTGTGCCGTGATCACGTTGGATTTAATGAGAATTGTTTTCTTCTGACAGAAGGAACGGCAAGGATTTCCTATGAATATTAATTTTACTCATGCTGCTTTCTCTCCGTCTGTCTGTGAGTGGGAAACGTTTTCAAAAACAGATTCTGAGTTCTTTTTAATGCTATTAAAAGTGACTTTAAACTCTGTGAGGAGTCAGCAGATTCTACTGTAATGTATGTGGTGTTTTATGGGATTAGACAAGCACTGCCACTGTCTTTTTTAGATGAAACTGAATGGACAAGAAATCCTTGCTGGTTAAGCGAGTTAATTAATAAGGTTCCTTGCTGGAGATCAGCCTCCAAAGCACAACAGTTGTTGGTTACCAGCATTTATGGTTGCTTTGGTTGCAGAACAACAATACAGTGAAACAAAAGGAATTGTTCTAAATAGAAAAGAAGTGTAATAAAATGCTTTCCTTTTTTTGTCCTTGATAAACCTTTGTGTGTGTGTGTGTGTGTGTGTGTGTGTGTGTGTGTAGTGTATATATATATAATATTAATATAATATATATATATAATAATACATGTACTTGTTTTTCTTATTTTAAATAATTTTTAATACCTATATTACTTATCAGCAGGATGCATTCAACGATCCAACAGTGACATAAAAGCATTTTTAGAATATTATAAAAAAAAAATCTATTTCAAATAAATGGTGTTCTTTTATACCAGAGGTGTCTAATCCTGGTCCTTGAGGGCCAATGTCCTGCAGAGTTTAGCTCCAACTTCTCCAAACCTTCCTGCCTGGAAGATTTCAGTAATTCTGAATACTTTGATTAGCTTGCTTAGGTTTGTTTAATTGGGACTGGAGCTAATGACAGCTGAACTGAGAAATCAAAATTCCCTTGATCTTTTGACATATAAGAGATCATTGTACAAAAAACGTCCTGTACTTTCCCAGAACGCAAACTTTTCTCGTTTAGTCTAAAAACAGCTTATAATTAGCCCATTGCCAAACGACAGTTTTTGGAATGTCCACTTTTTATTGAACGTGATAGGTGGCTAAACCCCGCCTCCACCGCTCGAAGATCAACGCCTGCTTCTACATCACTGCCTGTTTAGCCCCACTCACTGATTCATGCATGCAGTGTAATAACGAGAGAACATACGCAGGAATCAAATGATAAAGACGGCTCAGAAGCAAACAAGAAGCTGTTCAGTGCCAAGTTGTGGAAAAGCAGTCTTTGCATTGCCTTCCTCGGAACGGCAACATTTAGAAGAGTGGAATTAAACTTGTCTTTTTAAAATGTAAGGACTTCTGAATCACGTCCGTAAGAACTTGGTTCCTTCATCTTACAGCGGGCATTCATTTAAAAACATGCACAATTCGTGCTTATTTTCAGAAAGATGTCGAAACTAAAGAGATGCTGTGACGACTATATTGGATCTGATGTCGCACCACACAAGTGTGTGGTAAGTTTTTATTACATGATCACTATTGCTTTGTATGTTATTGAAGATCATTTGATATGTGCTAAGTATTTATGCGTTTTAAACCTAAATCAGAGGCGTCCATCTGCGTAGGATGTAGGCTGTCAAACATACACAACAGTGGGCGTATACTTCTGAGTTTACAATCCGCCACACCTATTCAAACAGAGCGTTCCAATTAGGGGGGTCAAAATAGGACAGAAATAGCCTATTGCTTTTAAATTATGATGTTTTTTGATGTAAAAATCTTGATAACATTATAAATGGACAGTACAAAATAAAAACAAAGACAGTTCATGACCACTTTAAGCTTTCTAAATCTATCTGTTTTTATACACAAAATCCGTAGTTGAACTGTCCTGTTCAACATTGATGATAATAAAAAATGTTTACTGAGCACTGAAGACTGGAGTAATGACTGCTTAAAATATATTAAAATAGAAAACTCTTATTTTAAATTGAAATAATATTTCACATTGTTACTGTTTTTACTGCCAAGGACCCTGAAATTTGATGATCTCTTTGCAAAGGACCCCCTTCCCACAATATAAACATAACTATGTATTTTTGTGTATAAGACCCACTTCTGTGTGAGGAAAATATGACATAATAAAGATAACATGATATTTGCAAAATTAAATAATTGACTTTTACAGCTGACTATGTTGCTGTACTAAAGCTAAAGCAAATACTGTAGTATTATCTGGAAAATATCTCACTACCATTGTATCTTTTTATCTACCTGACTAATTAGTCCTATGAACTAATGTTTAACATTATCTAATTTATTTGAAATATGTTTGAATAGCAATTTTTCAGAATACACATCATCTATAGCAGTTTTACAGTTAACTTTGACAGCCCTAAGGAAACACACACACACACACACAATTTTCCATAGGCCCCCTGAAACCCCCTGAAGGTCTCTGGCCTTCTAATTTGAAACCCCCTTTTGAAGTTTTCAGATTCTGTAAGTGCCTTTGGATTTTTTTATGGTCCTCAGGTACTAATAACTGTCTACGGCTTTAATCAATGAAACCTCTCTTGATTGTTTTTTGTTGGACACACACACACACACACAGACACACACAGACACACACACAGACACATACACATACATAGAAATACATACATACAAATAAGTCTCCTGTGGACCTTCCCTTTACGTGTTCGGTTCGTACCCCCTTCGGCTCCTCAGTTATCAGAAAAGACAGCTATAGCTGTTCTCTTTCATTAGTTGTTGTTTGAGTGTCAGTGTGAAGCTGCCCATGGACTGAGTAGGCGTTGGAGCTGTCTCTATTCTGAAGTGTTTGACAGCAGCTAAAAAATAAATAAAAAAGGCGCACAAGAAGGTGACTATGCACCCAAAACTGAACCATAGATCTTTTTCTGATTTTATGATGTGTGGTTGACTTATTTGTCCCAAATGTGTCAGACTGATTGGCTTGATTTCTGCATGAAAAACTCCAGAAGGTGGCAGAAAGTTCCAGAAGGTCAGCGAAGGTGACCAGATGGTGTAAGAGGTCGAGGTTTTAGGACTGACTCATAGGAGTTTCATCTCAATTATGCTTTTCTATGGGTCGTTATTGGTCAGCTTCTCTTCAGAGTATTTCAGTCAACTTTTGTCAACACCTACACACAAAACTGACAACTTCAGGTAGCTGAAGCTTTTCTTGTCTCAGTACTTTTTTGTTCATGATAAAAAAAAAGAAGAGTTTGGCAGAACTTTTTTTTTTAACTCATAGATACCTATAATGTTACTGTATGTGGACAACACGTGCTTGAAAAAATAAATAACCTCTGTGTTTAAGTGTTCACTCAGGGGGAAAAGGCAGGTGGGTTTATTTCTGAGCGTAATAACAGGTCAGTCATGACTAAAGTGACACTGGCCTCCAATTAAAAACTAAAATTTCAATAATTGTCATCATGTCATGTCAAGCAACGCCCTGAGGTCATGAAAGAAAACAGGCTGTGTTTTGACTTGTGTCTGTGCAATGGCACAATTTAAGAAAAACCTTTTCGAATAGACTTTATGTTTCTGAGTAATTGCAGACTACTATTTCCAGTGGCAGGATCTTTGAAGGTTGAGCACAAAAGATATCCATTACTAAATCGAATATTGATTCATTGACGAGCTTAATGGAACTCAAGGGTAAACGAGCATGCTATAATTAATTTGCGGTCCATTTGAGACAGTGAACCATACCAGTGCACTGAACCATACTGTTAATCTGAGTAGGAGATGTGTTCTCAGAAAATGATGGTCATCATTATTGTACCTTTGGTATTTCTTCCATTTATTGCTTCAGAAGAACCTTTATGTGGGTTTGTAGTTTATGTTGGTGGAAATAAATTAGTAGACATTAAACCCCAATCAAAAGTTTTTCTGAAGGTCATCTTTTACTTTTAATTTTTTTTAAGTCATGCTCATTAGGTTTAAATTCTTAAATGCCGTTATGGACCATGTTAATTAAATAAAGATGGATTTTCCAGTATCTTCTCTTTGAATTCCAGAATTTTCATTTTGTACCATCAAATGACTGCTTTTATTTATCTGCATAAATACTTAAACGTAATTGTATTATCTTCTTAAATAATAAGCTTTTATTTTAAAATATATAAAGTGAAAGTGACGTGACATGTGGCCAAGTATGGTGACCCATACTAGGAATTAGTGCTCTGCATTTAACCCATCCAAAGTGCACACACACACAGCAGTGAACACACACAAACCGTGAACACACAACCAGAGCAGTGGCCAGCCATTTATGTTGCGGCGCCCAGGGAGCAGTTGGGGATTCGGTGCCTTCCTCAAGGGCACCTCAGTCATGGTATTGAAAGTGGGAGAGAGAGCACTGTACATTCACTCCCCCCACCTACAATCCCTGCCGGTACGAGACTTGAACCCGCAACCTTTGGGTTATGAGTCTGACTCTCTAACCATTAGGCCACGACTTCCAAAAGCCTTCTTCCAGTATTACACAGTCTCTTAACTTGTGGATATTTGCATAACTCAGATCAAGAGGCAATAATAGCATCAGTTCAGCTGAAAGAAAAAAAAAAGTTGATACATTTTTTTAATAATATTTATAAGTAATACATTTATAAGCCATTTTTAGTAGGCTGGTCATTTTTGACCGGGAACACCAAAAAAAATTAAAAGAACAAAAATTATCAAAATTTTTTGGGAAGTTTTAGTCCAATGCGATAACATTAACTAGCATTCTACATCCACATCAAAATGACTGGAAAACAACACGAGGAATAAATGCAAACCTAAAAACATAATGCAATTAATTGGCTGATTTACATTTTTGCAGTCTCTATATTGACCAGATCTTCAATTTTAGGGTTCTCTGGTCTCCTCATTGTGCATGCTGTGTGTCTTCAGTCTGGTCCTCACAGCGCCTGCAATGTGGAGGCCAGGGGACTCCGAGACAACGGATAAACAACCACAAACAGTACAACTTTATCCATTATGTTCTACATTGGTCTTAATGTAGCTGTGGGAAACACCAGATTTAGGCAAACTCCTGCCATCATTAATTTAGGGCTTAACATTTCAAAGTTTTTCTTTTCCTTTTTCTCATTTATACACGATCTCAGAACCATTTTTATTTTTTATAAGATTGGTTTGTGTCAGTCAGCAACAGAGTTCACCTAGGCAGCTTCAGGTGGAAATTGGTTTGCAACTAATTATCAGAGTACAAAGAAAGTGCTGTGTGTTTTTTCAGTTAAAGTGCTGTTTTCAGGCACCTATTTTCTCTTATTTCATTAAAATGTCTGAATGGAAGAAATTGTGTGTAATAATAAAACCTTTTCAAGTGTTAGAACAGAATCACTTATCTGTTTAATCAAAGTCTGCGCTCAATCTCAAAGCAAGAATGCATTTATTCATGATTCGTTTGAACGGTTTTCTAAAATTTTAAATGAAAAATATTTTTTTTTAAATAGCTAAAACTCAAACAACATATACAGTGGTGTGAAAAAGTGTTGGCCCCCTTCCTGATTTCTTATTTTTTTGCATGTTTGTCACACTTGAATGTTTCAGACCATCAAACAAATTTAAATATTACACAAAGATAACACAAGTGAACACAACATGCAGTTTTTAAATGAAGGTTTTTATTATTAAGGGAAAACAAAATCCAAAACTACATGGCCCTGTGTGAAAAAGTGTTTGCCCCCTAAACCTAATAACTGGTTGGGCCACCCTTAGCAGCAACAACTGCCATCAAGCGTTTGCGATAACTTGCAATAACAAAGTCTTACAGCGCTGTGGAGGAATTTTGGTACACTCATCTATGCAGAATTGTTGTAAACCAGCCACATTGGAGGGTTTTCGAGCAAGAACCGCTTTTTTTAAGGTCATGCCACAGCATCTCAAAAGGATTCAGGTCAGGACTTTGACTAGGCCACTCCAAGGTCTTCATTTTGATTTTCTTCAGCCATTCAAAGGTGGACTTGCTGGTATGTTTTGGATCATTGTCCTGCGGCGACATCCCAGTTTGCTTGCCCTTGGTATGTCACGAACAGATGGTCGGACATTCTCCTTCAGGATTTTTTTTGGTAAACAGCAGAATTCATGGTTCCCTTTATCACAGCAAGTCTTCCAGGTCCTTAAGCAGCAAAACAGCCCCAGACCATCAAACTACCACCACCATATTTTACTGTTGGTATGATGGTCTTTTTCTGAAATGCAGTGTTACTTTTAAGCCAGACATAATGGGACACACACCTTCCAAAAAGTTCAACTTTTTGTCTCATCAGTCCACAGAGTAATTTCCCAAGTCTTGGGATACGATCAAGATGTTTTCTGCAAAATGAGAACGACCTTTCATTTTCATGTTTGCCAGCAGCATTTTTTGTCTTGGAACGCGGCCATGGCGACCATGGTTGGCCCTCGCTTCTTATGTGAGTCCTGAACACTGACCTTACTAGGCAAGTGAGGGTCGCGTTCACACTTTGGGGTCATATATAATGTTGTTGTGGGGTCCTTTGTGACCTCTTGGATGAGTCGTCGCTGTCTCTTGGGGTAATTTTGGTCGGCCGGCCACTCCTGGGAAGGTTCTCCACTGTTCCATGTTTTTGCCATTTGTGAATAATGGCTCTCACTGTGGTTCGCTGGAGTCCCAAAGCTTTAGATGGCTTTATAACCTTTTCCAGACTGACAGATCTCAATTATTTTCTTTCTCTTTTGTTTCTGAATTTCTTTGGATCTCGGCTTTTTAGGATCTTTTGGTCTACTTCACTTTGGCAGGCAGGTCCTATTTAAGAGATTTCTTGATTGGGAACAGGTGTGGCAGTAATCAGGCCTGGGTGTGGCTAGAGAAATTGAACTCAGGTGGGATAAACCACAGTTTTAACAGGGGGCAAACACTTCTTCACACAGGGCCATGTAGTTTTGGATTTTGTTTTCCCTTAATAATAAAAACCTTCATTTAAAAACTGCATGTTGTGTTTACTTGTGTTATCTTTGACTAATATTTAAATTTGTTTGATGATCTGAAACATTAAAGTGTGACAAACATGCAAAAAAATAAGAAATCAAGAAGGGGGCCAACACTTTTTCACACCACTGTACAATGAAGTTGATTCCAAATTACTGTTCACAGTGACTTTATTATTTACAATATCATATGTGAATTGATTTCTATGAGTTGTACTCTTTATTTAAATAACATTGAATCAAAAGCAGCATGGTAATGATGAATCTATATAACTACTTTGGATGTTAAAAACGTGTTTTCACATTTCACATAAACTATCTAAAATAAAATGTTATGGCTGTCATTTACAAATATCATGAATTTATTGCTATAATTTTTTGTTATAGCTTTTGATAGTTGCATCAAAAGCATGCTTGCTCTTTGTTTTCTTGTAAGACTCTGTTGCACTGTTTATTTGTGGGCAGGATAAGTGGTGGTTTATTTAGTTATGTCGTCATGTCATATGGTCATCACACTATATTAGATATGTCGTCATATTTGTGGGACACAAAGATGGAAGAGGTCCACATTGTGATGAAGATCAGGAAAAAAGGACAATGCTTCTTTTCTCTAAAAAAATTATTACTCAGTACTTTTTAACCGCCATCATTTCTACTGTAAAAACTGAGCCAACCTCCTGCCTTCTAGATATAAAAGAAGTGACCTCCTCCCTTTCCTCCATGTTGGTTATTTTCGCAGGGCCCTCATCCTCTTTATTGAGGGTCACATTGCTTTTAAAGGTAATAGAGCTCAAGCCTCAGCCTTGATTGGAAGCGCATTGTTCCGGGCAGAATGATTAATTGGGGTAGTTTGTTTGAAGCACCAGCTCAAATATATCCTTCCTCTAATACATCCCTTTATTTTCTCTCCCTCAAGAGGAAGTGCAAGAGGACCAAAGTCGCAAAGATGTGAGAGGTCGTAACTTTATTTGCTTTCAAATAGTTCTGTGCTCTTCTTTTCTGTGTGTGTGTGTGTGTGTGTGTGTGTGTGAGAGAGAGAGAGAGTTTGTATGTCAACACAATGAGTGTGAACTTTAATATACAACCTAATATTTTCCTGTTGCACTGTGAAAAAAAAAAAAAAACGATTATCAATGGTGAAAACTGTAATAGGTCTAATGGGGCATTTCATGTAATTTTACACTAAAAAAATGTTAGCATGCAGTTTTTAATGTGAAAAAGAGCAAGTCGTCTTATAATTTACAGTTAAAAAAGAAAAAGAAAAATCAAATTCCCAGAATTCTCTGTGTGACACGATGTATTTTCACTGGAATAGCTGCGTTGTCTTAGTCTTATCATGTATGTACATTATGTTATGTTGCATCTTATGTTGTTAAATGTTTATGGCATTATTTTAGTGTTGTGTGTTACAATGATGGTGTTTTTTGTATTTGTGTGATGCCATGCACCTTGTATATGTCAGTATTTACCTCAGCTTATACTTGTGATGAAATCTGATTTATCATGTGACTATCATTCTTTACCATCTTTGGTTTTAAGGTGGATATCAGTAAGTTTAGCGGTAAAAACATATTTTAGTAATTATTTCAGTTTGTCTTTTTTAACCATAAATTTAAGTTAAATCTGCTAATGTATTTTTATGGTAAAGTTCTGGCAACCACAGCTGCTTTTTTAAAAAACTGTGTGTGTGTGTGTGTGTATATATATATTTTTTTACATAGTACGTGTTTCTAGCAACCTCAAGGTCATTTGTTCAATTTCTAGGGAATAAGATGTACGGTTTTAATTCACTATGCACTATGATAAAAGCGTCTACAATATGCAGGCAAATGTAAATGTCATAATACTGAGGAATGTTCTGCAATTGAAAACAAAATAAGATGGAAAATAAGATGTAATGCACATAAATTATATAAAAGCATCTGCTACACGTAAATGAAAAGTAAAGTTCTGACTCTTACGGACCAGTCATCTAAATTTCACGCTGTCTAGCACCATCTGCTGATCTTCACACCGGCAGATATTGGTACCCCCAGATCTGCACCCATTCATGGTTTGATAGTTACCCAAACTAGGATGACAGAACCTACCTAGTCAGCAGGAAAGACAATATCCATTCCCTACCATTGCTATTAAAACACTTCAGTGATCATGCTGAGTAGCACTAGAAGCACATTAATGTTGTGTTCTCTGAAGAAAAGTAAAGTGGTGCTTGACCTTGCAAAACTCACTGCCATTGTGCTTGGGTGTTGTAGTATATGTTGGTGCCAGGACATCACTTTGGAGTTGCCAGGATGTTCTGAGTGAGTGTAGTGCATTTATATGCATTTACATTTACTTTTTTTTTATTCATTAAGCAGATGCTTTTATCCAAAGAGACTTAAAAATGAGGATTAAGAAGTGATCACCAAGGATTCAGTCATTTGAAGTGCTGCAATCAACACACTTTGCTCACTCACCATGCTGTCGTCACAAAGTGGTCTGTGAAGTTCAGATGCTGTTTCTTAGTGGTTACTAGGGTGTATATATATTACTTTGCTGTGTTTTTTGATTAAAGATTACAGTAAAAACAGAAAAATATGAAATAATATTGCAATTTAAAATAACACATTTTTATGTGAATATATTTATGTAATTTATTTCTGTATTGGCAAAGCAGTTTTTAGCAGCCATTACTTCAATCTTCAGTGTAACATGATCCATCAAGAAACCCTTCTAATTATTATCAATGTTGAAAACCATTGTGCCGTGGATTTTTTATTTTTAATTTTTTGATGAATAGAAAGTTCAAAAGAACAGCAATTATTTGAAATAGAAGTTTGTAGCAATGTACAAGTTTATATATATATATTTCAATACTTAGTATTTGGGGTGTCAAATATAAGCAATAATGCTTGCCTTAGCAATTACCACTAATTAAGCGGTTCTTATGAATTGCTTAATGCATTATGTAGTTCAAATACATCAACTGGGAATTTTTTCCCCCAAAACTTTTTAATAACCTCTGGCCACCATGGTGCCTCTTTATTGTTGTTTTCATATTGTCAGAAGAGACGGATTGGTTATTGAGGGGGGGGGGGGGGGGGGGGGGGGGGGGGGGGGGGGGGGGGATGATCTTTTCTTCTGAGCCCCTGGAACCATTCTCACACACACACACACTGCTGAGAAATTTAGCCACGAGCATCTGGATGCATGGCAACATAGGCAACCTGTTCCCCAGCAAATAATTGATGTATTGGAGCTGAAATACTAGCCTGTGCAAAAGCAATTGGTCTGTAGTCACTCCATTACAAAACATCCATTTAATAGATTTTTGGACTTGGACATTATTGTGAATGCACGTTTAGTGCATCAAGCCATGCTCTTTTGTTTCTCAGCAAATGAAGATGTTATTTGCTTAAGTAGAGTGTTGATAACTGCATCTTGTATTGTGTTTAGGGGTGTATTTAAGCTTATTCAACACTCTTAAGCAGTCATTAACCACCCACACATGATGTGGTTCTGGCATCAATAGATAGCTGAATGTGTCTACTGATCTGCGCAGAAAATTCTGGGCTTGGTTTATTATAAGACCCATTCATACCAAGGACGATAACTGTTACAACAGCGATAAAAAGATCGTTTTAAAAAGTTGTTCGGAATATAATAGAATACCAGAGTTTACACCACAATTATAATGATGATGACACAAAACAATTTCATTGGAATCACTTTCACAGAATCCATCCTGCTTTAAAGAGCTCAATCATTTAAAGTGACAGACAACATAACTTTAATGTGCTTATAATAAACGGAAAGCATTGGTAACACTTTAATGATTGAATATGAAGTAATTGTATAAGCATTACATGTGAATTGCATGGAAAAAATAGATGACAAAATGCTTTAAAAAAACAATAGAAAAGCTGAACCAAATATAAAATATATGTGTGTTTTATTTAAAAAAAATACAAATATTGGGCACTGGTAAAACATCTGCTATAGTATAATGACATATGAGTAATTTATAGGTTGCTTGCAAAAAATGCTAATAATAATTTGAATACACAATTAGTTTGGACTGTTCAAGTGAGCTCATGCTAACCAGCCAAGATACATTACATTTGTTAAATAGGATGTGAATGCCGCTTCATGTTGACTTTAACCTTTGTCAAACTGAAATCCATTAATTCAGAGAAAAATTCCCCTAGGAAACATTCCAGTCAGGCTGGGCATATAAGTCTTAAGAAGTGATTATCATCTGCTGTTGTGTATGTGCATCACTGATCAAAGGATGCTGAGCAAGATTAATTATTCACATACCGAATATGTGATCTTTTCAGGATGGTGTGGTATAGATTTATCTCAGGGCCTAAAGAAAATAGATGTTTGTTAACAAGCATGTCAATTCCCAGGTTATTTGGGTGAACTGTCCCTTTAAGGAAAGTGAGACGGGGAACAATATGAAATACAGACTGCATAAGTAGGTAGATACATCAAGTAAAATATGTGAAGGTTATTGCTGAGGTAATTTAATGATATCGCTGGCCAATTAAGAGTGTTCCTCTGTTACAGAGGCGGCAGCACAGACGCCTGCGACAGCCGGAAGAGAGGCTGTGGATAATTTTGGAAGTACTTTTATATGTATTCAAATGCAGTTGTTGCATAACTATGCAAAACCACCCATTGACTAAGTTGCATGGGAATTACATGAAAAAAACCTAGATGGCAAAATGGTTAAAACAAGTCAGTAGAAAAGCTGAAGCAAATAAGACGTTGGGTAATGAAGTGGTTAAATTAGTGTGTGGTTCATCTGGAAGAGTGTAATGTCAAGGCCTTTCTGTCAGACTAGAGTCACTAATGACTATGTTTATGAAAATCACTTCAATATTGAATCCTATTGCTGTAATACAGCAGTTATCTGCATCATTCTCCATAGAAAAAGAGAGGGGATAAGAAAGAGGTAGACAGAAAAAGAGAAAGACTATAATTTTCTCTCTAGTCTTGGTTTGACAGGATCAATTCTTGTTTGTAATAATGGGTTCTGGGCGTGAGGCTGTCTGAAGACTCTCACTCAGAGTGCACACATTCGTATGACTCATAGTTTTACCTCCTGTTTGATACGAGCGACTCAAAATGCTAGTGCGTGTGGGTTGCTGTATCTGGTGAAACTTTGGCTCAGGCCATTCGAAAAATCTTCCACTTGATGGTGTAGACAGTACATTTCATCCTGTTGTGTCCCTAGAGGTAACACTTTGGATGTGACAACATAACATTCTTTCACTGTCTCTCTCTCTTCTTCCATGGGAGATCTATGGATGGATCTCATAAAATCTGTCAGGAACATGTCATATTATGTATCAAAATCAAAAAAGTCCACCCCCCAATCTTTTCATACATTCATTGTGTTCCACTGGTGGTGGATGAGGAGATACCCCATGACAATGTAAAGCGCTTTGAGTGCCTAGAAAAGCGCTATATAAATGTAATTAATTATTCGTTCATTATTATTTCTTATGATTTATGTAGAATTTTAATAATTCACATTATTGTAATTATGATTTGTTAATATTTACTGACAGCTTTTTAAAAATTGTTTATTTTTTTAATTTTTTTTACAATTGATGAGAAATAGGCTTTATATAATTAAAATAGATATCTTTACAGTTTTTAATGTATTATGCTTTTAAAATATGTGTTAGTAATGATTAAAAAAAAACATTATGACAGTGAGAAGTAAGTTTTATATATTTAATTGAATATCTTGTAAATTTACGGGTATTTTGTAAGTTATTATAAAGGAAAGCAAAAAATCTAAATATCTCACCCAAATTGTCAATAAATCAATGTTGTGTTGTTGATGTCAGCACTGATTCTCATTGGGTATTTAATATTTATAATTTATAAATATTTTTTATAGATTACATTTATATTTATTTAGAATATTTATTAATATTTTGACAGTGAGAAGTAGGCTTTATATATTGAATATAAATATCTTAAATATCTTGAATATACATTTTTTATTTATTTTTACACTGTTTTTTTTTCATTTTCTTTATAAATACCTTTTTCCCCAAGTCAAAGAAAATACTCTAGGCACCATAGAGTCCTCTGTAAATGTTTATACAGTAAGGGATATATTTGAGAGGTTGTGTCATGAGAAAAAGAGGTGACAGCGAGAGAGTAGTGTGTACATAGAGCAGAAGCGTATCAACCCCGGTCATGGATTAAACTGCGTGGTCAGTGCTGATTCTCCATTGAGAGTTCTTTGTCTTGGTCTTGGTTTAATTTGTATCCAAGGAACCATATTGAATGGTGACAGATTTAGTCTATCATACCTGTTCAGCGGGCTGCATCAGGATCTTTACACCAGAGAGTCAGCAAGCTGCAGACAGACTTCATTACCTGCACAAAGAAATCCTCTGCTCACACTCCTCCACTCTCAATATGCTCTTTCTTTTGAACGATTCTCCAAGGTCTGGCCCTGCTCACGTCAAATCAGCTCACACTCTTTCCTCTATGTCTTCACATGCTGTTTTTCCCACATGCTCTCCAAGGACTTCACTTCACACAAGTAAAAGCTTATATAAACCCTCCACAGACTATATATACCTGTTCATATACCATTTTCTTCCTGAAAAGCTTGAAATGTCTGCATTTTGTTCAAGGAACACAAATTATGACTATATACAGTATGTATATATAAACACACACACACACACACACACACACACACACACACACACACATGAATGTAAGGAATACCAGGTACACTCTTCTCTGCATTTCACTTCTGCTGTAGCTTGTTTCCTAGTCAATAAATTTGGATAAAAGGGTCTGCTGAATGCATAAATATAAATATATGTTGTGTTCAGTATGATTTTTTTTTACCACTTATGTTCAGCAATGATGCATTAAGCTGATTAGACGTGATAGTAAAGACTTTTATGTTGTTTTATGTTGGTGAAATTATATTCAAATAAATGCTGTTTTTTTTTTGTTTTTTTACATTTTCTATTTATCAAATGTAAAATGTGTTAAAATATATTGCAGTTTCCACAAAAATATTAAGTAGCTCAACTGTTGTTAACTGTCATAATAATAAGAAATGTTTTTGTGTACCAAGTTATGACCTCACAAAAGTAAATTACATTTCAAAATATATTTAAACTGAAAATATTTAAAAATATTTTCACTGTATTTTTGATCATCAAATAATTGCAGCCTTGGTGAGCATTAAGAGACGTATAGTGGAGACTAGTAGACGCTTCAGTTCAGTGGAAGACTTTCTTCTTCCATTGTGATATTGTACTCATGGATGGACAGAAATGAACCTAATAGTCTTTGTGTTTTGAATGGCACTAAATTACAAAAAATTTTTAAAAAGAGAACAGTGATGTCAGTTGGAATGCATGCCTTAAATGGACCAGTTGGATGTGAGAGTGAAAGAAAAGCAGCATGCCAGGTGGCACCTCATGAAGCTGCTGGAGAGAATGCCAAGCTCTTATCAGCGAAAGTGGCAGCTACTTGAAGAATGGAAGCTTTTTGGTCCTGTAAGCCATAGATTTGTTTCTCTACTTCTGAAATAAAGAACAATTTGGAAAAATATGAATGAGGTAGTTTGTCCAAACTTTTGACTGGTAGTGTGTGTAGAACATATTTTGTAAATAGACAGACAGACACTGAGAATGTGAGGCCTTTGCATAACTATGTCGGTCTGTCAATATCTGATCACAGATTCTATTGGCCATCCTTCATGAACACTGCATTGAATCCCTGTGGTCTCTTATTGTTAAATGGATTTCATTACAGCAGACTCATTTACAGCAATTACATGGCTGATTTTGAAAGGAGATTGATTCTATGTGTGTGAGTCTGTAAGAAATCGAGAGAGAGAAAGAGAAAGAGAGAGGGATTTTAAATGGAGACAGGGGAATAATGGATAAACGATTGTAATTGTTGTATTTGCCTGTCTTAACACACCTCAATTGCAAAGTGTGACACACCTCTCTCCTCTGAGACCGTGTGTGTGTGTGTGTATGTGTGTGTGTGTGTGTGTTTACACATCAGCCTCAGTGAAGGCTCTATCACTTTCAGTGTATTGATCACACATCTGTAACTCTTGCATTCAAGAGCTATACTCTTTTACAATAAAGGTGCTTCAAAAGGTTCTTCAAGCGATGCCATAGAAGAACCATTTTTGGTTCCACAAAAAAACATTCAGTCAAAGTTTCTTTAAAGAACCATCTCTTTCTTAACTTTTTATAATCTGAAGAACCTTCTTTCGCCTCAAATAACCTTTTGTGAAACAGAAAGGTTCTTCAGATGTTAAAGGTTCTTTATGAAACCATTTAGACAAAAAGGTTCTTCTATGGCATCGTGAAGCACCTTTATTTTTAAGAATGATATGGTTCTCTCAAAATGCATGGGAAGTGAAGCTTTAGGGGCAAAACCCAGATTATCATTCTTCTTTTTTAATTAAATATTGTGTTTTTCCCATGTCTCAGCAGTTCTGGTAAAGCAGATTGGTGAGTGGCTACACTGGTTTCATAGGTAGACAACATTAATGTGGAAAGATTCATATTATTTGCTGAAAACATCTTCTGTCATTGCTCTCAAATCTCATTTGTGTTTGCATGGTAAGCATTTATTTGATTAAGAATACAATAAAACAGCAATGTTGTTAAATATTGTTACAATTGTTGAATTTTCAGCAATCATTGCTCAAGTCTTCAGTGTCACATAATCCTTCAGAAATCATTCTAATATTCTGATTTTGGTCATAAAAAACATTTCTTATTTTTGTCAATGTTAAAAAAATTAGTCAAAGATATTTTTTTGTAGCATTTTAAATGTTTTTACTGTCACTTTTGACCATTTTAATGCACCCTTGCAAAATTTAAATATTAATTTCCTGAATTTAGATTTTTTTTTTAAAGAAAAATCTTGCGGACCCAAACCTTTTGAACAGTAGGGCTTCTCTTCTCTCCTCTACTTATCCTTCTTCGTATGTCTCGTCTCGTCTGTCTCGTTAAGCGCTTAATTAATTTTGTTGATTTTAAGCATTTCATGAAGTCTTTGCATGTTTACACTTTTACAACATGTTTTATTAGTTTTCTTGCAGCTGTCAAGGATCCCAGGCATATTTAGGGCTCTAGGTTGCTTCATGCCTGAGGATGGCTGGTGCCAGTATTCACTTTTCCTGGCATTTGTACGCAAACCACCAGTCTGAAAAATCCATTGCAGGGACTCAGGGAGTGAAATGTTCTCTCTACAAGCGATGCCATAGAACAGGGGTGGCGAATGTCGGTCCTGGGTGAGTTTTATTAGGGTTGGAACTGAACTCTGCAGGGCTGCGGCTCTCCAGGCCCGGAGGGCGCACCCTGCCATCGAGACACATTTTGGATTCACAAAGGACCCATTCAGTAAAATGTTCTTTAAAGAACCATCTCTTTATTACTTTTTTATAATCTGAAGAACCTTTTTTTTGCCACAAAGAACCTTTTGTGAAGTAGAAAGGTTCTTCAGATGTTAAAGGTCTTTATGGAACCATTTAGACAAAAAGTTCTTCTATGGCATCATGAAGCACCTTTATTTTTAAGAGTGTAGCACACAACACCATTGTGTAACTGGAGCTCAGTAAGATTAAGCACCCGTTGGGGCCCTCTGTCTTTACATGACCCTGACAACCGGAAGTCAACGCGGACTGCAGTGAGAGACCGACAGATGTTCGCACTGCATTTGCTTGACAGAGTGAGTGCAGGTCAGTGTATTAGGCCTAACGGAGTAATAGATAGACATCCAGCACTATTTCTCATGAAAAATCAATTGAGCGGTCTACCTAGAAAGCACTATATAAGTGAAATTTTGTTGACATTTTGCAAGCAAAAATGGTTCATTGTCTGTTGTCAAAAGTGTGGTGATATGTGAAGCACAGCTCACGCAGAAGTCACTTTTATACCAAGCAACTGTCTGTTGGTCAAATGGAAATCTGCTGGGGGAAATCTATCACCCTCATGCAAATTCCTGATTGCTTGGATACTTCTTGAAATGGCTGGACTTTGTCAGCGATATTTCACCCAACAACTTCAAAGATAACATCTTTTAGCCAAACTAAAGCAGCAGTGCATGCAGTCTTTATGGACGTGGCAATCCCAGAATGCATTGCATTTCGAGTTCATTGGAAAAAAAAATTCACTCAGAAATTGCTAGTAAATGTCACACATAATTACAAAGAAACTGCAAATAACACAGAGATGAAATAATATTCATGATAAAAACTAAAAAAGTATTTTCTTGTCAAATGTACTCCATTAATACTTTTACAGCATTCATCACTAAAGAGTATCCATAAACAGTTTAATCTATTTAACCACACAGTTTTACACAATCTTTGTGTGCGCTATGTTTTATGTCTTAAAGGGATAGTTCACCCAATAAAGAAAATCTGATGTTTATCTGCTTACCCCCAGGGCATCCAAGATGTAGGTGACTTTGATTCTTCAGTAGAACACAAACAAAGATTTTTAACTCAAACCTTTGCAGTCTGTCAGTCTTATAATGGAAGTGAATGGGAATCACAGCTTTGAGAGTAAAAAAACAAAAAACAAAACCAAATTAAACCCTGCGGCTCGTGACGATACATTGATGTGTAAAGACACAAAACGATCGGTCTGTGCAAGAAACTGAACAGTATTTATATCGTTTTTAACCTCTGATTCACGCAATGTCCGAACTGTTCGAACTGTCCTGAGTGGTGGCGCGTCCTCCTGAGCACGTTCTCAACAGCAGGCGCATGAGGCGGCTTCTCCTTCTTGCTTTATGGTGGATCACAGACTACTAAGTGCATTACCGCCACCTATCTCTCAAGTGGACCATTGACACTCCTAATTGAGATTGTATATAGCGTGTCAATGGTCCATTTGATGTAGAACAGAGCACAATACTGTTTTGAAATTTGTTATTTTCATCCCTGCAGGAATCGCAGGAGTAATCGAAATTATCTCCAAATTACTCTTCATCACATGCTGTCTTCTTCAGAACTTCAAACAGACTGACCCTGTTGAAAGCAGATGTTGATTGCTATGGTAGAACAGTAAGGAGCAGCAGAGTTTAGCGATTAAACTGTCCGTCCAGGTTGGAGGTACAAGGCTGCTGTGCAGAGGGATTATGCTGTGAACTGCTGTTAGAGTACTTACAGTCCTGTTCTGCTAATGATTTGCTCTTGAGAATGTGCATATCGCTTTAACCGACCACCTACCAATGGCGAGTGATTTGAGAGCATTTAGCAGCCACTCATATTTTCTTTTAATAAATATAAAACTGTATTTTACAATGTATAATTAAGATACATTTGTCCTATAGTGACAAAATGATTATTTTTCCGTCTTTCCATGGATATTTGTGTCAAACAGTGCACATGACTGTGTCACCTGCAGCATCATATTCAAACCAGTCTCTTTAAATCCACACCTGTTAGTAACAAGGCTTGTCTAGATTTTGTAATATTTTTGTTGGCTAAGTGTCAGAAAGCATAAAATCAATTTTATTGAAATCTCAGAATGCAGTCTAGAGAAATGCAGATTTACTTAGAAGATATTGTAATATAGTAACTACATTTACGTACATTTACTCACCAAAGCCCATTTTGCATTTATTTGTTTAGCTAAAGTTTTAATTATGGACCTTGTGAATATAAATGAAAGGATGCGAGGTTATGAGGGAAACCTTTTGTTTTTTTTTTTTTTTTTCTACTTTGACATCATAGTTTCACATCAGGTCCCTTTCAGTCGGTCACTATAGAAGTCACCCCTCCCCCCCATAACCCCCCACCACCACAAACACCCCCAACCCCAACCCCCCCCAACCAAGCCCAAACACGTCGGATGACCGACGAATTGGGATCTCACTTAGATAGACCAATCCACTTCGAGTGTAAACTTATTGAGCCAATGCACATTGGCATGCGATTATTGCATCCAGCTGCTGCTGATCACAGCATGAGTATAAGTAGGCAGCAGGTGCAGCGCATATTCAGCTTTTAGCTTCGGAGCCGAGCGATCACATCGTTCTGCTCCTGACCTCTGCAGTAGGGATAAGACTCAGTTCAGCACGCTCTTGGAGAGCTCTTTGTGTTGGTGGACGGCGCTTCAGCGGTGGTGGTTTTCCGTGTCGAGTCATACTGGCGAAGGACGCGCATAGAGCCGGTCCCTCCAGCCGATAAGAGGTCGGGGTTTTACAGCCCTTACTCCATTGTACCCAAGAAAGACAGGTGGGTTGAGACCGATCTTGGATCTGCGCGTCTTGAACCGGGCCCTTCACAGGCTCCCGTTCAAGATGCTCACGCAGAAATGCATCTTCAGGTGTATCCGTCCCCAAGACTGGTTCGCAGCGATCGACCTGAAGGACGCGTACTTTCATGTTCGATCCTTCCGCGCCACAGGCCATTCCTGCGGTTTGCGTTCGAGGGGTGGGCATACCAGTACAAGGTCCAGCCCTTTGGGCTGTCCCTGTCGCCCCATGTCTTCACATAAGTTGCAGAGGCAGCCCTTGTTCCCCTGAGAGAGCAGGGCATTCGCATCCTCAACTACCTCGACGCTTGGCTCATACTCGCCCAGTCTCAGGAACAGTTGTGCGAGCACAGGGACTTGGTGCTTTCACACCTCAGCCTGTTCGGCCTTCAGGTCAAATGGGAAAAGAGCAAACTCTCCCACGTGCAGAAGATCTCTTTTCTCGGTATGGAGTTAGACTCGGTCGAACAGACAGCACGCCTCATGCAGGAACGTGCTCAGTCAGTGTTGAACTGCTTGAATACATTCAAAAGCAGCATGGCGGTCCCACTGAAACAGTTTCAAAGGCTCCTTGGGCATATGGCAGCTGCAGCGGCAGTCACACCACTGGGGCTGCTCCATATGAGACCGCTGCAGCACTGGCTCCATGGCCGAGTCCCGAGGTGGGCATGGCAATGCGGCACCTTCCGGGTCCAAGTTACACCGGCCTGCCGCCAAACCTTCACCCCGTGGTCAGACCTTGCGTTCCTCCGGGCAGGAGTGCCCCTGGAGCAGGTCTCCAGGCATGCTGTGGTTGGCACAGATGCCTCAACCACCGGCTGGGGGGCCACGTACAAACGGGCTTGCAGTGTCAGGGGTTTGAACAGGGCCCCAACTGCACTGGCACATCAAATGCCTAGAGTTGCTGGCAGTGCGCCTTGCCTTGATCCATCTCAAAGGGCGCTTACGAGGCAAGCACGTACTGGTCCGCACGGACAATACAGCGGCCGTTGCGTACATCAACCGAAAAGGTGGTCTGCGCTCCCGTCGCATGCCGCAACTCGCCCACCATCTCCTCCTCTGGAGTCAGAACCATCTGAGATCGCTTCGTGCTGTTCACATTCCTGGGCTGCTCGACCGGGCAGCCGACGAGCTGTCCCGAACTGCACTCCCGGGAGAATAGCGACTCAATCCCCAGATGGTCCAGCTGGTTTGGAAACGTTTCGGAGCCACTCAGGTAGACCGGTTTGCCTCTCCAGAAACCTCTCACTGCCAATTGTTCTTCGCCCTGACCGACGGAACACTCGGCACGGACGCTCTGGCACAAAGCTGGCAGCGGGGCCTTCGCAAGTATGCATTTCCCACAGTGAGCCTTCTGGCACAGTTCCTGTGCAAAGTCAGGGAGGACGAGGAGCAGGTCCTGCTGGTGGCACCCTATTGGCCTTACCGGACCTGGTTCCCAGAACTAATGCTCATCGCGACAGCCCCTCCCTGGCCGATTCCCCTGAGAAAGGATTTACTGACTCAGAGACGGGGCACCCTTTGGCACACGCGTCCAGACCTCTGGAAACTTCATATCCGGTCCCTGAACGGGACGCAGAGGTTCTGAGTGGCCCCAAGAGGTAGTTGACACCATCACATCAGCGAGAGCACCGTCTACGAGACACGCATACGCTTTGAAGTGGAACCTGTTCGTTGTGTGGTGTTCTTCTCGCCGAGAAGACCACCGGAGATGCCCGATCGGAGTTGTGCTGTCCTTTTTGCAGCAAGGGCTGGAGCGAAGGCTGTCTCCCTCCACCCTTAAAGTTTATGTCGCTGCGATCGCTGCTAACCACGACCCCGTAGAGGGAGGTCGTTGGGGAAGCATGACCTGGTCATCAGGTTCCTTAGGGGGGCGAGAAGGTTAAATCATCCACGGCCCCCCTCTATACCCTCTTAAGGGGGACATGAGTCTGGTGCTCACGGCACTACAGCAAGCCCCGTTTGAGCCTTTACAGGCAGTAGAGCTGAAGTTCCTCTCAATGAAGACACTGCTCCTGCTGGCATTGGCCTCCATCAAAAGGGTAGGGAACTTGCGTGCATTTTTGGTCAACAATTCATGCCTAGAGTTCGGACCGGCTGATTCCCAGGTAACCCTGAGGCCCGGTCCGGCTATGTGCCCAAGGTTCCCGCTACTCCCTTCAGGGATCAGGTGGTGAACCTCCAAGCGCTGCCCTCGGAGGAGGCAGACCCAGCCCTAGCTTTGCTCTGTCCCGTCCGAGCCTTAAGGTGCTACGTAGACCGGACGCAAAGCTTCAGGACCTCAGACCAGCTCTTTGTCTGTCACGGAGGCGGCAGAAGGGGAATGCCGTATCAAAGCAGAGGATGGCCCACTGGATAATGGACACCATCACCCTGGCGTATCAGGCACAGGGTGTGCCCTGCCCACTCAGGTTGCGAGCTCACTCAACTAGAGCTGTTGCATCCTCCTGGGCGCTGGCTCATAGAGCCTCTCTGACAGATATCTGTAGAGCTGTGGGCTGGGCGACCCCTAACACATTCGCTAGATTCTATAGCCTTCGTGTGGAGCCGGTATCCTCCTGTGTTCTCACCTCAAATGGGTAGAAGCACTGAGAGGCCCCGGCTTCAGGTCGGCTTGCAAAAACAACTCTAGAGAGTCCATATAGTAGACCCTGTTGAGCTCCTCCGTACCCTCGGCAGCCAGACGTGGCGGAGCGTCCGGCTCCAGGCCTTCACTCGTTGAATCCTCGTGAACCGGTAGAAGGCTGGGTTCCATACGTAAGACCTAAGTGGATCCCATATGTATAAAGTCCACGGTATAGCCTCAGAGCCCATGTTTCCCAGGCAGACTTCTGCCATTCCAAGAGGGTTCAATCACCTCCATTCTTCCATATGCACCTAAGGGATGTCCATATGTGTATTGCTTCCGAAACCTCCTTCAGGAAGGTTCGAGCTTCCGTAACGCCCCTGTTCCAAGTAGAACGGGTACGTTTTCCCAGTGTTATCCAGTCTTACTCATTGGGTAGTGCCATAGAGCAGTAGCTGGTCCTCTTGTGCAAGCCCTGGCCTACGCCAAAAAGTAGGGGTGCAGGTGGCTTCCACAGGACACTGGAAGGGGCGGTAGCTGTGGCATTTTGGTAGGATCCCAATTAGTCGGTCCTCCGACGTGACGTCGAGAGTGACTGACTGAAAGGGAACGTCTTGGTTACTTGTGTAACCCTCGTTCCCTTAAGGAGGGATCGGAGACGTCACGTCGCCACAGCTTCTGTACCACCGCTGAGTGGCCGGGTCACTGGCTCGGCTCCGAAGCGAAAAGCTGAATTTGCGCTGCATCTGCTCCCTACTTATACTCACGCTGTGCTCAGCAGCAGCTGGATGCAATAATCACATGCCAATGTGCATTGGCTCGTGTAGTTTACACTCGAAGTAGATTGGTCTCTCTGGCGAGAATCCCAATTCGTCGGTCCTCCGACGTGACGTCTCCGTTCCCTCCTTCAGGGAACGAGGGTTACATACGTAACCGAGACGTTATCACATTAACAATGCCAAAGGCAAAGTATGGTGGTCATGAGATCAAGTAAACCAAATGAAAGTAGAACAGCATTTTTATAGTCAGTTGACTGGCAAACTACAAAAGAAAATTACAGTGAGGTTACAGCAACAACCCACCTGCAGTTATTTACCTCAATTTCATATGCAGATACACAAGCAAATAAACTGTGTAAATATAGTTTGTTTTCCTATACTGATGATGAGAGCTTTGTTATTATTAGCCTAATTAGCAGTCCAAGAAGAATACAGCTCCTAAATAATGTCATTAGACTCAACATTAAAGGTAATGTAAGTTTAATGTTTAAATATTTCTCTTTTCCCAGTTTAATATTCATAGCTAAGTAAGTAATTACAATCAAATAATTGCTCTGTTTATTCACCCAACCATCCAAAGGTGCGAATTTAACTTATGCGCAAAACTGGAATATTACATAAAACATTTGCTAAAAAGCACCGTTTCCATCCAACAAGTCAAAGAGAACAAAATCGTCACTTCCTGATAAACTGGCACTATAAATCACTAAGAAAAGTAGGAGAATATAATAATTTTCATATATGATAAATTACTTGCGCCTCAGAGCGAGCAGACGAAGCACAATAAATGCAGTCAATGCTTTCGGAGGTGGATTGAATTTTTTTTTTTTTTTTTTTTTTTTTTTTTTTTTTATTTTTTTACTGCTGTTTGGGAACGCAGTCGTGTAAGACATTTCTGGGAGGCAATTATACAGAAATACTTTGATGACAGACTTTGCTCGTGCATTTCCGAATGACCATAACAACATTTCAGATGCTGTGGAATGAGATCGGTCTGCTGGTTAGTCAGGTTTTGCCATCCCATAGTGAAAGTCACATGACTTTTTTGATGTGCTTGGAGGAATTTATTCGCAAAATGCATTTCCATCTCCCATTATTCTCATCAACCCTTTTTCGAACAAGTCAAAAACCACCTCAAGCGAGCGTAAAAACTTTTTTATTTGAAATTTGACGTTTCCATCACTCGTTTCTAATGCGATACTTCAAAATGTGCATTAAAATAGGGTGATGGAAACATAGCTATTGGCTCAACCGATGGCATGACTTTAGGGTGAGACTATCTGTTTGTCATCCAATGGAAGGTAATAGGAGTGTTCAGGAAACATGTTTGAAAATAGTTTTGCAATTCTGTGATGGTAGTAGTGCAGAAATTACACTGCACCTTTAAACACAGCAGAATTTGCAGATCACTCACCTCAGAAACGCCTAGCACTTTCTCATCGTCTCTCTGAATCCTGATTGTAAAGAAGCAGGGGTATTGTGTGATTTTAGTCTGCACAGGCCTGTCTCTAACCAGCTGTGAGGGGGGAAAAAATCTGTAAATTATTTATCTTCCGAGGTGTCGTTGGTAAAATGACATCAATTATACTTTAAGAAGTGGAATTATTATTATTTTTCTCTGTACCTTACTGGCTGAAAGGAAGTGATAGCACAGATCGATATCGGGTTCTATCTCACACAGCTGGGTCCCCGGCTGCTGATTTTCTTTGCCGTGCACTCTGTGATTGCTGAAGCCTTGCTGTCTATTTTATTTTATTATTATTTTTTTTTTCATTTGTGTTTGCGATTTGTGTGATAGAGTGATATTTGTAAGTATGACTGACTCTGATATATGCTTTTGTATTGACCGACAGTGTGGGTTTAGTTAATGTGGATGTGTGTATCTGTGTAGGCTATTGTAAGTTCTACAGAAAAATGAGTTTGAGTTGAGTCTCAGACACCTGGTGATTACAGCAACGTGCCGTGACTCCTGAGATACTGTAGCTGTGAAGGACATGAAACCACACACACATGCACAAATACACTAATACACAAGGACAAATGTTCTTAAAGGCATATACACTCTTAAAAATAAAGGTGCTTCAAAAAGTTCTTCAAGCGATGCCATAGAAGAACCATTTTTGGTTCCACAAAGAACCATTCAGTCAAAAGTTCTTTAAAGCACCATCTCTTTCTTACCTTTTTGTAAACTGAAGAACCTTCTTTCGCCACAAAGAACCTTTTGTCAAACAGAAAGGTTCTTCAGATGTTAAAGGTTCTTTATGGAACCATTTAGACAAAAAGGTTCTTCTATGGCATCGTGAAGCACCTTTATTTTTAAGAGTGTACCAGCACGTGCAAGCATCACAAAAAGATTGTTTTCTGGCATTCCATTGATTCTGTTGGTTTTATACTGTGCTTTTTTTCTCTCCCATACCACTAAATATAATCTTCACAAGCTTTTTGCATTTTTACTTTTTTATTGAGTCAATATTTAGTACTTTTTAAGCCATTTTCCTCAATGTATCATTGGTGGTGCCCACATTGTAGGGAAAACTGAACCCATACACACTCACACACATGATTGCAAAGTTTAGGATTGCATTTGATGGATGAGAAGTGGTGCTCTTCACTGTGAGAGAGAACGAAAGAAAGGATCATTTACTGAGATATTTGTCTGGCTCAAGAGATTGTCCTTAAATAGACAGAGTCATGGAAGAAGTGAAGAGGAGGAGAGCAGAGAGTGTTTGATTACACATGAAAGACAGTTGTAAGAAAAAAGCATTTCATATTAGATGACAGTGAGAAAGAGAGACTGGAGGGAATGATTAAATATGCCATTGATGATGATGGTAATGACAGAGATGACAGTAACTAGATTTGTGAATGAAAATGTTTGCAAAACTCACTGCCCTGATACTAAGATATTGTAGATACTTCAGCGATTCTGCTATTTAGTTGCTAGGGTGTTCTGGGTGGTTGCTGGGTGCTTCCTTGGTAGCTGAAGTAAGAAGAGTTCATCCTTGTAATATTCTGATCCCCAGATGCTGATTTTGTTTTTCCCCGTTTTACCATGCGCCTGATGAAATAAAGTCTGATTACTTTGAGGTAATAGTGTATATCTCCTTTACAAGCTGCACGATTTGAGGTAGGCGTGAGCAATATAAAAATATATTTTTATATATAATGATTTATCACAATATTAGGGCTGCCACTAATGACTATTTTTATTTCGATTAATCTATCGACTAATTTATCGATTAATCGATTAATCTAAACGATTAATTTCCCACAAAAAAATCAACAATTTCACTTAAGAATATTTTATTAAACTATATTTCATTAAACCAAATGAAATCCAAAAGTAAAGTGCAACATAAAGTGCAAGAAGCAAGTGTCCATCTCATAGTCCAAATCACTGAAATCAAAGATCAATATTATAGTGTAAGAGAATGACAACATATTAGATAGGCTTTTTGATTAATAAAATTTAATTTAACCATTAAAACAGAGTATAGAGAAATGAAAATGGAAAAAAATGAATTTGAAAATAAAACTGATTTCATAGTGCCCTATAATAATTAATTTTTTTGTGGTAATAAAAACAGAAGTGAACAATAGCCTTTAAAATTACTTAAAATACATAAGCAATGAGGCAATAATAATTAGTTCAAATAAAGTATCAAAAGCAAGAAATCATATGGTTTTATTGAACAAAATTGTTAAAATACATAATGTATTATAAACAATAGAGCTAATGTACATTACGCATTACAACAAAGGCCTGCAGAGGGCGCCAACGGCCTGACGATTGTTTTTACACATTACTGTGCAATCTAATACTTGTTTAATATTGACCAAGCACCATTTAATTAAAATGTCCACTTAATATTTAATATTTGGCCATTTCTTTAGGACAGAATTGCTATAGCCACTGTAATTAAAAGAATTTGTGGACATCAAAACGTGTAAACTCAGAGGGTTTGAGCTTTTATTTTGAAACAGCGATGTATTCTCCTGTGTTTGCGTAGATTTATAAATGATTTACCTTACAAATCTGATTAAATGGCGCATGTTGCGTTCCCAGATTAACGTTATAATAAACCCAAACTCACAACAACATGCAGAGATGGAGTTTGAGACGCTCTACACATGTAAATGATAACAATTCCTGCGGAGCTACTGTGAACGGAGCCGCTGTGTTACGCACGTACTTAACCTACACGCATGTAAATAAAGTGCATATACTGTATTAGAACTGCATCGCATATAATTATTAAATTAAATAGTAGCGTTTGTGAATTCACAATAGCATTATTCTTTATGATTTTTAAATGGGTTTAATATATCATGCAGCCTAATGTGTTTTACATTCTCGTCTGTGAAATGCGCCACTTCCGGTATTTTGCCGGTTAGTCGACGCGAGCAAAATGAAGTCGAGGATTTTTAAAAATCGAATATTCAAATAAAATCGACGAATCGCGACAGCCCTACACAATAGCACATTTTTGTAGAAATGTATATTAAAAACTGCTTTTTTACCTTTCTGCAGTGAAACAAATTTATAAATAATTAAATGGACATAAATATTTATTAAACATACTTTTTAATCTATTTTTTATTTTACAAAAATCCTGTTTAAAACGAGTATATTGCCTGCTCCTAATATGAGGCGTCATTCTTGTTGAAAGCTCAAAAGGTGCAGGATGAGTTACATGACAAATTTAGCACTTACCTTAAAAATAAAGGTTCGTTCTCAGCATCTTTGGTTCCATAAAGAACCTTTAACATCCATGGAACAATTCCATGAAAAAGGTTTTTTAGATTTTTTAAATGTTCCTCATACTAAGAAAACAAAATCATCTTTCAAGAACTGTTCACTGAAAGGTTCTTTGGAGAACCAAAAACATTTCTTCTATGGCATCGAAAATCCCCTTTCAGAACCTTCTTTTAAAAGAGAGAATGTTGGGGAGTTTGTTCAAATCTCTAACACTAGTGATGGTAATAGTGAAGTTTGATGATTATAGTGGTAGTGATGGTTAGGGTTGGGAATCGAAAATCGATTCCGATTCCAGAATCGGATACTTAAGGTCAGGAATCAGATACTTGTTGTCAAATTCAAATTTTTGATTCTGCCTATCGATTCCTATGCACTTTTTTTTCTTCATCTGTGAGGACCGGACCTAGCGATCTGCCAGGACCTTGCTCGCTAATCTAAGCGCTCCAAAGTTTGGCTACATTTGCGATCAGAAGCCAAGAAATCTAAGTACAATATCTGTTATAGCTAAACATGTTGCAAGAGAGGTGTCACCACCAACATGACAAAGCACTTTAATTTAATAGATCGTTAAAGATCACGAACACAATTCAAACACCAACGTGATTCTATTCCTTAATTATAATGATTCGTCTGTTTCATTCCTCAACATTTGACGTGTGCGAACAATGTTGTGATCACTTGGTTCGTCCGTGCAGCGTACGATCACACCAGTGTGATTTGAACATTTAAATCTGCGTTCACGCTGCCACTGACCTAAAGAGAGCAGCTGTCTGTCATGAATGAAACAGCTTCACAGTCTTTTCAGCCAGAGTATCATTATTTCTGTGTTACAAACATTCAAATCACAGAAGTACTGGGATAAAAGTTTATAGTTCACATATAAACTGTGTGTACGATGTGTATGGTAGCGATTAAAATAGAGTAAATCACATTTTGAAAGTAATTTGACACTTCAAATTAAGATTTATCGATTACATTGTTATGCAGTAGGTGGCGAAAAGGGGCTGTTAAAATGTATTTGTCTTTGAATCATACAAGAGATTCGTTCAAGAACGCTGATTCATCCAGTAATGAAACAAGTACATCTTGAATGAGTCATTTAATCATTAATTCATAAATTACATGTGATTTTGTTTAGTTGTCTAATGTTTTTTCTTCAGAATCATGAGAGAACCACAATGGTTTGCAAAAAAGAGACACAGGATAAATGTTTGATATCATTATTTAATTACATTGGAATCGAAAATGAGAATCGAAAAGAATCAGAATCGATAAGCAGAATCGGAATCGATCAAATTCAAATGATATCCAGCCCTAGTGATGATGACAGGCACGATAATTTCCATTTCAAAGAGCAATTTTACCCCAGGAGAAAAAACACTTTTGTATTCTCTGCTGTTTTGTTCTGTAGTGCACCACTCTAAATTTGATACGACAGATCAGAAATCTTTTGGAGCTGAATGAACGAATGGAAATCTCTGTGAAAGAAAGGTTGATGGACAGAGGAATTCAGCACCTCTCTGCACGTGTCTCTCTGGGGGCTCTCCTTCCCAGCATTCCTCTGGAAAGTACACCTGCCAACCTACAGACAACACAAGTCCAACCTGACTCACAAGTGCAATACATTACTGAGACATGGATGGACATATGGATGGATGCATGGATGGATGACAGGAAGGTTAAAGATTAAGAGAGTGCAGGATGGAAAGATGTCTAGGAGGATAGAAGGAAGCGTTTGGTGACAAAGGAAGAGATAAATAGATGTGAGAGAGAGAAACAAGACAAAGGTTTTGTAGACAGACATAGTGGGGAAGAGTAATGGAACAACAAATCAAATCACTTAGAACAACGAACCACTTAGAAGGAAAAATACGCTTCTGTCTGCATTAATAGAGGCCAGGAAATGGATGTGTCCAACAAAGACAACAGAAAAGTGAAGACAAATCACTTTACTAACAGCACAAAGTCACGCATTAGTGAAGGAGTTCATTTGGGTACAAGGGGCGATTCTAGGATTTTCATTTTAGGGATTTTTATATATACATGTATATTATGTATATACAGTGGGTACGGAAAGTATTCAGACCCCCTTACATTTTTCACTCTTTGTTATATTGCAGCCATTTGGTAAAATCATTTAAGTTCATTTTTTTTTCCTCATTAATGTACACCCAGCACACCATATTGACAGAAAAACACAGAAGTTTTGAAATTTTTGCAGGTTTATTAAAAAAGAAAAACATGAAATATCACATGGTCCTAAGTATTAAAGACCCTTTGCTGTGACACTCATATAATTAACTCAGGGGCTGTCCATTTCTTCTGATCATCCTTGAGATGGTTCTAAACCTTCATTTGAATCCAGCTGTGTTTAATTATACTGATTGGACTTGATTAGGAAAACCACACACCTGTCTATATAAGACCTGACAGCTCTCAGTGCATGTCAGAGCAAATGAGAATCATGAGGTATAAGGAACTGCCTGAAGAGCTCAGAGATAGAATTGTGGAAAGGCACAGATCTGGCCAAGGTTACAAAAAAATTCTGCTGCACTTAACGTTCCCAAGAGCACAGTGGCCTCCATAACCCTTAAATGGAAGACATTTGGGACGACCAAAACCCTTCCTAGAGCTGGCCATCCGGACAAACTGAGCTATCGGGGGAGAAGAGCCTGGGTGAGCGAGGTAAAGAAGAACCCAAAGATCACAATGGCTGAGCTCCAGAGATGCAGTCGGATGGGAGAAAGTTGTAGAAAGTCAACCATCAATGCAGCCCTCCACCAGTCGGGGCTTTATGGCAGAATGGCACGACGGAAGCCTCTCCTTAGTGCAAGAAACATGAAAAAACACCTGAAGGACTCCAAAATGGTAAGAAATAAGATTCTCTGGTCTGATGAAACCAAGACAGAACTTTTTGGCCTTAACTCTAAGCGGTATGTGTGGAGAAAACCAGGCACTGCTCATCACTTGTCTAATACAGTCCCAACAGTGAAGCGTGGTGGTGGCAGCTTCATGCTGTGGGGGTGTTTTTCAGCTGCAGGACAGGACGACTGGTTGCAATCGAGGGAAAGATGAGTGCGGCCAAGTACAGGGATATCCTGGAACGAAAACCTTCTCCAGAGTGCTCAGGACCTCAGACTGGCCGAAGGTTTACCTTCCAACAAGACAATGGCCCTAAGCACACAGCTAAAATAACGAGGAGTGGCTTCACAACAACTCTGTGACTGTTCTTGAATGGCCCGGCCAGAGCCCTGACTTAAACCCAATTGAGTATCTCTGGATAGACCTAAAAATGGCTGTCCACCAACGGTTACCATCCAACCTGACAGAACTGGAGAGGATCGAATGGCAGAGGATCCCCAAATCCAGGTGTAAACACTTGTTGCATCTTTCCCAAAAAGACTAATGGCTGTATTAGAGAAAAAGGGTGCTTCTACTAAATACAGCAAAGGGTCTGAAATACTTAGGACCATGTGATTATTTCAGTTTTTCTTTTTTAATAAATCTGCAAACATGTCAACAATGCTGTGTTTTTCTGTCAATATGGGGTGCGGTTTGTACATTAATGAGGAAAAAAAAAAAACTTAAAAGATTTTAGCAAATGGCTGCAATATAACAAAGAGTGAAATTTAAGGGGGTCTGAATACTTTTCCGTACCCACTGTATGTATACACCACACACACACACATATATATATATACAGTGGGTACAGAAAGTTATCAGACCAATTGTGCAAGTTCTCCCACTTAAAAGATGAGAGAGGTCTGTAATTTTCATCATAGGTATACCTAAAATATGAGAGACAAAATGAGAAAAAAATCCAGAAAATCCCATTGTATGATTTTTAAATAATTAATATCCATTTTTAGGTAAATCCTCGGTAAAATAATATTGGCACCTACAAACAAGCAAGATTTCTGGCTCTCACAAACCTGTAACTTCTTCTTTAAGAGGCTCCTCTGTCTTCCACTGGTTACCTGTATTAATGGCATTTGTTTGAACTCGTTGTCAGTATAAAAGACCCCTGTCCACAACCTCAAACAGTCACCCTCCAAACTCCCACCATGGCCAAGACCCCTCCCCCCCCCCCCCCCCCTTTCCCCCCCCCCCCCCCCCCCCCCCCTCCTGCCTTCCCCCCCCCCCCCCCCTCCCCCCAAGAGCTGTCAAAGGAACCAGAAACAAAATTTTAGACCTGCACCGGGCTGGGAAGACTGAATCTGCAATAGGTAAGCAGCTTGGTTTGAAGAAATCAACTGTGGGAGCAATTAGTAGAAAATGGAAGACATACAAGACCAATGATAATCTTCCTCGATCTGGGGCTCTACGCCAGATTTCACCCCGTGGGGTCAAAATGATCACAAGAACTGTGAGCAAAAATCCAGAACCACACGGGGGGACCTAGTGAATGACCTGCAGAGAGCTAGGACCAAAGTAACAAAGACTACCATCAGTAACACACTGCGCCGCAGGGACTCAAATCCTGCAGTGCCAGACGTGTCCCACTGCTTAAGCCAGTACATGTCCAGGCCGTCTGAAGTTTGCTAGAGAGCATTTCGATGATCCAGAAGAGGATTGGGAGAAAGTCATATGGTCAGATGAAACCAAAATAGAACTTTTTGGTAAAAACTCAACTTGTCGTGAGAAGAAAGAATGCTGAGTTGCATCCAAAGAACACCATACCTACTGTGAAGCATGGGGGTGGAAACATCATGCTTGGGGGCTGTTTTTCTGCAAAGGGACCAGGACGACTGATCCGTGTAAACGAAAAGAATGAATGGGGCCATGTATCGTGCGATTTTGAGTGAAAACCTCCTTCCATAAGCAAGGGCATTGAAGATGAAACGTGGGTGGGTCTTTCAGCATGACAATGATCCCAAACACACCGCCGGGCAACGAAGGAGTGGCTTCGTATGAAGCATTTCAAGGTCCTGGAGTGGCTAGCCAGTCTCCAGATCTCAACCCCATAGAAAATCTTTGGAGGGAGTTGAAAATCCGTGTTGCCCAGCGACAGCCCCAAAACATTACTGCTCTAGAGGAGATCTGCATGGAGGAATGGGCCAACATACCAGCAACCCCTCCCCTGTGTGAAAACCTTGTGAAGACTTACAGAAAAAACATTTGACCTCTGTCATTGCCAAAAAAGGGTACATAACAAAGTATTGAGAAGAAACTTTGTTATTGACCAAATACTTATTTTACAACATAATTTGCAAATAAATTCTTTAAAAAAATCCTACAATGTGATTTTCTGAAATTTTTTTTTTCTCATTTTGTCTCTCATAGTTGAGGTTATACCTATGATGAAAATTACAGGACTATCTCATCTTTTTAAGTGGGAGAACTTGCACAATTGTGGCTGACTAAATACTTTTTTTCCCCACTGTATATATATAAATATAATAAAAAAAGTTTGACTAATAGGGGTGGTATGCTAAATTTATATACCAAAAAGTGCAGTATTCCAATGTATTGCATAGGTAGGTGTAACATATTACTGAATAAGCCAAATACAAGTCTTCATGATCTCTCACACACAACCTGTTTACTGTGCACACACAAAATTTTACTGTTTGCATTTCTAGTACCCTCTTTCCTTAGCTCAAGTATGCAAACCTCTTTGCACATGCACTGTAATATGTATAATATTGAAAGTTAAATTTCCAAATGAAAATGGCAACGTGATCGTTTCATAAAGTATGTGGTTTCATTTTCACTGGAGGAAACAGCTGTGGTGTGATGAGGGGTAAACGCAGTGAATACTTTGTCTACAGTAGATGGGGAACCGATTGATATTTTGTCAACTGTATTTATGACAAAGAACAGAACTGCACAGATGCAGATATTATAACAATCTATCGTTAAACACACACCTTGTCCTCTGTTTCTCGCTCTGTGCCGCCGCAGTCTGCGGATTGAAATAAAAAGCGCTTAAAGACAGGGAAGGAGGATCTAGGGGTATAGCCCCCCTAAAAATGGCCTAGCGATGCCCATGTTGGATACACTTTTCTGTTTGAGTAAATTAGAGTTTTGGCACTAACATATGAACTAATTGAGGAGTTTTCAAAATTGGGTCTTGGGGATGCACAAAATGTATGTGTGTATTTATGTATTTAAAGCTAAGTTAACATTTACTGAATTTACACATTTCTTTTTTTTACTTATTTTTTGCCAGACTGAGAGAGAGTTACTATTTTTGTGTGCTATTTCTGTCTGTCTGGTGAAAGTAGCATACAAAAATGGTAAGCACTCTTGTCGGTCTGGCAAAATGCGATCTGGCATTAGTTAATTGGAATGTAAAAACAAAATGGAGTGGTTGGTCACTTTACATGTCTAAGGGGTCTGTCTAAATAGTCAAAAAAATCTGAAAGTGGACTAGACTTTGTGCTGATTAATGAGTAGTTTATAAACCACTAGAACATCAAACTGAAGAACGAGAATTAAGAAAATGCTGTTTTCTGTTGAGAGGAACAAAGAGAGCCAAGGGTTTTATGAGTAGGACAGCATCAAGACAGCATTTAAAACATGAGAGAAAGATGAAATGCTAGAGAAGTAATTGAAAATCGGACAGAGTTAGAAGTCTGAAATAATTCATTAGAGAGTTCAGTTGGAGTTCATTAACACTAGAACCGCCACGGGGTAAATTTTACCCGTGGCTGTTTTTCAAATGAACATAACAGATTTAAAATAAAACATTCAAGTCTCCCAGTCATTGACTTTTACTAAAATTATGTAATTTACAATCCAATGTTGTTAAAAATTATTTAGATAAAACCAGATAAAAAAACGGGGCATTTATACCTATAAGCGCCAGCGGGTCAAATTTACCCACCTACTGTATATAATGCATGTATTTTCGCGCTGTCATTTTCTTGCCGCTCATGTTGTACATTTCTAGGCAACGCCTTTCACTCACTGATTTAGCAGTTATCAGTTTCATAAATAAAGTCAAAATGACAAAAAAAGGCGATTTATGGAAGGTAGGTATTAGAAACACTAAATGCCATGGGTGATGGAGAGTCTGATGGTAAGTTATGCATCATGGGTCGGCTCAGCATCTGACGGCTCATCTGACAGTGATCCAGATTTAATATTTACATGTTTTAGCCCCACGTTACTCTAATTGGTCAAACTTTGGTTTAATTAAATTTTTGTCTTGCCGTATCGTTTATTGTTTGCTACTGTGTTGCTATTCTAGTCTGGCCGTTTCCTGAAGAAAAAAAAAAAAGATCTATATGATATAATGAATAAAACAATTTTTTGATTACCCAAAGTTCATTGATGTTGTTCTCTTATTCAAGTTATAAATTATAGAACTAAACAGATTCATAAATATTTAGGTGAAGCTGTGCGCTTGAATTTGTCATCGCATCATCCTATGCAGTGTGGTGAATTATTATTGCTCATTATTGTCTATAGGCTATTTTAGTAATTTAAATAGCATGGGTTATCTTAATATATTGATTAATGACATTGTATTATAATATTACACCACCCAAATATTTAGGCTACTACCTTCTAATTACCGTTGTCAGTGCAGACTTTTTTTTTTTTTAGCTTAGGCTACTGACCGTAATGGATTAGTGTAGCCTGCATTAAAAAGTCTTGAACATAAAACAACAGTTAATAAAATATAATTGATATGTAGAACTAATCTTTCAGACTCTAGACTCTCTTGTGAAGACAGTGGAAATAATACAGGGAAATACTATGTTCTTTAGGCCAGAATAAAATACAGTTTGTCAAGGTGCGTTGGCGTAAAAAGGTCCGCTGGCGCTTTTAGGTTACAGAACCTCTGGCGTCTAGGGTAGGTTTAGTAGACCAATTAAGTCTAATTAAGAAAGCTGCACAGAGAGTGCAACATCGGGAAGGCTATGTACGCTGACCTAAACACTACTCTGTTAAAGGGGTCAATGCTGTTGCTGAAAATAACATTATTTGTGTATTGGTTGAATGGAAATGTGTTATGCAGCTAAGGTTTAAAAAACAAACACATTATTTTCCACATATTGTACAATATTGTTTCTCCTCTATGCCCAGCTTTTTTGAAATGCGTCGATTTTTACAAAGCTCGGTCTGAAAAGTGAGGTGTGCTCTGATTGGCAGCTATCCAGTCCGTTGTGATTGGCAGAATACCTCAAGCACGTGATGGAAATGTTACGCCCCTTACCAAACTGTGATGATGCCCTGTCAGGCCGGAGCGACAAAACAAAAACATTAAAACCATTATAAACGAGGCATTTGTTGCATCCAGTGGGGAAAAAATTACTGATTATAATGACTTATACTGTATTTTTACACGTTGCATTGCATCGCGCCGCGTAAACATAAAACCTGTCTGCATTTGTGATCGGAGAAAAGAACAAACAACAAGCGCTACTCTACACTACCCAAAACTCGAGTTTGAATCATCAGTGGCCAAATTCTTTAAATGAAAACGTACTTACAGACTGTTAGTCAGAACATCTGGCATTGTAGTCTACTCTTCCAGGATAGGAAACAGTCCTCCATAAAATGTGCAACACACATCTGAATATTTGGGTTAAACTGTTCTGGAACAGTGTTGTAAATACAACTTAACCACTAATTTCTAGTCGTGTCCTCTTTTGGAAGGCCAAAAAAAAGTAGTTTCGCTTTCACAACAAAACAGCGTCACACACGGCGGCCTTGAGTGAGCTGCGGCGGCCTAGAGTGAGCGGAGGCCTGCGGGCTAGAGTGAACGGCGGCCGGCGGATTCGACGAAGGAGCAACCACATGTGACGACCCTGGGCTGGACTCCACTTCGTCCACGTTGAAAGCCGATCCGGCGATCCACAGCCAATTTGATGTATTCCTTCAGCGACCAGCACAGATCATCTCTTGGCATGACGAAGTGGATATCGTCCTCGTTTGGAAGGCCAAACAACGTAGTTTACGCTTTCACAACGAAACACACAGCGCCTTCACGACATGGCAGCAGCAGCAACAACAATACTACAGCGAAAATAAAAATGACGCCTTCTTTCTTTGCGTGAACATTAGGGTGGTGTTATGCGTTACATCCCCGTGATACGGCATACCGGAATCTTCACACATCGTGACGTAGACATGTTGGGGGCGTGTTAAAATGAGCCGATTTTAGGTAGGCGTGGTTGACTCTTAACTTTTATAAAGAAAAATCTCTTTGGATTTGAGACTTTAATCTTAGCAAATTTACAGATCTTCTTTATGCAACAAGAGCTTGTAACACTCCAAAGAGAAAGAAAAAATGAAATCGCATCATATGACACCTTTAATGGTGCATAAACACTGTACACACACACACATATTTGTATGTTGACGTGCACACACAAAACTCATTTATGTTGTACATTCTTGTACACTAAGACGACTTCCACAGTCAATCTACACACCAAATCACAAATCACAAAGGCAGTCAGGGTACAAGAACATAGACATTTTAATAATGTAATGGTTTTTACACCTGTAACATAAATTTGAAAAGACGATGTTAAACAATTAACAGCCAGTATTTTTATTCATATTTAATTCAGATTAAAAACAGGATTTAAAGGGATAGTCCACTTAAAATCATAATTTGCTCACCTTCATGTTGTTCCAAAACTGTATGAGTTTCTTTCTTTCAAAAACAATTTTGGTTCCTGTTAATTTGTTTGGTTATCAACATTCCTCAAAATATCTTCTTTCGTGTTCAGCAGATGAAATGCAAACAGGTTTGGAACAACATGAGGGTGAGTAAATGATGACAGAATTTTCATTTTTGGATGAACTATGCCTTTAACATGCACGTTTCAGCTGACATGGGAGATAGACATGCTAATGCATTCACAGGAAGATATAAAGAGATGAAGTGAAAAAGAAAAACAGGGTGTTAATCGATTTCAAAACACCATATAGATACCCATATAACAACATACAGCACTTTATGAAACCACAAGACTGAATGGAAGGACTTGAGCCTTTGTGTGCATTTAAAGCATGCAAATACACAGTGAAACTCCATGTTTTTGGAATGGATTTAGGTTAGAATAAGAGGAAAGAGGCACAGTATCACTTCTTTTAAAATGAGCACGCAACTATGCATATATTTGCCTCTTTAAATGCACAAACTAGTAGACTAAAGATAGGGGTCAGGCAGGTGGGCACAGCTAAGCACTGGTCTCTGTGCACATGATTATTTACATAACCACTGATGGGTTAGACAAAACACATCTGTCTGTGTGTGTGCACGCATGCTAGAGAGACAGAGAATGAGAGCAGGTCACTCACAATTACAGTCTCGCAGTAGATTAATAGAGGACTCCTCTTGAAACACACACACACACTTAACGGAGGGCTCAGCTTGAGATAAGAACACCACAGGTCACTGCGTTCTCTCCTCCACCAGCGCTCAACTGAACCCAGAAACCCCAGCGAACAGAACACACGCAGGGTGACAGGGGATCTGGACCCGGGTCACACACAGAGTCACAAAACAGCTGCTTTTAGACTCTGCTGTGGCATGACACTTTACTGTAGACCAGGGGTTCCCAAACTTTTTTGGTGGAGGAGAGAATCTTTTTTGTCAGCCGAACACTTTAGATGTAAAATATTTACCCACTGAGATTTGAAGCTAATATTTAACAACACATTCATATATTCATGGTTCTCTGATGTTGGTTAATGGTCAATTTGTTAGGTAAACAGATAATATGTCTGCACAATATTGCAAATATTTTGTCATAAATGGTGATTTTAACAGCAATATGACATTTAATCATTTTATATTGCTACTACTAAAACCCAATAAATGTATTAGTAGTAGTAGTTTTAGCTTAATTAAAAAATTGAAGACAAGTATTTTACTGTTTTAAAAGTTGTTCTGTAAAATAAATTATAAGTCATTTTATTTTACCCTACAGGTTACCGATATTTATCTTAAATTCTTCACTTTCAAATATTCAAACCCTCAAGATTTTATCATTTCAAATCAAGCTTTAATTTTCTAATTAAATCAGAGCCTTTGATTCGATAATTGCACTAAGCTACAGTATATCACGGTTTCTATTTTATTTTTTTATTAATAGTGCAGCCTCATTTATTTAAATTTTACATTTAATTTAATTAATTATTAGCTTTTCATCAAACTCACAAACCCCTGCAGTTCATTTACGAACCCCAGTTTGGGAAACCTTGACGTAGACCTGCCATTCTGATGCTGCTGTCACACACTTTAAGGATTTAATAAGATTTCACGAGTTCACATCCATCTAATCCTTAAAAAGTCATAGAAGTAAAGAGATTTAGCTTGTTTTGCATAAATGAGGGGAATGAGTGTTAAACCCACACATGAACTAAATAATGGATTAATGTTAGTTAGTATAAAGTAGAGATATTAAAATAACGGGTGGGGCTGAGGTGGTGCAGGGACGCTTTAAGAATTGTCATAAAAGTGAGGTGAGCGATTGACAGGACTCCTACTGTTAAACCTAATAAATACTAAGGGTTTTCTTGACTAAAATTTATTTCAGATGCACTCCTGCAGCTCAAGCAGTAGAGCAGGGGAACTTTTTGTTTTCAAGTCATTCTTGCATAGCTTTGGATTTGTGCTCGGGGTCATTGTCTTGCTGGAAAACATGTACTCCCAAATTGCTGATGTCGTAGACTCCAGGAGGTTTTCCTTGTTGTTCAGCAGCGTTGATTTCACAAGCCTTCCAAGTCTGCTGCAGGGAACCTGCTCACAGCATGAAGCTGCCGCCACCATGTTTCACAGTAGGGATGGCGTGTTTCTGTTCTGATGCAGAGTGTTTGGCTTGACGCCATGCTTACAACAAATAGAATGTTTAGAAGTGATGCACCAAAATTATTTTTTGATCAAAACAACAAAACTTAAATTCAGGTTTTATTTATCCGGAAGCTAAAACTGAAAACAAATTTTGGGTAATTCAGTTTGGGTAACTGGGTAATTGCACTCTGTATGCTGTTCAGGGTGACGTGTTTCAGGTGATGAATCAAACCAGTCTTTTTCAGCAATGAGTCACCTCTCTGTATTTCAGCTGAGCAAATTGTACTTTAGCATCCTTTTTGTTCACAGTGAAGTGCATCCACACTGCTGATATGTTTACTTCTTGTAGCTTATTCACATTGTGTGCATGAAATAGATGCTGGCATAGGCTTTTCTCTTTACCACTCTCGTGTTAATCTGTGACCTGTGAAGCACTTGGACAAGAGTTATTATACTTGATGTACAGTGTCTCAGCCACTGCAGCTTGTGACTTCTTTAGAGTTGGTCTCTTGGTCTCCGTCACCAGTGTTGTGCAAGTTACTTCCAAACTGTAATACATTATAGATTACTTGTTACTGTTATTTAAAAGTAATCCATTACCTTACAATATCACTGTCTCAGAATTGTAATGCGTTACATTACTCCTGTATTACTTTTGAGTTACTTTAACCAAAATAACTACAGAAGTAGAACTTAAAGTAACACTTTATTTTAGGGTCACTTAACTAGTTGCTTATTAGCATGCATATTACAGGCTATTTAGCCATTATTAGAAGTAATAAGACATATTAAGGCTTTTTCTACATGACCTAATTATATCCCTACTCCTACCCAATACCTAAAAGTTAACAACTACCTCAATTTATTACTAAGCAGCAAATTAGGAATTAGTGAGGAGAAAGTCTTAGTAAGTGTTCCCTATTCTAAAGTGTTACCATACTTAACATTCTAAAATCACAAAATGTACTGCAGAGCATTTTACATCTAATAGAGGGCGATATGGCGTAGCATAAGGGAAGTCGTGGCCTAATGGTTAGAGAGTCGGACTCATAACCCTAAGGTTGTGGGTTCGAGTCTCAGGTCCTGCAGGGATTGTCGGTGGGGGGAGTGAAAGACCAGCGTTCACTCCCCCTTCAATACCACGACTGAGGTGCCTTGAGCAAGGCACCGAACCCCAACTGCTCCCCAGGCGCCGCAGAATAAATGGCTGCCCACTGCTCCGTGTGCGTGTTCACGGTGTGTGCGTGTTTACTGCTGTGTGTGTGCACTTGGATGGGTAAATGCAGAGCACTAAATCCGAGTATGGGTCACCATACTTGGCCACATGTCACTTCATAATGACTGTGGGCTATCCAGGCTACACAACAAATCTAGCGTATAATTGGCAAGTGAAGACTCAAGACATGAAGAAAGGATGCAGACAGAATCACAAAGATCCAAGTCTTTTAAAAGTCTGGTAGAGGTAAAGTGATTATCTGGCCAATATCTTTGGGAATATTGGGTCTATTCATATTAGCAACAACGGGACCATATGTACACTCTAACCATGACAAGATCCATGAGAACGGATACAATCCAGCTCGCGCATGACAGTACTCTGCCATCTTCACCCATAGGCGCTTTCCTCTGGCCAGTGCGAGCAGGGCTTTACCAGGGAGAGGGCGGGGCTAATAGCCTCGGACATCAAGCACAGAGGCCGAAATCATGCCGCGTTTCCACAGTCGGGCCAGTAGCCTCACGGCACTCCTGTAAAACACACCCTAAACACGCCTTCACTGAACTACGTCACACAATACAAAGTTCCACAAGCGAGAGGGAGATGAATGAAATAAACAAATATATCAGAAGCTGTCGTTTAGTCTTTATTAAAAAAAATTGACACCACGCGCGGCTATTGACTGACCACGAACAGGAAATATAACTTACTTGCGGCATTTTTGATTCGTTAATGTCTCGCGGTCTTGCTGTTTTTTTTTTTTTACAATTACATTTTGGGCTAAAAGTGAGTTGTAACGCATGCATTACTGAACATGTACCGAGAAAAATATTACTGAAAATTGATTAGTAATTCCTTACACTACTGCGCAGCAAAAAGTAATCCGTTACTGTAATGCATTACATTTGTAACGCGTTACTCCCAACACTGTCCGTCACTAGTATCCTCCTGGCAGTGGCACAGTCAGGTTTTGAGGACAGGAAAATTTACAGCTGTGCCATACTGTTTCCATTTCTTTATTACTGACTCATCTGTACACTGTAAAAAATGGCCGTGAATTTAAAGGTAAAAGACTGTAAAAATACTTCAATAAAAACCTGTTAAATGGTTAACAGTAAATTCCACTACTATATACGGTGAAAATCTGTATTGGACATTACATGTAATTTTACGGTAGTATACCGTTTTTGGAAGTGAAAAAGACAGTGAATTTATTTACAGTGAATAACCGTAAATTGACATTCCCAGAATTCCCTACGTTACATTTCAAATGTGATGTTTTTTTGTTGTTGAAATAACAAGTTTCTTCTTAGTTTTGTCTTATCAGTTTTGTATATTATGGTTGTGTGTTACACCTAATGTTGTTAAATGAATGTTTATTGCATTATTTCAGTTTCATGTGTGCTACCATGATGGTGTTTAGTGTTTGTGTGAATTACACTGTGCACCTTCTATATATGTTATTATTTAAAAGCTGCTTGTGATGGGCTTTGGTTCATTTTGTGGTTATCAGTGTATTACAAAGGTACAAAACAGATTTCAGTACTTCAATAGGTTGGTATACTACCATTATGTCAGTTAATGAAATTACGGTATTCAACTGTAAATTTAAGTTAAAACCGTAAAACCAAAAATGTTGCTACTGTATTTTTTTTACGCTAAAATTCCGGCAACCACAGCTGCCGGTTTTTACCGTACATTTTACAGATTTTTTTTTAAAGTGTACTCAAGGGTTATTTAATGACTTGGAAATCTTCTTGTATTCTTACATGCCTTGTGCTTTTTAATTATTTTACTGCAGTGTTGCTCGGAGTGTTCTTTTTTTCTTCTTCTTCATGCTGTAAGTTCTGCAACTAAACAGACTTCAGACCCTTCCAAATTATGAGAGTACTAAAAAACTATTTTATATTGTCAATGAATATTAATGTACCATGCAAGTGGAGTTGGAAGCAATATTGTGAGCTCATGAATGACCAGGTGAAGTCATATTTATGTGTGGGAAACTAAATTCTAGATGATACACGATATCATCTAGATGTCAAGCTGTGACATTATAAAGGTCATGTTTATTTGAAACTTTGTGGGAACACTTATCTTTACTATATATAATATATCTTATTTTATTGGTCACATTATATAATTATACAGTATATCACAATAATATAATAATACATATTATTTTGTTTAGGCTACTTTTGTGTTACGTTTCCGACTGGAATGCGAAATTGCGAATGCCGAATAGAAGGAATGCCGACTTAAATTATTTTTATTATATATTTATTATATTATATTTATTCTATTCTATTATTATACCTCCATTCAATCTTCAAACCGCTTATCCTTTTTAGGGTTGCAGGGATGCTGTAACATCCAGGACTGATGGTCTATTGCAGGGCTATCACATTCAGTGCTGTAAAATAACAAAACATTACACAATAAGCATGTCAAAGACTTCTTATAGATGCTGTATCATGGAAAAATCTATATTCCTTCCTCTGTGAAAAGAAAGAGTTTGATGTACTGTATAGACATTCATGATTTTATTTCAGAAGGATGGGGACTATAAAGTGGCTCAGTGAAAAGGCTATTTGCAAGCAGCACAGCAGAAATAGGAACAAGGTGTTCGTCATCCGAAAGCATCGGGTGATTCGGATGTAGACAGATTTGTTGACTATAATAGGGAAGATCTATTTTCTCATTTTAACACACCGCCACATGCTGTGACGAATTTGTGAATTCGCATTCAGTGGATACTTTCTCTCACACTTTCTTGTGTTTGTCACTTCTACAGTGTGCCATTCTCTATCTATCTATTCATCTGTTTGTGTGTGTGTGTTATAGTGGTGTGGTGTTGTTTTGTATGTGTATGTGTGTGTGCTGTAAGGGAAATCGATGTAGTCTGAGAGAAAGGTCAAACCTGTCTCTGCAGTTAATTAGTTACTTCAAACACCCGTTACAAACTTACCAGCCTCTCTGTCTCACACACATTCTCTTGTTTTATGTATATAAGATGATTCTCTCTTTATCGCTCATTACTGGGGATGTCAACTTCAGCAGAGGAGAGTAAGGCACACTCTCACGCTCGACATGTATTTTTACCGCATGCACCATTTCAGATTGAAGTGAACCATCTGTGACAACTGGCCAGACTGTAAACAAATACAGTGTATGTAGCTGTACAGTATATGTACATAAAAACAATAGCAACAGCCAATGTTAAGGTTCACACAACTCTCCTAGGTGTTTGGATGGAAGACACTAATATAAGTGACAAAGTTTGTCCCGTATGGATTTAATACAGAATCCAACTCTGTTCCCTGCAGTCCGGAATGATTTCTTATTAAAGGGGAAGGTTGGCTGCTCTACTCATTATAAACATTTCCATGTTCATCTGTGATCTAGTCCTCCTACATTACATCTGTATCCTCTCTCTCTCTTTTTGCCGTCAGTCCTGTTACACAGTATTTCATCATTTAGCTCTATTACTGCTGTATGAACACCATATCAGCTCTGTGACCGCAATAAATCACAGGTGTTTAAGGATATGCTTTCGATTCTCCCAGGAGTGATTTTGGTTAAATTAGTTCAGTGAATCAACGGATACACATTCTGAGAGGCGCAGCACAGAGCTAGATAATGAGAAGATATAATCTATCGCTAAACTTCTGCTCTAGAAGATATTTGAGAAACCCTCTGACCACACACACTAATGCTTTTCAATTATAGTGGACTTTCCATGGGCTTCTATTGTTTATATTGAGCTAATGAAAATTTATATTCCCTATTAATTTCTATAAACCTAATCCTCATTTTCTATAAACCATGTACATTTAGATGCTCATTAAGTTGTTGTTTAGTATGTTTATTAAGCCATTTTACAGGTAGGGAAGGTCTGCTGCTCCTTACAATGCAAATAATATCTATTCCCCACATTATATGTAAAGCTTTTTTCTTTTTTTATAAATTTTTTAAGCATTTTATTATAAATTATTGGTAATCTAATTATAGGACAGACTATAATAATTATTTTATCTTTGATGATATCCCCATGTTGAGGTTTTGTCCGTTTCAGCTTTAGTCTCCAAAGTATAGCTTTTTAAAAACACAGGAGCCTTTCTCATGTACAAAAACACAATTCTGCTGCATTGTTTGAAGATTTTCACACTCTATCTCACATACTTCCGCGTCAAGAGCCACTCTCCTGCAGAGCTGGAGGATCTTGTGTAAATGCTTAATGGATGTGTGTTAGCAGGCCATGTTTCCTCTACCTGTTACATCAGAGCTGGGATTTTAATCAACTCACTGTATTCCACACGCTCCATAAAAATATCTGTGACCCAGTCAGCTTTGAGATCACTAGCATATCCTCTGAGCTTCTGATGTGTTTGGGTTTCAGGTTACAGGAGATTTGATGTAAAAATATAATGAAATTGTATAGGATTATTTATTGGCAGTCTGCTTATATACTGTAATCAGTGAATTGTGATATTAAAACAATTTTTGAGTGATTTCTGCACACTAAGTTGGGGAAGTTGTTAAACGTCTAACGGTTCGAGAGTCGGACTCGTAACCCAAAGGTTGTGGGTTCGAGTCTCGTACCGACAGGGATTGTAGGTGGGGGGAGTGAATGTACAGCGCTCTCTCCCACCTTCAATACCACGACTGAGGTGCCCTTGAGCAAGGCACCGAACCCCCAACTGCTCCCCGGGCACCACAGCAAAAAATGGCTGCCCACTGCTCCGGGTGTGTGTTCACGGTGTGTGTGTGTGTGTGTGTACTGCTGTGTGTGTGCACTTTGGATGGGATAAATGCAGAGCACTAATTCCAAGTATGGGTCACCATACTTGGCCACATGTCACGTCACTTTTTTAAATGGCATTGCAGAAGTAATGGCTGGTTGCAAAACGATTTGTATTTATATTTACATTTTATGTACATTTTATCAGTTATTGCATTTCCTGGGAATCAAACACATGAACTTGGCATTGCTACAATAGCTACAAAATTTCTGTTTGGCTGTCATAACAAGGTCTGCTTTCATAGATGGACTTTTCGAATATGAAACTATTAACCTTATATGTATCTTGAATGCAACATCAGTCACTTTGCATCTGCCAAATACATAAATGTTTATTTCCTATCCCTTGGTAAATGTAAGGTTATTCTGATTCATATTTTACACAGTTCATACTTCATTTTGATTCATAATTAATCCTGAACAGTCAGAATTCGAGATTTCATACTGTAAATAGGGTTAACATTCTAATTTGCATAGATTGACAAATTCAGCCTGTGAAAAGCTTGTTTTAATACATGTCAGTTTGTCAATCTTTAATTTTGAACTACTTAGATTCACTGGTTAGGGTTAGGGTTAGTAAATCTTCTGATACAACAATAAAATGTCTAATAGTGTCTTTAATCTCTTCAGTTAATGTCCAATTAATGCATTAGCTGTGTCCTTCAGACTCCGAGAGTTTCTGTGAATTTAAAAACATTATTATGTTTTATTATATATTAATACATAATATTAACATATATGTTAATATTTAGTAAGTTAAGCACTGAGGCAGTTTATGATTGGCTGTCTGTTGCTACACACTCACGGTAGCATTTTAGCTCAGCATTGTTTCACTCTATTTAAATTTAGCACTGCGATAAGGGGTATCTTAGGGTAAAAACTAGCATTTATCTGGGATGTTAATAAGACCTTATCCCAGGGTTAAGTGTGAAAGGAGACTAGAGACCCATGTGATTTTTCAGAGCTACATTTTCAGTTGTATCTTATAATATAATACTTTAAAATGTTAAAAGTGAAATTTTTTTCCTTTCCTTATTTCCAAAATTACATCAAATATAATATGTGTTAATCCTTTTAAAGATGGCGTGCAGTCATGATGTGATTTGTTTTAGCAGTTTACCCACAGTTCTCAGAGATTTGCAGATGTTGGCATCCTGTTCTCCTGTCTGTCTTCAGCCACCCTTTATACACACTCAGCAAAGCCTTGGGCATGTGTGCTCAAACCTGTGTGTGTGTGTGTGTGTGTGTGTGTGTGTGCTGTGATTATTACTGTGCATGGGGGGGTTGGATCGCAAGTCATATTTATTCAAAAGCAAAGTCATTTTTCCCACCCGTTGATCATGTGACAGTGAAGTGGCGAGAGTAGTTTTTCCTGTGCATGAGCTGTGGAGGGAGATGAGCAAATGATTAAAATACAGTGAAGAAAAAGTGAGAAGAGGCTAAACTATCTTTTTTAGACAGGCATGAAAACAGAAGACGAGTATTATTCACACTCTGTTCTTTTCTGTAATTCAGTAAATTAATATAATTTTATTTTCTCGGAACCCCTCTCGGTTAGAATCATTCTTTTTATACTCCTAAAAGCAGGGCTCATTCTTTTCTGTGGACAAAAAGTTTAATTGCCTTGAAGCAAAACAGCTACTCTTGTCAACCTTTTTTTTTTGGGCTTCACATAGTCATTCTAATTTACATACCTATTACATCCAAACACTGTTGTCCCCCAAAGGCTTGTTAAAGCGCCCTGAAAGATAAATGATCACATCCTTTCAAAGAGGGAACTCCTTTTAATTTTTACAAATAATTTCTGGCCGTTAATGGTTCGCATTTCAAAAGGAAGTGGATCAGAAATGGGCTGACAAAGCAATTGGCTCCTGGGCGTTTAACGAGAGGGCAAAGGTGGCACTAACTTTCCCATTTTCCTTTAATTGCTTGTCTTTCATTATGTCTCCTTGACACTCGCTTTGCATCTAATTAAAACATCCGATGAATATTCATGATAGGGCGGGGTTGCTTCATTGTTTGGGTGAGTAGGGTTAGAACAAGAGTAAGTGATGGTGGAAAAGAGCAGCGGGCGGCTCTTAAGTCGGAGAGCAGGCTTTGATTGACAGCTGACTGTGGATAAGCTCCTGGCAGTTCACCCTGTGGTGCTGCCTGCTGAAAGAGCTCTCAGGTGAACACTGTAAAACTGCAGGACGTAGGGCCCACAGGGAGGAACAGATGGTACTTTCTGCATTAATTTCAATCACTAGAACAGAATATTGATAACAGAATGGGATATTGTAGGATGAATCAATGTGGGGACAGTTTTAACTTACTAATTGCTTGGATAAATGCTAGAATGAGGGAACTGAATGAGTGAGAAAATCCATGAAAGAATGAGTTTGTTTATGGGTAAGTGAATGAATAAGGTAATGAATGAGTAAATAATAGAGTGCATGAATGAATTAATGTATGAATCAAATTATTAATAAATGTATATTTGTTAAATTAATAATGAATGATTACAATATATAATGAATACATTTGTGTATAATTAATTCAGTGAGTGATTAAATTATTTAGACTTATGTCCTATTCATTTGTTGTTTCCTTTTTTCCTTTGTAAAGTGACCTTGAGATTCTGAAAGGTGCTATATAAATATAAATTATTATTATTATTAGCATTTTTAAATAAGGGAATACGCATGTAAATAGAGAAGCAAGTGAGAAAATTCCTGTGAAATGCATGGGAGAATGTCGAAAAAAGTAAAGAGGGAGCGAGATAATTCATTAATGCATTAGAAGAATGCATAATTAAACTAATAATTAGACAGTAATTAAATGGTTAAATAATATTTGTTACAAATGTTATTTTTTTTAAACATTATTGCAAAAAAAAGCATGATTCAGTAATTTATTCATGAATCAAATGTATAAATAATTCAGTGAGTGAAATAAGTAAGCAGTAAATGGGGGGAACGAGTGAATTAGTAGTGATAAAATATCTGTGAAATGAATGTTGAAAAGTGTGAATGAATAAATAAAAAAAATGCATGAATTGTTTATTCATTAATTAAGTGATAAATAAATTAATATTTTGTAAATCAGTAAATGTAGTAACTGTTATAGTATATTAGTATATGTATCCATAACTGTATAGATAAATATTTTAAAAAATTATATCTTATTATAATTATATATCCATTATTGTATAATTAAATCAGTGAATGGAGGAGCAAGTGAGAAAATGAATGAATATGTGAATGACTGAGTGATTCAGTCTTTGAATGATTAAATTAGTGAAAAGGGTATATAAGTCAGTGAGAGAGCATACAATTCGAGGAACAAGTAACAAAACAGCTGACTGGACGGATTAATGACAGTAGAAATGAATCAGCAGTTTACTAAATGAGTCAGTGAATGAGCAAGAGCATGCATGAATTAATATGCAAATGAATGAGGGAGCAAGTAAATGAGTAAGCATGTAAATGAGGGAGTGATGAATGAGTGAATGGATGGTCGAGTTCCTGACTGAAGAAATCAACGAGTAGTTTACTTGAGTGAGTGATGCTTTTGCACAGATGTCTTGACAATGTGACCAAATGACAGACATCACAAGTGAAATTATGCGAATGCTGCATGTTGAATAATGATGAGCAAGAACAAAGGAAAGGCTGTTGCATAAAGCTATCTTAACCCCCATCCGTCTCTCGGGTCATTTTGACCCAAAACGCTTTTTCAAAACAATTCTAAAAATCCTGTTGATCGTACCGGTCCAAGATTTCTTTACTTCGTTCACACTTGTAAAAAAAAGTTGAGTGGATTCGAGGAGTCTAAATGGGTGCAATAAAAAAAGTAACAAAAGTGTCATTTTGACCCGCATAGGAATGAATGGAATTTACGAGAAAACTGCATTTTTCATTATCAGAGACAATCCAGTAAAGATTTATACCCAAACGAAGGGCTGAGACTACAGAATATCCCCAATGCAGAAAAAACTCACATACACGCACACACATGCACAAACACACACATGGTACACACACTCTCATAGAACACATTGTAATATTTTTTATGTTTCTGCTGGTCATTTTTCCATTTTTTACAGTAGCAACAGTTAGATTTGAGTGATGTGGTGGAGACCAATGAGTTTATATAATATTTATATTTTTAAAAATGCATATGCATATGTTTAGGTTCTAATTCAGTTAGAACTTTTTCTTTTTTTTTACAAAATTTGGATTTTGTAATGTTCCAATATATATTTTAATCTATAAACAACCAAATTGGAGCCTTAAGATTATCTCATGACATTTCTCATGTTTCACTTGTTTTGCTCATTTATTTAAAACGTCTCAGGTTACTTATGTAACCATGGTTCCCTGAGTAGGGAACGAGACACTGCGTCCTCTAGGGGTCGCTATGGGGAACGCCTTCAGCGTGACCAGTGTCTGAAGCATACATTGAAAAACACACCAACTCGTTGGCCGGCGACAGCAATGACGTCACTACCCGTGCGACTATAGTATAAATAGGCACCAGGAGCACACATCATTCACTTCTTCGTATGAAGCTTGTATCAGCATGGCAAGAATGGTCTCGTTCCCTACTCAGGGAACCATGGTTACATAAGTAACCTGAGACCTTCCCTTTCATGGGAACTTCGAACTGCGTCCTCTAGGGGTCGCTATGGGGAACGGTATACCCACGCCACCATGCTGAGGGGAGTGCATGCCAGAACCATGGCGAGCACTAAGTACCAACTCTACCATATTGCTATGGGAGTCGCCACTGGGACGTTAGACGGCTGTCAGTGAAATTATTCCATATGGCCAAAGGCCTAGGCTACATACACCAAAATACTTACCTGTTAGGGCCAGAAATCCTAAGGTAGAGCTCAAGGCTTGGAATCAGAAATAGATTCCTTTAAGGGAATACGACCAAGAGCCTAGAATCATACTAGTCTTGGCCTGTCACACAGGGGCTACCACACGTTTCTCTTTGCATGTGCTGAAGAAACTGTCTCAACAGACCCTTAGTAGCAACACCCTGTTAAGTAGGTATCCAGAGGATACATAGGAGGAGTGGTGCCCAAGGCGGAACCGGGGTTTTAAACCACTCAAAAAGAGCACGAAGTCTTTGCGCGTAGCTCTTACCATACAGGATTTTAGAAAAGTGGGCAACGAGATTAATAATGCGTAACCCTTACCATACATGATTTTTATAAAGTGGGCAAAGCATAATGTGCACACACTTGAATACCATTCTAGGGGTTCTCGTGGCACCCTGAAAGAGCAGCCCATAGATAGAAATAGCGTATCCCCAAACGCTATGTCTAAGGCTATAAAGCTTGAGTGGCTAGCAGTAAATCTGTAGCTGAGGGAGAAAACATCCAGCTCTCAACGAGAGGGAGCTCAACCTACAGCATGTTCCAATGGTGGAACAGCTAGCAATTATTCAGCTGAGGGAGCAACACACCCAGTTCTCAATCCGAGAAGGGGGCTCGACCTGCAGCATGTTCTCAAAGCTGGAACAGCTAGCAATAATTTACTTAGCTGTGGGAGCAACACACCTAGTTCTCAATCCGAGAAGGGGGCTTGACCTACAGCATGTTCTAATGCTGGAATAGCTAGCAGTAGTTTACCTAGGCTGAGGGAGCACAAACCCAGCTCTCCCAAGAGGGGGCTCGACCTGCAACATGATTGTAAAATCAGAAGGGTAAGCATACTGCAAGCTAGCCAAACACTCAGCGCATCAGGGAGGCAGAGGAAGGGCCTAATCCACCTGATGCTGCTGGTTCCAGGTGCTCTGGAAAAACAGAGAACTCAACTTCTCATGTGAGAGGAGAACTCCGAATTCAGAAAAGGAGTAGCGTGCTCATTCCAGGTAACCCTTTGATAAAAGGGGAGCGCTGCTCAAACTACCATGAGGACAGTTCATGGAGCGAGGCATCCAACTCCTCAGAGAGGATTAACGCTTGAAAGAAAGCACCATACTCATAATAACCCTCACCGGTGAGGGGAGCGATGCTTCCAGAGTGTGTCGACAGAGACACACTAGTTGAGTGGAGCCCAAGGAACCGGGGTCTAACCAACTCAGAGAAAGGGAACAAGGTCAATAACGCGTAACCCCTACCATACAGGATTTTAGAAAAGTGGGCAAAGCATAACGTGCACACTTACCACTTATGTGGATTTTAGAAAAGTGCGCAAAGCATAACGTGCTGCACTTATTTTAGAGTTTTCCAAGCATCTATTTACAGATACCCGGAAGTACTGGGCCAAACGGGAGAGGCAAGCTCAAATACAACCCTCAAAGGTGAGGGGAGCACTGCTCGAGACAGCATTTACACAGGAAGGTTCTCGCAACGCCACCTATGCCTCCCGCTCGATGCCTCAGCAAGAGGGGATATCCTGGTGATCGGGGAAACCCCTCAGGGCGACCCAGATACGGTAGACCAGTCAGGGTAGCATGAAAGCGTAACCCCAGCCCGGACGTCCAGGAAATTTTTGCAGTGACGCGCCGGGGGCCTGATGATCAAGAAGGCACCCACAGAAGCCTCTGATCTGGCCGCATGATCCAAGAAGCATGAAGCCGGAACCAGGGCTATAATACCGGCTGGACATAATGTTGACGAGTGAGGTAACACTGCAAGTCGAGCACCCGGTTCTGAACCCAGCAGAGGGGGTGCCCATCGAGGACCTACCCTAGAAAAGGGACAGAAACACACAGGTCCCGGGAAACACTGCAAAGAAAACTAGCAGAAGGGTTATTTTTACACACAACCACCAGTCTCATTAGATACACATATATATTCATATATACATATATTAGACATGGATCGTACTCACCCACCATGGTTCCTGTGTCGGAGCTCTGTCCGGAGAAGCCTCTAGACCGGACCATCAGTAAGATGGTCACGATGAAGCCATAGAACCAACCAAACCTAAAAGGTCCAGTATAGGAGACTATAATGCAGGAAAATTTCCCAACTAACCTCGGTCAGGTGGAGAGATGGTGGTTACAGGAGAATTAGGAAGGTGAAGATAAGGGCAGATGTAAAACCATGGAAAGAAATTAGTAGATACTGAGGTATCACTCTGATCCGGACAAAAGCACTGACGCCCTGTCTGGATCACATCCCTTAGGTCTTTTACTCACCTTCCTTTGACCCGCGATTCTTCCTACCCCTACCCGCGGGCGGGGGAGGAGCGCGAGCCGCGACACTAGCCTTCTGAGCCGTCTCTGATCCTCAAACTTGAGACGGCTAGGACCCCTGGTGGTTGGGCTCAGACCTGGAATTATATCCTGGTATTTCAGCAGTCAGGCTGATATGCTTGGAGCTCACCATCTGTGCAATAAGCGACAGCCCGACCGTGCTGCTGACGAAGGCCTGGCATCCGAGCGGGATGTCAAGGAAGGGAGTCTTAGAGGACGTCTTAAATGCTGTGCTAGTGCTCTTTGAGATCGCTCTTACCACAGAAATGCACGCTTCAAACAAAACAGTCAATGAAGATGAAGAAGAGAATGATGTGTAGCTCTGGCGCCTATTGATACTATAGTCGCACCGGTAGTGACGACATGGCTGTCGCAGGCCAACGAGTTGTTGGTGTTTTCAATGTATGCTTCAGACACGGGACACAATGAGGCGTTCCCCATAGCGAACCCTAGAGGAAGCAGTTCGAAGTTCCCATGAAAGGGAATCTCTCTGGCTGTAACCATGAAATGCAATTTTATGTAATTTTCCCCCACCAGATGGCAACAGAGACAAATAGTGACTCAATTCCAATGCCATCTGTTGGTTTTTTGATGAAACAGGACTGAAATTGTGTCTTTCTTTCTTTGTTTTTTGGTGAAATAATGTACAAAAACAGCTTATTTGCTTATGTTTTCTTAAAAATATCCAGAATAAAAGGTAAATATGATAAAAAGGTTCTTGATGAGGGTTCTTCATTCTTCCACCCTCCTTTCATCCTAACTGCAGAACATTCAATAATCCCTTTACAGTGTTTTTGGATATTATGAAGTGAGAATAACTCCAGGAGCTTCCTGAGAGCAAACTCCTAGAGAAAAAACCCAGAGGGAGGTTCAAAGAGGTGAAGAGGATGACAGAATGACATAAACCCTGTAAACAGTCTCAGGGACCCTGTTAGGACAAACCATTACAGAAAGCTTTTCAAAATGAGCACTTGCCACTTTTGCTTATTTTAGAGGGCAAAAAGACAATTCACAAAAGAAAGAAAGACTCTCGCCCTCCCTCAGTACTTCATTTCCACAAAGCCAAAATCCATACAGTACCTTGACGCATAGGTGGATGTGTGACTGTGTAACAGAGAGCAGGATTAGGGCTTAATCTTAGCTACGAAGGGCCGCAGTTGCGGAGAATGGTGTAGAATTCTGTGACATTTGTCTCGTCTGTAAATTCAGTGAAAGTCAAACACCCAACTCATTAATTTCCCAGATACACACCCGGAGTCGTATTTCACGGCATAAAGAAGGCCACTTTTTAGTGTGTTTTTATACATTATTGTTTGCTCGTTTGTTTGTTGTTTGTTTGTTTGTTTATTTGTTTATTTATTTATTTATTCACAGGATCTGTGTGTGGGCAATGAAAGCCAATGGATTTGTGTCAGCAAGTAAAGTTTCAGAACATTCAGAACAACAGAAAATCCTAATTACCATAGTCTCTCACAACATTCCTCAGCAAACACACACTCACACGTATGCGACATAATTATGGTTTTAGGCGGCCTGAATTAAAAAAATAAAAAGATGAAGATGTGCTGTGCTGTGGCCTGAGTGCAGAAACAACCATTTATTTTAACTTATGCATGTGTGTGGAAGTGTAATGTCAGGGCAATGATTTGAAATATTTGTTTTAAATTTTCTTTCTTTCTTGTTATTTATTCATTTATTTAAAAATGTTCTTTCTTGCTTTTAATCTCTTCTGGTTTCTCTTTTTTAAGATGTATTATAAATTATTTAAATGTATGAATTACACAGCCCTGAATCTTCAAAAAATGCTGACTTGAAAAATATCTGTTAAAAACTTTACATCATGTACAGGTTTTTAACAAAATAATAATGAAAATGTTTAACATTATATGTATTAGCTTTAATACACTTATCCGAATAACAAAAGCAGTCCAATGTCCAACAATTTTGTTTTATTATGTATTTAAAATGTATAATTTAAGATAAATTGTACAAAGGAGTGGAAAATATGCTCAAATACTCAATTTAATGTTAAAGATCTTATAAATTAACAAAATCTGTAATTGTCTGTATAGATGTAGTAGAACAGCAGACAATATCTGGGTCATGTTTGCATTTTCCTGAATTCTAACACTGAAATCAGGATTAGGCATAAAATAATGTCTTCAGAATCATTCATACATGTGAAAATTGAATTGAAAAAAGTTGAAACCTGGCTAAAAGGAAATTTGGAATCATATATTTGTGGAATCAAAAATGTGGTCAAATGCACATCATATTTTTTTTAGAAAGACACTATTTTTTAAATCAACACTCCAAAATTAGTAAGAAACAATTATTGGATTTAATTAAGCAAAAATTATGCAGGGTGGTGTTGTTTTAATATTTTAATTTATTATTATTTTAATTAAACTGAACAGGAGCCCTTAAGTTATTTTGAATTTTTTTCCATATGAGAGTCGGTTAAAGCTTATGGAGGGTGTCTTGGCCCCTGCCTCCCCCAACTCTGGTGAGTGGTTGTACTGTGTGTGCGCTTGTATTGATGTGTGTTAGATAAGTATTTCATTCCTTCTCTCATCCTCACACAAAGGCTCGAACCATTATCACAACAATTAATACCTGCCTTAAATCACAGAAAGAGAGAGAGTCAAAGAGGGAGATGAAAGTTGTCATCTTCTGCACCATCTGTCTGTTTCGCGCTGATCGATGGATTCCACTCCAGACGTTGTTGTTTTTTCTGCCCTTCTTTACAAAAGGATTCATTTCATTTTTCTTCCCTCATTAATCACCCCATTCCGATGATATTGACAGGCACTATTTAACTGCCATGACTTATAATAGAACATCACTGAGATACAAGTTAGGACATCCCAAAAGGGAAGGGAATATATTGGCCACATTCACTATAACTGAACTGTCTCTGTTTTTCAAGTGGGCTTTAATTTATTTTCCAACAGTACCACTATTATAAAATCAAATAAATGGGTATATTTGATATATACCCAAGGTACTGAGTAATTACCGTATTCATTTGCTTCATGTTATTGCTCTCTGATAACAATATTACACCACCCTAGTTTTCCCATTTTTATACAGGGAACACAATATACATTTTTTCCTCTGAGGCTTTCTGCAGTGTAAAACCAATCACATTTTCATTTCTTTCTGTAATATTAAGTCCATAGATGGTCATAGATGGCTAAGAATATTTTTACAAATTAAATTAACTTCACATTTACCAGGACAATCACCCAGTCGTCTTTGGGTTTCTGAATGTTCCCCTTTGAGGCACAGCTACAGGTTGTATCCTTAATGAAATGCAAGGTGTCCTTGTCCTGTTGCCGTTTTGTCATGCCAAGGGAGTGTGCAGGGGGCACATTGGATGCCCTACGACAAGGGCTTTTTGCTAATGAGGATTCATACTCTCTGTTTTATTGCTGGCCATATCAGAGGCATCAGTAACTGGCTTTATTGTAGCGTCACTGGGGATTGACCACAAGGACAGCATGAAAGATACAACCTTTGTTTTACTGCAGTACATGTTAATGGCTCGGCTGGAGGATGTAGGTTGATGGTTCTATCATTCTTTCTAGTGTTCTATTGTTCTATCCATTCTTTTGTTCTGTCTGTCATTCTATCTATCATTCTATCGTTCTGTCTGCCATTCTATTCATCCTTCTACCCTTCGTTCTATCTGTCTGTCTGTCTATCTGTCTGTCTGTGTATTGTTCTGTCTGTATATCTGTCCATCCATCCATTGTCCATTGTAATAGACAAAGATGTATCCCCTCCCCCAAGCTCACTTCTTTTGCTATATCTCAAGAGTGTCTTTGATCAATGTTTGATAAAGTGGAATAGGCTTCCCACAGCATGCTGCAAGGTAGTGCTTCTGAACGCAGTCAGCCCCAAGACGTGCATTCAAAGGCCAGCTCTGCCCAGATCATCATCATTCTCCTACATGACTCTGTTGTTCTAGTGAACACTTCTGGATGATTTAATGGGTCAATCAGGACGACAGAAGGCATTCTGAGTTTCCTTGCATCCCTCAAGACCACTGATCCGTCAATCTATGCGGTGTTAACATTAACCCAGGCCACTCCTCCAGTTAAACCTTGCTGTAGAGGCCAGTGTGGTGCTCAGGGTGATGGTGTCTCGCTGATTGCCCTTGAATATCCAGGCAGCTCAAGTGTCATTGAATCAGCTTTATGGAAAAGAGAATGAGGGATAGACGAATGCATCGCTTCATCAGTGAGCTGTGGGGTCAACGGGAGGAAGTGAATAAATTGAAGTGGTCATTAATTAGACTAGAAGATTTTGTTATTTATCTTTGATAGTGCATTATAATTGTGAATAACTAAAAACAGATTACAGCATCATGCAGTGATTGTTCATTTGAATGTTAATATAGCAAACAAGTGGCAATTATCATGAGTGTTTATTCATTGAGAAGAGAAAGATTGATGCAGCGGGTCGAGAAGGGTATATATATGTATATATATACTGTATATAAATATACAGGGTGTCCGGAAGTATTAAGACCACCTTAAATTTTGCACTCTTTGTTAATATTGCAGAATTGCTAAAATCATTTAAGTTTTTTTTTTTTTCCTCATTAATGTACACACAGCACACCCTATTGACAGAAAAACACAGAATTGTTTGCATTTTTGCAGATTTATTAAAAAAGAAAAAAAACTGAAATATCACATGGTCCTAAGTATTCAGACCCTTTGCTCAGTATTTAGTAGAAGCACCCATTTGATCTAATACAGCCATGAGTCTTTTGGGAAAGATGCAACAAGTTTTTCACACCTGGATTTGGGGATCCTCTGCCATTCCTCCTTGCGGATCCTCTCCAGTTCTGTCAGGTTGGATGGTAAACGTTGGTGAACAGCCATTTTCAGGTCTCTCCAGAGATGCTCAATTGGGTTTAAGTCAGGGCTCTGGCTGGGCCATTCAAGAACAGTCACAGAGTTGTTGTGAAGCCACTCCTTCGTTATTTTAGCTGTGTGCTTAGGGTCATTGTCTTGTTGGAAGGTAAACCTTCGGCCCAGTCTGAGGTCCTGAGCACTCTGGAGAAGGTTTTCGTCCAGGATATCCCTGTACTTGGCCGCATTCATCTTTCCCTCGATGCAACCAGTCGTCCTGTCCCTGCAGCTGAAAACCACACAGCAACCGCATGATGCTGCCAACCACCATGCTTCACTGTTGGGACTGTATTGTACAGGTGATGAGAATTGCCTGGTTTTCTCCACACATACCGCTTAGATTTAAGGCCAAAAAGTTCTATCTTGGTCTCATCAGACCAGAGAATCTTATTTCTCACCATGAGTCCTTCAGGTGTTTTTTAGCAAATTCCATGCGGGCTTTCATGTGTCTTGCACTGAGGAGAGGCTTCCGTCGGGCCACTCTGCCATATAGCCCCGACTGGTGGAGGGCTGCAGTTATGGTTGACTTTCTACAACTTTCTCCATCTCCCGACTGCATCTCTGGAGCTCAGCCACAGTGATCTTTGGGTTCTTCTTTAGCTCTCTCACCAAGGCTCTTCTCCCCGATAGCTCGGTTTGGCCGGACGGCCAGCTCTAGGAAAAGTTCTAGTCATCCCAAACGTCTTCCATTTAAGAATTATGGAGGCCACTGTGCTCCTAGGAACCTTAAGTGCAGCAGAAATTTTTGTAACCTTGGCCAGATCTGTGCCTTGCCACAATTCTGTCTCTGAGCTCTTCAGGCAGTTCCTTTGACCTCATGATTCTCATTTGCTCTGACATGCACTGTGAGCTGTAAGGTCTTATATAGACAGGTGTGTGGCTTTCCTAATCAAGTCCAATCAGTATAATCAAACACAGCTGGACTCAAATGAAGGTGTAGAACCATCTCAAGGATGATCAGAAGAAATGGACTGCACCTGAGTTAAATATATGAGTGTCACAGCAAAGGGTCTGAGTACTTAGGACCATTTGATATTTCAGTTTTTCTTTTTTAATAAATCTGTAAAAATGTCAACAATTCTGTGTTTTTCTGTCAATATGGGGTGCTGTGTGTACATTAATGAGGGAAAAAAATTAACTTAAATGATTTTAGCAAATGGCTGCAATATAACAAAGAGTGAAAAATTTAAGGGGGTCTGAATACTTTCCGTACCCACTGTATATATAATATAGACTAACATTGATATTATTATAGGATGAAGAGGTGCAAATGAAACTCAGTGGAACAGTCAGCCACATGGTGCAAAAGATGCTTTCAAGCAGTAGTGTGTTTGTATGTTTGCAATAAAAAAACAGGCAGGCTCATACATTGAGTAAAATCATGAAAAAGGTTAAAAAAAGAAAATGAGCGCCATTCCCACAGAAGAAGCAATAGGTGTTGCTCTGTTTGATGGAAAAAGAGAAGAGAAAAATGAAAGGGAGGAGAAGATACTTAGAGAGAGAAAGAGAGCGAAGGGGGTGAAATTGCAGCCGATGGTGCTCAGTCAAGGGCAGAGAGCATATCAACGGGTTCTTCACCAACTGCTCCTGAAATATGCCTGAAAGACAGAGAACTGAAAAGCTTGAAAGAAGTCAAAGAAAGATAGAAATCAATAGACTGTCTCCCTGGATGCCAATATAACACTCCCACTCCCCAAGGCCTGTAAAAATTTAAAGGGGAAAAAAATAATAATATTACAAATAGATAGAAAATAATAAAAGCTAAACTAAAAAAAACTAGAGGAATAGCACAATGCTGAAGATATCCACACATTAATTGTTTAAATTACTGAATGCAAAGAGATTTCTGAAATTAAAAAGAGGCTTTATACTTGTTTATACATACACAACATCAGTTTTTTCAAGCGTTTTCATTTCATCAGTGGATATTCTGTACACCAAAAACAGGCTTGGAATTTATTAAATGTAATGTGTTTATGCTGTATCTGTTTGATTTTCAAATTAAAAATACCAATTTAGCCTTATAATGAACCATTATAAAGTGCCTGTTGTCACTGAGTTTTTTCTTGTACGTTTTATACTAAGCTTTCTCTCTCTCTCTCTCTCTCTCTCTCTCTCGCTACTTCTCACTCTATCGCATCTCTCTCTCTCTCTCTCTCTCTCTCTCTCTTAAAAACTCTTTTTAGAGCCAATACACAAATATTAATTTTTGCATCAGAACAACATTGATAGTTTCATCCAAGAGAACTCTAAATTTTGCCACCTCACACTGAAAGAGCTGATCGTGAGTGGTTGAATGCTGATATCAGAGATCCACCCTGACCTCATGCATAAATTCACAGATGGTTTATTTTACTTTTTTTATTAGTAAATAGGGATCATTTGGAGACGGCAGATGTGCTGCTCAGAGGCATGCCAATGGCCATTGTGACTTTGCCACAAAAGAAATAGAAAAATGCAGAGTTTCAAATGGAATGCAAAAAAGGACAAAGGAATCCCAGAATGCCATGCGTCGACCTGTTCTTTGGAATTTGGTGCGATTTTGCCTGAATTCCGATTGCCTTGAAAAAACGAAGTAAAGTGAAATAGGATTAGTATGTTGTACTGACAAATGCTTAGTTAGTATAGTTTACTTACACGAGAGTTCTAGTAACTAAAAAAGAACTGTAGGGGGTACTTGATCCTTTCATTTAGGTTTACTCATGACTTAGTATAGCTATTCACTGACTCCCGGAGTGCATTGCAGCATGAATAAATTATGCAGTTGCTTTGTTTTACAGTTGTTGATTTTATTTGCCAATTTTATTTGCTGTCTTGTGTCAGTAGTAGCACAAAAAAAGAGCAAATAAAATGGTTATTGTTACAATTAATGAAAACTAATGGAATTGAATTGTTACAATTGTTGTGATTCACATGCTGAATGTTTAAGTCTGTGTGTGACATCAGCATATTAACACACGTTATTTAAGGATTATATAAACCCAATTAAATGCATCTCAAGGTATTTATGAAAAATGATAAAGTTCATTAATAAACACACAAAAAAACACACTAATGCTTTAATTAGAAAATAAGTCACTTTCTAAAAGCAACCGATTTATTCCTTTTCTTCCTTTTGAAATCAAATAACTCTAACTTCATGATGCAATGCTGCATTAAGAGAAAGAAAATTATAGTAATATAAATAAAGTTCCAAGTGCCCAACCAAAGGGAACACTAATCACTATAATGGGGAGTTAAATAAACATCAACACATTTTAGGAAAATCAACAATAAAGTCTGAAGTTAGCAGTAATATTTCAGTTGTATTGATAATTCAACATTCAAGATGACTTTGGGAAATGAGTGAATGCAACTAGTGAAAGATAACTGCAGACATGGAGGAAATAGGGGTTATGCGCAACAGACTTCCATATTCTGTTAACCGGGTCTCGTCGCTTCCAGTTCAAGCGTTTTGCATATGCTTCGTTAAATATGAAGCAGTTTTACTCAAGATGCCTTCAAAGGACTCCTCCCCTCGATACCAATGATGATATAAACCAATGGCCTATTTACATATGCGGATGATATCTAAAAGTTTTTGTAATTTTGATTCTTGTCGCATTAGATATAAAAAATGCAAAAAAAATGAAATAAAATGGCAACAGTAAACAACAGCTAGCTAGGTTTAAATGCTTTATCTTAAAAGTCCATAGATACGCTATTATGTAATACGGCTGTTAACACGTTCTCCGACCAGCGGAAGCAATGAGACCTGTTTTCCGGGTTTGGTCAGGTGATGTTCGACATATACCCTATTAGTGAAAAGTCTATTAAGACTCTTTTTCTTTTCTTCTTCTGTTGTTATGTTGCACATTAGCAACATATTAGTGCACTGCTGCCTCTCACTGGTTTATTAATGTCATTGGTTCCTTTGTGGCTACTTGAATATTTTAAGTAAGTGTCCCTCAAAACAGTAAGTAAATTGTTTTATTTGCCTTGAAAGTAGCTGTAACTTAATAAAACCTAGTAAGTATAACAACTAAGTAAAGATAACTAAATCTAAGTAAGGTAAACTATTGGATTTTACAGTGTTGGTCAAAACAGCCCAATTGCTGGGTTTGTCCCTATTTTACCCAGCACTGTTTAGAGTGTACAATCAGGATTAGGTGCTTCTACACCCTTGTTAATCAGCTATCATTTCCCTCTGATTTTAGGAATTAATTATGGGTAAGGTTAGGTTTAGGGGTGGGGACTGGGTTAAGTCTGTATTTTTGGACAGTCATGTTGATCCAGGAACATGTCTTACTTGGCAAAATCACGGCATCCGTAGGCACAAGCACGCGTGAGCTGTTAACCCTGGAACGGCATATGAAAGGAAACTTCTATCAGCAGCACCAGTTCTGGTAAACAATAGCAGGTGCATTTGAAAAAGGTTGTTGTTAAATTTGTCACTTTTTTTCTCAGATAAAAACCTGTCCACATATTCACTCATCCAGGAAATCATCTAATGAGTGAGATTGGTGTTCCTATCACACCTGAAGACTTTCTGAAAGCTTCATCTCACAAAGGTGTTAGAGTGACTTATGCTAATCCAAGCAAGTAAAGCAAGTTTCATGGTTCAGAGAGGTTTCTCATGCTCTCTAATACTTTGTTTGTATGTGTGTGTCTGTGTTTGCAAGTGTATGTGTGTATTCCCCTCATTATTAGCTCTTTATGAAACAGAATCGATTAGTTATTGATTTCTGCCTGTTAAATGCACATTAGCAGTCTGGCTAGCATGTGACTAGCATCTGATTCAAAGAAAAACAGGTGGATGAGCAAAAAGCCATGTCAAATGGTCCTGTAACCTGCTTACTGCGAATCTAAACCTGTGACAGAGGATCTGTTTCAGAATATCCAATGTGCAGGAAAAAGTTGCTGCATGCTAATTTTTGAATTTAGATTTTTGTTATTTTCGCAGTGTAAAATTTCAAATAAATCATAGAAAATCACAAAAAAACAAAGGGTTCTCATCTTTTAGAGTCCATAATTGCCAGAATATTGCAGGAGCAGGAATTTTATGCCTGATTTAGTAACTCCTGTAACAGACCTCCCATATTAGTTGAGTTATTATCTGAATGACCTTCTCCAGCGATGTGAAGAGCAGGGCGAAATAGACAAATATGAATAGATTTCAAATCATTAGTCTGGGTTATTTTACAAAAGAAGATTGTAGAGACAGGTAATGGTTATCATGTACCGCAAGATGCAGATTAATCACTGTATCATTGCAATAAGACAATTTGACTGTGGTGAAACATGTAGCCTAATATATATGTATATAAAAAGAAGACAAAGTATTTGTTGTTGTGTTAAGGATGTTTAGTGGGTTTTTTTCAGAAGCCTGAAGTATTTCACCCTGCTTACTGCAAAATAAAGTGAAAAGAAAAGGCCAAGGGCGACAGTTAGCAGAGCAGTTCGTGTTTAGATGTTTATTGTTTGTTTGAAAAATGAATCCAGAAACTGCTTCCGTTCCATAGAAACAAGTTTTCAGTTCTTATGTCACTTTTTTTTTTCTTCCTACCAGGATAAATTGAGACTGTTCCATTAAAATGCTGACCTGAATGACAATGAGCAAATGTTTTTTCAAGCCTGCTGGTTACTTTCTTAATCTATATACCACTATTCACCCCTATGGACAAAAATGACAGTCTCGGTTATGAAAAGCAGTGCTGAGTTAAACAGAACAATAAATTAGGAGATGTGAGAATCTTCTCTGTGGGATAACAATTGGGGTCCATTTCGCAACCACATGCCGAGAAGAAATCTGGATATGCATATGTTTAGTGCTTGCCCATTGTGTTATTGGGGTCCTTGGGGATCTGTGCAAGTCTGTTTGTTTATTTGTGCCAGACCCCACGCACACATGTGGCTACTCTCGCTCGCCTGGTTTTACATTTCATTTATATCACCAAACGGAGTGAGTGGGACCGTACTATTAGATTAGTAATTGTACGGACGCACACATACAGATTCTTTCACTTAGTGGTGCTGTCAGAGTCACTCAATCTAATCTTAGTCTTGTAATGCATGCCTTGCTCTCTTCTTCATTTGTCTCTGTTGATCTCGGTCGACAGCACCAGGACTAATTAACTACTCAGCATTCATTTCTTATCCTTATTTCACACACACACACACACACACACACACACACACACACACACACACACCAACCACTAGATTTGTTGTAGGAGAATATTTAACCTTCCTGTTAGGAAGTAAAAGGGTTTTTAAACTTTTCTTAGTGGGAGGAAATTTTAGTTCCCTCGGGCAGATTTGTCTGCCCACGATTCCCATCATGCAAAAATAATTCTGCATTTCATTTTCCAACTCAAATATGAAATGAGACAACCAGTTCTAAGAACACATTCATGTAAGTCAGTGTCTGAAACACTCTGAGGCAGAATCATATTTTGTACCCATTTTATGTTTTTTTTAAAAGCTTTCCAAATGAACCCAAATTCTAATCCAGTGCTGATCATTATGAGATTAAACATTTGAATCATTGTCCTTGTTTCCTGTAGTCATTCTATTTCATGCCAATTTATCCCAATTCACAGTTACTTGATTGGCTTCTGCTGAGGAGGTTAATTACCCATTGTTGGAATGCAGAATCTCATGTGAGTGCACTCTCATCCACTTCATTAATAGATGATGAAGAGGTGTCTGAAGGGAAAAGAGAGCATTTGAGAGAGAGCAATAGAGAGAGAATGAGAGTTGGAGAGATTAAGATTAGGATTCTCATCAGGTGAGCCACAATCGGCTTTGTTCTTCTTTCAGTGTTCTCTTCATTATAACTCTGAGGTTTTGGCTTGTTTTTGCAGTTCTTCAATGTATACTTTGAGCCCATAGTATTTTTAACACCTTGGGGTTGGTGAGGTTTTTAATGGCTTTGAAAGAAGGCTCTTATGCTCATCAAGGATGCATTTATTTTATCAAAAATACAGTACAATTGTGACATTTCATTACAATTTAAAATAACTTCTAATTAAGTAATTAATTGCTGTGATGGCAGAGCTGAATTTTCTGAAAATCATTCTGATATGCTGATTGTGGTAAATAGTTTTGATGAATAGAAAGTTCAAAAGAGCAGCTGTTAATCGTTTACATTTTTTACAACTTTTGAACTGTAGAGTGACTATTTCTATGTAAGTGTGTGTGGGTCACAGTGTAATAAGAGAGAAAGTCAGTCTATACAGACCTCTTATTTTAGACTATTTCAGAGCCCCTAATTGCTGATGTTGTTTCTTAGCCTGCTGCAGCCCATGATATTTATTAATTTTTTTTGTGCCCACAATCATGTTTCCCAAAGGAGATGGGAAGTGAAATGTCATGTTAAGATTCAGGGTTGACCGTAAATTTGAAGTCTTGTGGCTTTTAAGCACTTTCCTTGAACCTGTATATGATTGCGTTTACAATGTTCTCGTGTTTGTGTATGTGTGAAGTGGACGCACAGGAAGTGATTATCTGGTGATTTATTTATTGCAGGGCTGTTTTACTTTTTGCTGTTGTTTGCTTTATCTCCAGTCTCCAGAGAAGAGGTGAACTACCGGGGTCTCTGCTGCATCTGAGGAGCTTTGCAATTTTGCTCTTTATTTAGATGTGGGGAAACATGTCTATATATCAGAAAACTGCTATCCCCTGCAGTGAATAAACTGTCTTAGCATTGTAGAAGGAAACCGGGACAGGTTGTCATATTTTTCTGCGTGACTCACATTTTCTGTCTATAGGGGTCAATCTTTGCAGTTCTGAGAGGAGTGGCTAGTGGCACCTTGATTTACTGATTCATACTTTGGTTCTTCTTCTCACCTTACTTTTAATAAATTGCAAGAGGGAACCAACCAATATTTTCATCTAATGAAAATAAAGCTGATAATCATAACTTATAAATATGTATATATTTAAATAATCACTGTATTGATCTGGTACCCATGATAAATGAAAGAGTTCTCAACTTAGCTACTGTTAGTGGTGAGATTCATCACGTAGCTTGTTTTCAGCTGATTTCTTCTAATTAAAGAATACATGGTTAATTGTGGGCCACAGAGGACTGTGGGTACTTGTTATTCCCAAGCATGTAACGTGCCATCATTCTACACCTACTATAATTCAGCCTAACCGATGGGGGGAAAACTGCAATTTTCGTGACTTATTAGACATCGTTCGGTTTGAGCGCAAAGTGACTGGCTGTATGAAGTGACAATTACCCACTTGTCCATCACGATAATAATGACATTACATCACATTACCTTTGACATGTGTCTTGAGTTATTAATACCAGCTAATTTAATGACGAGTAACCTCAGATTTGGTGAATTATTGCTCTCTGTAGGCAAGTGCAGCAGGTTTGCGGAGACCCGGATTGTAGCGTATCATTTTAACTTCTGAACTCAATTACCCTCTATTACCACTGGTTGTCCGAAATGGATGGATCTTTCCGTAACTGATCATTTGTGCTTCCTCCAATAATATGATAGAGATGTTCGCACTGTGTCAAGTCAGCAGTGCTGTCATTCATTCTTTAGACAACTGTAAATATTTATCACAACCTTCAATTCTGTGACTTTGATTCCTGTTGTTTTATCTGAGTAACTCTGTGATATTCTGTCAGAGGTTTTTTTTATTGTACCTTTTTATCTATGAGTTAACATTTTTTTGGTATTCATTGCTCTATTGTGTCTCTCTCGTTGTGTTTTGTAGATCCGGTTTCCATGAATAAGATCCTGAGCTAGAAACTTGCAACAGGAAATGCTATGGATATCCTCCGCGCTGTAGATTTCTCCTTCAAATAGCATTTTGAGTGGATCACTTCATTTTTGAACTTCCGAACTCTTCAGCGGTCATGAGTGGAAGGAGCTCAGATTGATACAGGGTGCTAGGAAAAGACATCAGATGATGGGGACACCTGGCGGGCCAGTTCTGGGCGGGTTTGGCTCTACAACATCCTCCCTAGACCTTGTTGGCTGGATGGTTTGGCCTGGTAATACCACCGTGAGCCTGAACCAGAGCTTCTTCTTGACTGACTACAGCTTCAATCTCTCCTCCTCTTCTTCCTCCTCTCCTCATGGGGTCGAAAAGGAGTCGATGAAGGAGAAGAACTGGCCAGCCCTGCTGATTCTTGTGATTATCTCTCTGACGATAGGAGGAAATATTTTGGTTATTTTGGCCGTGTCGCTGGAGAAGAAGCTGCAAAACGCTACAAACTTCTTCCTGCGCTCGCTCGCAGTGGCGGACATGCTGGTCGGCATCTTGGTCATGCCCATCTCGCTCATTAACATCCTGTATGGTGAGTTTACCTTTTGATGCCATGGACCCCAAATATGACAATATCCTTCCTGAAATATAAAAATACATATTTCTGTAAAGAACCATTTATAGTGTGGAAAATTATTATTATTATGAATACATCTAAAACATTTTGAAATCTTTAAAAAAAAATTCTTTTACTATATTTAATATCATTAGTATCTAATATTTGTTTATTTTATTTGTTATTTTTTAGTGTTATTTACAGTTGCACTATTTGTACTTTTTTATTATTTATTTTTTTTTTTTTTTCAGAATTGCAGATTTTTTTCCCTGACTTTTAAGGTGTAAAAATGCAAATGATTTAAAATTTTAAATAATGCCTGTGTGGTAAGTTTCTCAGACTATTGTATCTGATGCCATGGACCTAAAAATATGAAGATTTCCTTCCTGAAATATAAAGATAGCTATATATTTCCATATATAAATACCCATTTATATTGCAAAAATAGTGAATATTATGAATGTATGTGAAACATTTTAAAATATTACAAAATGCATTCATAAATTTATTTATTTAAATGATTCTACTCTATAAAATAATGTAAATTTTACTCCGTCACCCTAGTGCCAAATTTGAAAATTCCTGATTGAACATAAAGCATATATTTGCATTGGACAGTTGCTGTGTCCCAATTCGAAGGCTGGATCCTTCCCGAAGACTGGGAAGGTTGGACTGAGCATTGTGAAATGGGACGGTCTAGCCTGTGAAGGATTGATCTTGTCGCATAGCAAGTGTGACAGCTGCCATTGACGAGCGGCAGTGACATTTGTATTGGACTTTTTTGAAAGTGATATTAAACTATCTGAAAACTAAACAGGGTTCGCAACCTGTCTTTATATGCTCACCTTGGTCCATTTATGTACATAATAACAAGTATAAACCACCTATAAAATCGCATCTAAGACATGTCAACATTTAAACTTCTTTAAATGGTTTCTTTCACATTTGCAAATTTGTATCGTTAGATATTTGAGTTGAGCTGAAACCTAATACTTACATTTAACAGTGTAATCTGGCATTTTCTCTCAAAAATTCCTGTCATCATCAGTGAAACAATGAATCTTCGGATAGCCTGGGCCACAAAGGATCCATCGGTAGTATCCTTCATTGCCCGGGAAATGAAGGACTAATTTTGAGGCCGCATTTGAAGGAGCCTTCGAATTGGGACAGCCTTTGTCACAACTACGGAGACGCAATCGGTCTTCGATTACAGCTTTTGAAAGATGCTGCCTCTGAATTGGGATGCAGCTAATGTCATCAGGATTTGCACTTTGGAGTGGTGTATTGTGGGTAAAGATTACTAAAGTATTCCAGGTTGGTCTATAGGCCAGGGTGCACTGGCTTTTAGGGTATATAAAAATGCAGATGGGATGCAAACTTTAAAATAATGCATCCTATTAAAAAGCCCCCATCACCTACAAAATATATCATCACGAGAAGCCACACTTCCCATAACATAACTTCAGTGGCATTTCCCTTTAAGACCCAGGGGCTTTTTCAATGGTGCGAGTCCTTCTCCTCCAAATAACACGACTCATTATTCAAATGATACCATAGAATATACCCTGGTTAAATAACACATTTAATTGGTCTCTTTCCACCAAAACTCGAGAGATGATAACTTCTATTTCGAAAAAAGAAAAAAAAGTTAGGGTTTAGGTTGACTTAGATGGGAGATTGTACATGAGTTTAATTGCGTATAGTACAGAGCACTGACAAAGTTAGAAAGGAAAGAGCCAGAGGTGGCAAGATTTAATAGCTTTATAATACTGTATAGCATGAAATCTCCCTTCACGGAGCGAGAGAAAGAGAGAGACAGGCGGTGGGGGCACATTGAGAAAGACAGAAGCTTGTTTGGCATTGCTTTGCTCAGAAGCCCACAGAAATATCGCCTGTGGCAGAATTCAGATCGTTTTCCAGTCCAACTGCCTCTGAGCAACTGAGCTGTCTGCTTTGGAGTATTTCTGGCTCTTGCTATCCATACAGGGGGCCACACTGTCCATCTCTCCTCAGCCATGGGGGAGCTCTTTTGGGATGCGTCGTCTCGCCAATCTCTGGACATGAGTGGGTTAGCTGAACTCTCTCAGACTCCCTTCATATTGATTACGGAAAATGTCCTACCTTTAAATGATCTTCTTTGCTTGTCAGCTGTAGATAGTGCACATGATGAGCTTGCATTTGTCAGTTTGAGAGGAAAGGACGTTATTGATCACAAAGAGATATTGATCAGTACAGCAGCCTGCAGACCCTCAGAGCAAACAGAGCATCGGAAAAGAGGCAATTTAGTGGCGAGAGAGAACAAACTGTGATGAATGCATGCACATAGATTGATTTAGATTACATTTTTATATTTTCTGTTTCCATGTCATTTTACTTAAAGTTTAGTCATTTTGTTGTGTTTTTGTAACTTTTATTAGATCATTATAGTGTTTACAAGTTTTATAGTTTGTCTTTATAGTTTTTTTTTGTTTTTGCGTTTGTTAATTTAGTATTTCTCCCAAAACTTCTGGAAGCCAGTTTACACTATGGAATTGGAAAAAAAAAAAAAAGTAATTGGGACTTTTCTCTTCACAATTCTTAGTTTATATCTCAAAATTCACACTTATTTACTCGCAGTGTAATCTAATGTTATCTCACAATTTGCAAAATATAAACTTGCAATTCTGAGGGGAAAAAAAAAAAAAAACGTCGAATTGTAGATGTTAAGCTTGCAATTGCAAGAAAAAAAGTTGGAATTGTGAGATGAGAAGTCGCAATTACCTTTTTAATTTTTTTTTATTTCTTGACCGAAACAGAAAAACAGAATTGCGATGTCATCTGATAATTAAGAGAAAAAAGTCAGAAATACAAGATGTTAACTCTGAGGTGTAAATTTCTATCTTGCAATTTAGACTTTTTTTTTCATATTTACAAGAAACAAAGTCCAAATTCTGAAATAAATTGCAGTTACCTTTTTTATTCTGTGGTGGAAACGGGCTTCCATATAAACTAAAGGAAGATGAGAAATGTTGTCTTGACAACTAGCTGAAATAAAATAAGGTTTATATATCTCTCTGGTCTGGGGCAGCAGCTTCGTCACAGCAGCTCGTCTTCCCTGGCCCACGGTGCTTCAAGTTTTTTATGGGTTTAGTTTAAAAGTATGTTTACATGACATCATTGTACTAAAAATTGAGTTTTTTCCTTTGCTTTTTTATTTTTTTATTTCCACATACGGACAACAACACGGATCTGTGAAAACTACTAAAAATAACTAAAAACTATCCCCCCCCCACACACACACACAGACTCACACACACATACACATAAGCACACAGATTGAACAGATAAAGATGGAGTGGAGGGATTGGGCTGCATGTTGTCATAAACAGTGAGCCTGTGATGGCCATTACCAGCAAGCTGTCACAAATATCATCAACTGTTAGAATGTGTGAACGTGTGCACTTCACACCCGAATGCTTTCACGCTCATAAACTCAGACATGCCTATGCATACACACACACACACACACACACACACACACACAGACATAAAAATAGTTTTCCACTGCAGTGGATGCGACAATGATGGATTTCACACTCCTCATTTCATTTATGGTGTCTAATAGTGTGTGTGATTGTGTGTGTTTGGTGGGGGGAGTGTACCATGTATGTGACTGAGCTGGCATGTGACTTTCATAAGAAATAGCCATCTGACCTTAATTCAGTCTGTTTAATCTGTGTTAAGTTCCATCACATCATCTCAAATACAGACGAAAAGGAGGGTGAGATATGGGTTTTATAATGGAGTGATGTGGCCTGCTCACATGTATTAACGTCTGGAGGAAGCATAGAAACGATATCGCTAAGTATCAGCCAGAGACGGACAAGGAAGGAGAGAGACAGTTCAGTAGGAATGAAATCAAAGAGAAGCATTAGAGTGATTACCTCTGGGAACATACAGTGGCAGGATATGTTTAAGATGAGCTACGTATATACTGATACTCAACAGCTCAGATGGTGCTGAACCGATAGACATCTCACAAACCAATTGTGTCAAAAGTGGTATCTTTCACTCTCATATATATATATATATAGGGGTGCCTATACGTTTTTCAGCCTGGTTCTCAGAAAAAGCACCTGAAGATTTGGTTTGGTCCTCACACTGCACATAGCGTGACCCATTAAATATAACTATAAAAAAATAATAATAGTGATAATATTATTGCACTTTATTTATTTTTTTACTTTAATGGTGGGGGTCAATGCAGATTACAGATTGTGTCAAACAGGAAAATTGTTTGTCAGTGATGCAAGAAGAAAATAACAGTAATTTTTCAGCCAAAGTTCACTGATGATTCAGTGATGTCATCATCCAATTCAGCTCTCTTCCAATAGTGTCTGTGCAATCAGTCATGCGTCCCCAACTAAGCAAGCCAAAGGCGGCAGTGGCAAGGAACCAAAACTCCATTGGTGATTTTTCAAAATTATACTGGTTTCATGGTACATGACGGTATTTTTTTTTCATGCATAACCGGGTGTTAACCATATTTTCTACTGATTGAGAGAGGAAATAATGCAGTATATTGACTTAGAATTACCTATCTTACTGTCATGAGTGAATATTGTCAAAAAAATACACTAAATAGTGACTAAACACGACCACTTTTAATACATGTTAACCAGGAGTCAACTCTCATTTATAATCACAGCATCGTCTAATAAAATCAACATGCATCTACACTAAAAAACGGCTATGCTGTCGTTTAGGCTATATTACTTTTTTGTCTCATGCAACGCACTGCCTGCGTCTGAGTAACAAACTAAAAAACAACAAACAAAAAAGTGCATATGATATTAACAGACGAACTACACTCATATTTATAATCCCAAACAATCAGTAAGAGACAGGTGCTAGGAAACACGGTTTTTTTTTTTTTTACTATTTATTGGATCAAATCTATGTGGTGTGGCCAACTGAATGCGGTGCTTCTGCCGCTCACTGCACAGAACAGACACAGAGAGACGTGACACTTCTCCGGGAAAGTTAGTTATATTAGTTACAGCATTAGTTTACCAACTTTCACGCTTAGTAACAAATACAGCTGTTCCCTCACCACAGTGAAAAAGTGAAAAGGGACTTCTTTCAAACAGTGTCGCGGTTCGAACGTTGTTTAAGCGACGTACACCGGTATTGCGGTATCTTAAAAATTTATATCATAACAAAAATAAACACCGGTATTCGGTATGAACGGTATACCGCCCAGCACTACGCTAAATAGGAAAAGGATCGGCTGCCCGCAGTTGATTTTGATATTCTAGGCCAGAGTTTTGAGATCGCAGCGGACGTGAAGGACTATAATGCGATATGTGCTCGCTCAAGTACTGAGGAGCTAAACCATTCATGGCCATTATTAGCAAGATTTTAAAATGTATTCGATGTTCAACAGGTAGCCAGTGCAGTGTTGACAGAAACGGACTAATATGGTCATACTTCCTGGCTCTAGTAAGAACTCTAGCTACTGCATTTTGAACCAGCTGGAGTTTGTATATTAAGCACGCAGAGCAACCACCCAAAAGGATTACAATAATCTAACCTTGAGGTCAAAAACGCATGAATTAACATTTCTGCAATTGACATTGAGATCATAGGTCGTAATTTAAATATATTAAGATGGAAAAATGTGGTTGTACAAATGCTAGAAACATGATTTTCAAAAGAAAGATTGCTATCAAATAGCACACCTAGGTTCCTAACTGATGACGAGGAATTAACAGAGCAGCCATCAAGTGTTAGACAGTGTTTTAGGTTATTACATGCAGAGGTTTTTGGTACAATAATTAACACCTCTGTTAACAATAATTAACTATGCATTCTGTTAGTTTTGCAAAATGGTATGCTTCATCAGGCCGTGAAGAAATATAGAGCTGAGTACCATCAGCATAACAGTGAAAGCTAACAACAAGTTTCCTGATGAAATCTCCCATGGGTAAAAATGGACTTAAAGTGTTGAAAAACACGGTCCTACTGAAGCTTGGTGGTAATATCCATTAGAGCGATTATGATATCTTGTCAGTTATGCCTACGATTGATGCGTCATCAGAGAAGTAAGATTTGAACCATGACAATGCAATTCCACTAATGCCAACATAATTTTGTAGTCTACTCAAAAGGATATTGTGGTCGATAGTGTCAAATGCAGCATTAAGATCCAGTAGCATTAATAGAGAGATACAACCATGATTGGATGATAAGAGCAGGTAATTTGTAACTCTGATAAGAGCAGTCTTTGTGCTATGATATGGTCTAAATCCTGACTGTAAATCCTCACAGATACCATTTCTCTCTATGAAGGAACATAGCTGAGAGGATACTGCCTTTTCTAGTATTTTTTACAAAGGGAGATTTGAGATCAGTCTCATGAGAAAACATAACTATTGGTGAATTTAAATAAAATTTGTATGAATTCAAACATTTACACAAAATGGTGAATGATTTACCACCTATATGTCAAAATGTAAAATAGTTACAAATCGTCATATGTGTTTTTTATTATTGTTATTATTTTTATGCCATTATTACAGTTATACATATTAACTAACTGTGTGTGTAATAATATATATATATCGATATAGATATATATTATATATATCTAATATATAATTTCATAGAAGGCAGTTGCTGATTGATATTGCTTTGGATGTTAAAATATGGCATATACATGCCAGCATTTGACAGGTACTTTTAATCATATTAAATTAAAGTGCATTTAAGCTATATATTTTTGTGCGCATACATGTTCCCTTGAAATTGAACCATTAATCTAGGTGTTTCTAGCACCATAGTCTAGTAGCTAAGCTACAGGAGCAATATTAGTTATTACACTTATTAGAGAATCCACATTTATCATTGAGTGAAGGCATGTGTGTGAAAGCCATGAGGTAAGTTGTTCATCATGGATGTCTGAAAATTGCTGAAAGAGCCTAAAGAGTTCTTTAACTTTGAGTTATATCAGTGGTGCACAGAAAGCAACAGATGATTTTTCATGTCTCTATAGTGTTCCAACACTCCTTCTCTGACTGCACTGTCAGATAAATTAATCTACTATACATGTAAATCAGGGCTGAGTTATCCATGTTTTCAGTTAATCAAAGCAAGATGCAAAGGGCTGTAGGCAGCTGGACCAGTCAAGGGATGAAAGTTTATTAGAGCTAAAGCAAACATCACTATTACTATTGATGGTGCAACAAGTTGCCCTGAACAGACATGAACGCTACCTCAAAATATGAGGTTTGGGAATGGGAACTTTCAATGCGGGGAAGTTAGTAGCCATCTAGCACTTAGAAACACTCTAGAAAATGCCCTGACAACAACCCAAAACATCTTGCACTCTTAAAAATAAACATTATTTATTGGCATCTATGGTTCCATAAAGAACCTTTAACATCCATAGAACTTTTCATTTATAGTGGAGAAAGGTTCTTCAAAAATTTCTCAAAAGTGGTTCTTTTAAGAACTGTGACTGAAAGGGTTTTTTGTGGGGGGGGGGGGGGGGGGCAAAATGGTTCTTCCATGTGACACCCACAACATCCTAACATCTTACTGGTGACTTTTGCACACCAAACCACTCTAAAAATGTGGTTTTATTAAGTTGTATTAAAAACAAATTTTTTATTAAAATATTGTTTTAGACAAAATTGTAGTGAACAGGTGTTATACATCATACCTTTTGCTATTTCGAGGATTTTAGAATGACTGGAACATTGTATTGATAAATCAGAAGCCAGGACCGGAACTATCTGTTTAATAATTCTGGTTTTGTCTCTAAGACCCAGTGTGACTTTGTATCTGTTGCTCTCATCCATAAGCCTACACAACTCTAAATGACTTACTTTTTACATAACCTCACAGTTTCTTAATGTTGGTTATTTTAAGCCTGCTGACATAGCCTTTTTTAGCTCTTGGTCTGAAGACAGTCATCTGAACTTTTATAATGTGATCTGAAAGACCACTTTACCTTCTGTTTCTCTTAGCTAACTATTCTTTTTCTTTCTTTCCCAGCATTATTCTTCATGTCTAGGACTGTTTCATTAAGGGTGTTTACAAAGCAATCTCTCTCTTTGATTTCCAGATTATGCCTGGCCATTGCCCAGCGCTCTCTGTCCTATTTGGATATATCTGGATGTGCTTTTCTCTACTGCTTCCATCATGCACCTGTGTGCCATTTCCCTTGACCGCTACGTGGCCATATGCAATCCGATCGAGCACAGTCGGTTCAACTCCCGCACCAAGGCCATGCTGAAGATTGCTGCAGTTTGGACCATTTCAATAGGTCAGAGAAACATTGATATAATGAACTTGAAAAAAAAGCATTATTTCTTACAACATTTAAAAAAAAATAATAATAATAAATTGACTGGAACTGTGCATCAATCCCAAATAACCAGCCAGAACCTGCAGAAAAACACAATTATTTTTCAATGTCAGTGGAGGTCTTTAGATTGAACAGTTCATTTGAACAGTTCATAGTGAAACAGTATTCCCCCCCCATTTGTACCTACTAAAGTGAATGTCAGTCCACTGCAATCCTGTTGAATCTATTACTGGAATGTGTCTGTATCTCACAGGACCCCTCAGAATGGCAGATTGTGTTGTGAGGTTTTCTCAAGGCTCCAGCTGGGTCTAAGAGGCCCCTCAGATCAGCAACACTGAAAAAGATTTGAAATGACATTGTATAAACAAGCACCAGTTTGGTGATTGTGGTGATTTTCTCCATCACCCAGACTAGCCCCTCGAAATTCAGAGAAACTTGGATTAATTGAATGTTTGTGATTGGTCTGGTAATCAGTGACTTTTAGTGAAGATCACCACCTACTGTTCAATAAAGTAAACCACAGTCTGTCATTGTGTGTGGAATGCTAAAGGATTGGCATGCTAATGCATTAGCGCCATCTAGAGTCTGACTTTTGACATAATGTAGAGTGACCATGACTAATCCGTTCCAACAGCAGAGTTAAAAGACTTGTCTGCATTAATATTACTGGTAGTTGTGGTTAAGTATAGAAATTAAAAAGACTCTAGCTTTCACTCTCTATCTCTTCCTCTTGCTAAACTTCCTCAAAAAGATTTTTAAAAAACTCTATTTTCTTCTTTTATGTACTATTCAATTAAATTTGATTCAAATGTATTTGTATAGCGCTTTTCACAATACACATTGTTTCAAAGCAGCTTTACAGAAAATGCATGTCTACACACATACTGAAGCCCACGCGGTGTTAGAGGTGTTTCTCATGTCTGCCGTCTCACTATATGAGGACAAGAACACATGAACTTCATCTTTAGAAATGCTCTGAGAGTCACTTCACGAGCATTTCACCGTTTCATTTGAGAAAAACTATCATCTTGTCATATATAGCTACACACACACACTCAAAGGTCCGTCAAAATCCACTTTAACTTGAAGAAATACTGACAGTAATGCCCACACAATTCTTTCTTTCATGTTTAAACTTTAACAGTAAACCTCTGTTATGCAACCATTTGTTTGGCAAAAATTAAAGTAATAGTTAAATTTTCGTTTTATTATATTTTAAAAGTTAATGTTTTATGCCTTCATCTTATTACCACCGTTTTTAATAATATATTTATATTAAATCACACATCCAGGGGGAAGGAAAGAAAAGAAGGAATGGAAGAAAATGGGAGAAGAAAGAAAGAAAAGAAGAAAGAAAGAAAGAAAGAAAGAAAGAAAGTACTTTATAGGGCCCTATTACTGTTAGAAAATGATAATAATTGTTTTTACAATTTCTAAGTTTTATGATTTCAGTTAATTAGATCAGATTTTTGATTACTACAATTTAATTGAACCATTAAATGAGTCCAGGAAATTGAAAAAAGAAGAAGAATACTGAAACATTAAAACAGAAGTTCCAATTTCATCTCAGAGTACAAATTGTAGTAAGCATACTGTACAGTATGCTTAATCATAGTTAAAACTATGAGGGGGTCCTTGGAAAATTTTCTTTGCTGTAATAGCTCCCTGGCCCCAAAAACTTTGAGAACCCCTGAGTTGGACTAAGTAACGTTAGTGCAGATGACAGAGTGTTCACACATCTAACCTCTGTCCCACTTAAACGTGAGCCCAATGTTTATTTGTTTCTTATATGGATCAAAAACAGCATTAAGGCTCTATCTGCCTTGACAGCCTGCTTTATCTGCTCTAATTAAATAAAAGATCCTCTGTCTTAACCATCAGGAATACTGATCAAGCTGGATAAGAGAGGGGAATTGACTTGAGGATAGATCTCTCTGAGTGTGATTTGCTGAGGCCGTTGGTCTGTCGTCTCCGGCATCTTGCATTCCAGTTGTCTCATTCTCATTTTGTAGTCGGACTGTTTCTTTGATGTTTGTTTATATGTATTTGTTTAATATTCTATTACTTCTTCCAACACAGGTATCTCAATGCCTATCCCAGTGATTGGACTGCATAACAGAGAAAAGGTCTTGAAAAACGGCAACTGTGCTCTAAATGAGGAACACTTCATACTGGTTGGCTCTTTTGTTGCCTTCTTCATTCCTCTGGTCATCATGGTGGTTACTTATTGTCTCACCGTCCAAGCGCTTCAGCGTCAGGCCACAGTCTTCCTCTACGAGGACAAAGCCTCTTCTCAACAGCCTTTGCAACCTCCAGCTCCACCTACTTCCCAGTTGGCCCCGCCACCAGCCTCCCGTCGCAGCAGTCTGAACTGTCTACGGATCAGCAACAGCGATGGAAACATGCTCGGTCTGACTGTGCCCCCAGACACCATCTCAATAATCCCAAGTTCAGAAGCACCATCTCAAATGAATTCGCCTGCTGGACGGGACCCAACCGGAACCCATGGACGGCGAGGCATGATGCAGGCCATCAAGAACGAGCGACGAGCATCCAAAGTGTTGGGTGTAGTGTTCTTCCTCTTCCTCGTCATGTGGTGTCCCTTTTTCATCACTAATGTTCTGTATGTCCTCTGCCACAAAGCCTGTAATAAGCCTGTGCTAACAGAACTGCTCAATGTTTTCGTTTGGGTGGGCTACATCTCATCAGGAGTCAATCCTTTAGTGTACACTTTGTTTAACAAGACCTACCGAAGAGCGTTTTCAAGTTACATGCACTGCCAGTATAGACGGGTGGGGCTTAATCCCATCGCTATACACGCTCCTTGTCCACCCCATGCAGTAGTCACTCCCATCCTGATCTGCGAAAAAGTTTCCATTGACCGGAACAGTAACTGTCGCAATGGGGACGGCAATGGAATTCGAAATCTGGAGCCCCATGACATGGACACTGAGCCCGGACTGGAGCTGAAACCAGGAATATCAGAGCTGTCTATCAGCAGTGGTCACAGCCACACAGAACACACCAGCAGTGTCTGAAAACTATCTTTTAGTGTGACTTGGAAAACAGGACCGAGCTACAAGTCATGTTTAGGAGACATCGGCTGTCTACGCAACCTCAGTTGTATCACAGCATAGAATGTATGCTTAGTTAGCTACAGAAACAATAATCTGGCCAAGGTCAGAAAAGGGAGAGGGAATGGGGAATGTACGTGTGTGTTGGGGTGTTGTGTGATGTTTGTGGTTACAAATTCAGATGTTTGAATGCCATTAAGTCCTGCATGAGCACCCAGTCATTTACTAAAGCGGCATTGGACATACCGAGACCCTGCAGTCACGCGAAATAATACGGAAAAAAACAATAGAAAAGGTCAAGCTCTCGCTGTGGTCAGTTGAATAATTACAAAAAGTGTGAATAAAAAATGTAACAAAAAAAAAAAAAAAAGGGTGGGGTGTTGTTGGTTTACTGTGGTCATCAAGCTAGTTGCATTACAATATGGTGGGAAGAGCTGTCTAAAATACATGGCAAAGTAAGATAATTGTTTGTTTGGAATTTAAACATCCAGTACGATATGATGAATCCTTTGAGTTGCAGTAAAACATAACACAGTTAGGGGTGATATCTTATTTCTGGTAATAACAATGCCAGAGGAATGACCTGATAAACTCTAGTTTCTTTACATCACTGTTAGAGTAGTTGAACTAGGGAAAATGGGACCCAACAAAACATGGTGGGTTTTTTGTTATAATAAGTTACTTACATAAAAAATTGGAATCAAACAATTTCAATTTGCATCTCTAATGCTAAGACATAACAAATGCGGTTTGAGTTTTAGTCCAGTCCAAACTGACTTTCAGGATTTTTTTTTTTGTTTTGTCAGAAGGTATTGAAGGAATGAGCCTTCGTTCTCGGAACAAGCTCTCCTGTGAATGTAAGAGTTAGTGGTGTGCTGCCTCATCAGGTGGTAATGACAGAGAGTGAGGGAGAAGGAAGAAGAAGCAAAGAGTGAGAGAAGAAGCAAAATTGCACAACAGACAAGAGTACTAAAACCATTTACTTTATATGGACGGACTGTCCATGGCAACAGATGTTGGTCTGTAAGACCAAAAATTTTAATTTGAGGATGTCTAGGAACCTATAATGTATAAAACTGTAAATTATTGCTGTTTTTCTGTGTATAACCTTATAATTTCTCCTGTATCACCTTCCCTTGTTCAAACTCCCATTTTCATACCATAGCCTGTGAATGTTTTACCAAATTCCTTTTTTGGTTACAAAACAAAACAAACATTACCCTCACAATGGTATAATTTTGTGAAGCTGCTATCAATTTAATAAAAGACGATTATAATTCATTCTGCAGTACACCTCGCTGTGATGGTCTCTGTGTTGTAAGGGTGTTAAAGTGCGCATATCTGAGGTGGGTACATCTACCTACAATGGAATCAAATTGCTTCCAGGACCATGGACAGCGCAAAAATACACTGTATGGGTCAAAATTATTGATTTTTCTTTTATGCCAAAAATCATTAGGACATTAAGTAAAGATCATGTTCCATAAGGATATTTTGTCAATTTCCTACTGTAAATATAACAAAACTTAATTTTTGTTTAGTAATATGCATTACTAAGAACTTAATTTGGACAAATTTAAAGACGATTTTCTCAATATTTTGATTTTTTTGCATCCTCAGATTCCAGATTTTCAAATATTTGTAGCTCGGCCAAATATTGTCCGATTTTAATAAACCATATATCAATGGAAAGATTATTTATTCAGCTTCCAGATGACGTATTTAAAAAAAATTGACCCTTATGACTGGTTTTGTGGTCCAGGGTCACATATAACTTTATGTAACTTTACAGGTAAATTTAACCAAGTAGACTAAGAAAATGACATTACTGGTAAAAATCTTTTTTGTACATTTAAAAGTTATAACGTTAGTGCATTTTGTTTTATGTATTACCATCAACGATGCTGCCATTACTGATAAAATATGAATGGAATCGGATGCAAATCAGTGCATAATCGCTCTCATTTTCAAAACAATTGATTTGCACAATTTTGGTAAGAAAAGCTCATAACATTTGTCTTTACGTCCCTTTTTGTGCTCTAAATTGGCTCCTTCACGCGTAAACACGGGCATTTATCAGACGACAGCAATATGAAACGAAGCAATATAGTCTACCTTACTGGACCATATTCACTGACTTTTTTGTGGAAATTTAGAGGGTAAAGTGTAATTTATCTCATCTTCTGCTCCACTGTGTGCCAAGTTTTTTTATTTTATTTTTACTTATTTTTTTGGTAGGAGGTTGGCAGGCTCTTCGGTCCCTGCGCATGCGCACAAGGGCAGGTTTGTCGCGCTTTTTAGCAGGCAGACTCGACGGCTGTCAAGGGTACACGCGCACCCGCTGGGGGGCACCGTTATTCATGCAAGCCGTTGACAGAAAATAGCCGCTGAGCGATTCACGCGATGTAACAATACAGAGGGACGGCAAAACACGGACCGAAATCAGAGAAACGCCGCGCCAGCGCTTGATAAGCACAGGTAAACAGTCTTTTAATCGGTTTTGCATCTCATGGGCTTGGACAAAGCTGAGCTGCTAACGCTAACGTCGCGTGCAAGTGCTCTGTTTTGATCACAGGAAAAAGACGGTGGTGTGTTTGTGTGTGTGTGTTTGTGGTGTGTGTGTGGTGTGTGTGTGTGTGTGTGTGTGTTGTGTCGGTGTGTGACGGGCTGCGTGACAGGTGACGTGGGTGAGTGAGGTGAAGTGTGGTGAGGGTTGTGTCTGTCCTGTGTGTGTGTGTGTGTGTGTTATGGCTTTGACGATGAATAATGTTTTACCGTGAAAATACGGGATGTGCATTATATCGTTTGTTGGACAAACAAAATGTCGAGTCAGTTGAGGCTGCGACATAATACATCCATATTTTTATGTCTAACGTTACATTATTTATCATTCGTCGATCTAGTCTGCCTAAAGGGCTTGTTGTCTCCAGAATTCCATGTGGCTGATGATATATGTGGGATATTTCTTGCTTTTAAGTCACCAAAACAAAAATGTGATCAAGATAAACATAACCATAATGGGTCAATAATGTTTTTTGAAAGTATGTCCACCTTTTCAAATATTTATTCTCTTAGTTTTGAGATTTTTCAATTACGTGCCTTTGAGTAAATGCAAACGTTGGACCCTGTGCTCTGAAGCTCTTTAACAACATTTGTATTAACTGTATGTCAAGTGCATTTCTTATGAGCCTCAATATTTGGTTGGCATCACTTCTACATAAAAATGTCAATAATTATTTTAACTGTTTACATTTGAATACTGTTATGTATGTTTTAAAACGTTATATAGATGCCAACACATCTTTAGGCCCCAAAAAACGCCTCAGACTACAGAGGGTTAATGCCAATTTCATCACATTAGGCAGAGTAAATGATTGCTTGCCAACTTTGAAATGCCACATTCGATTATGACGCTGTCAGCATTTTGATGTCCGTGACTATGATCTGAAATGGATCTGTTTACTTGAACTTGAGCATTGATGTCAGTTCTGTAGGTATATAAGTCTTTAACACAGAGTCCAAGTCAAGTCTCTTGTATATTGTATTTTTTTTTCTTTCAGAAAGTCACATTTCCTAAAAATAAAACCACTAAACAACTTTTTATGCAAACCTTTTTATTTTTCTAAATGCCTACTTCTTTTTTAGATATCTTTTTTTGTGCAAAGTAAATGTCACAGACTCCTTTTTATTGAAACTGTCTAAAACATTTTCTCCTTTATACCTAAAGGAGTTGTTGTTTTGTTGTTGTTCTAATTTATATGTGCTCGCAACTTGTAAAGTGACCTTGAGTTTGTAGGAAAGTGCTATATTAAAATGATTATACAATTTTAAAATGGAAAATGTAAAGACAATTTAAGAGAGTCCAAGTCAAGTCTCAAGTCGGTTGTTACTAGTCTAGTTAGGTAACAAGTCGGTTCATTTGTGTGAGATGTTGAGAAATTGAGTGGTGTTGTGTGTAGTGACATTCTTAGGTCTGAAAATGAGTAAATTATGACAGAAGTTTAATTTTTGCGTGACCTATGCTTTTAAATTCCCCCAATTTGCCCCCTTAAACCACATTGTATTTTTTGGGCATTCTTCTCTACTATGAGTTTTCCAGAGCTGTATCTGTGTTTGTGTGTTTTCAGAGCTGGGCTTCTCACTGCCTGGGCCTGCGTTAGAGGTTAGGCAACACTTGGGCAATAACAGTACACCCAGGGCCATCCTTATGGCGGTGCAACTGGTGCGGTCGCACTGGGCCCCGCGGTGAACGGACCAAGGGGGACCCCCCCGGAACGTGATTGCAAACAGACCTAGGGGGGCCCCGCTCCCTACCGCACACTGGGCCCCACGTCAACTAAGGATGGCCCTGAGTACACCCTTAGGGTTTTCTCCTGGAAAAGTGAAAAGAGTATGTACGAGTCTCTGTAGAAATTCCGAAATTTTCACTTTAGCCAACTTTTTTTTTTTTTAACCTGAAAGTCAGTTTAGCGTATTGTCTGTTGTCATACAGCAGGCCACCTCTCCCCTCTGTTGTTTTTGTGTGCAAATGAAAAGCAGTGGCTGTGTAAAAGTGCTGTTTGCTGCTATTTTGCCTTTGGTTTTTGTTAACCGCCACCAAAAAAAAAAAGAAAAGAAAATGCAAGCATGGCCTGTCTATTGAGCCCATCGGAAAGGCCTTTCCAGGACACAGTACATATCAGGATACGAGAGAGCTGGACCAAACCAGTGTCTCTCTCATTTTCTCTTATTCATTAATTTCAGTTGTCAACAGCTGTGAGTAGGTACTTATTAGAAGTATTCAGTTCTGGTTCTGTAAACAAACACAAAAACACACACATACACACGCAGCCTTTTTTACCAGTATGCTTACTCGGCAGTATCGGGCAGCAGTAGGGCATGATCGATGCTGTGTTGTTATTGCAGTTACTGCAGTCACCGTGGTCATCATCGATGTTGTGAATCAATTCACTGCTCTACCATGTCATCAGTCTCAACCCAGTGTGTCTGGATGGTGCCAGGGACCTTATGAGTTCATACAGTTAATATGAAATCAGTATAAAGGGTTCTCTGTCAGTGTTTATAATCAAAAGCAAGATTCCAGAAAAGCATAGAAGTGATACTTCTGAAATAGTCAGAAGTCATTCAGGCCTCATTCCTACAACTATGTCCAAGGAATGTATATACAGTGGGGCAAAAAAGTATTTAGTCAGCCACCAATTGTGCAAGTTCTCCCACTTAAAAAGATGAGAGAGGACTGTAATTTTAATCATAGGTATACCTAAACTATGAGAAACAAAATGAGAAAAAAAAAAAATCCAAAAAATCACATTGTATGATTTTTAAAGAATTTATTTGCAAATTATGGTGGAAAATAAGTATTTGGTCAATAACAAAATTTCATCTCAATACTCAATACTTTGTTATATACCCTTTGTTGGCAATGACAGAGGTCAAACGTTTTCGGTAAGTCTTCACACTCCCCCCTCCCCGGTTTTCAACACTGTATTTGGCCCATTCCTCCATGCAGATCTCCTCTTAGAGCAGTAATGTTTTGGGGCTGTCGCCTGGCAACACGGATTTTCAACTTACTCCAAAGATTTTCTATGGGGTTGAGATCTGGAGACTGGCTAGGCCACTCCAGGACCTTGAAATGCTTCTTACGAAGCCACTCCTTCGTTGCCCGGGCGGTGTGTTTGGGATCATTGTCATGCTGAAAGACCCAGCCACGTTTCATCTTCAATGCCCTTGCTGATGGAACGAGGTTTTCACTCAAAATCTCACGATACATGGCCCCATTCATTCTTTCGTTTACACGGAGCAGTCGTCCTGGTCCCTTTGCAGAAAAAAAAACCCCAAAAGCATGATGTTTCCACCCCCCCCAAAATTTTTTTTTTTTTGCTTCACAGTAGGTATGGTGTTCTTTGGAGGCAACTCAGCATTCTTTCTCCTCCAAAAACAACAAGTTGAGTTTTTACCAAAAAGTTCTATTTTGGTTTCATCTGAACATATGACATTCTCCCAATCCTCTTCATCCAAATGCTCTCTAGCAAACTTAAGACGGGCCTGGACATGTACTGGCTTAAAGCAGGGGGACACGTCTGGCACTGCAGGATTTGAGTCCATGGCGGCGCAGTGTGTTACTAATGGTAGCCTTTGTTACTTTGGTCCCAACTCTCTGCAGGTCATTCACTAGGTCCACCCGTGTGGTTCTGGGATTTTTGCTCACAGATCTTGTGATCATTTTGACCCCACAGGGTGAGATATTGCGTGGAGCCCCAGATCGAGGGAGATTATCAGTGGTCTTGTATGTCTTCATTTTCTAATAATTGCTCCCACAGTAGATTTCTTCACACCAAGCTGCTTACCAATTGCAGATTCAGTCTTCCCAGCCTGGTGCAGGTCGACAATTTTGTTTCTGGTGTCCTTTGACAGCTCTTTGGTCTTTGCCATGGTGGAGTTTGGAGTGTGACTTTTTGAGGTTGTGGACAGGTGTCTTTTTATACTGATAACAAGTTCAAACAGATGCCATTAATACACGTAACGAGTGGAGGACAGAGGAGCCTATTAAAGAAGAAGTTACAAGTCTGTGAGAGCCAAAAATCTTGCTTGTTTGTAGGTGACCAAATACTAATTTTACAGAGGAATTTACCAATTAATTCTTTAAAAATCCTACAATGTGATTTCTGGATTTTTATCATAGTGAGGTATACCTATGATGAAAATTACAGGACTCTCTCATCTTTTTAAGTGGGAGAATTTGCAAAATTGGTGGCTGACTAAATAATTTTTGCCCACGTATATATATTGAGAATATATTTACATGTATATATTTATATTATATATATATATATATTATATATATATAGATTTATTATATATAATTTATATCTTTAATTTAAAATAAAGCTAAATAGAAACCTAACAAAAACTAAATGACAAAACGACATAACAAAATTACTAAAGTTAAACTTACGACTAGAAAAGGTGTCAGTCAGCATTGGAAGGTCTGTTTTTCTGTGATCTCTGGTATGGTGATAACAGTGGGTCTGGATGGTCGATTACTTGTCCAGCATCAAAATACTTTAGGCAACACCCAGTTTGTTTTAAAAAAATTACTGCCAGCATGTTAAAACACCACTTTTGTAACAAATTTGCTGTCTTTACTTCATCAATACATTTAAAGACGGTTATTGTCTAATTTCATGTTGCCTGCTGTGAGCAATGCTTTTATGCATCTGATTCCATAGGTCTTCCTGTTTTTTATTTAGTTTTTGTTTTTTTAAGGAATAAGACTTTTGTGCAATTACCTTGAACCAATTTAATTGTACAGGATGCCTGGGACCTATTTATTTAGACAACCCACTAACTAAATTTTTAGTTTTGCACTTTGTGGTCTGATTCCTTAAAGGTCCCATATTGTATACCTTTCTGGAGTTTTATTTGAGGTTTTGATGTCCTTAAGAATATATATTTGTGGTGTAAGTACCAAAAACCATCTCAATATATTTTTACAGCTCCTTTCTCAGGAGCTTTGCTGTGAACAGGTAGATTTTGGTTTGTCTAATTAATATTCATGAGCCTCTCTTCTGATTGGCCTGTTGTTTTCTGAGTGACGCACGGCCAGGCCAACCACAGGTAACTAGGGTCAGCGACATCACAGCGCTAGCTGGAGGCAGCAAAACAAAGAAGAAACTGGAGGCGGCCCATTCAAACCAGCGCGGATTCAGCTACACAAGGAGCTTAAAATATCATCTTGTTGTGATGTTGGGTGCCAGAATCAACGTAATACAGCCTCAAATTAGAAATCTGATCGCATATCTGCTACCACTGCCAGACAAAAAACCGACAACAGCTGTGGTTTTTATAAGCGATTTTTTTTTTTTTTTTTTTTTTTTTAAAACGAGGCGACTGGACAGAAAGGATCATCAAAAATACTCACGTTTGCAGCGCACACTTCTTATCAGAAAAGGTTCAATAAAGTATTGTCTTTTGCTGTTATGGGTGTGTCTACAGATTTATTGCCATATGTCTATGTTTCTTGCATCTCACGACTATGTCGTGTATGAAATAATGTCTGTGTGCATGTGTGTAAAACAACAAACTGACGATTTATATATTATCATTTGTAATTGTATATACATTGTGATTAATTGTGGCTGGAACAATAGTGTAGCTGTAAAAATAGTTGCCTGCTGAAACTGAAATGTATATACATCTTCATCATGACTAGATAGACATGGTGAGTTTGTCTTTACTATACACGTTAGATGTGATCACCTCATAGTAACAACCCTGTCAGATCGTCCATCCTTTGAGTAACGTTACAGGTCGGCCGATCTGGTTTCGTGGTTAAAGTTAACCTTTTCAACATGTTTCCGTGTTGTCCTTGCTCAGCAAAAGCATGGACGCGAGGGGTATAGGGGGTTTGGGGACTAAAGGAGGGAGGGGGATTGTGGGCGGTGCTCGGGGTGGGACCTGTTAGTTGATGTCAACGTTTTACGGAAGTCACAACGGTTCGTGAAAAAAAAGCTAGAACTTTAAGCAGGCTGTGTGAATTTGACTGTGGACTGACCGTTTTGAAACTTACATGGTAGTTAAATAGCCCCTAGACCTAAGTTATCGTGAAAAAAAGCCAGGAAATTTCAGATTTGACAATATGAGACCTTTAACGTCTTTATGTAATGGAATTTCCAAAATATATTTTCTTCCATATTGTGACATACATCTGAGTAAAACAGGTTCTTGGGGAAAAAAACTGTAGGGCGTGACTTGCTTCTATCTATTTGTTGATTGGACTGAGGCAGATCTAAGTGTGAGCTTGCAGTCGATTGAAGGAAAGGGCAGAGTTTAAGTGGGCAAAATGATTGGAGAATCTGACATGCATCATCAGAGAAAAGTCTGTCATTTCACCTGAAGACATTCAAAATTACAAGCTCAAAAAAAAAAAAAAAAAGTAAAATTGAATGAAAAGAAAAATGCACGAATGAACTGTTTACAACAAGATCAATAACATGCATTTAGAAAATAGATGGAATTATGTGATTCTTTTGTTTGAAAATCAAACTGAAGTAATCCATTCATCTGAAAACTTCTCTGGGCTGAAGGTTTCATCCATCTCTATTCAGTCCACAGCCATATTTCACTCTCCAGTTAATCCGCTGCCGCCGTCTCTCCAAACACCCCAGTTTCTTTCTCCTGTTAACCTGCCCCATTTACACAGATGAAGGACCCATCCATATCCTAAAAAAGTGAATGGAACTCCAGATACAAAGCAGGTCTCAGATCAGAGCAGACCGCAAAGCACTCACCCCGGGGAGTGACCCCTTTTGCTCCAGGCCTTATCCAGCTAGTGGTTCGTGCACTGGGGCATGGGGACTCCAGGTCACATGGGTCGCCTGGCTGATTGGTCCCAATTGTGCTGAATGGAGCACATTTAATTGTGTGTGACAGAGTGAGAAGAGTTCATGGGAGAGAGACAGAAAGAGTGTTACTAACCCTCAAGCCCATCCCAGTTTATGCTCTTTGCTCTCATTTAATGCTAAAGTTTGGGCTTTTCTTAAACCAGAGGGACCCATATCTAACAAATTTTATCATGTCACATAAAGCTGTATCATTCATGACAAGAAAGAATCTTTTTGGTTTGCAAAAGGCATATCTGATGCATTCAAAATCAGATCCGCAAGAGCTGGTCCACATGATGAAGGCAGAACTTTTGTTCATTGACTGAGGGTCTTTAGTCTGTTTGAAGCAGGATGAACTAAAATTATTAAAAACATGTTTGTTAATAAAAATAAAGCTGAAATGAAATATAAATATTAGAAGGTTAAACTAAATGAAAATGAGAAATGTTGCCTTGACCGCTAACTGGAATAAGTTTAGTAGCACTACGATTACTAACTGGAAATAAATAAAAACTTAAAAACTTTACTGACTAAAACTGAAATAAATTAATTAAAACCTCAATAATAATAATAATAATAATAAACACTAATAAAAATAACCAAAGCAAATAAAATTACTTAAACTAAAATTAAAATGGAAACAGAACTATAATCAACAAAATTACTAAAACTATACTATTAATGTATTCAAATAATACTCCTAAAATAAACAGGGTCTGGAGTCATTGAACTTGAGAGGGTTTAAGTACAGTGGTTGGTCTAACTACCTTGTCTATCAAAGTGTTTGGCTTCTGCTATTCCCTTTTTTTTTTTTTTTTTTTTTTTTTTGATCAAGCAACAATCAGGGGGCATGAAAGAAACCATGGCAACACTTCCTCTCAGTCTGAACTAATGACACACTTGTTCTGTACTTTCTGAAAAGCTTTGAATATATGGGATAAGGAAAGAGAATGTAATCGTAATTCTTTTTTTTTTGTTTGGTGACTTTGGTTGGTTGATCAGCACGACTCTCAGAGAGTCCAAGCATTGATCCTGACTTTAAAGAGGTGAAGGGATTTGTAGCAGCAGAAAGGGGGGGTGGCCGGGGGGGCAGATAGGGGGATCAGGGGCTCTGGAATCTGAGCAGCACAAACAAATGTCTCCTCATCAGATCGACCTACAAGTGCAGCTCTGCTGTTCGTGCTCCTCTTGATTTGACATTTAAATCATAGTTTCCTCCTGAAAACTATTGCTGGGAGAAGAAAAAGGAGGCAGAGATGAGTCTGGTATTTGAGGATATTTGTCAGTTTTGTGTATGGTCACAAATATGCACAGATATATGTATGATATTGATTTTTAAATAGTAATGATTGTACAGTATGTCAGCATCTCTCTCAAACATTTCATATTTGAACATTTTCAAAGGTGAAGCAACATTTAAAAATGTCTATAAGTGTTTAGAAAACTAACATTAGGTATAGTGATTGCTGTCCTTTATAGAAATATAAAATGCATTATTGTTCAAAATGTGGGGTCAGTAAAGTAGTAGTTTTATTCAGCAGGCATGTATTTAATTGATCGAATGTGACAGTGAAGACATTTATAATGTTACAAACAAATTCTATTTCAATTAAATGCTGTTCACTTGAACTTTGTATTCATAAAAAAAACAAAAATAGGAAGCAGTACAACTGTTTTCAGCATTGATGATAATAATAAGAAATGTTTCTTGAGCACCAAATCAGCATATTAGGAATAGGATCATGCTTTACCATCACAAGAATACATCACATTTTAAAATATATGACAATAGAAAACATTTATTTTAAATATTAATAATATTTCAAAGTGTTACTGTGTTCCATTTTGCCCAAATATATGCAGCTTTGGTGAGCATAAGCTTCTTTCAAAACTTGTAACTTGTGTAGACTTTTATCTTATTATCTACTGGATGGATTAAATTAGATCAAGAGAATGAATTTAAGTGTTCGTGGCTAATGATATGGTGTGTGATATTTTGCAAGCAGACCACAGGCTCTTGGCTCACAGTGGGAGATGAGTGTTTGATAGCATTCCACTGACTTTTAAACACATGCCTGTAGAGAGGGAGAGCTGGGCCATTAATTCCATTATAAATGCCGTCTGTTTCTCACAGAGCAGACTATCATCATGTCATACACAGACAGAAATATAAAGGTATTCACGGCAACCCGTCAAAATAAAAGTTCGGTTTAACTTGAGGGCAGAAATGTATTACTATTGTTGAGTCGAATGTACGTAACAGGCTGCTACTACTACTACTAAAATTATTAAAACCTTATTTTTAAGGAATAAGCATTCAATATTTATTCAATGTTTTAATTGTAATATTAAATAACCTTTATTTTCCAAAAAATTTAAAATTGTAATAAAATTTGTTTAATTTTCATTACTTAGAAGATAGATTAAATGAATGTTTTATGCCTTAAAAATGTAAATACCCAACACAGAATTTCTGAGGGGAAAGAATCGTAAAGCTATTGTAAGAATAAATGAAACTTGTTTATGCTTTCAAATAATTAGACATGCAAAAACATAATTTGGTAACAATAAAACATAAGGTAAAGAAAATAAAACATTTCATAGGGCCATAAACATGTAATTTTTGTTAAACTTTCAATAAATTGATGTTAAATTGTTCAAGTTTCATGATTTTAATTAATTAGAAATGCTTTTTGATTAATAAAATGTAACTTAACCATTAAAAAGGAGTCCAGAAAAAAAAAAAAAAAACGGAATCTACCCCCCCCCAAAGCCGTAAACCTAGGGAAACACATACACACACACACACACACGCATACAGTTGGTATAGGAAAGGGTTAAAGCTTAATGCAGTAAAGAGAAGAGAAATAAGAATATGAAACTATGGTACCATTTGATATTCAGCAGATCTACCGCCTGAAGGAAACATCAGTTCTTAGTTCAAACTCACCTTTGTAAAAAGATGCAAATGATTCTTAATGTATCAATTAATAAGACTAATTTTGAATACTTGCACGTCTCGTCTGTTCTGAAAGAAAGGCTTGATGCAGTCCAAAGGTTCAAGTTGATCTTTGCTGAAGTTGGTTGATGAAAAAGAACCAGTTTGTGTCAGAGAATCTTGGTGAATGGAAAAGTCAAGGCCGAAGGCCTGGCACAAAACTTGGGATGTCCTGGAGCGTTGGAGCTCACATCTTCTCAAAACCTAACAAACCACCGACTTTGGGCGGGCACACATGGTGTGGCCTTTAAAGTCTGCGAAGATTCACGCTTCTCAAGAGGGCTTGTCCAATGAGAAAGACGGAAATCCCAAGTGGGAGTTTTGAGATACTGGGGAGTTTTTATGAACCTTGTGTGAGGCCATGGGAATTTGCAAATGGAACTTGAATCGAAATTACTAAGATTCTCAGGACCCTAATATATATATTGCATATGTACCAACATATAATATACACTCGTTTAGATCATCAGTAGGCGAATTCATAGATACTAAACAAGGTAGGGTTACATATAGTGAGAGGATGACAGGAATGGGTTCCCTCATAAGCATGCATAAAATAGTCTAAAAATATCAAAAGACAACATACACAATGACCTGAAGGGTATGTGTGTTCATTCAATGAAAGGTCTTCCTATGAATTAATTAGTAGAAAAGTCTATTTCTACTGTGCATTTGTGCCTCTTGCTCTGGGACATGCAGGGATTTTCCCTGCTTTACATTCTTTTTGGCAATAAACCCAGTGATATCAGCGTTGCTTGGAAATGGAACAGAGGCTCTGTTTGCCCATGAGGTCGTACGCATGTCGGGGGAAGGTCCTAGGCTAATATGGCTTGTTAAACTGAGGTGTTACAGATTGTATTGTTCAATATAGTACAAAATATATTTTTATTTGATATATTTTTGTTTTATTTTTTGTATTCATCTCCTGACTTGTGCCTGTCCACAGCTTTATCCCAGAGATTTTTGACAGTGCCTTGCCATCCATAGTTTATTGTTTGCTTCAGTTGCACTACCAAAGACTGATATGCTCCAGGAAAGCTCTTTTCATGCGGAGCTAATCAAAATGACCACAGCTGAAAGTCAAATAGCTTTGTGTGCCATTGAGAAGATGATTAGCAACACCTGATTGAATTTACAAGTCATTTTTAGGAAGGGGTGATACTTTTTCCAACTCGATGATTCTGGATTTGATTTTTATTACTTGTTTTCGACATGTGGTGGGTGTATCTTTCACATTGTATGTTATAAGTGCAACTAGGGCTGGGCCGTATGAGGGTAATATATGCATTACGTGAAATAAATGTCTATCGTTAAGATTTGCTGTATGTGCTATTCGGGTAGGCACAAATATATCTGGTACAAAGTTACTGCTTAAAGTTATACACATTTTGCGTCTAAGGAAACTGCCATGAATGAGAAAATAAAGAGTGGGACACACTTGGTAGAGTTATTGGGCCTCATTTACAAAACGAACCTACGACAGAAAAGTGGGCGTACGGTGGTTTCAACGCAAAACTTGGGATTTATCAATATGGACGTGAGCGGTGGCTATGATCAAATATCACGTCTGGTCTCAGCTCGTGTATGCAAGTTTTTGAGTTAACTTGCGTGTAGCATAGTAAATCTGGCGGAGAATTTTGTAATGACAGCATTTTGTTAATTTAGATTATTTTCCAGACTGACAACCTAAGCTCATTAGTTGATCATTAACCAGTAAGATTAGAATGTATTTTTATACAGCGCTTTAGCTTTATATGCACGAATAGCAGCGTAAACAAGACCATGAGGATTCAGTCGTCGCATCATGCACCTGCAACACTTCTGTGAAAGGAGGAAAAACAGAAATTAAGTCTATAAAAGGAATAAAATAAATAGGATCACACAAAATATATAATAGGCTATAATATAATTAACAGATTAACAAAAGGAAAAAAATATACTGTGCAACGGGTATAGGCTACGCTTGTTTTTGTGTCACTCTTAATGCATTTTATTTCTTTTTTTTAATTTGATTTAATCCATCTGATCGCACATGAGGCGCCTCACGCACACACAGACAACATTAGTTCTACCGTTGCCTGACATTTCAACCATTCATCATCAAACTAAAATGCAGTCAACCAAAAATAAAAGTTACACTGTTTATTTTAAAAGGTCCACTGTAAAATCAGCATGCAGCACCCAAACAAACATTTTTGCTCATGTGAAGGATTTTACACGGATATTAGAACATGAGTGAAGTATAAATCCATGGTTAGTCTACATAATGAAAAATAGGTATGCAAACAAATGTTACAAATATGGCAAAAATGGAAACATTTGGATTCTTGTGGTATGAGACAGGCTCGTGAGCCCAATGCTGTTTCAGTTTTGCTTGACATTTGTATACTGTTTATAATGAATGCCACTATAATTTATGTTTGTTTGAGTGATAAATGAGGCCCATTATGTGCAATAAGCAGTGAAAAAGAACTCAATGCGGTGCTTGCGCTTACTGACACACAGCCGAAGCGCGCACTGAAAGCCCCTCTCTCGACAGCATGCAATCGCGAAAACAGATCTCTTTCGTGTTTTATTGTGCTTGAATGGTCAAATATGCACACAGTAATGTCATAATGCCCGTTGTGTGGAGTATTCAAGTAAACACAGTCAGTATTGTGTTAAATAAATGTAAACAGTTGGGTGAAAACCGGATGTGTTTCATTATATTGGATCCGTGCAGTTGTAGGTAAGGGTCATCGAATCGATTTTCAATTTTCCTTTCTCTTGGGTGAGTGTACAGCTACATCAATAAAGAAGATCTGTAAAGTTGCAAAGACTAAAGTCTCAAATCCAAAGAGATATTCTTTATAAGAGTTAAGAGTCAACCACGCCTACCTAAAACGGCTCGTTCTAACGCCCCCGTGACATGTCTTCGTCACGATGTGGGAAGATTTGCATACAGCACCAAAAAGGCATAATTTATTCTCGCTGTAGTATTGTTGCTGCCGCGCCATGTCGTGAAGGCACTGTGTGTTCGTTTTGTGAAAGCGAAAATACTTTGTTTGGCCTTCCAAAAGAGGAACGATATCCGCTACGTCATGCCTAGAGCTGATCCATGCTAGTTGCTGAGGAAATACATCAACTTCGCACTGTGGATAGCCGGATCGGCTTTCACCGTGGACGAAGCGGAGTCCAGCCAGGGGTAGTCACATGTGGTTGCTCACTCTAGGTCTCCGGCCTCTGCTCACTCTAGCCGCCGGCCTCCGCTCACTCTAGCCAGCCGTGTGTGATGCTTGTTTGCATAACGCGCCCAAATGTTCACACAAAGCAAGAAGGCGTAACTTTGAATTCTCGCTGTAGTATTGTTGCCGTCGCAACCATGTTGCGGAGACGCCCAGTGTGTTTCGTTTGGCCTACAAAAAAACTTTTTTTTTTTTTTTACTTTGTTTGGCCTTCCAAAAGAGGACACGACTAGAAATCAGTGGTTAAGTTGTATTTACAACACTGTTCCAGAACAGTTCAACCCAAATATTCTGATATGTCCAGCGCATTTTATGGAGGACTGTTTCCTGATCAGAATCAGAATCAGAATCAGAATCAGAATCAGAATGAGCTTTATTGCCAGGTATGTTTAAACATACGAGGAATTTGTTTTAGTGACAGAAGCTCCACAGTGTAACAGAATGACAGTGACAGAACAAAAAAACAGATAATAAAAATATACAAACTGACAAAGTAATAAGGATTAAAAATATATAAATTGACAATTGTGTGTGCAGGTATATGACAATAGACAGTTGTTGTTGTTGTTTTTTTATGTACAGGTACTGTATATCATGTGCAAATTTGAGGTGTATGCTGAGTATGAGTGTTAGATAAATAAATGCATGAGTGAATAAATAGTGTGTGTTCCAAAGTTATTGTCAAGTGTTCATGAGATGAATTGCCTGAGGAAAGAAACTGTTCCTATGTCTGGTCGTTCTGGTGCTCAGTGCTATGTAGCGTTTTCGGCGGTAGTGAAGTATTCCGCCCGGATGGCAACAGGTCAAAGGAGGAGTGTGCTGGCTGTGAGGGGTCAGAGTGATTCTGCCAGCCCTTTTGCTCACTCTGGTTGAGTACTGTTCTTGGAGAGAAGGGATGGTTGTAACAATGATTCGCTCAGCAGTCCGGACTACCCTCTGTAGTATTCTGAGGTCAGATTTGGTAGCTGAGCTGAAACAGACAGTTATTGAAGTGCAGAGGACAAATTCAATAATGGCAGAGTAGAACTGTCTCAGCAGCTCCTGTGGCAGGTTGAACATCCTCAGCTGGCAAAGGAAGTACAACATCTGCTGGGCCTTTTTCACAATGGAGTCAATGTGAGTGTCCAACTTCAGGTCCTGAGAGATTGTGGTGCCAGGAACCTGAATGAATACCCTGCCAGTCACAGTGCTATCCATGATGTGAGTGGGGGGAGTGCAGGGGGGTTACTCCTGAAGTCCACAATAATCTCCACAGTTTTGAGCGTGTTCAGCTCCAGGTTGTTGTGGCTGCACCAGACAGCCAGCTGCTCGACCTCCTGTCTGTAAGCAGACTCGTCACCGTCCTGAATGAGGCCATGAGTGTGGTGTCGTCTGCAAACTTAAGGAGCTTGACAGAGGGGTCAGTAGAAGTGCAGTCATTGGTGTAGAAGGAGAAGAGCAGCGGGAAGAGAACACAACCCTGAGGAGCTCCAATGCTGATCGTACGGGTGCTGGATGAGAATTTTACCAGCCTCACTAGCTGCTGCCTGTCTCTCAGGAAGCTGGTGATCCACTGACAGAGGTGGGCATGGAGAGCTGAGATAGTTTGAGCAGGAGGAGGTTTGGGATGATAGTGTTAAAGACCAAGCTGAACAGGATCCTCACATAAGTCCCTGGTCTGTCTAGATGTTGCAGAACATAATGCAGTCCCATGTTTACTGCATCGTCCACAGACCTGTTTGCTCTGTAGGCAAACTGAAGAGGATCCAGCAAGGGGCCAGTGATGTCCTTCAGGTGGGCCAGCACCAGGCTTTCAAAAGACTTCATGACCACAGAAGTTAGAGCCACAGGTCTGTAGTCATTAAGTACAGTAATTTTGGGTTTCTTTGGGACGGGGATGATGGTGGAGCGTTTGAAGCATGAAGGGACTTCGCACAGCTCCAGTGATCTGTTGAAGATCAGTGTGAAGATGGGGGCCAGCTGGTCAGCACAGGATTTCAGACAGGCTGGTGTAACACAATCTGGGCCTGGTGCTTTTTTCCTTTTCTGCTTCCGGAAGACCTGGCGCACCTCGTCTTCGCTGATCTGAATTGCAGGTGTGGGGGAGAGGGGGGTTGTTGGAGGTGTGAATGGTTGTGTGGAGAAGTGTTCATGGCGGGTGTGAGGTGTCTTTTCAAACCTGCAGTAGAAATCGTTCAGATCGTCTGCCAGTTGTTGATTATCCACAGTGCTGGGGGATGGTGTCTTGTAATGGGTGATTTCTTTTAGACTTTTCCACACTGATGCGGAGTCACTGGAAGAGAATTGAATCCTTATTTTTTCAGAATAATTTCTCTATGCCACTCTGATCTCCTTTTCCAGTATATATTTGGCCTGTTTATACAAGACATTATCCCCATTCCTGTAAGCATCTTCTTTGGCCTGACGGAGATGTCTTGGGTTTTGCAGTGAACCATGGGTTGTATGTGTAGGTTTAAATGGTCCTGGTTTTGTAGGTATGCACATATCTTCACAGAAACTGATTTATGATGTTACAGTCTCTGTGAGCTCGTCTAGATTGGTGGCAGCAGATTCAAAAACGCTCCAATCAGTGAGGTCAAAACAAGCTTGTAAATCCTGCTCTGCTTCATTAGTCCATCTTTTTACAGTCCTTAATACAGGTTTAGCTGATTTCAGTTTCTGCCTGTAGGTCGGTATTAGATGAACTAAACAGTGATCAGAGAGCCCCAAAGCTGCTCGTGGGACAGAGTGATATGCATTCTTTATTGTAGTGTAACAGTGATCAAATATATTACTGTCTCTGGTGGGACAAGTAACACACTGTCTTTATTTTGGCAGTTCACGGGAGAGATTAGCTTTATTAAAGTCCCCGAGAATGATTAAAATAGAGTCTGGGTGTTGTTGCTCTGTGTCTTTGATCTGATCAGCGAGTTTCTGTAAAGCTGTGCTCACGTGCGCTTGCGGAGGAATGTTTGACACTGACGAGAATGAATGAGCAAAACTCCCGCGGCAAATAGAACGGCTTACAGTTAATGAAGAGCTCTTCTAGATCTGAACAGCACATCTTCTTAACACAGTTACATCTGTACACCACCTCTCATTGATGTAAAAACATGTCCCGCCACCACACGATTTCCCCGTTGATTCTGCATCGCGATCTGCTCTGAACAGCTGAAAGCCCGGCAGACTCAACGCGCTGTCCGGAATGGCGTCTTTCAGCCAGGTTTCCGTGAAACACAGAGCAGCAGAGTTTGAAAAATCCTTATTTGTCCGGGAGAGCAGGAGGAGTTCGTCTGTTTTGTTGGGTAGAGAGCGGAGGTTCGCCAGATGAATGCTAGGCAAAGGCGTTCTGAATCCGCGCTGCCTGAGATTGACGAGTGCGGCGGCTCGCTTCCCCCGTCTGCGCGTCCTAAAGAGCTTAATCAGCGCAGCAGCTCCCCCGACAACAACGTCCAGCAAAACATCCGAATAGTCGAAAAACCGGTGAAATATCAGGTGGTGTGTACTTCCGAATGTCCAGCAATTCGTCTCTGGTGAAACTGATTGCAGGGATATAACTAAAGACAGGACAAACTAACAAAAACAACTGCGGAGCACGCCACGGAGGCAGCCATCAGCGTCGGCGCCACCATCTTAATCCTGGTAGAGTGGACTACAATGCCGGCTTTTCTGACTCACAGACTAAGTACATTTTCATATTTAAAGAATTTGCCACTGACGATTCAAACGCGAGTTTTGAGCAGTGTAGAGTAGCGTTTGTACTAGTTTGTCATTTCTCCGAACACAAATGCATGGTTTTATGTTTACGCAGCGCGACGGCCAATGTTTCCTGCAACACGTAAAAAGACAGTTTAAGTCATTATAATCTGTAATTATGTACCCACTGGATGCAACAAATGCCTCGTTTGTAATGGGTTTTAATGTTTTTGTCTCGTCGCTCCGGCCGGGACAAGGCATCACAATATAGATAGCTGGCCAATCAGAGCACACCTCGCTTTTCAGACCGATGAGCTTTGTAACAATTTCAGAAAAGAGGTTTCAGAAAGGCGGGGCATAGAGGAAAAACAATAATATACAGTATGTGGAAAATAATGTGTTTTTTGAACCTTAAACGCATAAACACATTTCATTACAACAAATAAATGTTCTTTTTAGCAACATCAAATGACCCCTTTAAAGGACAGCACCCTTATTTACCTAATGCTGTCTGTCATTATTAATGTTAATCATGTTTGATTGATACAGTGAAGACTATGTGGTGTTTTATCTATACACTTTATTCAATTTCTGTAATATTTCTTACTACATGTTAAATAAACTTAGCCTACTGTAGCTGAATAAATTAAAAGTTTATTTCATTTTTATTTGTTCTGTTGTGTTTGTAATATGCTTCTTTTTCTTAATTTTAATAACAAAAAAAATAGCTATATCGAGGTACATATCGTTATCGTGAAATAAAATTTCTCATACCGTGAAATAAGATTTTGGTCATATAGCCCACCCCTAAGTTGCACTGAGTAAATACAGCTGGATAAAACAAAAACTGTGTCCGCCTTCATTTCAGGCTGCAAAGCAACAAAATGTGATTATTTTAAAGGGGGGTGATTCTTTTCTATACCCACTGTATCAGAGGGAGGGGTTTATCAGAGTGGGTGGGGCTCTGCTGCATTCTTGATCTTGTTGAGATATATAGTAGGGGATTCTCTCTGCACCATTTTTCATTGCTCCCTCTCTCTCATTCTCTCGCTCTCTAATTCAATCCTTTAGCAGAAGCCGTTTCAGTGTTGTTTCATGGCACAACACCAAGTCACATCCTGGCAAAGGGCACCCTTTTGGCTTCTCTCTCTCTCTCTCTCTCTTTCTCTCTATCTATCTCTCTCTCTCTCTCTCTCTCTTTCATTCACTGCTTTTTTCTCTGTTTCCCATAATTCTCACCACCAAATTTTTCGACAGTTTGTGTATAAGAGATCAAGTTGTATCATAAAGACATCAAGTGAGTTTGTATCATTGAAATACTATTATAGTTTTTTTTAATTTGTTTTTATTTTTGTTTTCTCCATTTTCATTTTACATTTACCTAAAAACTTTAGTAATTTTGCTTTTGTTTTTTTTGTCATTTATATTCGTTTTTGTTTTCTAAAATATGTCTATATAGTCTTTTATTAATTTTTTATTTCCGTTGTATTTTGTTGATTTTAGTACATCAAGTTAAACTAAAATAAAAACAAAGAAATGGCTTGGAATACCTGAAATAGGCGGAAAATTTTTTTTTTTTTTTTTTTTTATAAATACATTTTATTTTATTCCTACATTTTAACCCTAAATGCCATGAAAAGAGCCTGTAATTTAATTTGAGTACGTAATTTTATTAAGTATGAGAATTTTCTCTCACTTTTAAGGCCTGGGTATATTTCATTTTTCACGTTCCATCTCGTGCACAGCTTTCAAAGTACACTCAACCACGGATGAGCATGAATATACTGATAAAATGCATATAATACTGATAAAATGCATATCATGAATTTACATGTCTATTGAATGTAAATGTAGGCAGGCAGTACACAGGGTTTTTGAGAGACAGCCAGGTTTTGAGAGAGTCTGATGTGTTCTTTCATTCCCCCAAAAAAGAGACAAATTCTCTCTCTCTCTCTCTCTCTCCCCCCTCCCTCCCTCTCCTTAATCCATACGTTATTACTTACACTTCACACAGTCCAGCCAGGAGAGTGAGGATTACAGTCCTGTGCTTCTACAGTCTCACTCAGCTCTGCTGCTTTATTCATGAGCAGACCAAAAGATTCAGAGAAGACCGATTAAAAGAGAGTGTGAATGTTTTAGTGCAGAGTGATCTGTTATTGAACTGCTGTGTAATTGTTGTGATAGTGTGTGCCAGCACTTGATGAAAAGCAAGAAAAATATTCCATAATATTAACATTTTAAAACATTGACGCATAATTTAAAATACCGTCCATTATTGACAGATAAAATATACAGTATCTGGTCTTTTGCATTTACCTAATTAAGAAACATTCCCACAGTAAAGGAATAGTAATTAGAAGTGAAGAATTGGGGAGAATTTCAAGTGTATTCCAGTGGAATAATTCACATGGCGTTGTTCATTAAATTGGACATGCCACATTTGCGCATTTGTGTGTCTGCTTCACACTGTGAGAGCATAATTAAAAAAGAAAAAGAAAAAATTCATAACCCCTGTGATTGGTTTGACTAAAAGAGCCCTTGCTGTAGTTCTTGTGATATCAGTCACTTTAAAAATGCTAAACATTACAATATTTTACTGACTAATATTGTAAAGTGACATGGTTATTTTTAGTGCAACCTCATATAAGTGGAGGTCTGAATTTGACACAGTTGTTTGATTATTAATAGAATTACACTACATTAAAGAGTTTAGAATTTATTACAGTAAAAACAGTAATATTATGAAATATTACAATTTAAAGTGCCCCAATTATGCCATTTCGAATAATGCTTTTCATGCAGTGTCTAATGTAGCTGTATATGAATATAAATGATCTGCAAAGTTATAAAGCTGAAAGTGCGCGATAAATGAAGTTATTGTCTCCCAAGAGAAAGAATCAACTCTTAACAGCCTAAATGAGTCGTCAGTAATTCGAATCTGTGTCCTACGCTCTGAAAGTAAATTTATTTAATTTTCACTTCCGAAAAATGAGGCCACAAATAATAAGTGGGTAAAATATAAAATATATGCAGTATAACCCCAATCTTTTTTCATCATTTTACTGACAGCTGCTTCTCTAATCTCGATGAGTTCAACACGACATTCACAAAACGCGTTCACAAAATGCTTACTCTTGTTCTTGAAAGATGGCTCAGTACCTAGTTTATTTGGACCAGCTGGCTCCACTGAATCACAACCTGTAAGTATGATAAATAATAGATGTTTATATTTTCTATCGAGTGTTCAAAATATGGAACTATGGCAATGGGTGTATCGTTTCCGACATGCGCAGTATGCGGTAGACCAATCACAGCAGACTAAGCATCTGACCAATCAGTGCAGAGTAGGCTCACGGAAAGGAGGGTTTTAGAGAGACTGAATCTTAGAACTGCTTCGAACTAATCGTTTGAGAGTCGCTGTAAAATGAGGTGATATTAAATGCATAATTCACAAAACGTTTGCTTTTGCAAGATGGCTCAGTGCCCAGTTTATTTAGACCAGCTGGCTCCACTCAGTCACAACCTGTAAGTATGATAAATAATAGATGTTATATTTTCTAGCGATATTTTGAAAGAAACGAAGAGTGTTTTTTTGACCTTGCATGCATGTAAACCTATTGTTGGAGACTCCCAAAACAATATTAGGAACATTAAAAATGGCATAATTGGACACTTTTAAAATAACTGTTTTATTTTAATATTATTAAACATTATAATTCATTTCTGTGATTCCAATGCTGAATTTTCAGCAGACATTACTCCAGTCTTTAGTGACACATAAAACATTTCTTACTATTATCACGAAAATGGTTGAAAACAGTTGTGCTGCTTAATATGCTTGTGAAAACCGTGATTTGACATTTTGACCATGATGGCTTTTTTTTTAGGATTATTTGATGAATAGAACAATATAGGTTTGTTGACATTTACTGTCTAGAAGGTTTTCCAATCACTTTCCAACCGAAATAATAACTAGACACACAAAGAAAGCAGGAACACACACACGTCTGCTGTCCCACCGGGCTATAACAGCACTCTTTTCATGTCTCATTAGCAGCATACTTGTCCGCTTTAGTTGCCAGGCGATGTTGTCTGTGTGCCCAGATCACTGAACCATTGCACTTGTATCAGTGTGTGTGATGCCTGTGACTGTCTTTATTACCGTTTGTCTGTGGTCATAGGTGGTCTGTAAACAGGAACAGACCAGCTTTTCAAAAACAGGGACCCAGTTATGTCAGACGTCTCTATTAAATACAGGCAAATGATTATTGCTGTTCAATCGAAAAGACAATGTAATCATATTAGGTTGTGAGATTTGATGTTATAGAACTGATTTCAAATTTCATACTAACACTTTTTACCTTTACATTGGCTTTCATTTCGTACATAGTGAGGAAGTTCCAGGGCTATGTGTTTTGGGTCAGTTGATTATACGGTCACTCGCCTTGTCGGGCCAGTTCTGCTTTGTCACCTTTAAACATTTGGTTTTATATGACATATTGAACATTGTTATCAGCTGACTAACAAAGATTTATTTATTTTTTTTATTATTAAAGAGCAGGTCATATGGGTTTTCGAAAAATATCTCTTTTGCAGTTGTAACGTAGCTATCCTTAAATGAAAAAAAATCTGCAAAGTTGTTAATCAAAAAAAAGTGCATGATAAATAAAGATAATTGTTTCTCAAAAGAAAGAGTCGACTCAGAATCGCCTTAACGAGTCGTTATATTTCGAATCTTCTGCCTGTTACCGATCTACGTCACTGGGTTACACAATAGCATAATCCCCATCAGCCCACTAAATACGAACACTCTCTGTGTCGAGAAGATGCTGTGTTCCACGATACCACAGCAATACAATTCGAACCTTTTGTTGTGCTCGTCATTTTACCGAGGACTGCTTCTCTAATCTTGCCTTTTATCTTCATTGGCTTCTAATCTTTTTTTATTTGGACCAACTTCTCCGAACCACAACCTGTAAGAACGATTGATACGTTATGTGAACATTTTCAATTGAGTGCTCAAAATAAAGTTTTTGTGCTAATATGTGATTTATAACCCTTAGCCAGCTTTAGGTTTTCCAGGTAAGCCCAATATACTGTTTACTGGAAATAGTTCTGATAATTTCTGTGAACCAACTCGTTCCTACATTTGTCGCGTTATGTAAACATGTCGTTGTTCTAATCATTCGGTTTAATAAATACGAATGTATGTCGCGCACAGACCTATTATAATCATTGTGAAAGTGCTGTTTATCTAGTAGGGCTGTGCAATATATTCGAAATATCGCAAATTACATATCGCAATATGCCATATCGCTACGGATTGCATATTGGGTCCATGAACAAAAACGAATGAGAAATCACTCACTCTCGTATACTAAATACGGAGCAGTGAGTGAGCAATACGCCTGCTAAATTAATATATATATATTATATATATATATATAGATATATATATAAATATATATATGAACAAGATAGTTTTAAGAAGTTTCACAGAACTGACTCGCAACAGCTGAGTAAAACTTTTGCATCTGAGCATAAGTGGCACAAGATCGTCGCATATCGAAGATCGCATTAATGTAAGAGTACCGCATGTTTCCTTCAATAGGCGCACAGCGCCCTATTATTATGTTCTAAGCAAGGCAATGTTATTTATATGCACAGTTCATACCATGGTAATTCAAGTGCTTTTCCATAAAATAAATGAAAAATAATTTGTAACAAAAAATCACCCCAGAAAACAACGGAATTTTCAGACTTTGAAAATGAATTTACAAATGTATTTAAGAGAGTTTAAATGATTTAAACAGTTAGAATAGAAAATATTATCCAAAATATGTGCCATCATTTCGAACATTGAACAGTGCTCATTCAGTAAATGCACAGCTAAAAAGATTTGTTTTGAGTCTGGATTTAAATGTGACTAATGTTTTAGCAAATCTGATCTCTTCTGGAAGCTGATTCCAACCGCGGCGCATCTCCTCTAATCTCGTCACACATACATACTACCTGTCATTCCCCTTGTTTTTTGTGAACCCTTGGTATTTTTAACTGACTCGATCCTAATGATCTGAGTGTTCTGTTAGGTTTACATTCAGTGAGCATATCAGCAATGTATTTAGGTCCTAGGCCATTGTTAGTATGTATAATAGTAAAAGGACGTAACAATATATCCTAATTACGGTTGACGCCATGTAGGCACCTGAGGACTGGTGTGATAGCGCCGATTTTCTGCTGTTCTAAGTCAGAATTCTGCCTCATCGGTTCTGGAGACTGGCAGCGGTCTAATGGCTTCTGGGAAGCCCGGTGAGGCGACCATTCTTACATATCCGCCCCTGCCTGGTGCTAAAGGGCAGGAACACTTTCGTCCAATCTCTTCCACGGGCAACAACAACTCTAAGTTCTTGCAATGTTGTTGTGAGCTGATAGTATGGCTGTTTAGGTACTGCGGTTGGACATGACGACTGAAAATGAAGGTCTGTCCTCCAGAAACTCACAACCAAATTCTGACTTGAATTTTTAGTTGTTAAAATACCATCCTAAACACGGGATGCATTCACCGTAGCGAACGTTTCATCTTGTTCCAATGCACATTCGACTTCCGTTTTGTTCCTTGTTGTCAACGGAAGGAGAGGTTCTGGCACATCCAAGTGACTTTCATCATGCATTGGCGCAGAGGTAGGTCCAAGCTGGGGCTGTAGATCATTTGGCAAGTAAAGCTAGGTATCGGGTGTATCAGCAGCATAGCTGTGATAGCAATCTATAGTTATGGCAGGGATAACTACGTTTTATAGGGTTAATGCAGGAGGAAAGACCCGGTCGAGAGAGACGAGTTATTAGGCTGGTGCGCATGTGATACAAGCTGTTCGCTTATAATATAAGGTTAAGACACGAAGCGTCTTTTGTCTGTCGTTCTTCAGACATTTCAGTAGACATATTTTGGTTTTCAAACTGGATGTTAGCACCTGCTAACGATATCCACGAGTAGTGGTTTGGAAATGTTTAGCAGGGAGAGCAGCTAAAACGTAGCTGGGGGCACAGTCGCTTCATAGTGGTCCACAAAGTTGCGTAGGTCCCTTCTCACGCTTATCTCTCCTAGGACTATTGAACCATCTTGTGATGCATCTCCTAGACTTTTTATTTGTCGGTCCCCGCTTGGCACGTGCTACGTGCTGCGGGGAGCGGCGTTCGCTCAGGTCGGGGCAACACACCAGCGCGCTCCTGGCCAAGGTGAGGGCGGGATAGCTCAAAACTAGCACCAAGCATGTGGGAGGGTGGGCCCCCTCACGGAAAAACCCGTGCGGAGGAAAATGGGATCTTTGCAGGCGGTGCCCGGAGTCACAGTCGCATTCAGCATAAAGATGATGTAGGGGGGTCACGACAACCCACCCAGCAACACCGGGACGGGGGCAACACAGATGGTACACGCTCGCTAACTTGCGCCCGCGCGCGCGCCTCTGTGTGACACAATCACCACCTGCTTGGCCACGGACCCTAGAGCATAGTAGCGTATGGCAGGGAAGAGGTTTACAGACCTTTCGCTCAGAACGGAACTTGCAACAGACCGTTTTGAATCCATGGACAAATGACTCTTTTATAAATGTATATTGTTAGTTTCGACTTATTTATAACTCTACAAATATATCTCCTTATTTTGTGGTGAATTTTGCATTCATGTATTCTGGTTGATTGGTGTCGTAACGATCTCCCTGGTCCCTTCTCTCTCGTCTCAGCAGATCATCATGCCACTGTTAAGAGGATATCGAGCCCACATTTGTGTCATAGCTTGCCGGATGGAGTACTCAAGATGAAACTGAGTGTGTCCACCACCACACCACCCGACGCGCGGCCATCACAACATCTCCTAGGGCATCGCGTGAGTGAGTGGCATCCTGCTTTTCTCAGTTTCGTTTTCTCTACTCCCAAGTCATATAAAAACAAAGCATTATTCAGCCGGTTTCTGGCAGTATTTCAAGGACATTAGCTGTATTTTTATTACGTTTGAGTTATTTTTTTGTATATAATTGAGGGTAGACTCCTGTTAAAACTGTCCCTTGTGGCCGTGACGTTCTTCCTTGTCCAGGATATCTTGTTCTTGTGTGTCATCTCTTTTTTCTTCTTCCGACATGAAGAATGCACTTACGGCGGCAACTGCGGTTCCGATGAGGCCAGACTGCGGGTGCATCGACGTGCAGGAAGACGGGCGGGATCAGCAGTAATCTCCATCCAAAGCCGAGGGCGCTCGCCGCGCGCTGAAACTCCATACGCCTTGCAGCAAACCCAACATGCCTAAGCGCTTGCTGACTAAACAGAAATTGAGCTGCTGCCAGGTAAGTTCTCTCAAGTGACTAAGAAATACCCACTCTTCTATCTCTCTACGAAGATAGGTTTGAGTCTGAGTGCGTCTGTATGAGAAGTGTTTATTACGTAGAATGTTATAAATTAATCCCTGTCGTAAGCCATCTAGGCTTTAGCCGGCGTAACGCTATGAAAGTGGGGCGCCGTATTCTCTGTTAACACTCGTAGTGTCTCGCCTCCCGCTCATCGCACAGAAGATTTGAGTTTCAACCTCGCTCAGGTTATGAGTGCTTTTGGGTAAAGCTTTTGATGAGAAGTCGCTCCTGGGCTGAGGGTGCACATCGTTTCAGATGGAGCACATGTACACACAGAGTCTGTAGTTCCCACTGAACACGCATCTGACCAAACAGCTTTATAATCGCAGAAGATGTTATTTTCGAATGTCGGAGAATCTCAGCGATTACATCATTGTGATTAATGCACAACATTTGCGTAGCTTTCAGGTGACTACGGCTCGGTGTAGAACCCCGCTGGCTCCATCTGTAAAGAGACCGAGACGGGGCACCCCCCTTTTTGACAAGAGTAGAATGGGCGGAATCGTGGTGGTCCACAGGGATGTTCTTAGCTCCTTTCCTCACTCTGGATAGGGCTGACAGAAAGTTCAATTCACTCTATCGTCAATAGAGGTTTTTCAATCATAAAGGTTCGCGATGATGTTTTAAACAGACACCGGCGATCATTGCAGGAATATCATGTCACACTTCTTCACAGATATCACACGACTGGATCCGACGGAAGTTGTGCAAGTTTTTGTGGCAATTAGATGTTTGTATTAGACAATCAAAGATTGTTTAAATTGAGTAAATGCATTATTTGTGGAATGCTGACGGCAACAAGAAAGTATTATAATGTTTGACTTTTTATTACTAATAATATAAAAGCATTTGTTATAATTCTTTTTGTATACATTTTAATTTTTGTTTAACCGTTCTATCTGATTATTAGACAGATGTATTAGATAATCCATATTAGACAGAACTGAAAGACAACAGCGAACAAGAGGGAGAATGTAAGCACGGTGTGCTCAGTGTATGATTCCGTTCTGCGAACGAATCATTCATTTTACCGGTTTTCGTCTTATGAACCGGTTGAACCAGTTCAATAATATCGACTGAAGCGTTTGAAACTGTTCGCCCGTCTCCATAAGCATTAATCACACAAATTACTTTTTCGTTATTCACTTTTTTTAACGTGGCTGACACGTCCCTTGATCAACTAAACCATATCCGGAGTCAGCATTACTCAAACGTAACCCGGACTGAACTGCTGTGAAGAGAGAAACTGAACGATGAACACGAGCAAGCAGCATGTGTGCAAGCCTGCCGTATGACGTACAAACACGCCCACTGCTTGGAGTGGTTCTCGTCTCCGGAGTCCAAGACCTTTGCAATCGGTTTTTCCGGATCACAGGTAAACTGAACCGTAAAACTGTTTCCTTTCGGACGGGCGTCCTTGCGAATCCGATGCTGCCTGTATGATAGCTGCCGCATGCGCTTGTAATTTTTTTCAAGAGATAAAGCATGTTATCAAATTTTATCGTTAACATAGAAAGTGGTATAATAGAATAGATTTTTTTTTACTTTTGTTAAAAGTGATGTCTCTTATCTTGTGTACTTCTGTTCATTATAAGATTCTGTTAGGTTTATAGGTCCAAAGGGTTGTCGGGAAAGAAAGGTTGACATAATTAGACTCTCTGTTTAATAGAAGGAGGATGATTTAGAAAGCCTGTCCTGGATATAGTTAAGGCTGACAACATTTTACAAAATTGAGTTGGGTATAAATAGAACAGAACCGAGTAGAGCAGCGATGATATACTTCACGTGGTCAGGCAGCGTCCAGTAGAATCGAGAGTCTCGTTCTGCTAGTCAGACCAGGTTCATATCGGATTTTTCGGATCACCATACACTGACCCGAGAACCGATTCTTTCCGGACGCTCCCCTATGGTGAGAACTGATTACTGATTGATACCTGCTCATGCGTGTATTCACGTGAGCTACCGAACATGCCTACGATACTGACACAGCCCGTCTGAACCGACCTGGTTTTGGACAACTGCATTCGTGCTAATGGTATAGCGCGGTAAACGCGGAGACTTGAATGAAGGGCAATCTGGCTAAACTTAAGTTTATTTAATAACAAATAAATCGAAATGGATTATGTATAGTAAGTGGATTATGTTTTCTGCGCTGATGACAACTAATTTATTTATTTTATATCTTCAAGACTTAAATCCTCCTATGCACATCACTACCTGTTACTGTTTTTGGGTGCTTAGTTGCAAAACTTAATTGTAAAATTTTCAGATCATGATTATGATGTTTTAACTGCCTGAAGTTATGATTACTGACTTTATATATTTGAATGTGCATTTTCATCCCGGCCCGGGACGATAGACTTGATATCATTACTTCATCGCGAAGGACGTCATTATGTTAGGGCGTAAAAGAAACGATGAACCGTCCGAAAGAACCGGTTTGCGGAAAAGAACCGGACTTCCCATCACTAGTGCTCAGGCATGCCGTTCTCCGGCGCCTCCAAAAGAACAGTCCTGCCTTGAACCTATCGGCCAATGCCGATATTTGAAAATGCCAAATATCGGCCGACCACTAGTTTGAAGTTAAAGATATTAATAAGGTGAGTCTGAGATGTTTATTTGACATTGATTTCACATTTCTTGTTTGTATGAAACCTAAATACAAATAAAAGGTGAACATTAATTTATTTGTGCTGTTTTTTTTCTACAAAATTAAATAGTTGAGGTTTCATAGACTTGGCAAATTAATTTTTCATAAGTTTGTAGGTACAGACATCTGGGTGTTCTTGGCAGTTTTTATGAGACTTTTTTTAGTAGTGTTCATATCGATATCGGAATGATATCGTATCGACAGAAATTAAGAAATATATCGTGATATAAAATTGTCACCATATAGATACTAGCAACAACAAGGTACCTGCCTCTATTTTCTTGCCAAAATAGTTTTTAATAATGATGAAAATAGAGACAGTAGCTTTTTTCCATCCAATATCAAATTTAACTTGCCAAAACTGGAATTATCCGCATAAATCTTTCAATAAATCACCGTTCGCCATCCAATGAGTCAAAAGAGAGCAAAATGTCACTTCCTGAGAAGACGTCACTAAATATTCTCTAATCCAACTAGAAAGCCACTGATATAATCATTTTCATATTATAAGTACTCTGCTTCAAGAAGAAACAGATGTAACGCAATATACTTCGGGTCATTGCTTTAGGAGGTGGATGCTGCTGTTTGGGAACGCAGTCATGTAAGACAGTAATTATACAGAAATACTTTAACGACAGACTTTGCAGGCATTTCAGAATGACCATAACAAAATATATGCTGTGAATGAGATCGTACGCTGGTTCGTCATTTTCCTCCCATTTAAATCGGCATAATCCCAATGCGCATAAAAATGTGGATGGTAAACTAGCGAACGTGCCACAAGCAAATTATTTCCCAAACAAGGTCTTTAACTAGTTAAAGATTTGGTATATTAAACCTCGCTGTGGCTTAACACTCGGTTACAAATAAAGGTGCTTCAACGAGCATAGAGAAACCTTTGGTCTAAATGGTGGTCGCATAAAGAACCTTTTACATCTGAAAACGCTTCTGTTTTCACTGCCACCATGTTACTTGCGGTTGCGAACAAAAGGTTTCAATTATAGGAAAAGTAGAAAGAGATGGTGCTTTAAAGAACCTTTGACTGAATGGTTCTTTGTGGAACCAAAAATGGTTCTTCTATGGCATCGCTTGAATCGCTTGTAGTCCACTAGCTAGAACAGCACCCAGCCTAGCATGGAAATTTAATTGATCTTTTCAGTTTGCCATTCTCTTAGCTTCTGTCGCCATCTGTCTTGCAGGTCGTCACGCAGAGGACATCTTTGGAGAGCTGTTTAATGAAGCCAACCGTTTCTACATGCGTATGAATAACCTGCAAGAGAGAGTGGACCTGCTGGCTATCAAAGTGACCCAGCTGGACTCCACCGTGGAAGAGGGTAACATCAAGCATTAAGCTTAATCTCTGCATCATCTCCAGATCTTATCAAGCGTTCAGCTGTAGCAGCTAGCAGCTGGAGAGAGGCTGAATGCTGTTTGCATTCGAGTGCTGTCCTCTATAATGGTCTTCTTTTAGCCTGTAGTTAGAGGGATGACCCAGCTTTCTCTCCCATGAAAGGGAGAGACGTCAAACTGTATCACTTTACTCTTCCCTCTGCTCCTCTCATCTCTTTCTTTTGTTCTTCTCTCTGGAATAGAAAAATCCAGTGTCTGGTCTGGTGGCACCGTCTCTTGTCTCAATAAATGAAACAGATAGCAGAGCTCAGCACGACTCTGTTAGGCTATGTATTTGATGGACATAAGAGAAGATATTTTTATCTTTAAACGCCCTGTCCTTATGCAAAATAAAGATTAGGGCCACATTACATGTTCTAACGATGTCCTCGTTTATTTAAAACATTCAGCCCATCTGTGATCGATAACTGGAGAGCCAATGAGGAGGGTTTAATATGTTCCAGCTCCCCTGTGACCCCTCACTAACGAAGAAGAAACATCTACGTTTCTTTTAAAGTCTGAGTGTTCCATTATCACCTGATTCACAGTGAGCGATGACCTGATTCACAGAGAGCGTGTGTGTGTGTGTTTATAGCACTCTAATGTCTGTCTCAGGTCTGTCTGACCTGATGGTGATCTGGGGTTTATGTGTACTGCATGTAGAATGGAAGGTTGGGAAGGAGATGGGCAGTGGGAGGAGGAGAAGAATGAGATCTCTTGAGGTCTCTGAATATCGAGACATCTCTCAGAGAGGAAGAGACGGAATATTGTGTGTGTTACCAGAAAGGGTGATGGGGTTTGCTGGCATTCATGGTTGTGTGTGTCTGATCCAAAAATGTCACCCCATCCCCCCCTTTACGTCCATTCTAATTATTAATTTATAATATCCAGACTTAAAACTGAGCTTCTTTTGCACTCGAACAGACTGTACACAAAGACAAAAGAGATATTTAGAGATACAAAAAAGAGAGAACAAAATAAATAAATGAGGAAGAAAACTGAAACTAAAAAAATGAGGCATGTAGTCAGTGTGTGATTTGTAGAGCTGTATATTAGAGAGCAGTGCCTCATTAGATAATAATGTGTGTTAGAACCAGGGTTATTATAGTTAACTAAACTAAGAGTAAAATTACAAGGCAACAACAAGACTTACAGACATAATAAACGGTACAGAAAGACATCTTGTTAAAAAATCTGTTGGGTTTTCACTTAGTAGCCAAAACAACATGTTTATTGGTCTTACTTTAAAATGTAACAATAACTCTCAAATTAAAATAAGTAAAAACTATATATCACCTAATGAATCTAATAATAATAAATGAACATGAACAAATTACTACAACATTAACTTAAACCTTAAGGCAAGCAATTTTATTTAATAGCACATGTCACACCATTAGTATTCAAAGTACTTTACATAAAAATAAATAAAAAATAATCCATAAAAAACACAACACTAAAACATGACTTTGTACATTTTGAAAATGATTTAAAATTGATTTAAAAGGTTTAAAATTAATTTAAAACAGTTAAGAACAGAAAAAGATTATACAGTACATAAAATATACTGAAATCAGTTAGGACATTGCACAGTGTTCATTCAATAAATGCACAGCTAAACAAATGAGTTTTGAGTCTGCATTTAAATGTGACTAATGTTTAGCACAGCCTATCTCTTCTGGAAGCTGATTCCAACTGCGGGTGGCATGATAACTAAAAGCGCATTCCCCTTGTTTTGTGTGGAATTGTAATTTCTAACTGACTCGATCCTAATGTTCTGAGTGGTCTGTTAGGTTTATATTCCGTGAACATATCTGCTATGTATTTAGGTCCAAGACCATTGAGTGATTTATAAAATATCAAATATATTTATAAATATATTTATTAACTTTAATAGTCTCTGTGATACTAAAATAACCTCCTTATTCAGATGTATTTTGTTAATCATAAATCACATTCTGATTACCGTGCTGACTCTAACAGGATCACTTCTAAATTGAAAACGACACAACCATTTAAATGGGTCATAATATTTTGCGAAAAGATAACAACTTATTTTGTGTTTTGGTGTAATAAAGTTGTGTGTTTGCAGCGGTTGAGAGTTCAAAACACATTATTTTATACTGTACATTATTGTTTCTCCTCCGCCTTTCTGAAACGCGTCGATTTTTCAAAGCTCATCAGTCTGAAAAAGCGAAGTGTGCTCTGAATGGTCAGCTATCCAGTGCATTGTGATTGGCCCGAATACCTCAAGCATGTGACGGAAATGTTACACCCCTCACATACTGTTGATGCCTTGTCCGGCCGGAGCTATGAGACAAAAATATTAAAACCCATTATTATAACGAGGCATTTGTTGCATCCAGTGGGACATAATTACAGATTATAATGACATACTGTCTTTTTAACGCGTTGCATCGCACCGCGTAAACAAAACCATGTCTGCATTTATGATCTGAGAAATGACAAACAACAAGAGCTACTCTACACTGCACACTCTGACCTTCAAATGCAGTGTTGTGAAGCAATTCTTTATTATTAACAAACGTATTTACAGTCTGTAGCAGAACGAGCCGTTTTGTGTCTCCTCTAACCGGATCAGGAACAGTCCTTCATAAATGTGCTGCACACATGAATATTTGGGTTGAACTGTTCTTGAACAATGTTGTAAATACAACTTAACAACTGATATCTAGTCGTGTCCTCTTTTGTAAGGCCAAACAAATTAGTTTCGCTTTCACAACAAAACAAAGCGTCACACACAGTGGCCTTGAGTGAGCAGAGGCCTGGGGGATAAAGTGGGAACGCTCGAGTCTAGAGTGAGAGCGGCGGCCGTGCGGTCTTGCGGCAACCACATGTGATGTGACGACCCCGGGCTGGACTCCCCATCATCCACGGTGAAAGCCGATCCGCGATCCATCAGCGCGAATTTGTATTCCTCAGCGCCACACGGACACTCCGAGGCAGTGACGATGTCGGATACGTCCTCTATGGAGGTCAACAAGTAGTTCGCTTGTCCAACGACACACATCGTTCTTCACACGGCGCAGCAACAATACTACAGCGAGAATCGAAGTTACTCCTTCTTCCTTTGCGTGAACATTTGGCGGCGTTATGCAAATCTACCCACACAGTGACATAGACATGTGGGGCGTGTGCAAATATCGAGCCGGTTACAGGTAGGCGTGGTTGACTTAACTCTTATAAGACTATCTCTGTTGGATTTGAGAATGGCATTAGTCTTTGCACATTTACATGATCTTCTCTTTAGCACCAAGACTTGTACACTTCAAAGATAAAGGAAAATTGAATCGGCCATCGATATGCCCCTCTAAATAGCAAACCTGCAATCTTAGGTGAAGATTAAGGTGATCTGCATCATAAAACTGTTTTTACGACGGACTGTCTCGTTGTTATTTAACACATGCAACAAGGAGAAGGGCTCTTTCTCTTACACTTTATTTTAGGGTCTCTTATCTAGTTGCTTATAAGCATGCGAGATACTAAATAGAGCCTTTATTAGTACATAATTAACACATATAATCGGCCTAGTCTACATCCTATCCTACCCCAATACCTCGAACTAAAAAACTACCTTACGAAACCATATAACAAATTATTGAATTTATTGAGGGAAAACTCTTAGTTAATAGTGAATGTGTGTTCCCTATTCTAAAGTGTTACCCTTTTCTCTTCCATTACTGTAGCATTGCATTGTGGTTCAAAGCTCATAGTACATATTTTGAAAAGCAGAACCATCTTGTTTTAGAAGTTGTCCCAGGTTTTACCTTGTATACCCCATTCCTGCCATCAGATCAGCTAGAATGCTGAATCTTGAATTATTAATGTTCAATAAAGCAGTACAGTAGCCCCTGAGGCGCAGCCAGTGCTTTAATATTGTGAGTGTTCTCCTGTGGTATACATAATTAGAGGGCGATTGAGGCAGTCCATCATTCTTTACATCAAAACAAGCCCCGCCCCCACAGTAACAGACAACCCCCTAGACTTATGTAGAAGAACTTAATTAATAATTTAGCATTGGTCCACAGTTCTTACGACAGTAATGCCACCCAGTTCTCGATCTGGGATACTCACTTGGACTGACTGAGGTTAACTTATAATCTGAACAGCTCTTTTTCCACTTGTGTGCACTGCTTTCTGTGAGAAACTGATTGTTCATTTTTATACAACTTCTTTTTTTAGTCATAGTTTTTTTCTTTTGATAAAATTTATGGATATTTACATTTAATTGTATATTAGATTTTATTATGAATTATTATATATTTGTAAGTGTGTGTAAACCTGTCACACACCAATTGTGGGATGCCCATTTTAAACAGTTGTCATTGGTTATCACATAACGTTTGACTGACCATGATGTCCCAAGTTTTAAATTGTGTGTTAATAAGGGGTTGAGATTAATCGCTTTTTCAGCATCTCATACTCTGTGTATAGATCCTTGCCTTGGTTTTGATTTGTGCAGGCAATATTCACAACATCTCAATTCACTGCCGAACAGCTCAGTCTACTGGGAAAAAAAACAAACATGGAATTGTGAGGCTGGAGCTCCACATGCTCTAGGGCAGGCAAAGCAATGATGTTGCTCTTACTGTAAATGCGCAGCTAATCTATCATATGTCTGTGCTATTCCTGATTGTCCAGGGTGAGAAGCAGAGTGTGTGAATAAGAGAATGACCATCTGCTGTCTCCTGGACAGCTTCATCCTTTCTTTCAGCAAACACATAAGAGACTTAAGCAGGGATTTCACACAGCTTTACTTTAAGGCCCTTTACACTTTATGCTAATCAGTTGACAGTGTGTCTTAGTCAAAGCAGACCTTTAATCACCATATAGTAAATATTAAATTGATCTCAGATTTATTTATCAGGGTATTATTGGGTAATGGCCGTTACCTTCATATAAGTCTATTTCATCTCGTTTCATTGATCCTCCATTCTCTAAAGTTTTAATATCCTATGCCCTTTTTCTTCTCTGCTAAATATCTTGTACTACGAATGTTTAGATCTTTGAACTAAAAAATGACAAATATACAAATTAAGAATGGTATTTTTGCAATCTCAATAATGAAATTAAAGCATAAATCTGAACTCTTCCTCTATCCCCCATCTTCAGTCTCTCTGCAAGATATCAACATGAGGAAGGCCTTCAAGAGCTCCACCATTCAGGACCAACAGGTGGTTTCCAGAAACTCAATCCCAAATCCTGTCCTGGAGCTCTACCACCGTGGAGACAAACCTCCCCCTCTCAATATTCTCAGCCCTTACAGGTGAGATCATCATTATCCGCACTCCAATCTGTGCATTATTAACTCATGTCAAATAACATTAGCAACATTGCATTTTTTACTTTTCTTCTGTAGCATAATTTCAGCTCAGCAGGTTTTAAAATAGTGTAACTTTTCCAGCAACAAACCAATTTTAAGGCAAATAATGATGTAGTGCAGAGGTTCCCAAACTTTTTACTATGAAGGGCCAAAAATCAAACTTGGCTGTGGACTGAAAGTAAATGTTGCGAACTATATTATAAGTAACACACCTACCTGTTCAATTTAAAAACAACACAAAAGAAATAAAAATCCCTTGCCATTGCCAGGTCTTTTTTTTCCTGTTTCCCCAGCTTTCCTCTCGTTCTGGGGTCGCATCTCTGGTTAGGTGGACAATCTGTAAATCACTGCTCGTCATCTAACAATGCACGTCTCTAGCATATGTCCACCCCCCCTCTCTTTCTCCCTTCGCTAATATCTCTGACCTCACCCCAGTGTCAGTCAGCTTTCTCCCTCCCTACATGCTCAATTCACATCCTCTATCAGCAGAGAAACTACAGGCATTGTAGCACCTTAGATATGTCGTTCTGCTTTCTTTTATAGAGATGAAAAGAGGACGCACTGAATTCTACAACAGACCCCCTCCTACTTCTTAACCTCTGGTAGGGAGAAATGCTGCAAGCCACAGAGACAAGAGCAAGACGAAAGGGATACAGAAGGTTGGGTGCCTAACTGCATAAAATCGTTTTGTGTGCACTGGTATGGTCCTGTTCTTTGCCCACTGTCTTGTGCTTATCCTACAAATCCGACGCTTAAGGATGTCAAAACCTGAACGTCGGTACGCTGCGCAAGGAGCCAAAATAAGGTGTTGTTGTTGTATGTGGTATCCGTAATGCGTTAGATTGACTTTCACTTTAAACTTTAACAAGTGCTGGAAAAATGCTTAGCACATTTGGGCCGCCTGTAAAAAACATTTGCAATTAATTTCCTTGGGACAACAAACGTATTTGTTATAGGCAAAGAAGAACGGCAGAAGGAACACACTTCAGTCCGAGTTCCTTTGTGTGTGCTACTGAATGAGAGCTCTAAACTCAGCCACTTTGCCCGCTTCTCCTCAGACCACGCTCAGGCCAGACTCACTCTGACAGACCTAGTCCCACTCCAGGCAGGCCCTTCTCCAATCCGCCCTCCTATCCTCCGTAAGAGACCTGCATTTCTGTCAGTCCTTCTATTCATCTGTCAGCCCCTCACTTTGCTGACACCAGTTTGTGCATTCACTTTCTTTCCCTACAGTCTCTTCACTATCTTTTCTACTGAGTGTGTGTGTTTAATGCATTCCCTGAATTATGCAGGAAACTTTCTTCACAGCACTTTTCAGTGAAAAATGTGGACACTACAATCTGTGTGTGTGCGCGACTTTGCTCTTTTAGCTTACAGCCTAAAACTCTTTCACCAAATGTGATGAAACCCTGGGCTTTCTGAAACACTAGGCTTTCTTTCTCCCTCACTCTCATTCTCTCTCTCTCTCTCACTCACTCAGGAGCAGCAGAAACAAGTGGAGGACCCCAGTCGTGAGGTGAAAAAGGTTCGTAAGGCTCGGAATCGTAGGCAGGAGTGGAACGTAATGGCGTATGATAAGGAGTTCCGCCCAGACGCCCGCTTCACGCCTTCTCCGTACCATGGCATGTCCTCTGAGGGCTCACTTTCACCAGACAACAGGTTGGGCGTCTCTTTTGCTTTGACTTTTTTTCCCGTGGCAATACATGTGGGCTGTGGTTTAGCATAGCTCTCTACTGCCATCTGTTGACACTTTGAGTTTCCAACACTTGGAGCTGTCTGTTTGTGATTTATAGTCATACCAGAGCAATCTAAAGTGTCACAACTTTATACTGTTCTGTTTGTTTATTAGTTTTTATTATTATTTTTTAACTTTTGATAATCAGATTAAACAATTATTTCATTGGGGAAATTATTTTACACTGCATATTGTGATGATTTTAATGTGCTTTTCATGTGGTTATTAATTTTCCTAAAAGTTCTTTCATTAGACATGGTTGTTCTTTGTCGCACAATTAAGCAAATAAAACAGCAGAGTCATGTACAAAACATTTAAACATCTAAGTTTAAAAATTGGTTGGTAAGTTTGATTCATTCGGTGAATCAGTTCAAACTGTCTCTTTTAATAAATCGACTCTGATTCATTAATTTGTTGTAACCCTAACCCTGTGTGAACATTTCATATATTAAAAATGTTTTAGATATATGTTGAAAATATGCAGTATGTACTGTAGGTGAATGGTGCTGTTCATTGTTTTATTGAAGGGAAGAATGTTTACATTGGTTACGTATTAGAATGAACAAATTATGTTAACTTATTAGAATGATTTTTGAAGGATCATGTGACACTGAAAACTGGAGTAATGGCTGCTGAAAATTCTGCTTTCCCATCACTGCGAAATATTTTAGAATTGTATTTATATTTCCAAATATTGCTCTCTTTTTTAAAATACAATAAATGCAGTCTTGGAGCTTAAGAGTCTATGCTATCGTAGCAAAACAACGTCCTTTTACATTTATTTCTGGTCAGGGTTTGCCTTGAAGACTTTGGAAATCCACTGAGGGGCACATTGCAACATTCAACATTATATGTTTAATAAACAGCATGCATCACAGGCACTTTCCAAAATAAATCCAAAATTTTAATTTTAAAGCTCAAGAACCCTAAAATTTTGCCATTTAATGTGTCTCTCTTCATGTCCTTTCCCCTTCTCTCTGCATCTTGTCTATCACATCTCGTCTGCTTGTCCATCAATCATGTCGTTACCCTCAACATGGTGACACGCGTACCCAGGCAGCCCCATCCCCCGGCCTAAGCAGATGCCGTGGCCAGCGCCTATCCGTTGCAGCAAAGATCACCCTCATGGCACCCTCTCATGTCCAACCCAGTCCCTGACCGCAGTGTATCGTCCGCCGCTATCCCTACGCCGCTCCACCTGGAGAAAGCCATTGGCAGTCAGTCAAGAATCTCCATGGCAACATTCACAGACCCTGCGCTCAACGGCCACGTCCACTGCAGCCTAAGACTACAGTCTGTTATTCCTTAGCTTTTCGTATTGATTAACTATCTGGTAATCTAAAGGGTGCTACAGAGTTTTTCAATATTTACATTATTTACATGAAGATGCCCACATTTCAATAAACGTCTAACCAATTCAGTACTATAATGAATTACCTTTACTGAATGTAGAGATTTTTTTTTTAAAACTTCATTTTACGTCATATTGTATTTATTCAGTTTTCTTGTGTGTTTCTCTACTCTCGGTGAACCACCTGCATTTTCCCTCCTGCACCGCATAGGGGTTGTACCTACCCTGGCTAATGCTCTTTCCATTCATCAAGTCTAATCACCTAACAAACAACACAGATAGGTAATCCTGTGGAAATTAATCTTTTACCACTAGCTATCTGTTACAACACCACACAACTCACCACATATTTGAGATTATCTTTCATTTTAATTTTGGAATCAAATTGTAATAATTTTTGTTACTATTTTGTCCTTTTTATTAGCTTCTTTAATTTATTCTGATTTGGGTGAGTATTTAGGACCCTGAAATAAAAAAATTATTTGAGTGTTTTTTTTCTTTTATTTAGGACCTGTTTCCATCAGATGTACGTATTAATTCAGCTTAATTTCAATCACAATAACGGTTTTAAGTGAGTTTTATAACTGTAGTCAGCAATAACTATGTGCGGAGCTCAGATTTTTGACATCAAAATAATTGAGGAAGGTTTTTTTGTTGTTGTTGTTGTTGTTTTTTTGGCATGACACATGCTCAAATTTAAAACATAAAAGGCCAAAGAGTTTCCATCTTGTAGTGAGCTCTAGGCTTAGAGCTCATCTCCTGAGTGCAGTAAATGTGTTTGATTAATTTCTTTTCTCTGTTTGTATCTCAGTGGTCAGCAGTCTCAGCATCGAGAGTATTTCGTACCTCCTGCTCCTCCTCCACCACCTCCTATCATTCCTTCCGCCCAGACTGCCTTTGACAGTCCCACTGGCCCCTCCTCTGCCCCGGCCAGTGCTATGCCATCTCTTTCCCAGACCTACAACGTTTCTCCTCCAACCCCTGCCCTCCCTGCTTCCTACACCCCTTCCCCAACCCATCATCCTCCCGCAGCCCCCCCTCCACCTCCACCTGGGCTGCCCACACACCCCCACCTGCACCCTCACTCACACACCATGCCCACTGTCCCTGCGGAAGCACCAGTTGTCCCCAGGAAGGGCCAGATACCTCTCATCCCAATGAGCGATGCACGCAGCGACCTGCTGGCGGCCATCAGACGAGGTCAAGAGATCACTTATTAAGTGGGGTTTGGGTGTTATGATGTCACATGGTGACTACAATGTACTTTACTTTATTTATTTATTTATGTTTGCATTATGATAAGAAGTGGTGGCGTTATGAAAATAAGCACTACTCTTAATCGTTCTCTTTTAATATAATGTATATCATATAAAAGACTATTATTGGTTATGTATATATAGCTTAATTCTTGAAAAATTGTGTTGGCGGTCCATAGATTGTATTTTTTTTTTATGGTAGTCTATTTATTTATTTGGCTAAGAAGAAATTTATACTTTTTTCAGAAAGGGTGCAGTTAACTATCGAGTTTTTTTTAAAAAATTGACAGTTTAATAACTTTTCTAATTTTAGAAAATATTTCTATTTCAAATAAAAGGGGTGCCTCGTTGATTCTTTCTGTATATCAACGAATCCTGAAAAGCCAGTTTTTCCACAAAAACTAACCGCACATCTGTTTTCAGCACTGTATATTACTAACTGTTTTCTTAGTACCGAAATCAGCATAGGGAATGAGTTGTATAGGTAATGGCCGCTAAAAAGTAGTTTGTTAGGACAAATAAATGACATTATGAAAAATTACTCGAATTACCCACAGTTGTTTGTAAATCACAATAATGTTCTTTAGATACTGTTTTGTCCAATAAAGGCAGCTTTGGTGATCATACAAGACTTCTTTTTAAAAAAAAAGTTTAAAAGTGCTTACTGACGGACAAACTTTTGAACAGATCCCTTTCTTTTTATGTTTTTTATTTTGGGTGAAATTTGTCCGGGCCGTGTCTCTTTTATTCAGTCTTGATTAGTGTTTTGTTGTTTGTTGTTTTTTTTGTCTCAGGGTCTCACTTTTGTTGATTAGGTTTTAGTTTTTTTTCTCATGTAGGGATCCAGCTGCCTAGGTGCAGGAACAGCGAGCAGGAAGCTAAGAAGAGCCCAGTTGGACATGTGGCCACTACATATTAGCCCCCGGCGCAATCGCCTGAGTACAGCGAATCTGATGAACGGACTCCTGGAGCTGGACGAATTATTGTCAGACTGAGACATTGAAACACAATAGAGGATAAAAAAAAAAAACTGAAGTAAGAATTAGAAGTTGTCTAGGTTTCAGAACAAAACATACACAACTCAATGTATCATGCCGATGTCCTGTCCCTGCCCGTAAGATAACACGCCGTCCTTGTGGGTTAAAAATAAGGCTGCGTAACTACAAGTCTCACACATATACTGAACCATGTAAATTTTGAAATTGTCGTATTGTAACATCTAAACTTGAAGCCTTGACAGTGAAGTTTAATCAGAAGTCTTTGCGACCCCCAACATGGCCTAACGAACAATGTGCTCGTGTTTAGAGATCCGTGGCCGTCTATTTCATACACGGCTCGACGAGTCTTAAAAGTTAAACCTGATTTTTTTTCTGCAAGAGGTGGTCATTCATTTCTTAGACGTTACATAACACATAGATTGATCTAATTTGAATCGAACTCCTCACAAGACCGGAACCCTTTTACTGAAGTTCTTAGCCACACTTCTGAACATGTGACTATGTTATGCCACGGCCCTGCTCCTCATTCCAAGTGGGGCTTGATATCCCCTGCCCTGACACAATTCATCAATTACTCTGAATGTGGGTGGGTCCTATACCCTATCTGTCGCGCTCCTGCAAATCTTTCTCTCACTCGCTATGTTTATGCAACTGGCCCCTGCTCATCTACAAAGTGGGCTTGAGTCCACTGCCTTGACACTATTCATCAATTACTCTGAATGTGGGGGTCCTACCATCTGTCCTCTCTACTGCACTCTTTCTCTCACTCTCACTAACTTTAGAACATGACCATATTAGAACAGCCAGCTGGATGATCATGCAGTGTTCATTTTAGTCCTACTCGCCCAGGACTACAACTTAAAGGTCAGACAAAATAGTCGTAAATGTATTTGGGGCTAATATATTAAGCATTTACCTAAACCTTTTCATGCCTAAGCCCAAAGAAACCGCTGCATTTTGATATCTTGAATGCATGTTTGACCGAGTATCAAGCAGATAACAAACCAGTTGAAATTACAATTGCAAGTCAAAAAAGCAATATTATTGAGCGATTTGCTCCGATATAGCACAAAAACACACAGTAGATGTTTAGTTAGATTTTCGTTTGTTGATTAAAATGTATAAAAAGTTACTCATGTTTGCATTCCAAGTATCGCAGCTCATTGAATAGCATGGATGGACAATCTGAATCTGAAAACTTAATCAAGGGCGTGTAAGGAAAATTACAATTCTGCTGGGAATATAACACATTTTCTGAATCTAAAGGATGGTGGGAGGCTTAGTGGTGATTTTTTATATACTTTATTGGTGACACTATTTCCCCAAATGTGATTAATTTAAATAATTGAACTCATTTTGATGGGTTGGAATGATTTTTAGGGCTTCATTTGCTTTCTTGGCTTCAAGTAAAAAGATACTATATTGGTGCATTCTGAATCCACCAATACACAATAACAAATTGTGATTGCTGCTACCTGTAGGCAATTACTTGTAGTGCAACTGCAAAAGACAACAGAACTGGGCTCTTATTCATCTATAGGCTCATTAAACACAATCATTTAATACTCTGTTTTGAGGTTCAAGTGGTGCTGTGTTAGTAGTCAGAATCTCTTTCTTTGTTTTGTTTTCCTCCTGGTCTTTTCAGGGATGGAAGAAAAAAAACCTCCTAGTTATCTGTGTCTTTTTAAATGGATACAGTGTGTGGCCGTCTGTCCCCTAAAGGATGAAACCATTTGCTTGTCAGTCATCGCACTATAACCACAGTAGATATCACTGCATTGTTACCAAGGCAACAAGCAGGCAACAATGAAGACAGCTGTGCTCTTACCTGTTTGACCTGGTAATGTGTACCCATAAACACAAATAGAAATTAACATTGTGCACTGTAATTGATGAACAGCTGGTTTGGGGTCTGGGTTTTTTTTTTTGCTAGTGTTTTTAATTTTGAACCATCTTGCTCTCTGAGGCATTTGAAATACTATATATGCTAATTTGTACAGAATAAGAGCACTTAAGTATTTTAGCTTTTATTTTCTATTTATTTTGTTAAATGTGTCACTCACTGCACAAATAGGGAGGCTTCGAGTTTAACCTCTCCCAACTTAACAGCTATCATGAGCTGTGATTAACCTGTGTTTTGTATGTAAAGAATTAAGTCCTTTATGTTTTAAACAATGTGATGTATAGAAGTTTGTTAAAATGGCAGAACTTTGAATTATATAGATAAGAAACAGTATGAAAATCAGTGTATCAAAAAAAACAAAAACAATATACTGTAGGCATATGCTGCATGCATGTACGGAGTGCCATTAAAGTGCTTCTTAAAATATTCCTCAGTGTGGTTTGTGGCAACATTTAATCTATTTTTAAATCATTTAATTGCATATACTAAGCTCAGATCAATAATGGGCAAAGGTACCTTGGATTTTTGTGATTTAATGATTTGTTGGTTGCTTTCTCTGATCGAAGGAACCCTCCTGAGATCATAGAAAGCCTGGACGTTTTTTAAAATTGTGATTTCCAGAAATCAAACAAAAAAGTAATGGCAATTAATTAAATCTCAAAAGTCATGGAAATCTCTGATTTCTAATAGTGTGAAAAAAATGTTTTGTTGTTATCCACTGATCTAAAATGCTTAATCTGTTTGCACCATAAAGCCACAATCAAAACTCAGAGTGCTTACTTAATTTATTTCATATTTAGTTACATCTATGCCCTAATAAGAATAATTTCTTTGTAACCACAATTGACTAGCAAAGTCAAGGAAATGCATTGGCTAAAGTGTATGGAAAACATGTTTTAATACAGAAAGCATCAAGTACCTTTTCTTGTATTACATAACCATTACCTTCGCTTTAATCTCACTGCCTGTCCATCCTTTCCTTAAACTTTGTCTATTGAATAATGGATTGTATCCCTCAATTTCACCCTATCATTTTACACATGCTAGATCACTTTACCTCAGAGGCAGGCAGTGCTTGAGAAGTGCTTCTTTGTTGCTACATGATCCTCTGCATTTACTGTATCTTCACCCTCTCTTTCCCCTCATTTCAGTTTTCCTATTATGTTATCTCATCCCTCAAAAACTGGTGGAGAACTGAGGGCGACCGGGGTCTTGTTCGCCTGATCTTAACTTTGAGAAAGGTCAGATGTGTCTCTGTCACAGTCGTGACTTACAGCAGGAATGATCAGCTGTGTGAATCTGTGGCACATTTCCCTCCCGTTTCACTGCCCTCATTGTCTCCTTCAGCTATTTGTAGAGCTGCCAAAATTGATTTTTAAAGTGAGCTTGTTTGCTGGAAAATGTTTTAAATCTCCACAGGGATGCAGGAAATGGTCACAAGTGAGTTTAGTAGGTGTTCTTTCCTGTTTAAGTTTGTTTGTGTGCACGTCTAATGGAGAAAGAGACCATTAAGAAGGAGCGATGGGAGACTCATGATTCAGGGACGATTACGGAAACAGTAACAGATGAGCTTGAAGTCCTACGCCAGATGCACTAGATCGCAGTCAAGAGTGTTATTAATTTGTTTTGTTTGGTGTCTTTATTGTCTTAGTTACAGTTCTTTGAAAGTGTAATAACAATGTATAAGAAGAGGTTATGTTGTGTGATCTGTTCTATATGTTTGTGTCCTGGAGCGGTTCTCGTGGTGACTGGCTCAGTAGTGCTGTAGTGTGACTGTAGTGCTGTTGAGGCGGTGATACTGTCACTTCTCCGTTTCTGTCCGCATGCGTGGGCGCGCGCGCACGGTGACTCATCCATGCTTTTCACCGTTTGCGTGTTTGTGAGAGAATGAGTGAATGAGTGAGTGAGGCAGGTTATGTGGGTGAAACTTACTGTCCTGCCTCCTCGCGCACTCATTAGTTGTGGTTCATCCAAGTTACCAGCAGGATGCGCAATTTGTCACTTATTAGTCTACCATTGAAGAGCGGGTGAGTTCATTCGTCTCGGTACATCCATGAGTACGTTTACATGGACAACAATAATTCGACTTTAATACGATTACGACTTTAAGATTAAGATTTTTGACGACCTTAATCCGGCTAAAGTCATAATCGAAGTAAACAGAAATCGAATTAAGACATGTGGAGTATTCCTGTTTTAGTCGCATTACTGAAGTGTAGAATAGACATGTAAACACCTTAATCACATTATTACCGTCGTGTAGGGCTTTTCGCCGCATTTTGCGACAGGATACACACACGGCAGTGGTCAACCGTTTGACGGCAAATAAAAGAGCTTCAACACCGCCGTCGTCTGTATGCAAATTACAAATAATTAACTGCACTTGAAGCTTTCATAAAATTAAAAATGAAACACCCAAACCTGTACATGGCATCATCACGAAGACGAACTAGGTTTATACCATAGACTGTATAAAAACATGGACCAAGTGTCCGTGACGTCACCCGTAGATTCCTGAAGAGGTTTTTGAAGCACAGAGTGGGCAGAGCTGGCCGTCGCCATCTTGGCAGTGCGTCACCGCGAGTCTCTCCCGGATAATCGAAAATGGGCAAAAAGGCGGGAGCTGGTTGCTGAAACCACACCCACCTAGCTCGACGGTGGTGACAGCAGCGGCAATCCACCTGTCACTCAAGTGGCCACGCCCTTAATTATGCAGAACTTAAAGGCTTGATATAATTTAAACGGATGACTTATAAAAAAAATTCACCCCCCTCACAGTTATCTAGAAGGACAAAATTAGCTATATAAACCAAAACCACTTTTTGTACCAGGCTATAAACATATTTTTTTCTACTGTAAATTTGGGCATTTTAACATGGAGAGTCTATGACTCCCTTTTGGAGCCAGCCTCTAGAGGCCAGTCGATGAATTACAGTTTAAGTCACTTTCGTGTTGGCTTCACGAGAGAGAGCAGGAGAGGAGGTGCCGCTTGGTTTATACCTGAAATTCCGGAGGGGATGTCGGATGGCGTCACATGGGACGTAATGACGTGTGCCATTAATCGAACTACAGTATGTACTATAACTTGAAAGGAATATTCTAAAAGCAACTCGTGTAAACACCATAATCATAATATTGGCTTTTTTAGAATAAGGTAAATAATTAGATTACCTATGTCCATGTAAACGTAGTCAATGTCAGGTTTGCCTTCTGTCTAATAACCAGCGTGAACTCCATTAACACGGGCCACCAAACGTTTAGTTCTCTCCCTTGTGCGTGTGCATCTGTGTGAGCAGAGCTGGGTAGTAGGCTAACTGATTGCATGTAATCTGGATTACGTAATTAAGTACTTGTAATTGCATTTTAAAATGCTCGAAATCAGACTACGGTTACTTTTTTATTGATTACTATTCACACAACAGCTATAAATTATTCAATTTATTGATTCTCCCTGATTCCTCTTTTTCATCTTTTAAAAGTTCCTTTCTAAAATAGCCTACCGCTTATGTACACTCAGAAAGTCCTCCAGTTTTGTGGACATTCACACAGACATCAGTCATTAGTCAGGTGGATATAATTACACAGACAATTGAGAGGCCACACTGAATTTGATCACTGGATTTACAAAAATCATTTCAGTTTTAATAAGTGTTTTCTCAACATTGCATCAACTGCTGATGAACACATTCATTTTTATTTGAATTATCACTCAGTAGGTTATTTAAACATGTATTACTACTGTCTTGGGAAGTATTTTGTCTTTCAAACACATTAAAATAACTTAAAACAAAGGGTTGTGGCGGTTGGAGAGTCGGACTTGTAACCCGAAGGTTGTGGGTTTGAGTCTCAGGTCTGGCAGGAATTGTAGGTTGGGGGAGTGAATGACCAGCACTCTCTCCACCCTACGACTGAGGTTAGACCCTTGAGCAAGGCACCGAACCCTCAACTGCTCCTTGGGCGCCGCAGCAATATGGCTGCCCACTGCTCCGGGTGTGTGTTCACGGTGTGTGTGTGTTCACTGCTGTGTGTGTGCACTTGGATGGGTTAAATGCAGAACACAAATTCCGAGTATGGGACACCATACTTGGCCACACGTCACTTCACTCACTCACTCACATTAAAATGCACAAATTCATGTTATTGTCTTAGGTACATTTTAATGCAGGATTCTTTTTGTTTTGCAGCAAAAACTATTTTGCTTCAGTAATTACTTGAAGTACCCTGAGATTTAAGTAGGGATAATAAGTAAACACATTGCCATGCTCACGGGTTCTCAGACTTGATTAACGTTGCACATGACCTGGGGTCCAAATTAAACATTCATTTTTTTAGTAAAGTGTTTATTTTGATCATGTTATGGTAAAATGATTTATTTTCATTTTACATTTTTTATGATTTAATTAATTATTAGCTTTTCATCAAACTCACAAACCCCGTTTGGTAAACCTTGACGTAATGTTTAATGCACTTTATGTTGTTAATAACAATGCATTTAATATATTTTTTTCTTTGCATTGTTACATTAATATGGTAGCCTACCATATTATCCTATTTAAATCAATGTGATAAATGAGTCAAAAGTAATCAAAAAGTAATCTGATTATATTACTTAAAATGTGTAATGATTACGTTACTAACTGCAATTTTTGTCATGTAATTTGGAATCAGTAACTGATTACTATTTTCAAGTAATCTACCCAGCCCTGTGTGTGTGAGAACTTTGGCAAGAGTTAACTTGCTTGCTGAGGGAAGCATCAGGGTTTTACCGCAGGACGGGTTTGTTTTGTGTTTATCATGTCTAACCTTTTCAGTCTCAATGGGTCATCACTTTTCTTTTTAACAGTTTAGCTTATATATAATAATGTGGATGTTATCGTTAGAAATGGTCTATTAACAGTAAGGATAAGCTAATTTTTATTGATCATAATGTATTGCTTCATTTAGAGTACAAATGTAAACATTTATATAGTTAACACGTTAATTCCTTATTGAAAAGATCAATGAAGGTCCCTCGATGAAAATAGAATAAAATAATATTTTTGTTGTTCGTAATAAGAGAGTAACAAATATTTAGCATTGTAATTGAGTATATAGCCATCACTTCAATCGGGAAAAAAAATTGATTCTCAAATCTTAGTTTTTGAGAAGCTCCCCTGTTAATCGATTATGGTTTTATAGCAGTGAAGATTACTTTATTAACTAAATACTGCTGAAACTATTATCAGCAGGCGCTTCGATCACTCCTTCAAATAGGCGTGAATTGCCCATCACCTCACAGTGTGGGCTCAGCGACATCTCTGGCGTTCAGATCCCACACTCACCGTCCTACTGACAGCGCATGTTACGTAAAACAGAAAGGCTCAATAATTCATACGCAAGCCTTTTAAAGCTGAGCCGCCTTCATACGATGACCTGTACCAGTTTAAGTCTGTCCTTACCTCTCTCTCTCTCACACACACACACGAGATAAAGGCACCAAACAACCATAGACCGTGATAGAGTTTGCTGAATTTTATTTGACAAAGTATTCTCGTCGTGTTGTTGTTGTTTTTTCTCACTCACTCTCTTTTTGTCTCAGGTTTGTGATATTTACAGTAATAAAAAATAAATCATTTTTAAGAAGGATTACATTCCACACTTACATTGCGACGTGTAGCATGTTCCTTTTATAAAGTGCATCGTACTTGTCAGATTTCAGGTCACAATACAAAGAGAAACAAACAAAGCAAGAAAATGATCAACAACGATTACATCACAGTATCAGAGCACCCATCCACATCTCCGACCGCTTGCTAATAAGGGCCACATAATTGTGCTGACAGTTTACCTACACAAAAACATTCCTTTCAGCTCTATAGATCATATAGATCAGGGGTGGCGAACTCCAGTCCTAGAGAGCCGCAGCCCTGCAGAGCTCAGCTCCAACCCTAATTAAAGCTCACCTGCCTGTAGCTTCCTAATAACCTTTCAGATTCTGATTAGCTTGTTCAGGTGTGTTTGATTAGGGTTGAAGCAAAACTCTGCAGGGTTGCGGCTCTCCAGGACCGACGTTCGCCACCCCTAATATAGATCATAGTGAGTCTTCATCAGTAACACAGAGATTTGGAATTTAAAGAATGGGCTCCATTTGGGTGCAGTGGTTACATAACCCCAGAGGCTCTTCTAAAGGCTTACTGTCTCTCTCCCCTACCTTATTTTAGGAAGGCGCCTTCTCGCTCTAATGTAGCTGTTGATGGGAAACACAGAGCTCTGCTTAATGGCCCAGAAAACGGATTTCAAGTTCCCTAGATAAATGTAACTTTTCATGCTCTTCAAGGTTATTTTTAGCAGGGCTAGATTTAGTGATAATAGAGCTTCCATGCGGTTAGGTGACGTCATTCAGACGACCTCTCTCCATTTATGTATTCCAGAGCTGACATCACGACAGAAGACTAAGGTACGCTGGTTTCACGCTAGAGTAGCCTCCATCACCTGTACTGTAGCTCCAGAGGAATGCAGTCCGCTTGTATTTGATCCAATACTGACTAAAGATATGTGAAATTCTAGATGGCTGCCTGTCTGGCATATTTCAATTCTGTGATGATATCTGTGGTGTTAGTAATTAGATAGGTCACTTTTGAGCATGAGGCTGGGGGTGGACCATCTGTCTGTAGTCTGGGACACAAAAGGGCTGTCCCAGTCCAACAGAATGCTAAAGAGAGGACTCCATTGCTCTGCCGGTAGCCGTAGTGGGCTCCAATGTCCAAGAGAGTGTGGAATGCAGCCATTCCCCTGGCGTAGAAAGTGCGCACCACCTGGTTCTCTGGGTCTATTTTTGAGTTTTAACTTTTAGACCCATCTGTTAAAACTAACCACTACTAAACAGACTATATCCTGTCTGTGTTCAGAAGTCAAGCTCACTAGAAATCAACTATCTGGACCCCAAGCTGTGCTTCAGCCGCTGCCAATTTGAAGGTGAAGGCTACAGTCAGGTGATGTTACAAATCATAATCCTGGTTTTTACTGATCGGATAAACACGTGAAATCAATAAGACACTAGTAAGTAAAATTATGGCACTTTCTGCCTTTTTAGTTTCATAATTTTTTTTTCTTTTTCTGTTTTAGTTTTTTTTCTAGGAAACCATCGATAAGAATACAGGTACGGAACACACACACACCAAAACAACATCATAAAACTCATGCCCTGATGTGTATAAAAAATATACATTTCCATACAGCATTGCATAAGAAAAATAACCGCTGCACCCCTGAACAAACTGAATCTATGGCATCCCCTTTAATACATTGTAGTGGAGATACATTACATAACGGTAGAGATTTGCTGAAAAACACTGATATTTGCCAAGTGTTTTGTATTACGTGGGTTAGGTTATTTATTTATTTTTTTTATAAGTGGGCACAGTGTGACAGGTCACTGAACCCTACTCCTGACATAAGTGAGTGGTATATAAACAAATGATTCTCTCACTCTCGCACACACAACCACAAACAACCAGGCGTATCACACAATCGTGCAAAAAAAGACTGGAGAATTGTTTCACAGTGTCCAGACTGTGAAATAACTCCACACAAAAGTCCATCAGGTTTCGTACAGGTCACTAAGAGTATTGAGGTTAGTCAGAGGGCACCTGGAGGGGCTCTCAAGGCCAACTTTGAATACTTGTACTACAATGTGAAAGCACATCCTAGAAAACAGTACAATTGATTTAAAGTGTTGAAACACCCTGATCTCACTAACCTATTCTCAGTCTGTTTTTATCATGTTCAAGTCAGGAAGTAAAATTAGCTCTGTTGATGGCCTCATTGTGATTGTAGCTCTATCAATGAACGTTGCACTTTAACTCATTATTGCAGAAGAGAAAAGGTAAGGCCAAAATTAAGATACTTTGCCGCAAATGAGGGGTCGTCAAAGAACAGCTGTGACATGCATACACCCTCGAAAAATACAAGGCTTTGTTACGGTCATATTTCAAGCTCCACAAATATCTATGCATATAAAATATTACGACAACTAATCCTTTAGCTATTAGTGAGGTTTCTTTTGCGCCATTTTGAAAAGCATAGTGTTTCTCTGTGTTGTCCTTTGAGGGTTTTTTTTTGGTTGGTTGTATAGCATAATATAAATCCATTTCAACAGATTTAGCTATGTGTTTTTAAATCTTACATGCTACTTCAAGGTCTTTTTGGCTGAATCTTTAGTACTTTCTGTCCCATTTTGGCCTAGTTATCTGATCTTTTACTAAGCCTTCATGCAGATCTATTTACACACTAGCCTTCCCCTAACTCAACTATATCTAATAATCACCAAGATAATTTTTCTGTACAGACCCAGAAGCATTTGTCTTATTTAAGCATTGATGTCTCAGTTGGCCTTCTGCAAAGCTGTCTTGAAAGATGTTGCCTGACGTGAAATTTAAAGCGTTGTGGCTGACACCTCATTTCGCACTCAGACCTTCATTAACCCTGCCGTTTCGCACTAAAACCAAAATTTGTGCTCAATGGATTCCAGAAAAAAATGTGTGAAAATATGATTTGCTTTACAACTTTGTGGCAGAAGATATTTCACTGTCATTAGGGACGTTAGATAATAATAAACCAATTCAGCATGTCTAAACAAATTTGATTTTCCCAGGGATTTTTACATTTATGATAATACATTTCACTGCAAATGACAAATAAATTGCGCTTTAATGAAAGAGGTAATTTTTTCTTGCATCTGAATTTTAGTTTTTAAAAAAAGTGATTGATAAAATTGGCTGGAAAGCGACAGATGCTCGCGAGACTGTGTTTTCTCTCTGTCATTCATAAATTTTTAAGTGAACAAAGATTTAAGTGTTAGAGGCGGGTTTGCAAGGGAATAGCCTCATTGTACCTGCTGCTGTCCGTGGTGCTGAAAGAACTCTGTATAGCATGAGCATGTACATGAAAGCTGTCTTCACACAAATTAGGTCATTTGTTACTCATTTGGTAACGGTATATATATATATATGTATATATATATTTTTTTTTTTTTATTGGTTCGATATATAGTATAGGCTATAGATTTGTGTCGCTGGGCCTGTACTAAATATCTCAGAATATCCAGATTATTCAGATCATGTTCAATTTGAACTGTCTTATGTCTGATACAACTTGAAATTTTGTGCATAGAGGTCTACTATGCATTAAAGACATCTAATTATACATTGCAGGTTGACATCTTGGATCGCAACACCTACTACACAACCAGCAATGTTTGACTGGGATCCCACCAAAGAAGGACATCATATCATTAACACTGACACAGTACAAACTAATTATGTGAGTCCGACCTATACATCGCTTGATGTCCTTGGCTGCAAGGAGAAGTTGGACGGCACGCATCCACAGCAGGCTAGCCAGAGGGATTTCTGGATGTCCGGATTTCTGTAAGCATATATGATTGGGTTTATGACAGAGTTGCATGTTGCCGGCAGCACTGTTGCATACGTGTAGATCATCGGGTAGCTGGAGTCTGCCACAATCGAATACATGGCGAAGGGCATCCAACATGCAGCAAAGGTGCAGAGGATGACGGAGAGCGTGGATACACCTTTTGTGGTGGAAATGGCCATGAACTGGTGCTGAACAGCAATTTGCTGCGCATGGCGGAAGGCAATCTTACAGATCTGTAGGTAAAGCTGCATCATGAGGGCAAACACCAGCAAGAACGTCACAGCGAGTACCACAGCATTGTTCTTGGTGACCGGCCGGCAGATACTGCAGCTGGCCTCGTCTCGGAGGCAGTTCCAGCCGAGCACTGGCAGTAGGCCCAGGATGATGCACACCAGCCAAATGAGAACCACCATGACATAGGTGAATGTCACCGTGCGTTCCGTGTGGTAGGTCAGAGCGTTGTAGAGGGACAAGTAGCGATCCACCGTGATGGCCAGGATGTTGAGCACAGATGCAGAAAAGGCGGCGATAAGCAAGCCGACGGAGATCAGAGTTACAAACTCCGTGTTCAGCATATAGATGAAGACGAAATTGAGAATGAGGCCAAGTCCTGCGAGCAGGTCCGCAAACGCGAGGCTCCCTATCAGAATGAACATGGGGGCTCTCAATGTGGGCGTATAGAACAGGATGGCGATCACGATTGCATTCTCGCAGGAGATGAGCGTGCCCGTCACACACAGCGCAATGTCCCACGGGCTAACGGGAAGCGGCCTCAGCTCTGCCGTTCGCACCGGTGATGAGTTCCGCACATCCAGGAGATTCCACGTGCCCGCCGTGGAGAGGGAAGAGGTGTTTTGAAGTTGGTTGCTCATTGCTGCTGCAAGAGAGTGAATCATAGCTGATGGTGGGGGGAGGGAGGGGGTGAAAGAGAGAGAGGGGTGCGGTAGTGAAGATAAGAGAGAAAGTGTATGTCAGTGGAAAGGCAGTGGGAATAGAGTATCTGTCAAAAGAAATATGCCTGAAGCCCCCAAACCTGATAAAACAGTCTCTTATTTTTAGGCAGTCAAGAATTAAATTAATAGGCTAAGTAGGATATGCATTTACAAATTTTGTCATTAGCTAGAATTTTCAGATAGCTGGTAAAGTGTTGATTTGTGGTTAATTAGAAATTGAATAGTCGTTGAGCACTTAATAAGCACATTTTGAAGCAGCAAAACAATGTAGCAAATTGCATCCAGACGAAGCTGTAAATACACAATATTTCACTTAGTTTACTGCTGCGTGTGCATTTCATCGCAAAAAGGCTATTAATTAAGCACCAGTCCCGACAAAACGCACGCACTTCACTTTGTTTCTATTTTTAGTAATTGTCTAAAAATAAAAAGCGCCACCTCAGTGCACGGGTCTCTTATGAAGGCATCGTTTATATGCTTCCAGAATCTACAATGATGCGCTTATGCCTGACGCCAGCGCAGCAGACACATTTTAACTCGTTCTTTCATACATTTCCACCTCACAAACCTGGCTATATATAAACTGACCAAGAAAAGACTGCAAAGGACTCGGAGAGGTCAACCCTCCGGCAATTCGTTCAAATAGACTGGTGCCCGTTGAAAAACAATCATCGCAATTTAATGACACGTTTAACTAAGGCATTTTCTCACAAAAGAAAGCGCAAGTGCGCATCAGTTGACGGTACCTCAGTGCCATGAAGCTGCAATGCCTTTTTCTCCCCCGAGCTCGCGCGCAGTCCGTGCCTGTCATACGAGAGGAGATGGAGATGGAGGACCCGGAAAGAGACGGAGAACAACATAAAAGAAAAACTAAAATGCCCTTTGTTTCACGTAGTTGAGTAAAACCGTCATCTTTTGGCGGGTCAAGTCCCGCGGAAAGGCGAGGTGCTCGTCGGTTAGCATGGCTAATACTGTTGGTAGGACGCTTGATATTCCCCTCAGTGGACCTCACCGATGATTCTCCCCTCTGACGTCAAGAGTCCTCACAACAGTCATGATCGAGTCTGTGAGATGCTGTGGACGGAATATGAATCATAAAACACGTTCAGACAACACGAATCCAAGTATAAAGTACAAGAGACGAGCGCGTCTCACTCGTGTCGTGTCGTTCCCCGCTGTACCGGACCCAATGTCGCCGGCCGCTGCCGCGCTTTGCGCAAAACAACACGATTCTGTCTTCTTTTTTGTTTGATTACCGACAACACTAAACTGTCCTGCTCACACAAAGCATCCAGATAAGTCTGCTTTGCGCGTCTCTATTGTTACAGCTTACGTCTCCCTCTTACGACATTCATGTGTCTTTTACGTGATATTATTACGCAACATATGGACACCCGAAAATCCTAGAAAAATATTTAAAATCGTGATAATTATCTAGTATATCGAATCAGATATCTAATGTACTCGTTATTTTAGTTTTTAAGACCGACTGTAAGTGGTGAAAGGTGTAAGTGTGTTTCATTCAAGAGCTGAATGAGTGTTCGGTGGCGCGTGCGTCTCCCACTATGAGGACCCTGTCAAATACTCCCAACAGCAGATGTCTTAGGCTGTTTAATGTTAGAAAGTCACATTTCCTTGAATTGTGCATCTGCTAGCAAATACTGGAAGACGATCATAAGAATTCGTTTTGTAGCAGTATATGGCATACAGGTTTTACCTGCTGCAACACTTAGGGCTGTTCTGATATCTCACAAAAGCCTGTGCACAATGTGCAAAACAAAAACTGGACAAGGAACTGTACAGGTTCGAACGAACAATGCACTGAAATTGGGTTTTGTTTGTGTGCTGAAAATAGAGCCACTGGGAGAGAAGGGGAGGACACTAAACTGTTTAAAGAATGCTGATTTTTTTTCATTGCATTTTCCCTGACAGAGAATCTTATGAATAAGCAGCCATGATAAGAATTACAATAAGTCTCAACATTGCTTGAGCATTGGCCCTGCAATGGCTATTCATTGATGGGGGCTCCCACCAATCATCGTCACTCTCGCTCCCCCATTCATTTTCTCCGCACAGCATTGTGGGTAAGCTATCACATCATCATCACCCTCATACTTTTCTCAAAAGTATGCATGCACTGTTACAACAATAATCTACAACACATTCCTGCATTATCACATCCATGTGTCTGCACATATAACCTGATAAACATGTTTAAAAGTCTTTGATGCACAATGTCAACTGGAAATGCAGTTACACAACAAATCAAATGAGTCACTGCACACTCACCCTGTTGTTAGTTGAATAAACACAGACCGATTTACTAAAATCCGCTCATTTAAATTAACTTATTACCCCACAGCTTTGTTCTTGTGTTTCTTAGCTCTGTCTATCTTAGTATTATGCAGCTATCGACCATCTAATGAACAAGTGCATGTCAATCTGGTGCTTAAGTTGTCTTGAGATACTGTATTGATGATTAAATAAATGCATTGCAATTCCTCCATTCAGCTGAGAAGACTATTACTGAACTCACGTCGACCGCGCAAAAACCTGCTGACGCTTCCCAAACGCTGGAACTCGCTCGTCAGCAGATGCTGGAGCATTGTGTGGGTGAGTATGTGTGTGCATGTGACTGCCTCATCAAATGTATTTATCTGCTGTGAGCAAGCCTGTGTACTTCTATTCACTGTCTGTTTGACAGCAGCAGCTTAAACACTCTCAATATGAAGTTTTTATTAACTGCGATTTTCTCAGTCGCTGCCCTCTCCAATCTAAAACTGTTTTCATTCTCCAGCGAGAGCGGCTCTTTAATGCAGCCCTCTGCTTCTTTCAGGCTTCTTTCTGCTGCCTTTCTTAATGACACTGCTGTGTGCCTTTTGAGTGAGTGGAGCAAATTACACAACTACAAAGTTAAAAGAGAGAGAGAGAGAGAGAGAGAGAGAGAGAGAGAGAAATGGTACAATTGTTGAGGTTTACACATTTTGAAGGCAAATGTGCAGTACTCATGGTCTAGGATTTAATACTCAAAATCAGTGTGAGTGAGAATAATTTTAGCATAGTCAGAGGCTTCTGTGCCAGCTGGATTTGTGTGAAGAGCTATAATAAGTGCAGCCTATTATGACCTTTAGTAGTCTCTTACAAATCTCTATGTGTGTATGTGTTTAAATATATATATGCTAATGTAACTCTTTCATGGTAGTTAATGATTTCCAGATTCAGTCTGTTAGGTGGTTTGCAGTATTTGTTTTACTGTTACACTGTGCTAAGCAATGGCACTATCATTTTCACTAGATAATATAATCAATTCAATAATCAACATTATAGTTTGGGGTCTGTGATGCAAAACTACTAATGGCTGATTAGTAGAAAGTTCAATTATATAAGAATTGACTCTGAAATGTCATAATTTAGCTTAGTTGCTGCAAAATACTGCAATTTAAAGGTTTGTAATGGTGTATTGATTGAATAATAGTGGTTAATTGTAGTGCATATTGATTTATGGATGAGTTATGGAGTAAGCCTGGGTGAAATTTGTCTAAAATGGCACATGCAAGAAAAGGTGGAAAGGAAGCTGGAGAGCTGCTTCCACTCAGGCTTTTCAGCAGCCATCATCTTCAGAAGGTGACAGTCTGATAGATCTTTTTTCCCTCCTTATTTGTTCTTTTTTCTGTACCTTTAACTTCATTTTCCCTCCATCTCCATGTGTCAAACTATAATTGTCTCCTGTTTCAGAGAAAAGTGAAAGTGCGGCAGACAGACGGAGAGCAAAGATGTGAATTTAATTGAATTTCACGTTATGAGAAAAACCTTCAACCTCAAGGACGATTTACATGCTTGATCTCAAACAAGTTTTTAAAGTTGCGATAAAACAGAAGTAGTGACGGGTCTTTTTTCTGCATTGTGACGTACATCTGAGTGGAACGGATTATCGATGAAGAAAAAGTGGATGGGGACTTGGTTCTATGATTTGCTTGTTGATTGGATTTTGAGATGTGGAGGCAGATGAACGCAAGCCTGCAGGATGGGGTGTAGGTGGACTAAATGATTGGAGAAGTCCTGCATATGTCATAGAGAGAAGTCTGTCACTTTTACCCGAAGGTTCAGTTGTGACATTTTGAGGTCAACATATACGGCCATTATGGGGTCCAAGAAAAAAAAAAAGAAAGAAAATGAAACATGCATGGATGAATTGTTCACCAAAAGATCTGTAATATATAGTTGTGTAAATTTTCATTTCATGCCATTTTAAACACAACTTGTGTGTGTGTGTGGGTGTGTGTTGTTGTGTGTGTGTGTGTGTGTGTTGTGTGTGTGTGTGTGTGTGGCTCTGTGTGGGTGTGTGTGTGTGTGTGTACGCGTTTTGTGACAAATGAGGACATAAATTTGTATAAATGACAAAGGTATGACATAGGTATTAAAAGGAGAAGGTGACTTTTCAGGACATTACCCCCATGTCCCCACTTTTCAAAACGCTATAAATCACACAGAATGGAGTGTATTGAAAATCGGAAATAGCACAAAGTTTCCTGGAAGGGGTAGGTTTAGGGGTAGGGTTGGTGCAGGGCAATAGAATATACGGTCTGTACAGTATAAAAACCATGACGCCTATGGGATGTCCCCACTTTTCACAAAGCGTAAAACGTGTGTGTGTGTGTGTGTGTGTGTGGGTGTGTGTGTAGGTGTGTGTGTGTGTGTTGTGTGTGTGTGTGTGTGTTGGTGTTGTGTGTGTGTGTTGTTGTGTGTGTGAGAGAGAGAGAGAGTGTGTGTGAGAGTGTGTGTGTGCATGTTTATGTGGTTTGAGGACACAAATTTGTATAATAACATGGGTATGACATAGGTATTACAACGAGAAGGTGATTTATGAGGACATTTTTCAGTGTGCCCGTAATTCAAAAGGCTTATAAATAATTCAGAATTGTTTTTTTTTGAAAATATAAAAATGCAGAAAGTTTTCTTTTAGGGGTAGGGTTGGTGTAGGACATTAGAAAATACGGTTTGTACAGTATAAAAACCATTACGCCTATGGAGAGTCCCCATAAACCATAAAAACAAACCTGTGAGTGAGTGAGTGAGTGATGTCTACATTAATATCTGCCTGGAGCTGGTGATACCAAGGGTCTAACTGGGTCAGTTTTTCCATCTAACAATGGCAGTATTATACCTGTAGGCACAGATTGCTGTTTATCACTCCACTTCTTTCTTTTTCCGTCCAATCTCTTTCTTGCTTTTGTCAAGATCTCTTCTTCACTCGATGGGGATTAGTCTGCAGCAGTTAACTTGTGCGCAGTGGGGGTCTGGCTGGCTTGCGTGAGCAGCAGGTGCCCATGTGTGAAGAGTAATCCCAAGGGGGGTCAGAGACAAGTGTTAGCATCCACTCAGGGAAGACTTTTCCATAGCTTTCTCCCACAGCCTCTCTGACTGATGAGAACATGTCATTTCATATTAGCCCTATGAGGGAGACAGCAGGGGTTTGGGCGTTTGTGTATTTATGGATTGTGTGAAGATGAGAGAGGAAGGCAGGAGCTGTGTGAAGATACGAGGTCAGATGAGGAAAAGGGCAGCCAGCAAGAAGGGATGGAGGGGAGATGAGCAATTTAAAATTATTATTATTTTTTTTTTTTGAATCTTACTTAGATTATATGGAGTTGACAAAATAATCTAATCAGTCATCCTTGATGTTGTCTTGTCATGTTCGATTTTGTTACAATAAATGAGGACGTTTTACCTTTCAGTATTTACAGTAAATTATTTTGAGGTGGCGCGGACTAGTGATGGTTGAAATGGAGTTGTTTTTTCATTGATTTTAATATGTATATATGTTTAATACTTTTAATATTTTCAAACTATTTATTAATACCCAAATAAGTGTACTAGATATAGAAATAGATTATGATTCTATCTATATATTAAATTATACAAAACATTTTCAAAACTTTGCATTATCCATGGACAAGGCAGTCTGCGTATTTGGAACTGATTTAGACAATTGATTCGGTGTATAAATCATTGGTTACTTTGAGTGACATTTCAGACACACATTCCGATGTTGAAAGTTGTTGTTCTTCCATGTCTCTCTTAAGAAACCAATAGAATTTAGATTTTTTTTTAACCTACAAAATTATTTTTTTTAAATAATACAAATGATTTCAAAACAGAAACTTTGCTTTATGCATTGACAGGATTGTCTACATATTTTGGAGCTGATTTTGGCAGAATGGCTTCTGTTATTCCACCATTTGGTGTGCTTTGCTTTGAATATAACATTTTAGGAACATTCTGCTGTGTAATTTTGTTGTTGCCCCATTTGGAAGTCTGTTTGTTTTTCTATTTTGTCCTTCGTTTCCACAACATCTTCCATCACAGTACTCTGCTGTTAATTCTCTAAAACCGGTAGATAATAAAAATTGATATTTTGCATTGAATTAGCTCCCTTAGCCTCATCCTTATCCTACAATTACTGAAGAAATGGCAAAGCTGATCTCTAGTCAATGCAAAAGGGCAATGGCTGTTGTTCACTCGGTTGAGGAGTCTGCTGGGATTGTTCTAAATGATTCACTGATCTTTAGATAATATTTTTCAACTGTTGAACCAATTAGCAGTTTCTGCCTGCACACTTCCCCTGTGCATTGCTGTTAAAATTATAATCCTGTTCCAGTTGTGCTCTTTTGCATGATTAGTAATCCGTTCCTTTGAGACCGAAATCCCCATATTTTAAATATTTATTTACACCCACCTTGTGAAGACTATACAAAAAAGGGCAAAAACAGTAGAGATGCATATATTACTGGGAATCTGCAAGGTACAAACATGTCTGCATCAATAATTGTAGGTTACATGTATAATTACATTTGAATCAAAGTCAGTCTTACAGTCAGGACCGCAATATACACTCTTAAAAATAAAGGTGCTTCAAAAGGTTCTTCAAGCGATGCCATAGAAGAACCATTTTTGGTTCCACAAAGAACCATTCAGTCAAAAGTTCTTTAAAGAACCATCTCTTTCTTACCTTTTTATAATCTGAAGAACCTTCTTTCGCCACAAAGAACCTTTTTGTGAAACAGAAAGGTTCTTCAGAAGTTAAAGGATCTTTATGAAACCATTTAGACAAAAAGGTTCTTCTATGGCATCGTGAAGCACCTTTATTTTTAAGAGTGTACTATACACAAACAAACCTGCGCCTTTCACTGACGATCAAAGAGAGGCTCCCAAATGTTTCATGATCTGGTTCAAATGAGAATGGAGTGGCAAAGGGAATAGGATAGTATCTGATCTATCTATATATCATCTATACTATCTATCTATCTATCGTTCGATCTATAGTGTCTTTCTTTGTTGGGCAATCCCATCCATCTGTTCTCAGTCCTGGTATATTATCATATCTTTCGTTCTATCTATCGATCATTATAGTCGTTCTTCGTTCTATATATCTATCGGTCTTTTGTTCTATCTTAGTTCTTTCGTTTTTATTTAGCGTCGGTCCTCCATCACAGGCTCATCTGTTCCTTTTAGCCTCACTGTCTATTCTCTATCCTTATACTATCTTATCTATCTTCTATCCTATCTATCGTTCTTCGGGTCGCATCTATCTATCTTATATATTCTATTTTATCTATCTATCGTTCTTTCGTTCGTAGTCTATCTATCGTTCTTTTCTTTCTGTCGCGTCATCATCATCTGCTTCCTATAGTCAATGGTCTATATATCTACTCTATCTATTCTATCGATTTCTATCTATATATTTAGCTACTATCGTTCTTCTTTCTGTCACGGTCCATCCATCCATCTGCCTTCATCCAGCTCATGGTCTATCTTATCTATCTAATTATCTATCTATATATCTATCTATCTATCGATCTTTCGTTTTATTTATGCTCGGTAACCATCAATCTGTTCCTCAGCTCATGGTCGGTCTAGTCTATCTATCTATGTTCTTCGTTCTATCTATCCGTTCGTCTTTATTTCTGTCGGCTCATCCATCATCTGGTCCTACAGCGCACGGCGTCTATATATCTATCTATCTATCTATTATCTATCTATCTATTCTATCTATCTATCGTTCTTTCGTTCTATCATCCATCTATCATATCGTTCTTTTCATTCTATATATCTATCGTTCTGCTTTCTGTCGTCATCCATCAATCTTTTCCTCAGCTCACTGGTCTATAGATATTTCTATCTATTATCTATCTATCTATCTATCTGCGTGCTTCTTTCTGCGGTACATCCATATCCATCTGTTCCTCAGTCCCTGGTCTATCTATCTATTATCGTGTCTTTCTTTATGTCGTCACATCATCCATATGTTCACTCAGCCATGGGCTATCTATCTATCTATCTACTCTCTATCTATCGTTCTTTCTTTCTGTCGTCCATCCATCCATCTGATCCTCAGCTCACTGGTCTATCTATCTATCGTATTCTTTTCTGTCAGTCCATCCAGCCATTCGTTCCTCAGCTCATGGTCTATATATATACTATCTATTATCGTCTGTGCCGTTCTGTCGTCCCATCCATCATCTGTCCTCAGACACTGGGTATCTAGCTCTATAGATCTTATAGAATCTAGCTGAGCGATCTATCTATCGTTCTTTCTTTCTGTTGGTCCATCCATCCATCTGTTCCTCAGCTCACTGGTCTATCTATCTATCGTTCTTTCTTTCTGTCGTCCATCCATCCATCTGTTCCTCAGCTCACTGGTCTATCTATCTATCGTTCTTTCTTTCTGTCGTCCATCCATCCATCTGTTCCTCAGCTCACTGAGGCAAACTTCATCTCACTGGACGCGTTCTCATGGCAACCGATAAACCGTGGAACGATTCTTTAGTATGAACCATCTGATGATTGCTCGTTCTGTATAAGCAACAAACACGACAAAGCTAATGCAGGTATTTTTTTTTTTGGTCATTACCTTAAATGAAAACATTAAAAATGTAAGAGTGAAAGATGTTTGCAAGTAAACAAATGTAATCTCTCTGCATCTGAATCATTAAGCCCCGTACGTGGCTCTGCTTGCGCACGGCAGGTTGGCTGTTATTCGTCTGCAGGGATATAAGGATTCCTCTGCGTGTGCATAAGCGAAGGATGATGAACGAAGGGGCACGAAAGCTTCCGGGGGATCACGAAAGTCTTTCTCCGCGAGCTCCAGCTTCTCTGAAGGCTTTCTGAAACATGGAGCCGGATGCATCTCTTTGATCAGTTCTTGACTGTTCACTGGACGCGTGCATGCAACCCTACTTCTACTACAGTTAGCTTTTAGAGGTGGGGCAAACGAATTAAATACGCTGGATGTGGTGTTTTAATGCTTCAAATATAATTGACGTTGATGATTATTTAATTGGGACCCGTAGCATCAGACAGACAGTGTGTTTTAATACACACCGCTGGGTGGCAGCAGAAAGCTACATCCAAAATAACGACTCTGTCGGTAGTTCGTGGGCCGGGGTGTCCCTTATTACTCATAAATAACTTTATATACATCTTTTAAGAAATAGACAATATGACTTAAAATTTAAGCATTTGTAGGTTGATTAATTGGAAATGAAGAGTTAATCAGAAATTAAATGATTTTTGATAATTTGCCTACCTTTAAGAAGAGAAGTGAAATACAAAATGCACGCATTGCAGTTTCACTGTCATAACCATTGACCCATTTTATTCCTCTTTCCTCTTAAGTCTACCTTTGATGGAACTGATTATGGAAGGAGGGAAGGGCTCTTTTTATTTTTATAGGCTGAAAATGCATCGACATGACTATTCAGTGTATGATACCTCAGTAACATATCATGGTAAACAAAAAAGCAACGACAATTTAATAACTTTTTCTGGATAAATAAAGTCTACTGGTATTAGCCATCCAGATGATCAGTGGAATATTTTTTGATATTGGTGCATATAGTAATGATATTCCTTTATTTATTTTCACACCTGAGTTTTAATAAAAAATAAGTCCATGGTTTGGATAGAGGCTGCAGCAGGTGAATGTAAATGGACTCAGGCCGGCATTTAGATGCCACTCAGATGTGTATTAAACATGAAAGCACTTCAATTTGTTGCAATTTCATATCATTCTAATGACAGAAAATTAGCATCTACAGTGGGTATAGAAAAGAATCACTCAGTGCAACTTATAACATCAAAGTGAAAGATAACTCAATCAGGTGTAGCTAATCACCTTCTCAATGGCACACAAAGCCATTTGACTTTCAACTGTGATCAGCTGGGTCATTTTGATTAGCTCAGCATGAAAAGAGATTTCCTGGAGCATTTGTCCTTGGTCCTACCAGTCCTTGGTAGTACAATTGAAGCAAACAATCAACTATGGGTGGCAAGGCACTGTCAAAAGTTCTCCGGGATAAAGTTGTGGACCGGCACAAAGTCCAGGAAGATGGATACAAAAATAATTTCAAAGGCTTTCATCAAGCCTAGAGCCACAGGTGTAGTCTATTTTTTATGAAGTGGAAGGTATTTGGTACAACAGACCCTCCCTGTATCAGGACGTCGCTCCAAACCGGATGAAAGAGCCAGGAGGAAATGGCAGAAGAGAGGCTACTAGAGGTGACAGCAACTTTGTAGCAGTTGCAGGAATTTATGACAAAGATTGTTCATTGTGTGCATGTGACAACAATATCTCCACAATTCTCCACAAATGTGGCTTGTAGGGGAGGGTTGCAAGAAGAAAAGCCACTCCTCAAGAAAGGCCACATGCAGTCACGACTGAGCTTTGCCAAAACACACCTTGAAGATTCGGAGTCAGATGAGACAAATTTAAATATTTGGCCTCAACAGCAAACAATATGTCTGGCAGAAATCCAATACAGCTCACCATCCAAATAACACCATTCCTACAGTAAAGCATGGATTCGGGGGGCTTGTTAATATCCTGTTATGGGGTGTGTTTTCTCTGCAGCGGGGACCTGGAGCAACCTTGCCAGATCGATTTAGAACGGAAACAATGACCACTGGGGCAAATACCATAAAATTTTTGAAGATTCGGAAAATATGTGCCCCTCTGCCAGAAATTTCAATGGGGCAAGAACGGTTTAGCTTCCATATGACACGGCCAAAGCAGAAAGAGACAAGCACACAGCAAAACTGACCACACAGTGGTTGGAGAAAAAGGTGAATGTCCTCGCATGGCCTAGTCAGAGCCCAGAGTTAAACCCCTTTGAAAATCTGTGGAATAACTTGAAGACAGCAGTCCACAAACGAACACCATCAAGTTTAACTGAACTTGAGAAGTTCTGCAAAAAAGAGTGGACAAATACTGAAAAGTCTATAGCTGCAAAGTTAAGGCCCGGGTATACTTCACTTTCCGCGTTCCGTTCAGTCTCGCGCACAGCCTTCAAAGTATACTCAACCGCGGGCCACCCCCCCCCAAAAACCAACACCAAATCTGTTACGGAGCACTCGTGAGCGCCCTGTCTCAAAAAATTGCCTGCATGCGGACGGGGTGCGTGGCTCTCCGCGAGGTCTCCTGATGATGAAAATGACATAATGCGGACGGCCGAAGTATACTTTGGCCTTTAGTAGAGACATATCCCAACAGATTAAAGGCTGTAATTAAAGCAAAAGGTGGTTCAACAAAATACTGACACAAAGTGGTGATCCTTTTTCCAACTCCGTGATTCTGTTTATTTATTTAATTTTTTCTGACATGTTGCTGTTATATTTTTCACTTGGATGTTATAAGTTGGTAAATTGGATAAAACAAAAACTGTGTCTGTCTTCATTTCAGGCTACTAAGCACCAAAATGTGATTATTTTAAAGAGAGGTGATTCTTTTTTTATACCCACTGTATAAAATCGTAAAAGAGAAGTCGCCTGAGATAACCACAGTTTAGAGAGAGTTCACTGGCCTCTTGATTGTAATCAAATATCACGAAAGTAATGTGTAAAACTTGTCTCAGAACAGCATGTATCATATATATGCTGTAGCCATTTATATCCTCCATTCATGTTGAAAGTACACAACTGATTCATTATTTTATACATTTTTTATTTTATTTTTGTTTTTGGTGGCATAAACTGGAAAGGGTCAGGGGATTTCTGGTTCCCAGCATGCTATCTAGGGAGGGGACTAGATCTGTAGAGTATATAATTATTCTTTTTGTTTATTCATTAATTGTTTTTTTAGTTTTGGAGCAAGATGAGAACATGAAGAGAGATACAAGTGTTTACTGATCGGTTACACTGGGACTTAAAAGAGTTATGATGGCGTTTTAATGGGTTTGGTTGGTAAAGAGTGGAGCTTGTGCTTAGATTGAGGACTGATAGCTACAGGACATGAGGTGTAGTCTATATTGCGCTGCATATGCCGTTGGTGTAACTAGTCTCTTCTCTTGCACTTCCTACTACACCAAATAAATGACAATTAGTATGCTTAAGTATGCTGTTGCTAACTAGTTAACTGCATTACTTTGACATGTCCAGTTGTATTAGGGCTCCTAAAGTCAGTTAGGTTTCCACTACAGCATGTATTTTGTTAAGAAAACTCATTGTGAACCAATATTCAATTGATTTAACGAATTAAATGTCTTTATTATCATAGAAAAAGGTATGATTCTTGATAGCACACTAGACTTTTTTGTCCAGTGGTGCTGTGACTGGGCTATTTGCCCATTACCCAAGTGACCTCTTCAATGGTCAGAACATTGTCAAGCAGTTCAACATGTAGCAACAAGTGCACATATTTCGTCAGCGAAGATTTCCCTTCCTACTGAACACCCTCCATTCTGAAGTTTCAGAAGCGATCCTGCGAAGCATTAAATATCTGCATTGACAACTGCAGTAAAACGATAGTAGTACTGTAGGTGATGGATTAATCTCTCAAACATTTCTTAGATATCTGTTGTCAAGCCATCCAGATGTGCTGACACACAGACGCTCTCGCGCTGTAGTCCACCCCTCCCATTCGATTCAAATCTTATCCGATGCGTACACACGCGCGTATGTGCGAGACAGGAGCAGATTTGACAATTGACAGTATCTAACCGCGCTGCCCGAGAGCAACAAGAACACGCATACGAGGTTCAACGGGAACCGACAACGCACTGTAGAGGTAAAACACCACGTCCACGTCCACCTTTTCATTTAGTCGGTGCAACCGCGGCAGACGGAATCGTGCGCGAGAATGACAGTTGAGTCTATTTGTCGATTCAGAAAGTGATGGCCGAACGCCGCGAGCGTTCAGTGAATCAAACCCTAACGGATTTATTCAATTGACGAAGCCGGAGAACGCTGCTCTCGTTAGATCGCTAAATTGTGTATGTACAACATTAATGCTGTCTACAACACGGCTGTTTTTGGCTCGGAAGACGTGAGAACACAGCTGGTGCTACTGAGTCGGAGATGCCTGTGTAAATATAATCTGGTCAAATCCAAAAGCCCATTAGACGCCTGCGTTTAAATATCATTAATGGCATTATTCACTCGCACGTCTCTTTATTGCTCTGCAAACGTAGACAGCCGACGCGCGACATCATAACAGGTAGTTATGTTATGTTTACAGGAGATGTGTGTGCCATAAACCGAAGTCCAATGCAAAAAACGTCGCGTTTTGTCACGTATGGGGGACACGTTAAGGCAATATTTTGGGGCAAGAGGTGACTTAATTAGATTAACAGCGAGAAAGGTGATAACGAAGTGTCGCCGAGTCGAATGATTTTGAGCGCAAGGAATGCGCAGCTGTGAACACACGCGCAACACTCAGCGAGTTCATGTATCTCTCAAAGCACTGACAGCGACCGTCTGTGGATTATGTCAGATGGGTTTGGATCGATTCTGAGCGCTAATGGGCTTCAGCGTCTGCATAAGGGCCAATGGCGTGTTGCTCATTATTTTGTCTGGATCTATTGTTATGCAAAAAAGCGATTCATAAAAATGACCTGGATGCATTTTGAATGATCAATACGTTTTCACTCCATGAATTTGAATGCTTTTGGATATGTGATTTTGTGAGGCTTAAGGTTAAAAGTGATGGTGTAACTCTCTCTCTCTCTCTCTCTCTCTCTCTCTATATATATATATAGGCTGAATTATTAAATTTTTTTTAAAGGGAAAAATATATAAATGAGAAGCATAATGTTTTATTATTTCTTTTAAAAAAAGAGGTGACATTTTGTTTTAAAATCTTACTAATATGTGAGATATTTGAAAAAGTTTTGTCAATTTGTCAAATCAATTTTCAGGAACCTTTTTTGTTGTCGTGTGATAAGAACCCCTTTAGACAGAAAAGTAGGTAGTTAGAAAATAAAAAATAGGCCTAATTGAATAATTAAATTCAAGGTATTTAAGGTTTAAGTATTTCAGTACTTTTCCTTGTTTGTTACACCACTTTTTATGCATGAAACCAACAGGAACACAAAGATCACAAGATCTTGTGTTTTAAATTATTTCTCCTTTTTATCACCTCAAATATCCTTTTTTTCCATTACCCTTAATGCTGTTGTGCAATAGATAGACTAAATAATCCCCTGTTGTTGTTAACTGTCTTTTGGTTTGTGCACTGGTTTCTTTTGTTGGCCTCAACACTTAGCGCAATCAAAATAGAGGAACTGAATTTGCTACAGTATGAACGCTGTAGTTCATAGAGCTATATGGGCTTTAAAATGAAAGCAGAAGAAGTCTCTTTGGGAATCAATACCATTAGCTTTCTCTGTTTCAGAGCTGACTTGGCACAGAGGAGGAGACGAGTGCTGTGAAAATCGTGTCCCCTGCACAGTCATGGCCTCAAAGCTCAATCCAAATGTACTTTATGTCCGGGAGCCCCGGGAGTCCCTGACCTCTCCGGATCCTCAAGCCGAGGCGGGTGACGAATCATCGGACAGTGACGGGGAGCCAGAGGAGACCTCGCACAAACTCATCCGAAAAGTATCCACTTCTGGTCAGATTCGAGCCAAGGTAGGATTTAGCAGAAAGTAGGATTTTAGGAGATTTTGTTCACTTTTTAACCACCCCAATATTATTTTATTTAATATTTATTTATATAAATAATTTAAATAAGTTGAGTAGGTTTTTTTTCTGTGGGAAAGTTGCTGAGTCACCTGTGATACCCCGAAAGATGAAGCCCTCAATACCCATGTGTGCATATACTATCTCTCTCACACACACACACACACACACACACACACACACATATACATACATACATACATATTGTATAGTTGTAGCTGTAGTGCATATTGGACAGTCACTGATGGCTCAGAATCAGTCAATACTTGGCACTTGGCATGCTATGACTAGTATGTACCATATCAATGTCAGTTTGGACTAATGTTTATTCCTGAAAGGGCAAAAGGATATGAGACACTCATTAGCAAGCTTATTATGCTACACAAGACAGCATCTAGTCTACAGAGTGGATGCACATGTATTTTTGTTAATCAAAAGACCAAATGCTGTTGATTAATTGAGCTCATTTTGAAATTAATTTGAAGCAGCTTCTTACTGATTGATTTTATTTCCTGTCAAAGAGGGGAATTTGTTGTAGAGGTCAGTTGTTGATGAACATACTGAGGGCTACCCTGACCCTTGACCCCTCACACATACCTGTTTATTGTGTCAGCTTTGTGTTGCATTTTGATAAGATGAGAACAGTAGAATTGTTCGAATTGTTGAGCAGACAGTGTAAAATTCCCTTTATAAATGTGTATATAAAGCTATTCATGTGGGAAGAATATGGAAGCTTGTTCCATCATGGGATAAAAAAAGGTAATTGTGACCTTTTATCCCACAATTCTGAATTTTTATGTCACAATTCAGAGTTTTTTTCTCACAATTTAGAATAGTGAGATATAAACACAGAATTCTGATTTCTTTGCTCGCAATTCCGAGTTTACATCTGCCAGTTCTAAGTTTATATCTCACAATCCTGTTTGTATGTTGTTGTTGTTTCCACCACAGAATAAAAATAAAAAAGGTAATTGTGACTTTATATCTCACAATTATGAATTTATATCTCACAATTCTGACTTTTCTTCTCAGAATTGCAAGATCTAAAGATCAGATGTTAACTCGCAATTGTGACTTTAAATCTTGCAGTTCTGAGGAAAAAAAGTCAGAATTGTGAGATATAAACTCAGAATTGCAAGGAAAAAAAGTCGGAATTGTGAGATAAAAAGTCACAATTAACTTCTTTATTTTTTATCCTGTGGTAAGCTTCCATACAAGAATTAGGCTACGTTTACACGACAACGGTGTAGTCAAAAACGGAAAAGTTTTTCCCTTGCGTTTTTAAAAAGTTTCATGTATACACAACAACATTTTCAAAACGATTCGCGTTTACACATATCCGCGAAAACGGCCAAAAACTCTGTATTACGTATGCCAGGCCAGTAGTTGGTGCTGTCACCTTGTTAGTAAACTGTACCTGTTGCCATGTGTATATGATGCCTCTCCGCTGTTGGTTGTAATATTGGTGAAGTAAATCCACACTTTGCTGAAGAAGCGTTAGCAAACTCTTGAGCAGCAACAACAGTAACATGTACTCCGCCATTGATGTGTATGTTTGTTCGCGCTTGCCTTTAAAATCGACATGTACTGCGCATGTCTACATACCTAACACATACTATGCACGTGCATGACGTCACTGTTTTCAAAGATTCCCGTTTTGGGTGTTTACTGGAAATGACAACGGTGGCGTTTTCAAAAACTTTCACTTTGAAACCCGTTTTCAAAACTTTGCGTTTTCAGTCCCCAAGATGCCGTTGTCATGTAAACGAACAGGCAAAACGCATAAAACGTTTCCAGTTTTTGGCTGAAAATGTTGTCGTGTAAACAGCCCCTGAGACTGGAAGACGGACCCTTTCCAGGCAAAACGTGTAGCAGAATTTAGTTCCTAACCTGTTGTTCTCGACTCCCCCACAATTCCTATTATCCAGTTTCAGGTTCGCCTTTCCCTTCTTATTCCCATGTGAGATTCTGATAGTTTTACATGTGAACTGCAACAGTTGAGTCCAACCTGTTTTGTAGCATGAGAGTTGGGTGTCATTATAACTGGACAATGTAAGGTTATAGATCTCTCTTTCATCTTTCTTTCACTTCTGGGAAGTCGTGGCCTAATGGCTAGAGAGTCGGACTCGTAACCCAAAGGTTGCGGGTTCGAGTCTCTTACCAGCAGGGATTGTAGATGGGGGGAGTGAATGTACAGTGCTCTCTCCCACCTTGAATACCACGACTGAGGTGCCCTTGAGCAAACACTTTGGATGGGATAAATGCAGAGCACTAATTCCGAGTATGGGTCACCATACTTGGCCACATGTCACTTCACTTCACTTCATCTACAGATGGGCTTAAGCAGTCACTTAGTAACTTGCTATTTATTTCTCTGACACTGTTTGGCCTTAGCCCATTGAACAACTTTTTTACATTTAACACTCTGTTAGTGCTACTTACAGAGTGCAAAGGTTTATTTGCACTGCACTGCTACCATAACAAATCATATCACCTTTGTTGGATAATTTCTAGAAGCCTCCTTTAAAACAGATCTCAGATCAGGCCTTGAATGCCTTTAGTTCCTCTTTGTTAAACAGCTGAAAACTGACCTCAGATCAGTTTAACCATCTGGTCTGCTTAGTGTAAGCAGATCTCAAATAAGCAATGGCTTTGTGTACATGAACATTTAGATCATAGTTGTAATAAGATGAACATGATCCCAGATCAGCACATGTCAGTCATATTTATCTTGGCACTGCGGTTGATGAAATTATCAGAATATTAGTCAGTATCAGCAAGCCAATGAAGCTGAACTAATTGAATCACACAATCACACAGATACCAATTAAGTTAATGTTTTCATTTTGTCAAACAATGCTAACACTTTTGCTAATAGTTTATGTAGAAGTTCTTTGATAATTAGATTTTTGCAACCTGGAACAGTTTAAATTATTTTCTTGTACACTACTGTTCAAGAGTTTGGGGTCAGTAAGAATTTTTTTATAACTTTTATTCAAATGATTTATTAATGTGATGGCAAAGCTGAATTTTCATCAGTCATTATTCCAGTCTTCAGTGTCACATAATTCTTAAAAAAAATCAAATATGCTGATATGCTGATTGCTTACTATTTTCGATGTTAAAACCAGTTGTGCTGCTTAATAATTTTGTGGAAACTGCGATTCTTTAAGTTTTTTTTTAAGGATTGTTCAACAACAACAACAACAACAAATAGAGTTCAGAAGTTCAAATTCACTTAATAATTAGCTGCGGTGTGTGGTGACTCCCTTATTTTGTTGCGATTCAAAAATAGATCGTAACAAAAAGAAATATGAAAATTGAAATATAAAAAAATGGTGGCAAGGCCAAAAAACGTACTGACCCTTTTGAATGGTAGTTTAATTTTCATACTTAAAAATAATGCTTGATAATATCACAAATGACTTGTTTTATCTCATTTATATTTAATAGGAAATGTCCCTTGAGAGGAATCTACAAAAATTATGTCTTTGATTTTCTTTTTTATGTATACACATAAACTTTGACAGGGAATAAGGGTGTGTTTACAAGCGCTCACCATATTACTTGAGATCCATATTGCAGCTTAATCTGACCAAAAAGACAGGAAGAGACCATCTGATCAAGTTTGTTTTTGATTTATTTGCCATTTAGGGGTACATTTGCATGCAGTAGATTTTACTACAGTAATTAATTCTTCTCTGTGATGCATATGTTGTAACTGCACTACTCACAAAATCTGTGTGCACTTACATTTAGAGGCCATATAAAGCCAGTCAATCAGACTGGAAATGATGATTTTAGTCAGCGCTTGCTATTTCTGTGTGCAGCATCAGACAGTCAATAAAAGGACAGTGGACAGTCCTTTGGAGAGTCATCAGATGTTGAGGGCAGCTAATGACAGGCTAATGCTGCTTAGCTAAATTTGACATTCAGTACAGTATGTGCCTGGTGAAAAGTAATTGTGTGTTTGTGTGTGTGCTTAGATTGATGTCAGTAAACACTGCATGATTCTTCCTCTTGCTCATTAGTGATTTCCCCTTCATTAGCATACTTGTTAAACCCTGCGAAGCATTTTGAAGTGTAACATGTCATTTCAGCCTGACTGAGTTCATTTATTACCTGTTGTTGCTGTGCACACTGACATTTCAATTTGTAGAATCATAGTTAACAATGTGTTGTGAGTTTTGTGCACGTCTTCAACAGTTACCCCATATGAGTGTTTGTCGGTTCAGTTTCCACAAAAATACTAAGAAACACACCTGTTTTCAACATTGATAATAAGAAATGTTTCTTGAGCACCAAATCAGATTAGATTAGAATCATTTCTGAAGGATCGTGTGACTTAAAATTCAGCTTTGCCATGTCAGAAATAAATTGCATTTTAAAATATATAAAAATAGAAAACAGTTATTTTAAATTGTCATAATATTTCACTATAATACTGTTTTTACTTTAGTTTTCATCAAACAAACACAGCCTTGGTGATTTTTTCAGAAACATTTAAAAAAATCTACGAATTATTGATTAGCAGCAAATTAGGAGTTTATTAAGGGAAAACTCTTAGTTAATAGTGAATGTGGTTCCCTATTCTGAAGTGTTACTCATTTCAGATAATGTGCACAGTATAGATATACTGCATTCTACTTTACAAAACAGTAGGTAATATGCCATTCCAAACATGCCTTGTGGGTTTCTGTCTATGATTATGTTGATGATGACAGGATTAGTTCATAAGAGGAGACTTGAGAAATAAGTGTGTGCAGGGCTCAACAAATAATGTTTTGCGAAGTCTGCTCAATTGTGCTGATTTAAATATGCCACCAAGGTTACATTACCTTGCTGGATAAAATAGATGATTTGTATAGGGCTAACAAATTGAAATTCTTATTGTTGAACTTGTATAGACAGAAGAATGAGATACAGTAAACAGAGGAGGAAGTATGCAGGGATCTTACATATGTGTTCGTGAATTAGGAAAAAGAAGAGAGGAACAGTAATGCGTGTACAACGTATATCCTGTAACAGGTTTCCTCTGAGGGTCTCATATATCAGTGCGCACTGTCAATACTTTCTCTGTGTTAGATGGCCCTATTCTCCTTCTTCCTGTCCAAGGGGTAAAGAATTACATAAGACTATCTCTCCATCTCTCTCTCTGCCCTGTTTGTTAGTGCCCTCATTAATTTTGTGTGCAGAAACTGGAGGCAGGCAAGAAGGAAAAGTATGCGTGTTGTTGAGTTTTGTGTGAGTTAGCTGAGAGACAGAGTGTGTCCATTCAACCCATTTGCTGTAAGGCAGAATGACACAAGACAAATTCAGCCGAAGTTTAAGGGGAGAAAGGGCAGAATTCCATAACAACTAGTTTCTCCTCTAGGTAGCGGACTAAACGAGGCTGTGACCCCACCAGACCAGTGTTCAGCATTATTGCCATTTTCACTACAAGAATGAGTCTGACTACAGACTACAGAAAACTGCAACCTGTTTACTATTTTGTCTTCTAAAGAAAGAGGTCTGATACAAAACCAACATTTTATGTATTCAGATTTGAAAATCTGTAAATGTGTGAGCGGATGTCTCTTATAGAAAAGCAGGAAATGCAAGGTGTCATTTTTAAGGCCAGTAGCAAGACTACATAGGACTGAAAGATGTAGCAAAATTTAGTCAAGGACCAAGCAAAACAACCTTCTAGTAAAAAAAAAAAAAAAGGAGAAGTGAAGGGTGCACTCACTGTGAAGGAGGGTGTGATACTGAGGAAATAGTAAATATAACTTTATTTTTTTTTTAGGTTGATGTTGTTTATGGTGATGTCATTTGTCATAGGAATCACCATTTCTGTTTTTACACTATTTTTTGTCTTTTTTTGTGTGCAAAGGGTCATTTTACAGTATAGTTGATATTGTATTTTTAATTGTTCATCCTCATTTCCTCTTTTTACATTTAGATTAGATTTACATTTGGCGGCGTCTAACACTCACTTAAAAGTTCATCTTTAAAATCACAAATAATTTAATAACTGTTAATTGTAAACTTTATCATCTCAAAATTGTATTTCTTCATGCTGTACATTATAATGTTTTGATGCCTATTTTCACTTGTAACTACTGATTTTATTGTTAAGTATTTTATTTTTAATTTATAGGCAAAATAGTATATAATTTTAATATCAGTGCATCCCTAGACATCAATATGTTCTTGCTGTTTTTAGTGGTCTGCCTTAGAAAACGTAGCAGTGCAAGACAGTTTTCTTAGGTGTCTTTTGAGAAGACTAGAAAATTCAGACCATGTGGATGTTGAAGGGCGCTGTGAATGTTTCTTGAGCTCCTGGGTGTTTCTGTTTGAACGTTCATGTGGATGATACTGAAGACCAACTGTATTCAAGGGTCATGGTGTGTGTGTGTGCAAAACCCCTGTAGAATTGCATGAGGAAATGGGTAGTCTCATATGTCTACAAATGACCCTGTGTTTTTTCCCTGTCTTGTGTGACCTTATGTGGTGACTGAGAGTAACTCACAGTGAGTTTAGTCTCAACCCATCACTAATGGCTGTTTAATGGTTTGGGTAACACGAGATTTTATCATTTTGGATGGCCAAGGTCTGTGCCTTTTAGTGATTGTCTGTTTTCTGGTATCACCTGATAAACTATGTCAAATATGTCCAAGACTGAAAGAATACAGCTGTGACTGAATTCTCAGACTGCTGAACTTTCAAGAAACTATCAAACCCCTGTCTTTACTCCACTTATTTTGTCTAAACTGGCTTTTTAGCTTTGGGATATATAGACAGGATGTCATAATCACATTAGAATAACTGCAGAACCTTGTTTTCTAATTAACATCACATTATGTTTTATGGGCTGTCCGATAAGTTGATTGTCTTTAATAAGTTAAAAGTAATTAGAAGCAAAGACAGCCTGTATTTCTGTATATCTGTCTCTCATCTCGTTCACCAGTAGACTTTAAGCCCCTTTTATATTGATTCTGATTCTGATTCTGTGGGTCCCTATTAGGGCTGTGCGATATAGACAAAAAAAAACTATCGCGATTTGACTTTGATCAATTTTGCGATATCGATTTTAATCACGATTTTGACACACACAGACATGCTTTACAGTCATTAATGCATTCAGTGTGAATTTGAAATATATTTCCAAAAGAAAACCAATTAGAGCTTTATCAAAAAACTATAACATGTCTCTAGAACAGACATAAGGCAAAATAATCACTAAGTAAAGGTGTAACAAAATGTCTCTAGAATAGGCATATGGCAGAAAAAAATAAAAAATCCTGTGTCCAGGGATTTTTTTTTGCCATGCATTGGTCATAGAGCTCTTTGTGATTGTAGATGTTGAACTAGATTTGTTGCGCCAAGTTCACACGTACTCCGTCTGCAGTGCGTATACAGTATGTGTATGCGGTGCAGAAGCAGCACTGACTCATTTTGCTTTCGCACAGGACGTGTTTGCAGTCCGCTCCTGATCCGCGGCTGTTTACCACAAACACAATATTTATCCATTATTTTGATTTCAAATACATTGTTACTTAAAATGCTTTTTCAGCATTGTGGTTCTCTTTTATCACAGTACAGTAATAAAATCTTTCATAGACATTCACTTTTAAACTCAATAAATATAACTTTGTTTAACAACCACCACGAGTGCCATCTATTATTGCATTATCTAAAAGTGCACTTTTCCTTGTTTTAAATCTAGCCAAAAAGCCATGTGTTGACTGTGAAACAGTAGACTTTAATTATATGCATTTATGGTGTAATTACTAAATTTCCATGTCAATCCATGATAATTTTTACTGCGAATAATGCGCTGCCACTTTAATTCAGCGCATGCAGCACAGCAAAAATAGACTCAGTGCGGAAACGATCGCAGCCTGACTGCTGCAGCCGCACCTCTCCTGGAGCGCACTGCCTGACCGCAATCGCGTGCAGTGTGAACGCTCTGATCCGTTAACATGGGTGCGGAGTGTGTGAACCTGGCGTTACGTTTCTATGCCCGCCCGGTCTGTTCTGTTCTCGTGCTCCATTTAGGCGCGCTGCATTCTGATTGGTTCGGATAGCATACTGCGGGGAGGTCGGGGGCGCCGGAAAATCGTGCTATAAAGCGATTTAGAAATCACGCAAGCTCAAATCGCGATTTTATGACGATTTTGATTAATCGCACAGCCCTAGTCCCTATAGAGAAAGACAGCCTCAAATACATTATTGCAAAGAACAAAGAGAGAGAACAGGATCAGAGCTTTCAGAAGACTTGGAGTAGTAGGATACAAATCATATGGACTGTGTTGTTTTCCTGGCCACTATCAGCAGAAATAATAACAGCATATGGATTTTGGAATGACATGAGAATGAGTAAATAATGAGTATAAATTAACCATTTTTGGTTGAACCGAACCCTAACTCCAAAGCCCTTGAAACTTCTGGTCATTTATCTTTTGCTTTACTTTTTGCATTCACCTTGTAGTACCTGTGTCATCTCTCTTTTTTATTCTCTCCCTTGTTTGTCTTTCTTTCTCGTCTCATCCCTTTCTTTTTCTCTCCCTCTCTCTCTTTCTAGGTTAAATTTGAAAACCTAATTAGAAAAGCACCGTCCATCATTGCCTTGACAGTCCATTAAGTCAATGGAGCGGAGAGAGGGAGAAGAGGGGAGAGAGAGATAGTGAGACAGTGAGGGAGGGAGAGAGAGCGAGGCCGACAGAGGCCTGAAGGATCTCTGGGTTGTCCAGAAGGTTCAGAGGGGACAGAAAGACTGCACAGCATTTAAATAACAGGACTAGCTGTCAGAAATTGTCTGTGTGTGAGAGAGAGGGTGAGATAGAGAAGATGGCAGTGTTTGTGTATGTGTTAAACAGAGGAGCTGTTTACTAATGTAAAGTTTTATAACTAAAAATGAAGAGCACTAAGGAATTTCGTAAGGAAATTAATGATTGCAGTCTGATTTCCTAATATTTCCATTAAAGATTCTTTTAGTACTTTTGAGAAAAAACTAAATTGTGAAAAAGTGAAATTGCATTGCCAAATGATGACATCATTATTGCAAAATGTTTATATAGACTTTTTACTGCTTTTTCATGTAACAGTTGTTTTTCAAAGCGTAATTGCAGTCGCAAAATTGGGCACAGCTATATATTAAAAGTGTTAGTTCACCCAAAAATGAAAATTCTGTCATTAATTACTCACACTCATATCGTTTCAAACCCGTAAGACCTTCGTTCATCTTCGGAACACAAATGAAGATATTTTTGATGGAATCTGAGAGCTGTCTGACCCTGCATAGACAGCAACGCAACTGAAATGTTCCCATTCCCAAGTCCAGAAACTAGCAAGGAGATCTGTAAAATAATCCATGTGACATCAGTGGTTCATCTGCAATTATACGAAGATACGAGAATACTTTTTGTGCGCAAAAGGAAAAAAAACGACTTTATTCAACAATTCGTCACCCTGTAGCGCCATTTTGGAGTATCCGCTGGACGTAAACAATGTATGTTGTTCTGTGTCAGCTGCGTCACGCCGGATGTGTTTCCTACGTTGTTGTGATTTGATTTGAACAAAAACAGCGTATCCGCATGGCACAGCTGACAAAGAACAGCATACGTTGTTTATGTCCAGCTGATATTCTCCAAAATGGCACCAGGGTGATGCGGAGGAAACTAAGTCGTTATTTTTTTTTTCTTTTGCGCACAAAAAGTATTCTTGTATCTTCGTATAATTACGGTTGAACCACTGATGTCACATGGATTATTTTACAGATCTCCTTGCTACTTTCTGGACTTGGGAACATTTCAGTTGCGTTGCTGTCTTTGCAGGGTCAGACAGCTCTCAGATTCCATCAAAAATATCTTAATTTGTGTTCCGAAGATGAACGAAGGTCTTACGGGTTTGAAATGACATGAGGGTGAGTAATTAATGACAGAATTTTCATTTTTGGGTGAACTAACACTTTAAATAATGGTGCTTAAACCAAAATGTAATGTTCATCATTCATTCTTCCTAAAGTGCTTGAAAAACAATTTTGGGAATCAGGTGGTGTTTTTTTTACACTGCATGTTTTTGATTCACTATCTTAGCTTTACGTTAACTTCAGTTAACAGTTAGCTATTTGTTCATGAATCAGTTGAACTATACTGGTCATGCTGTAGGTTTTTGATTTATTAAAAAGAACCAGCTCATAAGAGTCATTCTTTCTGGAAATGTGACACTGGTCGCAGTGTATTTTATCGATTCACTAAAAAGAACAGGCTCATATGAGTCATTTGTTCGTTTGTGAATCATTATACAATGGTCACAATGGTAGCTGTGTCTCATTTCGAGGGCTGCAACTTCCAGAGGTTGCATTTTTTGGCCGCATATGTCATCGAGGCTGTCTGATTTCAGAAAAGTAACTTTAAAAAAACTATTTACAATTCTATTTATAATTCAATTCAATTATATTCTATTTAAAACTATGTATAATTCTACATTAGACTGCCAAGTAATACCTTCTGTTGTAGTTTGACTTTCTTTCTTTTTCTTTCTTGCTTGCTTGCTAGCATTAGTGAGTGGCGCTAAGCGATGTAACATAGATTAAACAGTGGCGCACATGTACCAAATGCTTTTTTCCCTCATCTTCCTTTCTGTTGTTTTCATTCTGCTGGGCCCATAAGTGATCCACACACACAAACACACACACACACACACACAGTCCTTCATCCTCCAGAGAAAAGTCTACCATAATGAGCTCTCTCTTTCTCACATTATGAGGGCACATGCATGAGAGAGACAGGTGGTAGAGAGAGCAGAGGACAAGTGAATGAGAGGCACAGATGAAGCAGGTAGCTTTTAGTTCTGTTCCAGTTGTCACAGCTGCCCAGGGCAAACCAGCACATGCTGTCTACTATGCATTTATCTTAACAAGGTGCAATAAACTGACAAGAGATAAGTCAAATCTCTCCAATCTGTTTGTGATTTGTCATTTATTTGGTTTCTTTTTCTGTCATGTCGAACCCAGAGTGAAATCTCATTGGTTCAAACACATAGCTGTACAGTATATAAAACATGAAGTATGTTTTGACTGAAAATATTATATGCTGGAAACTTCACTGGACACAAGCCTCCATTGAATGAGTGAAATTAGCCCAGTCATAATGTTTAATGTGTGTCTGTGAAAAAGAGGAAGAATGAGCTACTGGGTTGTTAGGATGATTGATAGTGTGTGTCATTTTCCATCTCTTTTCTTTGCTAATGAAGACAGATAGCACATGTCATAACACAGCATCAGTTATGACGAGCACACGGACGCGTGCTTAGCAGCAATAGCACCTCCAGTCAGGACAAAATGGAAGCCATCAGGCCATGTTGACGCCCACTCACGTTCTCTCATCTATTCATTTAATCGTTTCAATGAAGAAAACCGAAGCAGGAAGGAAGTCTACTTCTGTGTTTCCTCTTTTGGCACTCTCTGCATTTCAGAGCATGTTTTTTGCCACTAAAAATAGCAGCAGAGGGTTTTGATTCACACTACACACGCCACAAAACAGGAAGTTTTGCCACTAAAAATAGCAGCAGAGGGTTTTGATTCACACTACACACGCCACAAAACAGGAAGCGTCCAGGGGTTTACTTCAGTCAGGACAGTGTAGCACTACTTAGACAGAGTTCAATCAGATTATTATTTTTTTTGATCTGTCACCTTTTTAGCAACATTGGATGGATGTTTCTTTCTTTCTCTCTCGCTCTCTCTCCTCAGATCTATTGATTATCACAGACAGTTTTACCAGTATGAGTAATGCTCTCGCAGGGAAACTGATTCTAGGTCAGTTATGACTGTAGCTCAATCATTTTTCTCAAATGTTATTAGTATGTATACATCACTGGTTCCATACAGTATACATTGGGGTTGCACGGTTTTCTTATTCTAAAGTTGTATTGCTGTGCCCAAGCATCAAAATACCAGCAGTGCCTCAGTATTTACAATTTATTTAGTATTTGGTAATTAGTTACAATAGTATTTAGTTAATAGTGCATAATAGTATGTAGTACAAACGGTAGTACCGTGATTCATGGTAATGCATTTTTGCATGCAGGATGTGAGAGTGCAACAGAACAGAATGAAACAATGCAGGAATTCAAAAACAAACTCCTTTTAATTTTATTGGTGTATTGTTGAATACACAAAAAACACAAGCAGACAAAAACATTTGCCTGATGTATCTGTACATAAGCCAGCAATTAAAAATATCCTATGTGGAAAATAACAATGTGAAAGCGAACTGCACGAGCACCTACTGTGATGAGTTCAGTGGACTTTAGGAAGGTTTGGGATTATCAGCTTTGCTCACATTCATTATTGCAAACATTACTGTAAACAAAGTCTACCCTTAATTTTCTGTGAAAATCTATTGCAATGCTGTGTGAAAATAAAGAAATCATAACATACATTCAGAACTATATTATTTTTGTATAAAAAATTTAAGTAAAATTGGTGATCCACACAATTATAGAGGTTCACTAAAAGCTACATCTTTGTACAATATTTACCTTTAAATGAAACATTTTAGTACCTCAAAGGTACATATTAGTATTTTAAAACTACATATATTAGTACCTAAAGTGTACATATTAGTACCATTTGAAAGGGAACTGCCCCGCAGTGACAGGTTGGTACCTTTTTCCTGATTGTACTACTTGATATCATTATACTTTAGCTGATAGTACAACCCTAGTATTAACAGTTTCCGATTCTTCTGTCCTTGTAAACAGGTTATGAAAAAAGACATCTGAGATCAAAGATCTGCACTGTTCTCTGAAATATAGGCACAGGGGGTCTGAAACGGGGAAAACTAGGCGCCATAACTGTTTTGTGGGTATGGGCAGTGAGAGTAATATGCTTCTGATGATGATAATCTACACATTCATGCAGGCCAAAAGCTGAGAGAGAGGTAGCAACAGGGAAAAATTAGTCATTCTTTTTTACACCGTCACTCTGGCCAACTTGAGGGGTTTTAGAGGAGAGAGAGACAGACCTCTTCTCTAATCAAAGGCCATTGTTCTGTGCCCGGCTCTTGTCAAATCTGGAGCGGTCCAGTATAAAAGCTCTTAGAGGTGATCACATGCATCAGCACTGCACCAAACAACACTGCAGTGTAAACAGAGGACACACGCAAGCCTTGCTCACACACACACACAAACCACTTTGAAAACCTAAATTCAGACTGAACACACACATTTGAGCACAGAAGCATGCAAGTTGGATGTATGATCTGGATTCAGAGAGAACCACACCAGTTTCTTGATTGATGTTTAGATTAGTCTGATTTGAACATATGCAGCAATGCAAACTGCTTTAGCAATGTTAGGTCACCCATTACTACATCAGTGACATGTTGTTAAAATAGAGCTGTTTGGGTTGTGAGGTGGAGATCAGCGTTTCTATATCTGGGCCATTGTCATCAGTACATGAAGGAAGTGGTTTTTGGTTTCATTTGTAAAGAAGTTTCATATTTGTTCTTCTTTCTCTCTTTCTCTTGTTTTCTCTCTCTTCCAGTAAGCATTGATAGCAGGTCAGTCATTTTTACCCTGGTGCAGGTCTATTTGTGGCTGTGGTCAGGTCTGCAGGAAGATGGTTTTAGTGTGCTTGTTATTTCCTGTGACGTTCATCAGAATCAAGTCCAAAAGTGATCATACTGAGAGACGCATAGAAAGATAGAGAGAAAGATTTGGCTAGATAAGAGAAACAGACTGAATGCAAGCGGGGTGCTGTGACATGGCGGTCAGATTTCCCAGAATGCCACTGTTGACGGGAGGTGTGAAGTAGCACAGGGTTTGCTTATCATGCCTAATGCATAGAGCGAATACGATTACATGATATACTTAAAACTTAATGCAGATGTTTAGTAATAGGTACACATTAAGCTCAATTGCCTTACTTTAGCAGTTTTCCTACTTTACCTGTATTCACCTTGTAGGTGAAATAGGGGTGTGCGATATTGACAAAAAATTATATCTCGATATTTTATGGGATTTTATCGATAACGATAATTAGACGATATTTTGTTGAGTGTGTTATTGTGCTGGTACCTTAGGGACTGCCGAAAGAAGAAAGCTGATCTATGGTTTTAATATCGTCAATTCTGTGTGGTGGTCAGTTCATACTGATAGAAATTAATCTTTTCCAATAAGTTTAAACTGATTTTTGCATTTTATGGGCATGTTTACCTTTATAAAGCAATTTTTTCAAGTGTCCATTATCTTTTGAGTCAAATTCTTACATTTAATCAGTGAATTAGAATAATGAGACATTCGGGCTGTTACTGAGCAAATTAAATCCACACAGAAGCTGCATCTGAAGCGGCATTTAGATGTGTTTACACACATGTATTTTGTTTAATGCAAGACATGAATGAATTTAACCGGCAATTACAAATGCATAAATAATGTTTTGATATATTAAACATAAAACGTTGAATACTGATATTTGAAATGATTTAAAACATGAAAAAAATAAAAAGAAGTTTGAAATAAACCGCCCGCAGGTGGCAGCAAACACTGTTTAATAGTGAGTCATTGCGATTGAACCGAATCATTTAAACGATTGACTCATTCAAGAACGAAACAGCGTCATGTTGCTCAGAGACACAAAACAGGGCTGTGGCTGTATTCGGGATGATTTTTGTTGGCAAAATAGAGCAAAAACAAGCAATATGGTGTCTAAAACGTAAGTCTCTTAATGAGCTTATTATGTTTATTGAATTAAATGTCACATTTGTAATCATGGTAATTTTTGGAAAAAACGGCACTCTTCGTGTGAAATTGAATAACTATATGAAGTGGTATAAATATATAAATTTTCTGCCCCACGTCTAGATTTTGTGTTCATTTTAAATGTGTTTTAATAGACTAAATCATGCAGTGAAAGAAAACACACTAAATGCGCACATGCACTAGTCTAGACTTCATGTAATATATGCGTGCGCTCTGTAGGGATGTTTTGAATGGTTTTTGCAAAATACTCGATAATGTCAAATCGCACATCGTTAAAACAACAATTACGATATTATCGCAGGCGATATATATCGCACACCCCTCAGGTGAAACGCTAGTGGCTCTGTGTATTCTGGATGACCGCCAGAGGCGGTGCTAAGTAGTGTTAATTTTTAAATTAGTCTTAGTCCTGGTGTCAAATATACTTTTTAGTTATTATCATTGTGGCGAGTGGGGGCGGGGCCGAGAGCCATGGGAACAGAGTGAGGCCGGTGGAGTAATTGATAATGAGCGAACAAAGGGAGAGAGAACAGGCTGGACTTATTCTCCTCTTTCACTGTCGTCATTCCTCCTTTTATCCTTCCGGAGCTCCGCCGTGGGACTCGAGACCGGTGAGTGGTGCAGTTGTCTCTCATTATCAATTACTCCACCAGCCTGCTCCGTTCCCACGGCTCTCGGCCCCGCCCCACTCATCACAATACGTTTTAGTCATACGTTCCCTGTTTAGTTGACACATGTCTGGCATTTTCGTTCTAGGTTTAGGAATGACAGCTTTCATCCACCCCAGTTTCGTCCTAGTGATAATAGCTCCACTGATTCACCCAACGTTTTGTGCTCACAAGTAAAAATCGAAAAAGATTGTGTTATTTTGAAGTTTTTTTTTTTTTTTTTTTTTTTACCTTTCAGGTTATTGCCCTTTCCACACTAAGCACACTCAATAGCATGGTGGCGTCATACACCATGGTGTATTTTACCCTCATCTAGTGTACTGATTTATTATAGGCTATTTAATATATTAATTGATATCAAAGACTTAGATATGCACTCTCTCGGTCTACATTATAAAAAATGGCAAAAACTAACACAAATATATTTTAACAGTAAAATTCTAATAGTAATTTCAATAATTCAAATTGCAAAATAATGTTTCTCTATTAAAACAACAGCACTTGAGTAAAGGCGTTTATTCAGCAAACACAATCGCAAACAAAATAGTTGAGATATCATGACAGAACACAGACTGGTTGAATGACACTTTAATTTAAGCTAAACATCTCAAACGGAGATTGCTAGACTTTTACTTTTTTGTCGTGTTTTCAGATCATCGTCGGCACATCCGCAATGAAGAACGAGTGCATGCACATGGCAATGCATGTTGATATAGTCACAGTTATCATTATTGACCTGATTGTCATCTCATCATTGTCTCATCCTAGTCATTTTTCGTCTTACTTTTCATTAATGAAATTAATACTAGCCTAAGCACTAGTGGATAATCACTGCGCCAGCTAGATAGGTCGAGAAAGAAATACCTAACAGTCATGTCATGATGTAGTCTGAGATGCAAGGGTATAAACCACAGCAGTTTGATGACCAGCCTCGGAATGCTTTCCTCCTGACCGCCATAGGCGGTGCTGAGCACCAGTGGATGACACATACCAACTCAGTCATGAGGAATGCCACCCCCCTGCAAAAATCAAATGCTCCAGAAGGACTGCAGAACTCACCTCATGGGAAGTAGCCATGTTGACCTTGTAAAATCATGTAAAGGTACATGGAGAGGACCAGGTAGCAGCTGCACAGACCTCCGCCGGTTAAACTCCCCATAAAGCTGCCCAGGATGAAGAGACAGCCCTAGTAGAGTGACAAGTAACGCACACTGGTAAAGGCAGGTTAGAATTATTATACGCTAACTTTATCACCTTGACAATCCAACGTGACAGTATTTGCTTAGACAAATGAGCGCCCTTGCATACCTCACCATAACAGACAAATAACTGATCTGTCTGTCTAAAAGAAGCCGTAGACTTAACATAGCACCTCAAAGCTCGTTTTAAGACACAGAAGATGAGACCTCCCCCTGCCTGCATCGGAGGGAGAAAAAGGAGGTTGAAAAGCAGCCAGATGAATAGACTGATTCACAAATTGTTGTGACAAGACCTTAGGGAGGAAGGCCGGATTAGGCTGAAGAATGACCCCAGAATCCTCTGGTAACCAGCGTAAGCACAATTCACTCTCTGACAGGGCATAAAGCTCACAAACACATTTAACAGAAGCAATGGCTAACAGAAAAGACACTTTCCAGGACAACAACTTAATATCCTTCAAATTGTGGTGTAGAAAGAAACTCCAGAACAAGCAGCAAGTCCCAAACAGGAAAAGGAGTAAAACGAACAGGCTTTAAATGCCTTGCTCCCTTCAAAAAACTACATACAAGGTTGTGAGACCCCAAGGATGCACCATCGACAGGGGCATGATATGTAGATATGGCAGCAACATAAACTTTTAAGATAGAAGCTGCCTTGTTGTCATAGACATAGACAACAATAGATGCTGCAAAAACTCAATACTTTTGGCACAGTGCAATGAACTGGGTCAAGTCCTTGATCCCCACACCAAGATGAGAAAATCCTCCAACAAGCAGCATAAAGCTGTTGTGTTGAAGGAGCTAATAGTGTTCACTACTGCTGGCTCACAATCAGTTAACTGAGAAGTGGACCCACTGGCCAAACCCAAAGCTGAAGACGAGCTGGATCTGGGTACCAAACACGACCCTTCAGCTGAGAAAGGAGGTCCTGTCTGATGGAAAGCTGCCACGGCTCACCCTGTAACAGACTTAGAAGAAGAGGAAACCATGGCCTGGCTGGCCAACGAGGTACCACTAAAAGCACCTTGTGTTTGGACAGGAATATTCGGTGTAGGGTCTCCCATAGAAGTTGAAAAGGAAGGAACGCGTACAACAAGCAGATCAGCCACTCGTGAGCTAACGCATCCTATCCCAATGGCTGGATGCCTCGGCTTTCGCAAACCACCAACGGCAATGTGTGGTTAGCTCCCAGGCTAATAGATCAACCTCTGCCTTGCCGAACCATTTCCAAATCAGCTGCACCACATCTGGGTGAAGCTTCCATTTGTCAGGAAGCAGTAGATTCCTGGACAGAGCATCCGCCACTTGATTGACCGATCTTGGGAGATAAACTGGCTTTAATGAAGTCATTCAGCCCTGAGACCATCTGTGGATCTTGCGAGTTAGTTGTAAAAACACAAGAGACCTGGTGCCACCCTGGTGATTTCAAATGAAATACTGATTTGATAGGAAGTGTTGTAGTTCTAGATACACCGCCTTCAGTTCTAGAATGTTGATATGTTCTAAGGCCTATGTAGCGTCTGGACCAATCAAACACACAATTTTTCATTTGATTTAACAAATCAGTTATTCATTAGATTAACAAAACGTTCACAGACCCCTCACCCAATAAACATAATGGGTGCCAAGTTGTCTGTGAACAGGCCCAGGACCCTGGTTACCATGGCAACCGTGACACCAGATACATTTACGACCTAATGGCATGTTGGGAAACATTTTTCTCACTACAATTTCCATAGGAAATCTACAGTGCACAGTGGAAAAAATTGCCCTTCTTAATTAATTAATAGGAAAACCGTTTTGAATGAACACAATACCTTCAATTGTTATAGTAGTGCTGTCTGTATATATTGTTGTATGTAGACTAGTTTATGCATGCTTTGATGACCCACCATTCATGTAACTACTATAACGTGTTTGGTCTCTATGAATTTCCGTATTCGGAGTGATCTAATTTACGAGTGTATATTGTATGTTTCTACTATGACAACATATAGTGTTCTAAGAATCTTATAGTTTGTGCATATTAACACCCAAGCAAATACATTTGCAAATTACCATTCTTAGAGACAAAGGGTCGTAAAACCCTCCAGCAATGGCAACCTCCCGCTTGGAATTTCTGCCCTTATCATTGGACAAGCCCATCTTGAGAGGCGCGGATCTTCGTTAGGACTTTAACCCTCTGGGGTCTGAGGGTGTTTTTGGGCCCTGGAGAAGTTTTGACAGGTTTTGTGCTTTTTTCAGTTGCTAATAAACAATTTAATGACTAAGTTTAGTAGCACCACAATCAGCACAAACTGGGCTACAATAAAACATGAGCAGCATGAAAATAGCCCACATGTTTGTGTTTTTGAGAAAACAAAGTTTATGCATGCTTAGTGAAAAACAAAAAATTTAAAGTCACTGAAATAAGGCCATAAAACACACACAGAACATTTGTTCACAGGACTATTGAGAACAGGATCTTGAAGTCTAGAATTTTTGCTTCAGAATGATGTGAAAATCATATTGTTTACTCACTCACAGAAAACAATTATATTGATTTAAATTTTCTAAGACATTTTTTGTGTAGAAAAGGAATATGCGATGGGGCGTGAATGGTCCTGTATACTGATTTGATTCACACCTGAGAAGACAAAGGCCGGCATAATGAGCTGCATAATGAGCTGTCAGGTGTGTGACTGAGAGGGAAGTGCTACAAGAAATAATGAGGAAAAAAGAATGTATCTATTTTTTTGTTTGTAGTTTATTTAAGAATATATATAACTATCACATCATTTCGGGAGTGTGTGCATCACATGGTCTTATCTGTGGTCCAGGCTCTTGTGCGGGGCAGGAATCTCAGAGCCTGTGGAACATGTCAATGTCAGTCTCTGGTTTCCATGACCAAGACGGCTGCTTATTTGCTTTGGCTCTCTTAGCAACAGGTTCTTTTGCACTGTTATTCTCACATCTGAAATAAAAAACCAGCATGCTGTTTACACAAACTACATTATTAACATTATTATGATGTTCACTGATACTAGTACTAATTTATCTAAACAAAGAACACAATTACCACATAGCAAACATATTTAACCACAAAGTAACTAAATCAAATGAAAGTAACATCTGTAAAATAGTGAATGCACATTCTGAACGAGTGTGAAAAACTGGAACGGTGCCTTCCTTGGAGCAGATGCAGGAGGAATGCAAAGGTGGTGTCACTCCCCCCAGTACCTTAGTATTAGTATGCAGACTTACATGAGGGGTGGGAAAACAATGCTATTATAAAACATTTTAACACTATCACAACAAAATAAGATTAAACCCTATTCTTGGAATTACAAATACTATACTGTGCACTTACTCAGTAGGATTATCCAGCAAACTCAAAACTGAACGACGTGCGTGTGCCTTTCTTGTGCAAGATGCAGCCACAGTCCTAAACGACAATTAAAACAGTTTCAAACATTGCGCGTCATGACTCCATAAGGACACAGGTATAACACATGCAAAATATTTACACCAGAGCAGATATCCGTGAACAGAAGCTTAGTTACATTCATAAACACAAGCATGCTTTGCATGTAGGCCTATACAATCCAAAAACTATCATTATAAACATGTATGGCTATATTCATGAACAGAGAATATCCTATCACAGTAAAGTTTTGACTAATCATTCTTACTGACATTAGGCTAGTAACATTATAACTCATATTACTTTTATATCATATTTCTGTCTGTTATAGAACATAAAAACATCCTGGCATCGTGACATTTAGATGCTGTGAATGAAACTTCATAATGTTTCACTTGATTATACATTTAGTCAGGAATTATAGTTTGGAGAATGTCTAACTAGTAAAATGTGTACAATTTATGTGAAAACTAATACAAGTAGGTTAATAAAAAAGACTTACTCATGTTTTTTCCTGAGGTAATCCAAAGCTTCTTGAGGTGAATTCTGTCTTATTCCTCTCAGCGCGACGCGAACAGTAAAACTTGGTCTTGCTGCTTTGTTTGCTGTGATGTGGGCGTTTACACGCCGCGCGCTTCACGTGGATGATTATAATATCAATAGCGCGCTCAGCGCGTGGGCGTGGTCACATTAGAGATAATGAAGGGAGATGTGAAAAACTGGACATCGCGTTGGTTTCATATGGATTACTTTATCACAGAATATTTGCTTTCGATAAGACTTGCTTAGTTTAATAGTAGACATGTCAAGCTTTCTATAGATAAATCTCTCATGTCTCTTTGTTGAGTATTTCCTGAGTTTCAGTTCATTTTAATGACGCGTTTCTAAATAAAGATCACGCAGACCAAGGCGGCAGACAGCACACCCTGTTTGTTTTCTTTATTTTATAAATGCACAAAGTTCTGTTGTTATTATGTGTGTATACAAATAAAAGTAGACCCTTTACAGATTCGATTGATGTATTGCTCTTATCTGTAAGATCAAAACTGAAAGTGTAATTTAAGTTATTTTCGGTGTTATCAGGAGAAGATGCCTCAAAACGCGTATCCGCGTTAATCGACCTCAGAGGGTTAAAGGCCGCACTTCAGTGATCCGCCCGAGTCGGTGGTTCGGGTTAGATTCTAAGATGAAGACATGAACTAGAACTCTCCTGCAACCCGCTAAGTTCGTGCCAGGCCTCGGGCCTAGTCTTTCCATTCATCAAGATCATCTGACTCAAAACTGGTTCTTTTCATCAACCAAATTCAGCAAGATCCACGTGAGCCTTCAGACTGCATCAAGCCTCTCTTTCAGACAGACGAGACGTGCAGTATTCAAAAACTTAGTCTTATTACTGATACCATTAGGTACATTTGAACCTTTTACAAGGTGTGTTGATAAGAATCTGATGTCTCCTTCAGGCTGTAGATCTGCTGAATAACAAATGGTACCATAGTTTCATATTCTTATTTTCTCTTCTCGCTACTGCGTTAAGCTTTAACCCTTTCCTATACCAACTGTATGTGTGTGTGTGTGTATGTGTATGTTGGACCAGTTTAAGTGTTTATGTAGTTAATAAAGTCTTACTTGTATCACACTTGACATTGTTCATTGTTTGCTCATAACTGGAGTCACTTAATCATGCAGATTTATGCTACAAGCTCTTTGTAGAATGTACAGTAAGAAAGTTATTTCCCTTAACCAGGAAATAAATTAACGTTCTTAGAATTGACAGACAGTTGACACTGAGAGGTCAGCTAAATATCTACAGATCTAAAATATTCATAATTAATTATAACTAGTTATGATTAATTATTCATATTTCCCCATGAGCTGATACGCTACAGCCTCCTTTGTTGACCAGCGACCACCAATCCCCTCTGGTTCCATGTTGCCCCCCATCCAGTGAAGCATCGGTTGTGATCACTTCTCGACGAGAAGGCACCATCCCTAGTGCAGGGCTCCAAACAAAAAAATCGAGTAAGGAGCCATTGGCTCCTATAAGAAAAAATTTTAGGCACCAAATTATTTTTTTAGGTGCCACAGAATAAATGTGTTTTATTTATTTTATTATTTTTTAACATTTCAATCATACATTCATGTGATTATGTCTCATCTTTTCTTGAAATTATCAGCATTTGAATCTATCTTGTAGATGACCTGGGAACTAAGATTAACTTAAAGTGGGAATTAAACATCTTTTCCAACTTGAAATATATAGTCACAAAGAATTGTTCATGACACAGTATCTGTACAAATAAGACCATATGGACCATAAGCATCACTTGGCCACTGAGTGTAGTTTGGGCTCCTCCTCAGTGCATCCTATAAGTGTTGTCATATGTCTTTCACACATTCAGTCTGTTTTTCTTCATTAGTAAAATGCAATTTTGTAGGAGGAGTTGAATCATGTAGACAACAGATTAAGTAAAATATTAATATCCAATAGCACATAAATATAGCAAAATGCTCTTCTTTATAGTTATTTTTCTAGCTGACTGATGAGCTTATGGAAACCGAATGGTTATTCTGAGGTAAATGTATATTACGTTGCAATGTTTACAAGCATTACACGTTTTTTGCAGTTTGAGCTTTTACATGAGACATTTCAGTAAGTTGTACTGTAGGCTTTCTTATAAAATAGGCTATGTTTTGATGTTAGTTCATGTTCATTATGTACTACAGTAGTAAAGAGAAAGATGTAATGGGTTCACTTGCCGCTTGAACTGAGGCGCTAAAGCGATCACGCCTGCTGCATTAAAGAGCGCCAAAACTGTATTTATTGTTTGAATTTCGTTATGATTTTGGCATAATTTTAAAGCTGACACTTTGTTTATTAAAAAGTAAACCAAAGCATTTTGCGATAATTTTGGGACCGGCACTGGTAAGTGTGCTTCAAAATAATATGAAGTTCCGCATAAAAGAACGAGATATCTAGATAGTTCTTGATAAGAAGCCATTTTAATACTGATTATAAATGAGAATTGTTAACGATATTGCCAATATCCATACAGCTGACAGCTTTACCTGTTGTAGTTTGTTCAAGTTGTGCACGAAATAGACACTTTTACTTGCACGTCTCCGTCATTTCGATCTCTATATAGATCTCTGTATATGATCCAGAACAGTCTTGGCATTGCGTAAAGCATGGACGCGTGTTGGGGCGCAGAGCAGCCAATTGTCTAAATAGGGCAGAATCCTCATGCCCTTGAGCCAAAGAGGAGACTGGGCCGCACTCATGCATCTCGTAAAAACATGATGAGCCAACGAAAGCCAGAATGGCAGGACTCTGAACTGTTGGACTTGACCCTGAAAGAACTTCCTGTGGTGGGGAGCAATGGAAACATGGAAGTAAGCATCCTTCAAGTCTACACGCACAAACCAGTCTCCTTTCATCACAGATCGAACAACGTTGACTGTGCGCAACATTTGAAAAGGAAGACACTTTAGGAACACATTGAGTCATCGCAGATCCAGAATTGGCCGAAAACCTCCATAATTTTTGGAACAAGGAAGTCTTGTTCCAAAACCATGCCTTCTCTCAACAACAGCGAACAAATTTCCATGGAAAGGGCCACTAAATTGGTTGCATCTTTGACGACTGTCGGAAGAATTTCTGAAAACTTTGGAGGCCAGCATCAGAACTGCAAAGTGTATCCCCTGTTCAGAGTCGTCAGAACCCAGGAGTCGGATATTGATTTTCCCAGTAATGTAGATGTTGTGCAGTAAAATGACCAACTACCGGCCAAGGAACTTCAGGGTTTTGGGTTTCTCACTGATGTGCAATGTTTTTGAACGCGCCGTGGCACTAAATACAGTTGTGAGAGGCTAGCAGACGAGTTAGGATCTAGTTCTGAAAGACGAAGCTGTCTTTCTGACAGTGGCAGCATGCTACAATACAAACATGGATCAGTCAATGCTTCTTTCAGATGCTGAATCCCTAAACACGACAGGCAGTTGGGAAGAAGTGTGTTTGGGCACAGTTTGCATCTCGGTGGAGAAATTGTTTCTCTGTCAGAAATACGTCCTCGGTCGCACTGTAGGAACTAAAAACTGATAACACACGCACAGAAAGATCAGGCATTGATAAAATCTTTGGATAGAACCAAAAAAATTATAAAGTGAGTGGAATCACACGTTGATATCACAGCTGTCACAGCTTGGGAAGGCAAATCCTTAAAAACAAAAAAATGACCTATCATGAGGGAGAAAGTGAAAAGAGGCTGGGCATCAAGCTGCTGTGGTTTATATCCTCGCATCTTAGTATACGTTACGACGTGACTCTGGCACAGCGATTATCCACTAGTGTTTAGTGCTTAGAACGTGTTGACCCAGATTTTAAGTTTTTAGATTTAAAATTTTAAGGTACATTTTTAAAATCAATTTTTAATGATTTTTGTAACTTAATATTTGATTGATAGATATATTAATTGATTGAAGAGTTTTTTTTTTTACTTTTAGCCATTTTTTATATAAAATATTTTCTTTCTATAATATCCTGTAATTCTATGAAATTTTCTTTTGGATGCTGGTGTGCTGGACTCCACAAGATGGTTTCTCTTTACATTAGCTTTACCTTAGCTGGCCAACCATCACAAAGACCATGCTAGTTGACCTTACCAGTTTTAATCATCTTTGGATGGACCTGCATTTTGCTGCAGGGGAGAGACATTGCAGGCCAGGCTCAAATCTGTACCATGTGCATTAGCACCACTGTTCAGTGTGTCAGGAGCACTTTTTTCTACAATAATTCAAAGCAGTCTTATATTTTATCAGTCAGAAATACATTATTGGAATTACTCAAGGATATTTTCTGTTTTCTGATGTCACGCACTCATGAAGCACCATCTGTGAGGTTAAACTCTGTTTATGATCATTAGTTTAAATGTTGACAGTGCAGCTAAGTAGATGCTCCTGTCTTTTGGGCAGCCTGGAATGGGAATGTCGCCAGGTTGAAACTAATACCATCTCAAAGTCTAATCTTATTAGAACAGGATACACATACGCTCTCCCTCTGTGGAACCTGCTGTCAAGTTTGATGCCAGTGAGGCGGAGTCTAGAATGATGTCTCATATTTCACTTTTAATCACAAAGATGTTTTCTACAAGTCCCTCCATCCTGTTCATTTCACATTATTCCACATGAAGCACTTGAGAGAGTTTCTCTCAAACATATTTCAATTCAATTTATTTGTACAGCGCTTTTCACAATACAAATCATTGCAAAGCAACTTTACAGCAAATTAAGTTTCTACAATATTTAGTGGTAGCTTATCAGTGGTGACTGTCAGTTAATGTACATATGGCAGAAATGTACGGAAAAATTAATTAAAGATGTAATCAAACAGACGATGAACACTATTAACAGCAATTAATATATGATGCAATCAAACGTATAGCAAAATGTGATAGTTCTGTATGTTGTTTCAGGGTTGGGCATGCTGAGGGGTTGGCATCATCTCTTCTCAGGTGTTCTGGATCCAGACTGAAGCTTGTGTAAATCCTAGTTGGCAAAAACAGAGAAACAAATAGAGACATAATTAGCGTAGCTGCTGTTCCAACCAAGCAAAAATGACTTGTTCAACCCAAACTAAATAATAATGTGCATTTGATCAGCTATAACTGCAGTACAAGATTATGATATGCATTATTTGAATGCCTGGCCAAAGACGTGTCTTTAATCTAGATTTAAACAGAGAGAGTGTGTCTGAACGCTGAACGTTATCAGGAAGGCTATTCCAGAGTTTGAGAGCCAAATGCGAAAAAGCTCTACCTCCTTTAGTGGACTTTGCTATCCTAGGTACTACCAAAAGTCCAGAGTTTTGCGACCTTAGGGAGCGTGATGGATTGTAGCATGGTAGAAGACTAGTTAGGTACGCGGGAGTCACCATTAAGGGCCTTATAGGCAAGTAATAATATTTTGTAACTAATACGGAACTTAACAGGTAGCCAGTGAAGAGACTGTAAAATTGGCGTAATATGAACATATTTTCTTGACCTGTTAAGGACTCCAGCCGCTGCATTTTGGACTACCTGTAAATTGTTTATTAAAGATGCAGGACAACCACCCAGCAGTCATAAATAGTCCAAGTCTACGTCTAGAGGTCAGAAGGCCATGAACTAGCTTTATCGCATCAGCAGAAACAGGTAACATGTTTTGTCACTTGGCATGTTTCGTAGAGGGGAAAAGAAAGAATGCTTGTTTTTGTAACATGGGGAAATTGATTTCAAAGGGAAAGTTGCTATCTAATATAAACACCCAGATCAAGATTTTTGGACTTCTGCTAGAGGAAGTAAACAGTACATCCGTCTAGTGCAAACGTAATCCAAGAGATCTGTGTTACTGTCTTTGTCCAATAATGGAATATCCTCTCTATTCCGAATTTAATAGGAGAAAAGATTGGTCATCCAAATCTTTACATTTTTTACACTTCTATTAGCTTAAATAATTTAGACGTTTATCTGATCTTGTTGGATATATAAGTGGAGGATCATCAGCATAAACAGTGTGAAACTAATCCGGATTTTTCATAATATTACCACGGTGGGAACATGTATATCACAAATTACAGAAGAGAAGACCCTAGGACAGATCCTTGTGGCAATCAATATTTTTACTGTGAGGATAATTGCAGAGACCCCCCATTTAAATGACACAAATGGTAGCTGACTCGGCACAGGGTAGGATCTAAACCATCTTTAAAGCCTGCCATGAATACTGTATAGTTTTTAATCGATCATGAGTATGTCTTGCTCTATAGTGCGAACGGCAAGCATAAGATCAGTAAACCTAGCAATGATGATAAGCCTTGGTCGGACGCAAGAAGAAGTATTTGTATTTTAACCAATGCGCAGTTTCGTGCTATGGTGGGGGGCCTGAACACCTGACTAAAATTCTTCTTAGGAGGAATTTTTTTTTGCAGGAGGAGCACCAGTCAGTTGAGCAGAACACACCTTTTCTAAGGTAGACCTAAAAAGGAAGATTTGAAATTTCTGTAATTTGCCAGTTCACTAGGATTTAGTTGTGGTTTCTTAATAAGAGGCTTGATAACCGCCAGCTTGAATGGTTTTGGGACGTGACCCAAAGACAACGACGAGTTAATAATTTTGAGAAGCGGTTCTTCTGCTACAGGTATTTCACTCTCTTCAGGCTGTGTTTCGTGTCTGTAACCGTAGATGGTCTGTAGCGATCAATTCCTTCAGGTTTCTCTGTTGTGAATGGAGCAACGTCTCTAATTGTTTAGAGGGCTGGACTGCAGCCGAACAAAGTAGGACGGTGTTGCTTTCTGTTCTCAGGGTCAAATTTGTGTGCACGGTATTATTTAGAACAGGATTGAGTTTAGGTATTGGTTAGATTGAGTTTTTTTATTCAGAACTGTGCTTAAATATAGTGAAAAAAGCATTTTGCTGAGCATTTTGCTGTGCTGTTATGATTATAGCTCCAGGAAGAAGAGCTACATACACACCCACCCACCCACACAACACACACCTACATAGACTGGACGAAAGTATCTTAAAGGTTAAACTCTCTCTCTCTCTCTCTCTCTCTCTCTCTCTCTCTCTCTCTCTCACTCTCACACACACACACACACACACTCACACATGTCTGGTTCACTATCCTGGTAGGGACTCCCCATAGGCGTAATGATTTTTATACGGTACAACCTGTATTTTCTATCGCCCTACACCAACCCTACACTTAAACCTATCTCAAAAAAAAAAAAAAAAAACTAATTTATTGCTTTAATAAGCTGTTATACCCCTGGGGACCTCAATTTAAGTCCCCATGAGTTGGTGTGTATTCAGGTTTAAGTCCCCACCAGTGTATAAAAACCTGTACACACACACACATAATGCTAGGAAGAGATCATCACCCAATAATATTTGTAAAAAAAAAATCCAAAAATAGTAGAGCATTGCCTTACTGTGAAAGAGAGATTGTGAAAAAGAGGTTTCAGGTAACCGAAACACAAAAGGAGAGCAGGATAGGGAATGAGGTGGGTAGAAAGAAACTCTCAGAGAGAAAGATAACACAGGGTTAGGGTTGGGCTATCAAGGTTAACGGCTAAACACTTATGGTTGTGCATGTGTGAATGTGTAGTTATTTTGAAAAAAGCCTGCAGCTCTGAGGTCTGTACTTAAGGTTAGAGCACATCCTGTCTGTGAACACTTGAGCAGCATGTATCAGTTACCCAACTCACTATAACACGCACCTCTTCAGAGGAGTCGGGACTTAATCAAACCTTGGTGCTTCAGTGACATCCCTATCAGAAAGTTAATTATTCTATTCAAAATCTGTGGCAGGACCTGAGCAATCTTTATTTCTCTGGTGTTTAATCGTAAAAGACCTCTTGAAAATGTATTAGTTCAGATCCGCAGTTACAGCGCTAGAGAAGAGAGCAGAATATACACATTCAAGTAATTCACATTTCAACACATTTAACTTATGCTAAGTTAAATTGTACAGTACTTTTCAAATACATTGTCTCAAAACAGCTTTACAGAAAATTGTCCCTTGTTGAAAGAAAAAACAAAACAATTTGTGCATACAGTGAAAGTCAATATGTCATTGTTGTTTTGATTCCTTGTAAAATAAATAAATAAACCTCTTTTGTAAAAAGTAAGTCTTGTATAATTGCAGAATTTTTGTCTTTTTGGTAAATTATTACTCTAATTTCTGGAAATATTTCAAATAAAAACACCCTTCTATAGAAAGCCATTCTATTTAAAGTTGCCATGAAATGGAAGTAGAAACAGATAATTTCTACTGTATTGAGATGTACATCTGGATAAAGCAGATTATTGAAAAAGAAAAAAAATGTTGTATGACATTTCATCAAAATCTAGAGTTATGACGTTTTCATTAAAAATCACGAGGTCAAATTTTAGAAAATAACAATAGATAAAAAGTTTTTTTGTTTGTTTGTTTTTTGCACAATAAGATCATTAGGATACTTTTAGCTGATTTTAGCCTAAAACTATTCTAATTTCCAACTGGCCTCATTGGTTAATCAAGCATACACATTAGATACAAGAGGTCTATTTGGAATGACAGGAAAGGGAAATACAAAGGAAATTGGTCCCTAAAAAGAGAACAGAAAATGGAAGAGGATCTTATTACCTTCTGAGCATGTACAGACTGAACAACCATGTCTAGCCATTTAAACAGGACAGGCATAAAAATTCCTGAAAATGAAAAAGGGAAAATTCCTGAAAATTAAGGAGGAAAGGAGAGAACGGAGGAATTGTGACACTTATAACGGAAGCACACTTTATTCTGAATTGTGAAAAATGTCTATTTCAAACTATTTGTGAAGGGTAATGAATGATTATTGACACCATACCATATCTAACTTAATTTTGTACCATTGTGGTCCATTTTCTCAACTTTCTTAAGCTTAAAAGAGTATTTCACCCAAAAATGAAAATTCAGAAATGTATTTATTTATTTTTGAAAAAAAATCAAATGTATCCTAACATTGTAAGTCAATGGGGTCCAATGTCGTTAGGATCCCAGCATTCTTCAACTTATCTTTTTTTTCATGTTTCACTGAGGAAATAAGTCATACAAGTTTCAAACAACATAACAGTGAGTGAATGATGACATAACTAATTTTTGAGTGAACTATCCCTTGAACTATGTTTTAAGCTCAATATACAGAAGTACAATACTGTTTTAGCTACACTGTTACCCTTGTCGTTACAATAAAGCTTTGTTGATTCATACTCTGTGGTGGAGGGGAGTGGGGTGGGGTTTCCTCGTGTTTTGCCATCTTAAGATATTGTCAGCATCAAGAGTTTACATTAAGGAGGCAGGTGTGGTTGCCCCTGTGCACGCATACAAACACACACACACACACACACACACACACCAAACACAAACACCCCACTGGAGTGCAGGTGCAGATTATATACTAACTGGGGAGGGATTCTGTGTCACCCTGAGATGAAAGCATTGAAGCACCCTCTCCACCCACCCACACACACACCTCCTCAATCAAGTGTGTTGAGGGTTTGGGAAGGAAGCCGCATGCCTGAGTACAGAAACAGACCAAAAAAAAAAGGTTGAAGAAAAAGAAGACACCGCTGCACATATGTGTATCTGTTATATGTGCATGTGTGAGAGAAAACAAGCACCATGTGTCTTTTTTTGTCCTGCGCTACAAACCACATCCGTGCTTCCTTTGCTTAAAACGTCACAAACTTTTACCTTTTTATTTACCAAAAAGGAAAATTCTGTCATCATATTGGTCCATCCTCAATAGTCAACAAACCTGCATGACTACTTACCTTCTTTAGATCATTAACAAAGATATTTTAAAGAATGTTTCAGACAGAAAACCAGTCATACAGGTTTGGAACACGCCTCGCTGGGGGCCATAGTTTTGGGTGCTTTGGCTGCATCTACCTTTACTGTACGAACCCCTTATCTTTTTCCCTTTAAACAAAACTTCAAATCTTCCCGGAACCGCACATTCTCCCCTATGTAATGTTAATGGAAAGCCTGTTTTCCCCGTGTAAATTCAACAATTGGGACTATATCTATAGTGTCGTAATTGTGGCTTTACTGTACATCTGTAAAAAAAATTCTCTAAATTGTGACTTTATATTACAATTGCAAATAATTTTCAGTTGGTACTTTGTGTCTCATCATTGTAACTATTTAAAAAAGAAAAAAAAAATCCCAAACTTACCCCTTTTTTACTCTTAAAACTGAAACAGGCTTCCTTAAAGTTAAAGTCTTGTTGAAAACACATTTTGCAATAACTGAACCCCCATTGCCCACTAGAATGACCCAGCACAGTTATGTTTTGACCGGTTTCACTTATTTTGTAACTTTCAGAAACTTGCCTAAGAGTGCGATGCAAGAGCTGGGTATTGCAGTGAGCACACTGGAGGCCTGTCGCAACAAACCAGATTTCACCACAGCTTTCTGCTGGGCTGAACAAGGGTTATTGGGAGTTGTCTTTGGTGTTTCCCTCTCACTCTGATGCAAATTAGTTCTCACTACAGAGATTAGTGGATTAAATTTAGTTCAGTTATATTTATTCTCAGTCTGGTCTCTTTCTGTGGCCTCTGTCTATGTCCCAACCACACTGTGACAAAGAGGGTTGAAATTCTCAATTCTGTGTGTTTGTGTGAAATTGGTGAAGAAATAATATTGAGAAACTACTGTGTGTGACAGAGAAAGTGTGTTTTCCTCTTATGTTTACTCTAACATAGTTTAGCAGCCTCTCTCTTTTTTCTTTCTATCTGTCAATCATTCACTCTCTCTCGTTCTCTCTTCACATTGTTTATCACCTGCTGTTGGATATTGGAAAGATGTCACTGGTAAATAGACAGAGTACCATTTATCCAGCCCCTTCCCACTTTCTCTCTCTGTACTGTTTTAACTTGTCTCCCACAGGGTTTATAATCGTGTCAAGCTGTGTGTGTTGCAAAGTGCCCTCAGGGACCATGAGTGTGTGTTCCTGTGGTTAGAATTGTTTCTCCTCTCAATCTTTACCACTTGTCCATGATTGCTTGATGAAACAATGAGAAATGTTCTTCTAACACTTGTTGGAACTTTAGCAGAAGATTCAGGCCAGGCTCCACACACCTGCTGTGAGCGTAACCAATCTATCTTTTTTCTATATTTATCTGCAGATTTTAGCCCACTTTCCCTGTGGCGTCCTCTCTGGAATGAATTTAGCATTGAAGTTTTTAGCATACGCTCTTAAAAATAAAGGCTTCAAAAAGAATAGTTTTGCAGTAATACCACAGAAGAACCATTCTGGGTTTCCCAAAGAACCTTTTAATGAACAGCTCTTAAAAGAACAAATTTTTTTTCTTTGTGTGAAGAACACTTTAATAATGTAAAGAACCTTTTTTCATTATAAAGAAACTTTTGCGGAAAGGTTCCATTATGTTAAAGGTTCTTCAAGAACGATAATGCATTAAAGAGCTTTTATTGTAAGAGTGTAGGAAATGTCACACCCCAAACCCCAAAACATAAACAAACATTTGTTTTCCATTGATTTCTATTTTTTCATACAAAGCTAATGATATTTTCTATCCCCTATCCTCCACTATGGCTCAGGATGTTTGACTAGTTAACTAAACGTCAATCAATCGACTGGCTATTTAGTATATATATTTTTTTAGTTCTTTGCTTTAGTTTTTAGACTATTTAGCTGTTTTTGAAACCCTTTCCTTTACAGCCATATGCATTCAGATTGACATTTTTGCGCCTGCTGCATCATGTCTTGCGCTGTCACTGTCTTTTCCAAGTATATAAAAAAAAAAGAACAAAAAAACATCTTGAGATCCCTGCAAACAGCCCTGCTGCTATTACCCTGAACATAACCACCATAGAATCTGTTTTGCATTTTTACATTTCTATTAAGACATTATTTTGTATGTTTAGTATGTATTATGCTGTTTCCTCTTCTGAAGGATATTGACTGGTCCACACAGTATGATTTCAGGGCTTTATTATCACTACGAGGGTATTTGGTCTTTACAATGTGGGCAAAACTTGACCCACACACATAGTTATGCATGAAGACACTTGTGTAATCCCACATATATGACACTTCAGTCATTATGTGTTTGTGTGTGCGACTGCAATGCGGTGGTTACACAACAGCAGGGCCTGAGGGGGCGGCCAGAGAGAGCACACTACACACCAGCACTCTTCACACTGACCCTAACAAACTGCGGAGGAGAATGCACACACGCACACACACACGGTTTTGCTTCCTCTCACTCACTATAGCTCCAAGCAATGTCTATTTTTATTCACTTTCTAGAAATGTGTTCACTTTGAGCATGCCCTCTCTTAGAAAATCAACATCATGTAGAATTTATCTTGGGAGTATTTTAACCATTAGTGACTTGTTTTTTTGTTTTTTTTGCTTTTGCTTTTTCTAACTAATTTTTTGCCTGTTTTATTGTATACGATGCAAAATTCATAAGTCTGATTGTTTAGAAAAACACACCACTCCTTCTCAATATTTGAAGTATCATTCATGTCTGTATGCAACAAAGACACTGAATGCTAATATATACAATCATACATACCATTAATGTAAAAACGTTTAGTACTTGGGGTTAGGGATTTGAACAAACAACGTTTAAATGTTTTTGAAAGCAGTTTCTTATGCTCACCAAGTAATATTTTGAATACCGTATTGACCCGAATATAAGACATTGTTTTTTTCTTGGAAATACATCTGAAAAAACGCAGTCGTCTTATATTAAGGGTATAGGCTTTGACATGTCAATAATACACCCACAACAATAGGTGGCGCCAAATACGCATAAAACGAGTGTGCCATGAAATACGTAAATGTGTGTTGTAAAGATCGCGACCAAACACCCTTTGTGATTTTAAAACGTAAGACAGTACCCAGATTTGAAGACTACAGTAAGATTTAACTTCTACTGTTAATAATATTTTGGTAGGCTACTATTAGATGGATAGCCTAAATACCCTAGTTCAGATGGGCTACCTGTTTTTTTTATTTTTTTTATGGTATATCAAAAAGTGTATATTTTTTAAATGTGATTGTTGGTACAGTTTACCATATTTTCAAAACAAAAATTAAAATAGGAAATATATATGCAATATGAAAATAATTGAAGACAAAATTTGTTTTTTAAAAAGCCTTTTTCCAAAAGGTACATCTGGAAAAGGGGGGTCGTCTTATAATCCGGGTCGTCTTATATTCGGCCAATACTGTTTACAATAACTGTTTTTCTGTGTTTAAATATATTTTAAAAGTCATTTCTTCCTATTTTAGCAGCCTTACTGATCTCATGTCCCATGTTCTTTTTCCCAAATCATTCTAATATGCTGATTTGGTCTCAAGAAACAGTGGTGAAAGTAGTGGTGGTGCTTCATATTTTTGCGGAAACCGTTATATATTTTTTCATGAATGTTTGATTAATAGAAAGTTCAAAAACACAGCATTTATTTAAATAAAATAGTTTTTTTTAACAATGTTAAAAAGTCTTAACTGTCACTTTTAAACAATTTAAATAATCCTCACTGAATAAAAGTATTTCTTAGTAAAAAAATTAATTAAAAATCTTACCAACCCCAAACTTCTGAACGGTAGTGTATATTTAAACAATTTATAGTGATGCTATAGCAAGCATCACTAATAATCAAATATTTGAAATAATTCGTAGGTTACAAAGACACAAATGAAGAGATGTTTGTATGTACCACTGTCTTGTCTCTTGCATAGGGTTGGGTATCGTTTGGGTTTTTTTCGATTCCGGTGCCAAATCGATACTTTTAAAACGGTTCTGGTGCCTAAACAGTGCCTGAACCGATGCGTATTAAAAAAAATAAAAAAAATTAAAAATCCCCAAAAAAATTATGGTTGTCCATTTAGCACTATAACCTATGATTTCCCCGTTTTCATTCATAACTGACGCCAGAGGGAGCCCTCGCACAGAATCCCATATCCAGTCACATAAGTAGTGGGCGTACTGAGTAAACAGAACTATACACGTTTTGAATGATAAAACCAAGGCAGTTAACACTCAACATCGGCAATATAGTTTATCTGTGTTATTCAAGCCATCTCTGGTATTTTCATAATAATTAAAGGGGTCATATGATGCAATTAAAAAAATTTTCCTTTCTCTTTGGAGTGCTACAAGCTCTTGGTGCATAAAGAAGATCTGTAAGTTGCACAGACTAAAATCTCAAATCCAAAGAGATATTATTTATAAAAGTTAAGAGTCAAACACGCCTACCTAAACGCTTTGCAAGTCTGCAGTCTGGCGCTTCTGACTCACAGCCTTTAAGTATGTTTTTTTATATTTAAAGAATTAGCCACTGATTATTTCAAACGGAAGTTTTGATCAGTGTAGAGTAGGCTTGTTGTTTGTGGTTTCTCCGATCACAAATGCAGACATTATTATATGTTTCCGCAGCGCGATACGCAACGCGTAAAAAGACAGTAATAAGTCATTATAATCAGTACTTAGGTCCCCACTGGATGCAACAAATGCCTCTTTTGTAATGGGTTTTATTGGTTTTGTCTCGTCCTGCTGGAGACGGCATCACAGTATGTTAAGGGGCGTAGCATTTCCGTCACACGCTTGAGGTTTTCGGTCAATCACAACGCACTGGATAGTTGGCGAATCAGAGCACACCTCGCTTTTTTAGACTGATGAGTTTTGTAAAAATCGACGCATTTCAAAAAAGCTGGGCATAGAGGAGAAACAATATTGTACATTATATGGAAAATAATGTGTCCCTCCGCGGCTCATGCCTCAACGACTGGTCCCTCCTTGGCTCGTCCCTCCACGGCTGGTCCCTCCACGGCTCGTCCCTCCACGGCTCGTGCATCCAACGAACTGGTCCCTCCTTGGCGCGTCCCTCCACGCTGGTCCCTCCACGTCTTGGCCTCCGCGGCTGGTCCCTCCCATTTCTAGTCCCCCATGGCTCTTCCATCAACACGGCTTGTCCAAATCCACGCTCCGTGCCTCTGTGGCTGTCCCTCATACGCTGCTCCACTCCATGGCTGGGTCCCAAATCCACCGACTCGTGCCTCAACTGCTGGTGCCTCTGCGGCTGGTCCCTCCGCGGCTGGTCCCTCCGCGGCTGGTCCCTCCGCGGCTGGTGCCTCAGCGACTGGTCCCTCCGCGGCTCGTGCCTCAACGGCTGGTGCCTCCGCGGCTGGTGCCTCCGCGGCTGGTGCCTCCGCGGCTCATGCTTCAACGACTGGTGCCTCCGCTACTGGTCCCTCCACGGCTCGTGCCTCTGCGGCTGGTCCCTCCATGGCTCGTGCCTCAATGCCGTGCCTCTGCGGCTGGTCCCTCCATGACTCTGCGGCCGGTCCCTCCATGACTCGTCCATCAACGGCTGGTCCCTTCAATTCTAGTCCCTCCATGGCTCGTCCATCAACGGCTTGTCCCTCCACGGCTCGTCCCTCCACGGTTCGTGCCTCAGCAACTGGTGCCTCTGCGGCTGCTCCCTCATGCCTCAATGGCTGGTGCCTCCGCTGCTGGTCCCTCCACGGCTCGTGCCTCAACAGCTGATCCCTCTGTGGCTGGTCCCTCCATGGCTCGTGCCTTACGTTCAGCCTCAACGGCTGTCCTCCGCGGCTGGTGCCTCCGCGGCTCATGCTTCAACGACTGGTGCCTCCGCTACTGGTCCCTCCACGGCTCGTGCCTCTGCAGCTGGTCCCTCCCCGGCTGGTCCTCCACAGCTTCGTGCCTCAACGCTGTTTCCTCCCCTGCTTCGTTGCCTCTGGCTCTGTTCCCTCCATGGTTCATCCATCAACAGCTGGTCCCTCTGCGGCTCATCCCTCCACAGCTCGTGCCTCAGCAGCTGGTGCCTCTGCGGCTGCTCCCTCATGCCTCAATGGCTGGTGCCTCCGCTGCTGGTCCCTCCGCGGCTGGTGCCTCCGCGGCTGGTGCCTCCATGGCTGGTGCCTCCACGGCTCGTGCCTCAACGGCTGGTGCCCCGCGGCTGGTCCCCCACGCCTGGTCCCTCCATGGCTCGTGCCTCAACAGCTGGTCCCTCCACGGCTGGTCCCTCCACGGCTCGTCCCTCAACGGCTGGTCCCTCCACGGCTCATGCCTCAACCGCTGGTGCCTCTGCTGCTGGTCCTTGCACGGCTGGTGCCTCCGCGGCTGGTCCCTCCATGGCTCGTGCCTCTGCGGCTGGTCCCTCCATGGCTGGTCCCTCCACGGCTCGTCCCTCCACGGCTCGTGCCTCAGCAGCTGGTGCCTCTGCGGCTGCTCCCTCATGCCTCAATGGCTGATGCCTCCGCTGCTGGTCCCTCCACGGCTCGTGCCTCAACGGCTGGTGCCTCCACGGCTCGTCCATCAATGGCTCATCCCTCCGCGGCTCGTGCCTCTGCGGCTGGTCCCTCTATGACCAGTCTCTCACAAAAAAGGAAAAGGTCCCAAATGTTCTGGCCAAAGGATGGGAAAACTTCCAGTGTGCAAGAGACACTGTAATATTGTCTGTTGCATTTGCAGCAATGTGTAAAATAATTACTGTTTGTATGTAAATAGTTACAATTCTATGTATTTATGATTATTTTCATTTTTATTCCTCTTTTTCTTCAATTTACTCTTTGATAATTATTGCGTTTGATCTTACAGTATTTTAGCCTAACAGATGTTCCTGAAATCTGTTGCATGTGCAGCAATGCATAAAATAATTACAGTTTATAAATGTATAGTTAAAATAGTTTATAATTATTAAATTTATATTCCTCTTTTTTACATCTACTTTTTGATACTGATTGTTTTTGCTGTTGTTAGTTTATTGTGTTTCATCATAATTGCTGTTCCCTTCTGTTGTTAGTTTATTATGTGTTTCATCATAATCGCTGTTCCCTTCTGAAGTTTTATTAACATTTATTGAATTACATTGAATAAAATATTAATTAATCACAAAATGTTTGTATAAAGTGTTTTGAATTATCACTATACATTCCTTATTTTATTAGATTTTTTTAATCATCAAATACTGAGTAACAAAAATGCTTTCTATGTGTTCCCTTTCTAACAAGATTTTAATGTTCGCCTGTAATCATGATGTAAAACCTGATACTTATCTAACCAAAAATATCTAAACCTTGACAAAAAGTAGTACTTTTAGAATGTCTAGATATTGATGTAAATGCAAAACCTAAAAACATGAAGAAATTATGTCTAAAAAAATACGGGAATCCAAAAGCCTCTGTATATATCTATATAGGGTGCTAATACAAGAGGTTACACAACATTACACAAGTTTTTATTTTTTTAATGCCTCCAGATGGCCCAATTCTCACTTTAAAAAATGTATTTTAAATGCCTTCACTCTATTTTAATGTGAGATATTGCATTTATTAAAAAATAGTAAATGACTAAAGAGATAAATATATATTAATTCTAATGGAGAAAATGGCTCATTAAAATTTTATAAATATTGCATAGTATCATTAAATCCCCTCAAAATTCTAAATAATAATACAAAAATATTATTGAACAAAAATATATTACATTGATTTTCCTGGAAAAAAAAAAGTTAAATTTCAAGGCTTCGGTCACTTTTGACCGTGAAGAAGGTAAGTGTGACTCCTAAACGAAGAGGGCCAGAGGGTTAAGTATATTTATAATCCATTGCTAATAGATGTTTTTTTTTTTTAAGTAGCCTATGGAACATATTTTCTGCCTTATTCTGTGACAAGAAGCCACATCAGAAAACAAAAGGAAGCATTTGACTGGTGTTATAAAAAGGTTATAATGTTCTCTTTTGTTGGACAACAAGTTTAGAAAAGTGAACAAAAGGGAAGTTTAGCTTTAGGCATTTTAATTTAAGCAGGTTTAGCTTAGTTAACGAAAGGCTACCTGCTGCCATCAGAGCAAGTGTAATTACTGCATTCACACACTTCTCGGATGCTCTCATTTCCCGAGTTGTGCTTTTAAGTCGGAATCTGAAAACAACATGGACACTTGCGTTACTACAAAGATTTGTTGGATTTGTGTTATTAGAGATTTCCGACTTGAGTTCACGTGCATTTTCTCAGTCGGGATATTATTTTTCACGTGCGGTGCCGGTGATGATGCTTCTTACATCTGTTTCGGAGAACCAGAGGACAAATATTTCAATCGATCGCTCAGGCATGGCATCGAAATCTGCGTTCTGATTCGGTTCAAGTACATACCGGTTACATAGGTACCGTGCCATATTGGTACCGGGTTTCGGTACCCAACCCTACTCTTGCATGGCGTCATATAGTTGAAATTTGACTTGTAAATCTGCCCATTTTGCATGTCAAGGTGAATGTGTGGGCCCGAGAAACTATTCAGCCCTTGACATATTGTGGGCTATTTTTAGCTGGCTATTTTTGGTCAGAAACTGGATGTTTTGAAGATGATTTGAATGGTTTGGCTATTTTCAGTTGGATCCATGTAATCTTTTTAAAACACACGAGATGCAAAGAAGTGTGGAGAAAGTGGGACTTGGGTCGATTATTTGAGCGAGGGTGTGAAAACATCTCTGCGTGTAACAACATGATCATATGCAAAGGAAGAAACACACTGAGAGATAGTTGGCAGCAGTATTGTTTTCTTCTTCGATTCCCTATTTGGCTTATGTTGAGCGTTTGCGGGAGGGAGAGATGGTGAGAGAGGTGTGGATTCAACCTCCAGTACCATCAAGAAGGCCAAAGGAATTTCCCTCTTTCTTTCTCTCTCTCTCTCACAGTGGCTTAGGCTATGTAAATTAGGGCCTTGCTCTGCTAAATAAAGAACACTCAAAAAAACAAGAAGGCATAAAATAGGTCAAAGACATGGGGGAGGAAGTGGGGTAAAGAAATGAAATAATTTGCACAGACCTGAAATAGACAAAATAGTTGGAGTGACAGTAGAGAGGGCAGGGAGAGTGGGAGGACGGTGAGGTGAGTGTCGTTGTCTGTTGAGTGTTATTGAGAGCTGTGTATAGGGCTCATTTGCATGGCGGACGGAGCGAGAGAAGGGGACAGCCTTTCACGCCCCCACTGAAGGACTACCACATTGGACACACATACTCATGATAACACATTAAAGCAGTCTAACACATACAAAACAAGTAAAATTTACTAAATATTAATAATATAAAATTTCAATAAAGCTAATGCAACAGACCTTGCTCGACTACACCATATAACCCACACACACTATCACATATCAGTATTAATTTCGTCAACGAAGACGACGACGAAAAATATTCGTTAACAAACATTTTTTCTGTGACTAAGCCGAGATGTTGACAAGCTAAAACTAATATCTGATGGTAAAACTATGACGAAATTTATGCCGTGTCTTCGTTAACAAGACGTGAGAGGACTATAATGTTATTTGAGGGCTACCGTACATTCGAAATACAGCCTATAGGATACTGTCTTGTCCTTCAAAATGTGTGTCCCTGTCATTGGCTGCAATCGATAAGGGGCGTTTGCATTATCCTAGTCCTCAGAGGCGGCGCGAGTGGATGATAGGCTATCAAATGCGAACTAGCGATCTGAAACAATGGCCTCGGCACCCGAAGGGGTAGGGGATAAGGTGACCAGATGTCCCGTTTTTCCCGGGAGTCACAATTTGTTGTAGATTAATTTAAAGTTAGTGAAGGCAGAATCACGCTGATAGAAGCGCTCTCTCTCGCACACGCTCCACTTCTTCAGTTCTCATATACAGCGCGCGATCAGTTCTCAGTGCTCAAATACACACACAGCAGTCCAAATGTCTGTCGTGTAGAGTATATGGCGTCAAAAGTTGGACAAAACAGCACAAGCGCATGAACACAGCGCGCAAGCAAATTACAGTACTGTGCACACAGTGACAAAGCTTGCACGTAAAATGTAAACCTAAAGAAATGGCAAATTCCAAACTCGAGCACAAAAAATATGATTGTGTACACACATCAGCACGCTGCAAGGACAAATAACAAAACTGTGAGCAGAACCCGCACGCGCGCGCAGATCTAAACACGCACGAGTAATTTCTGCACGCGCGCAGAGCTAAACACGCGCGAGCTGAACCCTTCACGCACAGGAAGTTTTGACAGTCAGGGGGCGGGGCCCAACGTATGCTTGCTGTGTTAACAAATGCTATTGGCTGCTGGCCAAATCCTGTTTTGATTGGCTGCTCGTCGTCTGACTGGCTGTTGATTGGCTGTTGTTGGCCTTCTCCTGACGAGACAGAAAGCCGGGGAGAATTGGAATTGGATGATGGCAGAGAGTAAAGAGGTAAGTTCTCTTTCTAAATTCATACTTAAATCTTAGTATCTGTAAGGGTTTTATAATATAAGTTATAAAGGGTGTAACTGTGCACGTAATCGTACCAAAAATCGTAATTTTAACGAATCGATATCGATTCTTAAATCCCAAGATCTAAATCGATAGTTTTAGACAGATCGCTGTATATGCGCCTCGAGGCAGTAAAGTTCGTTTGACGTTTGACATTCATTAGACATTCGGTTTTTTTGCCAATTAAACTCTTTGCAGCTTTTATGTTTTTAGCCCAAACTAACTCAGATAGACATACATATATTCCCTTTATGTTGCCCAGGATTCTTTGATGAATTAAAAAAACAACAACATTTATTAAATTAATTAAACCATTTAACTACGTGACAATATAATATAAAACCAATACTAAAATGTTTGGGAAAACATACCTGTTATCGCACAAAGTTCCGTTTTTGGAATTACAATTTTATGTTTTTTATAATAATTTTACAACTTTTAATGTATGCAATAAATAAATCCATTAAACGAGAACACCCATTTGATCGAAGGAGTATCAAACCAACTGGAAAATATCGAATATTATTCCCTATAATACAGTCAACAAGAAGGGCATATCTGAAGAACAAGACTTGTGCATTATAGGATTTTCTGAATGTGGGTGTTATATTAGGTTGTTAAATTGTTTAATTAATTTAAATGTTTTTTTTTTTAATTCCTAGAAATGAAGCCTTGTGCAACATAAAGGGCATATATTTATGTCTATCTGAGTTAGTTTGGGCTCAAAACATAAAAGCTGCAAAGAGTTTAATTGGCAAAAGACCCGAATGTCTAATGAATGTCAAACTTCAAACTAACTTTACTGCCTCGAGGCGCATATACAGCGATCTGTCTAAAACTATCGACTTAGATCTTGGGATTTAAGAATCGATATCGATTCGTTAAAATTACGATTTTTGGTACGATTACGTGCACAGTTACACCCTTTATAACTTATATTATAAAACCCTTACAGATACTAAGATTTAAGTATGAATTTAGAAAGAAAACTTACCTCTTTACTCTCTGCCATCATCCAATTCCAATTCTCCCCGGCTTTCTGTCTCGTCAGGAGAAGGCCAACAACAGCCAATCAACAGCCAGTCAGACGACGAGCAGCCAATCAAAACAGGATTTGGCCAGCAGCCAATAGCATTTGTTAACACAGCAAGCATACGTTGGGCCCCGCCCCCTGACTGTCAAAACTTCCTGTGCGTGAAGGGTTCAGCTCGCGCGTGCAGAAATTACTCGTGCGTGTTTAGATCTGCGCGCGCGTGCGGGTTCTGCTCACAGTTTTGTTATTTGTCCTTGCAGCGTGCTGATGTGTGTACACAATCATATTTTTTTGTGCTCGAGTTTGGAATTTGCCATTTCTTTAGGTTTACATTTTACGTGCAAGCTTTGTCACTGTGTGCACAGTACTGTAATTTGCTTGCGCGCTGTGTTCATGCGCTTGTGCTGTTTTGTCCAACTTTTGACGCCATAAGAGTATCTCACATAAATACAGTCGGTTATGGATTAAGTGAACGTAAACAAGTGGGTGAAAACTGAACGTGTGTCAGGATTACATGTATGCCTTCCGTCTTAAAGGGACAGCATTCCTAATTAAGTACCTATCTGTGTCATTAATGTTAACCAACAAAAGATGTTAAATAAATGTGTTAAGTAAACCTACTGTATCTGAAAATTTTGTTTAATTTGTATCTCTTTCGTATTTGTCTTATTGTCTTATTCTGCTTCTTTTTCAAAAATTATAAATTATATATATTATATATGAACAACTATATTTTTTATAAGTTGCTCCCTTTTCACTACAGTTAAAGGGATAGTTCACCCAAAAAAAATTGTATTATTATTCCAGTTTTTCCAAATTCATCCTTTGTTAATTTCTCCATAAACGTAAATTGAGTTGGTCAAAGAGACATAATTTAATGACACTTATTTTTGAAGACTACATATAAACTAGCTACAAAATAATGTTGTCAATGGCGTTTAAAGTGGTCATATGATGCGATTTAAATTTTCCTTTCTCTTTGAAGCGTTACAAACTCTTGGGGCATAAAGAAGATCTGTAAAGTTGCAAAACTAAAGTCTCAAATCCCAGGATCTCTTTTCCAAGTTCATTGTTCAGTGCTTCGTTGTACACGAAACGACTTTGTTTGGTCTTCCAAAATAGGACGATATCCACTTCGTCATGCCTAAAGCTGATCCATGCTGTTCGCTGAGGAAATACATCAACTTTGCAGTATCACACCGTGTACAAAGCGGAGTCCAGCCCGGGGTCTGTCACATTTGGTTGCCGCTCATTCGTCGCATCCGGCGGGGCGCCGTTCTCGACTCCGCCTCCTCAGCTCACGCCTAAGCCGGGGCTTCGGGTCACTCTATCCCGTCCTCAGCACACGCTAAGCCGGGGCTTCGGGTCACTCTATCCCGTCCTCAGCACACGCTAAGCCGGGGCTTCCCTTCACTCTAGGCCGCTGTGTTTTTCGTTGTGACAGCGAAACTACTTTGTTTAGTCTTCCAAAAATGGACACGACTAGAAATCATTGGATAAGTTTTATTACAACAGTGTTCCAGAACAGTTTAACCCAAATATCCCAGATGTGTGCAGCACATTTTATGGAGGACTGTTTACTGATCCTGGTAGAGTTGACTACAATACCGGCAGTTCTGACTCACCAAGTAGTTTTTCATTTAAGGATTTGCCACTGATGATTCAAATGCTAGTTTTGGGCAGTGTAGAGTAGCACTTGTTGTTTGTCATCTCTCCGATCACAAACGCAGACATGGTTTCATGTTTACGCGGCACGATGCAATGCAACGGAACACGTAAAAAGACAGTATAATTCATTATAATCAGTAATTATGTCCCCCACTTTATGCAACAAATGCCTCGTTTGTAATGTTTTTAATGTTGTCTCTCGCCCGGCCGGACACGGTATCACAGTATGGTAGGGGCGTAATATTTCCGTCTCACGCTTGAGGTATTCGGCCAATTACAACGCTCTGGATAGCTGGCCAATCACAGCACACCTCGCTTTTTCAGACCAATGAGCTTTGTAAAACGATGCGTTTCAAAAAGGCGGGGCATAGAGGAGAAACAATAATGTACAGTATGTGGAAAATAATGGGTTTTTTAACTTTAAACTGCATAAACACATTTAATTACACCAAATACACAAAATAATGTTCTTTTTAGCAGCATCATATGACCCCTTTAACTAAAAGTAATGACTAAAAGTTGACAAAAATGCAATGACTATTCGTCGACTAAAACTAGACTAAAACTATGAAAGTCTCAAATGACTAAAATGTGACTAAGACTATTAAGCATTTTCGTCTCAAGATAAAGACTAAGACTAAATCAAAAATGCCTGTCAAAATAACACTGATCACAAACTCACACTCACAGATGGAGTTCTTTCTTCAAGAGCCTCTGAATGCTCTCCAGCACATATGCACTGTAATCTGTACACAGACACACAGATTGACACAGTCGAATCTCTTGTACTAACACAGTTTCTTATTAACATCTATTAGCAACAGTGTGACTGTTTGACCTGAGACGATATGCAAATTGGCATGCAAATTAGCTGTTTGAGAATGCAAAGTTTGGCGCTTACAGTATACTGTCACAGGCTGTTTACCGCGTAAAATACCACGTCTCTGCCTTCTCATTGAAATGACAGAGGAACTCCCTGCTGCAGATTTGTCCTTTTTCATAGAAAATGATATTATCAGCATAACAATTTCAGTGCAAAGTTGAATTGAAAAATGCACATGAATTTCAGAATGTCTTAGTGTTTGGGTTGTTCGGCTTTTGCTTAAATGACAGCAGCACTCGAGCTGCAATTCTACACGTTTAGAAGCAAGAACATCTGATCGTCTGTACAACGGAGTCACATGATGCATGTCACTTTTTTGATTAGTGACCTAGAAATAGTGCAGAATATGACATATTTTTAATTTTAGGGGCCCGATACTGCGCTCTTGTAACTCGTACTCATTAATGTGAACAGTGCTGTCTCCAGACATAGAAACACAGACAACAGAGAGCAGAATTGAGTTATTAGAGATGTTATAAGGATGTCTATGAAGTACATGTATGTAATTAATATAATGTTAAACAATCAATATTCACGCCTGTATAGCTGATGTGCGCGAGCTGATAAGCAAAGCACACTGAGTGGATTGAACGCACGGTGGCACAGATAAGCGAGCATGTCGAGCGAATATCCCTTTCTCACAAACATCACTGAAAAGTTTGTAGTTTTGTCGATATGTCAAAAAGCAAGCAAGTAAAACATTGCACAAGTTTCTAAAGTTACTTGACTGTAAGGAGAAAGAGAGAGAAAGGAATACTTCTGTTGCTGATCTTTGCTGTTCGCTCCATTAGCACATGCATCATTTGGATTAAAAATAAATCGTAAATATATAAAAAAACAAAAATTATTGAGGCATTAACTATAAACAACATTTATGTACATGTCAAGCATACACAACATTATTTAAATCGAAAGTGAAACTAGCTGCCTGTGTGAAAGCCTATGCGACGGTGTCTCTCTGTAGCCTAGCGCACACTTGCTTGACGTTAACTGCATTATATGAGTTGCTTTGGAATATATCGGCAAGGGCACGTTTCAGAGGATAACAAATGCGACTTATATTTCAGAAAATATGTTACTCATCACTGTTACTAGATTTATAAGGCTATAGCAGTGGTTCCCTGCATTATTACAGCAGAGTGCGTGTTTACAGTACTGAGCCGCTGCAGTGGAGCAGCTCAAATGCGCAATTAAATTAAAGATGAAATACCATAGAGCAATAAAATAAAAAGGAAAGTAAGAAAAGCTTGTACAATACATTTTAACAGGCATAATTATGTAGTTATATGTCGCTACTTGAAATTTTTAGATTCAGAAATACAGGTGAGATAATATTGTGAAATATTATTACCTTTTAAAATAACTGTTTTAAATATATAAAATATAGTATATTTTAAAGTGTATTTTATACATGTGATGACAATGCAGAATTTTCAGCAGTCATTCAGTGTCACAAAAGCCTTCAGAAAACATTCTGATATGCTGATATGGTGCTCAAGAAACTTTTATTCAGGATTCTTTGATGAACAGAGTTCAAAAGAACAGCATTGCATTTATTTTAAATAGAAATCTTTTTTAACCTCATAAATGCCATTAATGTTTCTTTTGATCAATGTAATGCACCCTTGCCGGATAAAATAAATTTATTTCAAGGAAAACATAAATAAATCCTACTGACCCCAAACTTTTGAATGGCAGTGCATGTTCATGCATGTTTCAGTGCTTCAAAACATCATTCTGTATTCTTTATTAAGCACAGCAAGGTCACCATGGTGAGGTGCTTGTCCTCCTTATTATGGGCTGCTTTAGGGCATTGAGGGATCCGCCCACATACCTGTTCCTCATAAATAGAGACAGATATAGATACTGTAAGACATCACATGGAGAGAGGGCTGAAATAGAGGAGGTTCCATGATGATTTGATGTATCATTTGGTAATATTACAGTACTTGGTACATACCATGGTGCTGAATGATTACTGTATTCATGTACTTTGGAATTGTGCATGTTCAAAATTCACGGTAATACCACTGTACTTTTAGGTACTTTTTTGTGAGTGGAGCGAGTAAGAGAAAGTCAAGGAAAGTCATAGATGGAGAAATGATTATGTGGTTGAAGTAGAGGAGGAGTAGGTTGTTTTCCAGTGCCCACACATACATTCTGTACTAACTGGACGTCACTAGCTGTGTGTTATTGCTGGAAGCTGCTGATTGGAGTGGTTTACTGTAATTGAACTGGAACAGGTTATATGATCCTGGCTGATTATCCTGTGGAAGGTGATATCGACACACATCCTACTTCTGAGACTGGAGAGATGGAAGATCCGCTCTGACTTAAGCTGGGTAAATAGGTAGTTTGAATGGTGACGCACGTATTCATCACACACACTCACATGGCGGTGTATTGGGTGTCAAGAGAAAGAAAAGGACAGAGAGAGTGAGTCATAATTAGCTTGCTGATCAATGGAAGGACTGATCTGTTAACGAGCCGCTGGGAGTGTCTGCTGGTCACACTGGGCAACATGGTTTCCTAGGGAGAGGGAGAGATCACAGGGTGCTGTGGAATCTCACAATATGGACACACGCTCTTTGTATGTATGCGTGTTATTGTTTTCCACTGCCTTGACACCGGTGGTGGTGCCAGTGCCCAATCTGGATCCATTCTATGCTTCTCCACCAAAGAAAATTTGGTTATATATTGGCAGATATGTTGGCACCACTGCAGCTGCTTAAACCCAATGGCCATAAATGAATGTATATAATTATTCAAAAGTTTGGGGTCAATTTTTTTTTAGAAATTAATCATTTCATTCAATGTACACATTAAATTGATCAAAATTGACATAAGAGATGTTACAAAAAAAACAAATAAATGCTATTCTTTTGAACTTTATGAAAGAATCCTGAGAATCAGTTTTCAGAAAATATAAAGCAGCTCAACTGATTTCCAAATTGATATTAATAAGAAATGTTCCTTGAGCAGCAAGGATCATGCGACACTGAAGGTTCATGTGACACTGAAGACTAGAGTAATGGCTGCTGAAAATTCATCTTTGCCATCACAGGAATAAATTACATTTTAAAATACATTAAAATAGAAAACAGTTATTTTAAATTGTAATTTGTATTGTTCAAAATGATTCCTTTTTGACTATATTTGGTCAAATAATAAGAGACTTCTTTCAAAAACATTAAAACTTCTGACCAATTGAAAACTTGTAGTGTAATGTTGGATTTGCTTTGGGGAAAAACAAAATCATACCGTGATATCCAACTAAATTATAACAATGGTTAGCTAGGTACAGTAATTAGTTATCATAGTAAACCCACATCAATAGGATGCAAACACAGTCATCTTTGTTGTTAGGCTCTTTCAGCTGTAAAGATTTAAATTAAATTGCTTTGGATCTTAATATATTGTACGTTTTCAAACCTAAAGTCAGTGAAGATGCAGAACAGATCTGAGACAGGTCTTCAGATCCCTATCCAGTGGAAGCCGAGCACTGCCAGTAAAGAACTGCTGACGAGACACACACAGAACAGGTGCTGGGTCAGTTGTGTGTGTGTCTCAATAGAAAGGTTAAGTGGTATGTTAGTCTGCAACAGCTCTCTCTCTCTTTCTCTGTGTGTGAGTGTGCACTAACATTCACAACAGCTGTATGTGGTTTGTAATATATTTTTCCCACTGGACTCAATGTGTTTGTGTTGGACGGATTTATTAATACTTGATTACGCTTGTTGTGTTTTATAGTTTCGCTTTCAAGACAATTTGTGACTGTGGATCATGCAACCCTGCCAACAACAGACACACACACACAGACAGTGGGACTGTTACAGAGATATATGACCACAAGCAGTACTGTAGTCTTTTTTTTCTTTTCATCCTCTCTTTATCCATATTTTCTAGGCTGACATTGTATTATCAGCTTTCTACTCTGTCATGTTGTATTCTACATTTCAGTTAAAATTATTTAAAGATTTTATGCATGCAAACTTATGAATGTTAATTTATTTAGAGACGGTAACAAAAAATCAAATCGAAATTCAGTTGCATTGAATCAAATGAATGGAACTAAATCAAACGGATTCACCTCTGTACGGGGGTCACTTTTGGCTTGGAAGCTTAAACACAAAAAAAACAAAAAAAAAAAAAAAATATCCCTCAAGGGAAGTCTGTTCACCCAGTGGCCATATTTGCAGGGACACAATGACTTTACTAAATGGAGAATGGCTGTTTTATTTGGAAGGCGAGACTCGCCCATATTGCGCGTTGCACTTTTTCCCATTCATAGTAATATGAATGCACCATCTTGGTTAAGTCTTTGTTACGTCATTGTACTGTAAATGCATATTATAAATCTTATTATGAATGATTCAGTGATGGATATCTATATATATATGATATATATGAAATTTTAACTTTTTTATCAACATGGTATAACTTGATATTCACATGTCAAATTCCAATCAACTACTAATGGATATAACCAAGTCCCCGCCCTATTTTTTTAATTTTTTCGTTAATCTGTTTCACTCGGATGTATGTCACAATACAGAAGAAAAGGTCGGTCACAACTTTCATTTCATTACTAATAAGCAATTGACCTTAGACAGGGTAGCACTTCTCTGATTAATAGCCACTCTAAAGTATTCTTTTTTGACAAAATTACATTTAAACAAAAATATAAACAGCAAATAGTTTATTGTAATATATTCTTGGAGGGCCTCTTAACATCTGAAATATACTTTGCTACAAAGAGCACTAATATAGAGTGATTAGTCACATGGCACTTATGGCTCAGGTAATTGGCTAAAAAACTGGTTTTGGAACTTAGTGCCCATGAAGTAAAGTGGCAACAGCTTGTGAACAACTGCCATTTAGATAAATGGTAATGCTAATGAAAAACTCTCTCCAGGTATATTAGAACTCTTCGGTTAATTGTATCAGATCAAATAAAATTGAAGGACTTGACATTTCCATGGACATTTTTTTAAAGGGGTCATATGATGTTGCTAAAAAGAACATTATTTTGTGTATTTGGTGTAATGAAATGTGTTTGTGGTTTAAGGTTCAAAAAACACATTATTTTCCACATACTGTACATTATTGTTTCTCCTCTATGCCCCGCCTTTCTGAAACGTGTCGATTTTTACAAAGCTCATCGGTCTGAAAAAGCGAGGTGCTGTGATTGGCCAGCTATCCAGTGCATTGTGATTGGCCGAATACCTCAAGCGTGTGACGGAAATGTTACGGCCCTCACCATATTGTGATGATGCCCTGTCAGGCCGGAGCAATGATTCAAAAACATGAAAACCCATTATAAACGAGGCATTCGTTGCATCCAGTGGGGACATAATTATGGATTATAATGACTTATACTGTCTTTTTACGCATTGCGTTGCATCGCGCCGCGTAAACATAAAACCATGTCTGCATTTGTGATCGGAGAAATGACAAACAACAAGCACTACTCTACACTGCCCAAAAAACTCGCTTTAAATATAAACAATAAAATCCTTAAAATATAAAAAAACTTACTTACAGTCCGTGAGTCAGAACAGCAGGCATTGTAGACTACTCTCCCAGGATCAGTAAACAGTCCTCCATAAAATGTGCTGCACACATCTGAATATTTGGGTTGAACTGTTCTGGAACAGTGTTGTAAATACAACTTAACCACTGATTTCTAGTCGTGTCCTTTTGGAAGGCCAAACAAAGTAGTTTCGCTTTCACAACGAAACATAGCGTCACACACAGCGGCCTACAGTGAGCAGAGGCCAGGGGATAAAGTGAGGAACGGCTGGAGGGCTAGAGTGAGCAGAGGCAGGCTGGCTTGAGAACGGGGAGAGTCCGGGAGGGCTTGCGGCAACCACATGTGACGGACACCGGGCTGGACTCCGCCTTAGCCACGGGTGAAAGCCGATTCGGCGATCCACAGCGCAAAGTTGTAGTATTTCCTCAGCAACCAGAACAGATCAGCTCTAGGCATGACGAAGCAGATATCGTCATTTTTGGAAGGTCAAACAAAGTATTTTTGCTTTCACAATGAAACACAGCGCCTTCCCGACATGGCGGCAGCAACATACTACAGCGAGAATAAAAGTTACGCCTTCTTTCTTTGCGTGAACATTTGGGCAGCGTTATGCAAATCTTCCCACATAGTGACTAGGTATGTGGGGGCGTGTTAGAACGAGGCGTTTCTTTGGATTTGAGACTTTAGTTTTTGCAAATTTACAGATATTCTTTATGCACCAAGAGCTTGTAACACTCCAAAGAGAAAGGAAACATTTTAATCGCATCATATGACCCCTTTAACGTGTTTCTCGTTTTGTTTTTTTTTGGTTTTTTTATCATTTAGTCCTGCGTGTATGTTGTGCCGCAGATATATTCTACTCATATGTGTGATGACGTGGTCGGGAGCTTGTGTGTGGAGGAGTGTGTGAAGGGACAATAGGCTCTTTAACAGAACGCCACTCATCCCGATGCCGCAGAAATGGCTGGGGATTGTTCCCGTGGAGACGGTAAAGCGGCAGAGCGCTCAGGGTTGAGGAGGATGTTGTGACAGAGCCCAGCATTAGTGTGTCATAAGGGAGCAGCAGTGACAGGATTTCAATCACAAGGCCTTTGTTCAGTCCAGTACTCATGACACGAGCAGCAGGTGTTCAATCCATAGGTGTTGTCACCTCTGTGGGACTTCTCAGTCTCTTTCTTCCTCTCCCTTAGCCTCCATCCACACTGTGTATGTGTGATGCACACTGTTTCTCTAGTCATTGTCTCTACTTTTTCTTTTTCTTTTTAGTCTTTCAGATGTTTTTATTCATGATCATTAATCTGGGATATTCCTTATGTTTTTATTTGTTTTTTACACAATATATTATAATTACTCCCCCTTATTTTATTTTTACAAATTAGTATTGTATTGTATTATTTATTATTAACTGGCAGTACCATAGTATCGATTGTTAACCTGGGATTATTCCATTTTCATGAATGTATTTTATTTGTTTTATTTTATTTTACTTATTTTATTTATATACTACTTATTTTACTTATATTTTATGATGTAGAGTCACAATTTCTCTTTCTCTGTCTGTCAGTGTTGGCTGCAAGGAATGAACATATTATTTTGCTAATTATATTTATCATATTATTACCATAGTATTGATTGGTAATTTCATAAAAGTTTTGAAAGTTAATTTAAAAAAAGTTTATTTTATCTTATTTTATTTTGTTTACATAATATTTTGTATTATAATTACTGGTACCTTATTTATTTGTATATATTTTTTAAATCTTTTTTTTATGATAGTATTACCATATTATTGAATTTTAATCTGGGATTATTTCTTAAAATCATTAAATAATGTTTTATTAAATTTTATTAGTTATATATTTCAGTTACTGGCAACTTACAATGTTTATTTTTATTCTATTCTTTATTTTTATTTTTCCTCTCAACTTTTTTTGTGTGTTGTGTACTGTACGTTGATTTTTTTTTGCCAATACTGTATGTAAAACAATCACACCAGGATATTACTTTAAAATGTAAATTTGTGATCCTGATATGAAATTTTTTTTGATTTGCACTCTATCATAAGACTCTCTTCCTCAATTTTAACTTCATTTTCACTTTAGATTGTAAAGAAAGAAAAAAAGGCAGAAAACCTCGGTCTCTCTCTCACTCAATGGATTATGTGAATCAGTGTCAGATTTGTGGCGTATGCTGGAAGCAGTCATCAGTAATTCTGCAATGAGATTAGAGCAATTTCTCGCAGCAGCAGCGCATGTGTGCATGTTCATATGTTCATAAAATTTCCCAAAGTGGCATTTCAACTTCCTCTTCTAATTTTCATTATAGTAGCGCAGTAAGATAATCTACGTTTGGATCCAGTCATGTTTAATCAGTCTAAATACGGAGGAGAATTTCCGTTCTACATCCACCGAGGGAATCGTGTTGACTCTGATGCAGATTCTAAATCTGACGCCTGGGTTCATTAGGTTTAATGTTGGCACTGGGCTCTGTCTCCATACACAGATTAGCTGGCTCAGCCCCATATGCTGTATGACTCTTCCAATCCCCCTGCGTTTGTTTCGCTCTCTCGCAGGAAGTGACAATGCATTTCATTTCCTCTCTAACAGCAGGTCGCCTTCAACCCAGCATGTTGATGTGGGAATTTGTGTTGATTTACAGTGTGTATGTGTGTGGCCCTTCAGATAGTCTGTCTCCCCGCTAACCGAGGGCCAGTGTAGTTGTTATGACAACCCAGCATGCCATCATATCATGGGCCGCCATGTAACGTCAGCTGTCTAAATGAGTGTTTCACATATGAAATTGCACCAATGTGAATGTTGTGTTTGTGGTATGGGAATGTGTGTGTGATCAGCATCAATGTATCTAGGACTGCACAATTAATCAGATTTCTAATCGCGATTACAATTATGGATGCCACAATTACGTAATCGTTCAAAGTGGCAATTAATCGTTCAAAGTCCACTTATGTTTTTCTGCATGCTTAAAATGTTTTTTTTTTCTTTTCTACATGTTATCTTAAGGGGTTTTCCATTGTTTTAGTATAACTTTTTAGTATAACTTTTTTTATAATTTAAAGAAGAAACCAGTCTGGTGTATAGTTGATATTTGAGGCTTAATACTATAGAAAAGCACTAAAGGTTTTTCAGTTTGAGAGTTTTCAGCTTGTTTATTTTCATATAAAAATACAGCATGCAGTTGCATCAAACAATAGTATAAAGATCATTCAATGTAAATTGTGATAATCATAATTAATAATCGCAAATACAATTTCAAGGGAATAATCGACAATTGTGATTTTTGTCATAATCGTGCAGCCCTAAATGTATCAGAGACCGCAACAGACAGTTACAAATAACTGCAGTACTGCTTTAGCTCCAGCAACTACCGCCCCCTAGTGTCCTGACAATGAACTGCAACCCACAAATGCTCTCATTCATCCTCTTCTCATAAACAGAGCCATAAGGAATGATATCTTCCTTCAGTCAGCCTTGCGCTGTAGTAAGGAGATGTTTTATCTCATTACCAGGCTGTAAAACAGCAGACACATCGAGAGGTTTACTGTGACAGTAATATGTTAACAGAAGATAAAGAGACTGGGTGGAGGTTTGCACATATTATGTGGCTGTCAAGGAGTGTAACATATCGATCGACTACGTGACCCCAGATGTTTCCTTGTCCAGGCAGACGTCAAATTACGAATCACCTCAAGTGCTATGCCACAAGACACGCGTCACACTGAAGCTTGTCCCTGTGTGTAAGGGTTCTGTGGCTGTATTTCGCGCTGCTTTTTTCGCGTTACGCCTCTCAACCACGATAGGAGTTGCATCTTGATGAAAGTCATCCTTCCACATCACCACAAGAGGTTGCGCATGTACCAGCAGCCACTTGTTAGAGACGTACTGAGATTTCACAGTCTAATAGAGTGTTTACTAGATAAACAGAACGATGAAAGGTTCCACATGTAGGTTTGTTTTGGAACAGACTTGTGTGTTTCGGATGACAAATAGGAAATAATTATTCCTCAGCGGTTGCTATTTCATAGCTCAAAACATTTCATAGAGTTCTTAGTGATGTTTTTTTGAAGTATCATCTTTGTCTTAGCTGTTTCTTTAATGTAGGGCAGGGGCTTTCAAACTGGGGTCTGAGAAAAATGTTAACAGCCTATAACAACAACAACAACGATAATAATATATCATCATGAGATTAATCACTAATTATTTTATTCCTGTCAGTGTAAATTAATAATTTGTGATCATTCATCAGTTTCTAATTCCAAAAGAGTGACTGTGTAATGAATCAGCTCATGGGAAATATTAATAATTTATCATAACTAGTTATAATTTATTATAAATATTTAGATCCGCTGTAGCTATTTAGCTGACTCTCGGTTAACGGGTCCTGTCATTCTAAGAACCGATTATTTCCTGGTGTAAGGGAAATACTTTACTACTGTACAATTATACAAAAGTTTGTAGCGTAAAATCGCATGATTGTGACTCCGGTTATGAGCCACACGAACACGTCAAGTGTGATAAAAGTAGGTTTATAACTACATAACACTTAAACTATAGTCTAACATACTACATAAAAACACTAAACTTGTCTAAAATCTACTACACACCAGTAAACTGGTCTAACATACAAATAACACACACACACCAAATAAGGTGGTTATAGGAAAGGGGTTTAAGTTTAAACTCAGTACAGAAAGAGACTAAGAATGACATTTATGGAACCATTTGCATATTCAGCCGATCTAAGCCTGAGGGATATGTCAGATTCTGAGTTCAAACACACCTTTGTAAAAAGGTGTAACTGATACTTAATGTATCAATTAATAAGACTAAGTTTTATACTTGCAAGTCTCGTCTGTCTGAAGTAGATTCCTGATGCAATCTTAAGGCCAAGATCTTGCTGAACCGTAGTTGATGAGAACGAACCAGTCTCGAGTCAGAGAATCTTGATGGAAATGGAAAGGACAAGGCCGAAGAAAAGGCCTGGCACAGATGTTTTGGTATCCTGAAGCGTTTTTCTCACATATTCATCTTAGCATACTGACAACCACCGACTGGGCGGGTTACATGGTGTGTCAGCTTTAAGGTTAGAGAAGATCCCCGCCTCTCAAGATGGGCTTAACCAATGAGAGAGGCCGGAATCCCAAGAGGGCGTTTTTATGGTGCTTTGTTTGAAAAGCATGGTAAAATAGAAATGGACTTGAACCGAAATTACTAAAAGTTCTCAGGACCCTAATATATATTGCTTATGTACCCAATTTATAATATACACGCTTGTTTCGATCATAAGAAGGCTAATTCATAGATACTAAACACGGTATATTTAAGGTTATATGAATGAGTGGTTTATTGTAAGCATGAATAAAATATTCTATAATACAACAGATTAATACAAAAAAGCAATAATATACACAATGGCCTGAAAAAAATGGGTGTTCATTCAAAGAAGGTATTCCTATGAATTAATTAGTAGAAAAGACCATTTCTACTCTGCCTCTTGTCCTGGGACATGCAGGGATTTTCCCTGCTTTACATTCTTTTGGCCAATAAACCCAGTGATATCAGCGTTGGTTGCCATGCAACAAGGGGCCGGTTCGGCTTCCTGTGGTGTTACGCATTCTCGGGGGAAGGGTTCATGGGTCCTCATATGGCTTTTTAACTGAGGGGGGTTACAGAGTATTTGTTAAATATAAAAACAAAATATATATTGTGTGTTTGATTGGTCCAGACGCTACATAGTGTAGAATGTAATTATTTTCAGATGATATTTGATACATATACTGTTTTTATTTTTAATTTGAAGTATAAATGGGTCTTTCTACCCGTAAATATTACTGCATATGTATATTATAGGATGGGGTTCCTATAATCATCATATTTGAACTTTAAAAAGTTTGGAGACTCCTGCCTTAGGAGAAATAAAAATTTTAAAAAAAATTAGACACTAAAAATATACACTGTAAAAAAATAAATAAATCAAAGTTGTAAATAAAAAAATAAAGATTATTGGAGTACATTTTACAAGAAAATACTATTTCAGGGTTTTTTTCCCACCTAAATTTTTTTGTTTAATTGAGTGTTACTTCTTTATAATTGATTGTGAAATTTATTAGCAATTTCTGAGTGTAAATTGAATTTATAACATAACTTAAAGGTATCTTGGCAAATTTCAGCACAATTTTTTTTATTATTAGGAGAAAACTCTGACAAGCAAAAGACATCTAGCAAAAGTCTCCTTTCACTCTCCATTCTCCAGTTAATCTCATTGATTTTTTGGTTCCTACAGGATGGTTCATTATCACAGTGGAACATACATGTTTGTAATGGCCTCAATTTGTCTTCTTTTCTGTCCTGATCCAATAGGAACGTCTGCCATGGCTTATATCTGCTTGGGATTTTCTGTGATTCTGTGAATAGTGATGCTTACCAAACTAATTTATCTAGTTCTAAATATAGACCTTCGCACGCCTCTGTGTGTTGTCATTTTCAGACGGTAGGTCCGGGTGTAATAGGACGGGCGGTCTTATCACTTCACCTGTAAGAGGAAGTTCTTTTTCAAAAGAAGGCGTGCCTTTCAGGTGCAGCCAAAAGGAAGTCAGCATGTTCCTGTGTGTCTGTAAGTGTGTGTGTGTGTACATATCGATGGCTGAAGGGACCCATCATGCCCAGGCTGTGTCCAAGCAGTGTATGTTGCTTTGCCCCGCTCTTGTTCAGCTGTGATAGAGGTGGGCAGGGAGATGCCAGCCGCTTAAGAGAAGACTACTTTTTGGAAACCTCCTCCAGCAGTTCAGTAAGAACAACAGAAGGACAGACAGTCAGCAATAGCGTCTTCTCACAGGTTTGGATAGGCTACTCCTTTAATTCTAGTTAACTTTGTGTAGTTTTCACTAGAATGAGCACTGCAGACTGTGCTTGAGTGATGTTATATTAGTGATTATCTGATTTTTTTTTTTATTGTGAGGCTGAACGTTTCATCCGTTTGGTTATCTCTTCCTTTCACCAGATGATTTGCTTTGTGCATATGTGCATTGGCTTAGATTTGTATGAGAGATGATGCAAGGGGTGAGGGTGTGTTTGTGTGTGTGCACGTCATAAAGTTTATCTGGGTAAGCAGGACATGCTTGTTTGTGCTGATCTGATTATCGCAGCATTAATGCAAAGCCTGTAATGAATAACAGAACTGGACCGTCTGTTATATGATAATATGATTGCATGGAGAAATCACCCCTTTACATTTACAGTTATCCAATGTCACACAATTTGTCAAAGGGGCCATCAATATTCATAGTGTACAATGCCAGGTTTGTGAATTGAGATCTTTTTGTTTCTCAATTGTTTCTCCTAGACAGATATGAGATTAAATGGAGGGCTTCTGCTTGTCAGGTTTATATTCTTCAGACAAAAGCCCTGTTCAATTGGAACTAGTCGGGTATAAATCCATACACGTCTGTGTTTTTTTCCACACAACCTCTGGAAAAATTACAGCCCAGACAGGAATGTCTGTGATTGCAATATGTAATTTGTTTGCAGTGATTCTCTTTTTTTTTGACCTTGTTGAATACAGAACACATCCATTATCTTTTTGCCAACTTTCTTAGTAAAATAACAGCTCTCTGTTCGCATCCCATTCAAATGTAAAAAGAGAATTAATCCATAAGGAAAATCCAGTCAGACCAGGTCAGACTGCTCAGCCCTGAGTATGATCCTAACCTTAATTAATCGCTTCCTTAATTATATACATAATGTACATGAAGTCACGGAGACCTAGGTTCATAATGGTAACTAAAACATTTGTTTGACAGACTAATCCCAATTGAATAGCGCTAAAGACTTTGGTAATCTTATATCTGTGTGTATCCCGTATGGATGAGATCTCAGTAATGCCACAAACTGTGTTCTGGTTTGCCAAGATGCCAGAACATTTGTCAAACATTTCCTATCAGATTCTTCCTAGACCAGATTACGTAAACTATGCTAACCACAATCATTTTATAGCTCTGTCCTCCTACTGTATGTCAATAATTAGATTTTTTTGTTTGTTTCATTTGTTAATAATTATTGAAACTTACAATGAAAACTAAAAAGAATTAATTGGAAATGTTTATAAATACTATATAAACAATACTAACATTACACTTTTATTAAACCTATGAATTAGCATTTCTCTGTAAAAAGGGAACATATCTGCCTCCTGACTAATCTGTTTACATTTTTTACAGATAATGAGACATCTTTGAAAGCGTGTTGATGGAGAGATCAGCATGAACACTGATGTTCTGTGACCATGTGTTATGTAGGATTAGCATTTATCAGCTCTCTCATCTCTGCTGATCCAGACACTGGCCAAAACCCATCATGTCATCGAGTGTTCTTATGTGTCCTGGTGGTCTATAGATTGGATCAAATGTACATCTACATGTACAGATCACTCAAACACCACTTCCTCTTGAGGTCTGCAACACACCCTAACGTTGTAGCTCATTCAGATTTAAATACATTAATTTTTAGCATCTAATATCTAAAACAGCAGACTGACTTGGTTGCAACATTAGATTTGGGGTGCGTGGGGGGTACATCTATCACTTGACCATTTTGCCCTTCAAATAACTCACTGTCTTTTATGTTCATCAGACTCTGGCGGCTAGCTTCCTCCCCTTTAGGACTTAAAAGTGTTTTTTTTGTGTCTTTTTTCAGCCTGGGATGTTTGCTGATTTTTTGTTTTTAGATTAACTAAAATTTGAATTAAAGGAGCAGATCACACAAAGAAAATGTACTGAACATTTATTCACCCTCAGGCCATCCAAGATGTAGATGAGTTTGTTTCTTCATCAGAAGAGACTTGGAGAAATGTAATGATGGATTTGTTTCTTACGAACACTCAACTTTTTACTTCACATGATGGACTGGAGCCATGTGGATTTCTTGTGGATTATTGCGATGTTTTTATCAGCTGTTTGGACTCTCATTCTGACGGCACCCATTCACTGTAGAAGGTCCATTGATGAGCAAGTGATGTGATGCAAAATTTCTCCAAAGCTGTTCCGATGAAGAAACAAACTCATCTACATCTTGGCCATTTTCAGCAAATTTTTATTTTTGGGTGAACTATTCCTTTGAGATAATTTTTTACCATATTCAAAATTTGAGCGATACCAAATATAAAGGTTTTGGATTGCCTGTTGTAAAGACCATATCAGTGATTGTGAGTGGCTTTCCATATCTGTGGTTACAGCTCTTCTTAACATATGCACATTCATTATATAGTGTGTCGCACGATGTGTTTATTAATCATTCAATAAAACGAATATGCTGGTGTGTAATTCGTACAGTATGTGTGTAGCAGTTCCCATTAACACACCGCATGTGCAGGATCTGACACTGTTACTGAATGAGTCTTGGCTTCTTCAGGGTGACACCTCAGTGGTAATAAATTCTCAGGCTGTGTGATTTAGTCTCTAATTAGATCGCACATGGCACACACACACACACACACACACAAGCTATACTGCAGGGGCTGTAATCAGTTCATTAGGTTAATTACTAGCTGTGAAAGGGACTCATAGTCTCTGTGGGCACTTTGGGTAATTGGTCTGGCTCTAACTCAACTTTAACCAGGCTGTGCCATCTAACCCAGACTGTCAAACACACTGTTGACACTGCACATAAATCCGATCTGATCTTTAGATGTGTCATTTTGTTCAGTAAGTGATGCAATCTGATCCATTTGTTCAGACTGTGTAGTCAATATCCGGTATACCTGCATCGGTTGCTATAGTGTTGATGTAAGCGTGCAATGCCAAGAGACCTTCTTACATGACAACTGAGAGCTGCTGTCAGTGAGAATGAAAAAATGGAAATTGTGCCACTCCTTATGCGAACTCACACAGCACATGAGAGAACATAACTGACAGAGTATTGCTGTATTTACACTTCCATGCATAAGATTGCTATATGAGAAAAGTGTAATTGAATATGAGTGTATTTGGATGCAGCTCCAGACAATATTGAGCAGTTTATATGATATTACAAAAAGGTCACACAAGCTTTGTGTGGAGAGCAAAACAAATTTAAGCCACTATTCAAAAAACAAAACAAAATATTACTTGAAATACCATCTGACCTTTCAGACTGAGACTTATTCTAAAACAAATCAGATTTCAATCAGATTTCAAACTACATATGGCTATGATTTAGATGTTTTAGTGTTATCAGGTTTCATTTTATTCTTTGCTACAGACAGATGAGTCAGATATGGCCAAAACATCAGATTTTTCCTGCCTGTCTGAACAAAGCTTTAGAGAGCTCAACATGGGCCTAGTTCTGTTTGTCTGTAATTATTCATGAAATGTCTAGAAGGAGGGGAAAAAGGATGTTTTATGTCTGAACTAACAAGGGATTTCTTACGGGAAAAACCAGTCTGTTGTTTTGAAGATTAAGATCTGTGTTTAACCAAGCATTGCTGAACAAAGAAAGTGTTCGTTAATTTTTATAGAAAAATGTAGCAACGATGTTGACCTGTGCTTCTGGGTAGTGTAGCTTATGGCCCTGCATGCTGTTAGTTCCTCACGATATTTCGCCACGCCTTTGGAACACTGATTGCTTGAATGGCAGCTGTGTTTGCTGACAGCTCATTGGTGTTTCCATGGCAACTGATAGATAAGGGTGATTGGCTGAAATTGGGCTATTGCTGTGATTTTAAGGTGATCGTATTCAGCCATTGTAGGACACATACAAGCAGTGTTATTTTTTTCATTAAGATCAATAGGAACATGTAAAGTCTGTACTGAATACATATTTGTACATACTTAGTGGAATCATCTTTCTGTCTCTCTCTCTGTCACTATCATGAATTGCATAGTCGCTGAACTGCGTTGGAGATGATTTAGTCACATTATGAGTATAATGACACATGATTGTCCTAATACTGCTACTACTTTGATTTAAAACACCACTCAGATCCACTTCAACAGCAATTCAAGGGTCAGAAGATATATTTATCCCAATAGTTTTTTTTAAGTCTTTCAGTAATATTTCAAGGCTTTGAATTTACAAAGATTGCAGGGAGATTTGTAGAAAAAGGTAGGTTAATTTCAGAGCAGAGAAAACATTGGGAATGTGATTAGACTGAATGTCTAAGATTGAATTGTTAGTATTCACACCATAGCAGCACAACAAGACTATGCATTTGCATGGGAACAACAGACTAGTGGACAAGGGGTCAGGGTTTGGCTGGTTGGTTAGGTGTGCCTGTTATTTCTTTCTGGTAGATGGTGTAATAACACCATTATGGGGCCAAAAATATCTTTATTTCAAAAGTAGCCATGTAAATGTGACTGGCTCAAAAAGCAAAACAAAAAAGCTTCAAAAACTCAGTACCCATAAATTAAAATGACAGCATCCAGGTTGTGTTCTTCCAGGGCTGCATACACTATCCGAGCAATTCCCCTTGACATAAATGGGAATGCTGACAGATAGCTCACTCCAGGTTTTATAACTACTTGGATCTAATCAGCTTTGCTGAAAGGAATCATGGGATTTGTATTTCCAGCTCTATGTAGGGCATTGCAGAGGCACTGTGCCCTTCAGATGAGAGAGAGAGGACAAAAGAGGAGATAAAACAGAGAAAGGATGAGAGAATGACAGAAAACAGGGAAGGGAATGAACAGGATGAGTCAGAATGACGCAAGAAAAAAAGAGAAAAAGAAGAAAGAGAAAAGCAGGGTGAATACAGAAGCTGAGGATTTGAGAGGAACTAAAAAGAGAGTGAGGGAAGGATTAGGAGAGGAAGAGGAGATTAAACAAAAATAGCAATCATTGTATGAGGATGTCTATCCTTAGAGTTCCTCTGAGTCACCATCTGACATCGCTGCGTGTGTGTGTGTTTGATCTGTCACAGTGTGCAAACAAAGATGTCCTCATCTTTTATGAATGTGGAACCAGCTCTGTTCTGAAAGGATGAACTGAGTGATGTCTGGGTCTGATGCTTGTCTCAGTGTACAGGGAAGCTTGACTGGCAGAGATCCAGAAGTTTAGACTCTCACACCTAAGCTTACACACACTTATTTCATTTCATTTTATTAAACAAACACAACTTTCTTTTTATACCTTTTCATTGAACTTTGTTGTTTTCTGAGCTTATTATATTTTCTAGAAAACAAAGATTTTTGCTTTTTATTTTTTTGTTTCCATAATGTAACTGATTATAAATTTGACTGACAAAGTTTTTTCCAATTGTAAATGACCCCCAGATGTCCTCAAAGAGGTGTTTTGACAGACTTAACTACCTTCTGGGGGCAGTAATTCACTAACTACACACATACATTTATGAGCTCTGCTGGGAGTCATGGTGGCGAAAATGAGACACTTGCTGAATGGCATGTAGAGAATATAATCACCTGCAAAAGTGACACAGAGGTTACATTAACATTGCCATTGAATGTGGCTCAAATCTGGCTTTATCTCCCCTCACATATGACCTATCCCTCAATTTACTCCCCATCTTTATGATTGCTTGTTGAAACTTGTTTATCATGTTTTTAAATGTATGTGTAATGATGAAGTTGCAATTTAGTTTTAATTTTACTTTAAACATAATTTTCAATAACACACTACAGTTCAAATTTCTCTTTAAAACATGACAAAAGATTATTAAAGCAATGATTTAAAATGTGCTTTAAAATTAAACTTTTAATTTGACATTTTACAAAGTGCACTTTTAAACTTAAGTGTGTTAAGTAAACTTTTGTGGCTTTTTGTTTCATTAATATCATTATATGCAAGTACAGTTTTTTTTAATACACTTTTAAGATTTGAAGTACACAAAATGCACATTCGAAAAAACAATTAAACACACTTCATTTTATCAAGGGTAGGAGTGTGTCAATCAGATTCAGGCTCCTCGACATTCATTTTGAATATAGCCAGAGAGATACAGAACACACACATACTCTTGCTTTCCCACCAGACCATACAGCCTCCATGCAGTCTCTCTTTTTCTCCGTGTTAATGAATTCACTCCCTTCATGTGTACGTCATGACTCTTGGCAAGGTGCCTGGCTAGGTTACTCATTTTGATTTTGTTAATGTTTAGCAACAACACTCTCACTCTCCTTGTTTCTAGTGTGACAGACCCGCGAGAGACAGATATGCTGTCGTTTCTGTCCCATCAGCCTGTCTCACTGCTGACTGAGCTACTAGCATTGTTCTGCCACAATCCACTTAAGAAATCCATTTCTCACGTCATGAGAGGGCACAGTATATGCCCCTGCATGTTTAGACAAGGACAGACTCCACTGTAATTTGATTTTACTGTGCCACGAAGTACAGCTGTATTTGATGACTTGTTGAAAGACTTTTATAGCTTCTCTGCTCTTCAGACCAGATTAAAGCATCAAGGTTTATAATGAAAGTTAGAGATTAATTGATGACCAGATGTTTTAAAGGTCCGCAGGGAACTTTATGGAAATGTTCACAGTTCCTCTTTCAGTGTTGTAGGACTTGAGCCAAGAATGTTGCTAGGCGACAGATCAGGTTTTACTGTAAGCTTACCGTAACGCCTTTACAGTTAACCGGTGTTTGTTTTTATAAACAATTAAGAAAGGGAGAGCAATGCAAAGAAAAACCTTGTGAGAATGTAAGCATTCAAACTGGTTTTTGGGAGTGTTGTTATGGTAAATCTGATAGAGGCTCATAGATAGTTTTAATATACCAGTAAACTTGTCCTCATAAGTCTTTTCCTCTGAATTCATTAAAAATGTGTGTACAAATCTGTTATCATACTATAGTGATAAGCAGAAATTTCGGTAGCACTTTATTTTACAGTCCACTTTATTTTACAGTTTCTCATGTACATGCTATGTACTTATTATAGTAATTACAATTACTAGGTTATTATAATAACTAGATACTAACTCTGAACCTACCCCTAAACCTAACCCTACACCATGTAGTTACCTTATATTACCAGTACTTTCTTAGGTAGGTACACTATAAGTACACTGTAAGTACATGTAAGTTCACATACTGTAAAATAAAGTGCAACCGAAATTTCACAGAATTCAAATACCTACCAAATACAGCTACCACACAAAGACTATAATGTGTTAAAAATCTGGTCAACACATTTTATCATGTTTAGAACCAACAAAAATAATGTGTAAAAAGTCCCCCAATTCCATCTGGGCCTGGTGATAAGCCACTGTGATTGAAATACAAGATTGTTAATGCAAGTTGGAGCCTCGGGAGTTTGTTCGTTTCTTATTATGCTTCAGTATAACAAACAGATGACTGAATTTCATGCATGTGCAAAAGAAGCTATTTATGAACACCAGTAAAAATTAACCGGGCTGTGAAGCAGTTTCTAAAAATAGCCAGTTCTAGCATGGCATAAAAATGTTTCATTATGAAAAATGTGGCATTAGGGATAGTAGTAGTTTGCACACACTGACACATGAACACTATTATAAAAACAAATCAAGTCGTTGTATTTGCATTAGCTGTCTTGTATGCTAGTTTTTCATCTCTTTTCTCTTTCTCCGCATTTGTTTTGTAGAAGAGTGTGAAGGAGGGTCTTCTACTCAAACAGACCAGCTCTTTTCAGAGATGGAAGAGGAGGTATTTTAAACTGCGAGGCAGGACACTCTACTATGCCAAAGATTCAAAGGTAAAATCAGGGGTCTCTGTGTCCCACTTGGAAAGACTGAACCTCTGGTGGTGCTGCATACAGTAGGTGCTTGTTTCAGTGTTTGTTGGTGACAGAAACATGCTACTGTCTTGTTGCAGTCTCTCATATTTGATGAGGTCGACCTCTCAGATGCCAGCGTGGCTGAGACCAGCACCAAGAACATCAACAACAGTTTCACAGTAAGCAAAATCTCTTCTCAGTAGCTTTCTCAAAACCTAGTGAACTGTTTTTGAATTATGCTGTCTATAGTAGGTAGGAATCTCACTCGATTTTGAGATAACCCCATTTATTGGGTTGTTTGTTTGTGCATCGTCGTTCATTAGTTCATTCATTCATTATTCACAGCCGTTTACTAGCTCACACCTATTTTATGTCTCTGGCTCTCTCTCCTAGGTTATTACTCCATTCCGTAAGCTGATGTTGTGTGCGGAGAGCAGGAAGGAGATGGAAGACTGGATTAGTGCTTTGAAGTCTGTACAGAAATGGGAGACTTATGAGGTCAGTGTCTAAACCTTCACCTTTGACCCCTCCAAAATCATTCAAAGGCTCAGTTAATGTGCATTGATGGCCATAATGGCTGTAACATTATACAGTTTGATGTTCCTTCACATGGATTTCTTAGTTAAGTGATCAATAAATGAAAGCCACAGAAGTAATTGCTATAATTGTAATTGTGTTTAGGTGAAATATTGATGTAAAGGAGTTAGCGTGTCAATCAATGTGATTTTTAAACCTTTAGTGCCGTTCTTAAACCACAGTTTAATAACTAAAAGAACTCCTAAATGATCCCAAGCCAGTTTTTGTCTGTAATAGTAATGCATGTTGTTGACCCTAGATCAGTGGTTGTCAACCTTTTTGGCTCCAAGGTCCACCACACACACAGTTTCTACCTGATAAAATGTTTTTTAAAAAAAAGGCCAATGTGTTTCAAGATTTTATTAATTTACATGACTTTTCCAGATCTACATCACATATTTACAATGAATGAAAATTATTATGTAATACTGTAATTATTTTAAATCATCTTGAGGCAGGATTATTATAGGTAACTGAAACTAAAACTACAAAAAATAAAACTTAAATAAAAATTACAAAAAAAAACTATATAGACATAAAAAAACATAAAAATGTCAAAAACAACTAAATTAACACAATTATTACATTTTAAGTAAAATTAAAATGAAAACAGAAGTATACAAATTTAAACCAATTCCAAATATTAATAAAAGCTAATAAAATTTATAAAATAATAGTAATAAAAATTAATAAAATAATAGTACTCGATTATACGCACATAGCACTGCCTTCAGCCCCCCTTGGAAGTTCACTCAGACACCAAAATAAGCCCCAGCCCCCTGTTTGAGATTCTCTACCCTAGATTTTATTATTTGGTTATTTATTTATAGTGCTGTGATGTTGACATGATTGTACTGATCTCAGGCCAGTCAGTTTAACATGGAGCACTTCTCTGGGATGCATAACTGGTACGCCTGCTCTCATGCCCGGCCCACTTTCTGCAACGTGTGTCGAGAGGCTCTGCCGGGGGTCACCTCTCATGGTCTTTCCTGTGAAGGTAAATATAAACACAAAGCTTTTTTTTGTTTGTTTGTTTTGTTGTCCCATTATCTTTGTCTCTTTGGTTTTTCTCTATCTGTCATTTTTTATGATCAATTTGTTTGGATTTCCCCTTTCTTTGACATTTACCCTTTCGTGCATTGTTTATTCTGCTCGTAGAACGAACAATGACGTTGTTTGTTTATAGCGGAATCAATGATGCATGTATAGGAACATTGCCCTCAGCCTGTTATCACTTTCTAGTGACGATCTGTTTAATGTCATCTTTTCTCTGCATGTGTTAGTGTGTAAGTTCAAAGCCCACAAGCGCTGTGCCGTACGATCCACAAATAACTGTAAGTGGACCACTCTGGCGTCTATAGGAAATGACATCATAGAAGATGAGGATGGAGTAAGTGAATCTTTGTTATACATGCATGTGGTCTCAGTGGTATTCTGTACTGTACCTAAATCAGTGTGTTTGTGTACAGGTGTCAATGCCTCACCAGTGGTTGGAGGGGAACCTGCCGGTCAGTGCTAAGTGTGTAGTGTGCGATCGAAACTGCGGTAGCGTCCGTCGACTACAGGACTGGCGGTGCCTATGGTGCAAAGCCATCGTACGTCACCTTCCTGCCCACTTTTTAAAACTGATCACAGTGCTGTGTTTATCACCCACACCCGCAATATAGCATCACACCCAGTTCACTCTGAAAGCATAACAACTAGATACCACATAAACACCTAGAGTTTAATGAAAGTAATATTACACCCACACACACACACACCAACACACACACCCACACACACACACACACACAACACACACACAAACACCCACACACACACACACACACGACACACACCCACACACACACAACACACACACACACCACAAACACAACACACACACACCACACACCACACACACACACAACACACACAGTGTTCCTGTGGCTCAGCGGTAGAGCATTGCGTTAGCAGCACAAGCGTGGGTTCGATTCCCAGGGAACACACATACTGGTAAAAAATGTATAGCCTGAATGCACTGTAAGTCGCTTTGGATAAAAGCGTCCGCTAAATGCATAAATTATTATTATGAATTATTATTATATACAGGTGTGTACCTTGTGTAATCAGTGTGTCTCCACTGATGGGTATGAGACCGTCTGTGAGTAATCAGTAATGTATCTCTCTATACATTGCCTGTGTGTAGGTGCATAACAGCTGTAAGGAGCAGTTGGGAAAGGTTTGTCCTCTGGGTCAATGTAAGGTCTCCATCATTCCGCCCACTGCACTTAACAGCATCGACTCTGACGGTAAGAGTTGCCCCTGGCAACTGCATCAGCTCAGCTGTCTCCATAAAGCCTGTATACATTGTCATGCTTTTGTGTATGGACTTGCAAATGACATTATTTAGTTGAAGTATAATCATTGCTATGACTTAAATCTTGCCATTAAATATCTGAAGAAAAATAGATTTTCTGAAATAATGGTTTTACAGTTATTAATTATTTAATATACAATATGTAATATTTATCATTATATCATTCAAAAGTTTGAGGTAAGTATTTTATAAGAAATGTATACTTTTATTTAGCATGGATGCATTAAATTGATCAAAAGTGACAATAAAAGCTTTAATTGTTACTAAAAAAATTCAAATAGATGCTGTTCTTTTGAACTCTATATATGAATGAACCCTGACACAATGCATCACGTTTTTTACAAAAGATTTATCAGCACTTAAGAAATGTTTCTTGAGCACCAAATCAGCATATTAGAATGATTTCTTAAGAATTATGTGACACTGAAGACTGGAGTAATGTCTTCATTTTAGGATATATTAAAATAGAAAATTGTCATTTAAAATTTAAAAATTTTCAACATTTTAAAATTCTACATTTATCAAAACTTACTAAAGGTACTGTGACAGTCATTGTACTGCCATGATGCATATAAAAGTGTAATTTTTAAGTTAGTATTGTCATTATCTTCTGCTACAATCACAATAGAGACATTCTTTAAAAAAGGTGTTTAACGCTGCTTACATTTCCAAACATGACATCCCTCCCAAGTTCTTCTCCTCTCCTCTCCTTCTCTCACTGCCACTCTCTCTCCTCCTTCTCCAATCCCTCCATTGTCCCTCTTCATCATCCCTTGCTCTCTGCAGGCTTCTGGAAGGCCACCAGTCCATCCTGCTCGAGTCCTCTGCTGGTGATGGTGAACAGTAAGAGTGGTGACAACCAGGGTGTGAAGTTCCTGCGCAGGTTTAAGCAGCTACTCAACCCGGCACAGGTCTTTGATCTCATGAATGGCGGCCCACAGCTGGGGTGAGGTCAACGCCCGCTTATCACACACTGCAATATCAATTAAAAGGCTTTGTAAGGCAATAAAATAGTCAGCAATCAGTCTCAGTAGCTTAGCTTGTACAACAACCAAACATTTTCATTTGATAACTGTAACATTCTCAGTCATGATGTGCTTTCAGACTTTTCAGCTTTTAATAGAATCCATGTAAATTGTATGTTTTAAAATATAATGTTGTTGGCAAAGTGAATTTGCCCTCTGAACCATATTTGTTGTTTTATGTTTTTGTTTGTGCGTTCAGGCTTCGTCTCTTCCAGAAGTTTGAGACCTTTCGTATCCTGGTGTGTGGTGGAGATGGGAGCGTGGGCTGGGTTCTTTCTGAACTGGACAAACTCAGCCTGCACAAACAGGTCAGAATAACCTGGGGGAAAAAATTGTTCTTACATTTTAATAAAGATTATGAAAACAATCATTGTTTTAGAATAACGTGCACTGATGAATGTAAAAATAGACCAGAGACATCTGTGCTACCATTCAAAAATGTGGGGTCAGTCTTTTTTTTTTCCTTTTTTTTCCTGAAAGAAATGCATTAAAGTGATCGGAAAGTGGCAGAAAGATATTAGAAGTACAAAAAGATTTATGTGTCATATACAGTAAATGCTTTCTATTTATCAAAGAATCCTACAAAAAAAAAAAAATTCTACAAAATAAGCAGCATAACTGTTTTCAACATTGCTAATAATAAGAAATGTTTCTTTAGCACCAAATCAGCAATTAGAATAATTTCTGAAGATTTGTGTGACTGGAGTAATGGCTGCTAAAAATTCAGTTTTGCCTTCACAGGAAAAAATTACATTTTAAAATATATTATTAAAATAGAAAACAGTACTACTGTTTTTACTGATTGATCAAATAAATGCAACCTTGGTGAGCATAAGAGACTTCTTTCAAAATCTTACAGACCCCAAAATGTTTGAGCGGTAGCACAATACATAGGGTCACATCTTCATTGCGTTGTGTTGTGTGTGTAACAGTGCCAGCTGGGTGTGTTGCCGCTGGGGACAGGAAATGACCTGGCACGTGTGCTGGGCTGGGGAGGATTGTGTGATGATGATGCTCAGCTGCTGCAGATACTGGAGAAACTAGAGAGTGCTACAACCAAGATGCTAGACAGGTGAGAGAATGAATGAATCAATCAATCAATCAATCTCATCAAACTCCGTTCCTGAATGTGTGTGTGTCACAGATGGAGTGTGATGACCTATGAAGTGCCCACCAAACAGACTCCAGCTATCGTTAAGGAGGAGGACCCATCAGACTCTCCCCTACAGGTGACCTTGTAATAATATTTTGCAATATTGCTGTTTTTACTGTATTTAAATAAATGCAGCCTTGGTGGGTGCAAGAGACTTTCAGAAACATTAAAAAATATTACCAACCCAAAACTTTTGAATACAAGTGTAAATTGTGTCTAGTTGTGTTATTTTATGTCTAATTGTGATGTTTTTGAAATCCAGATTACACAATATGCTGATTCTGTTGCCACTCACTTGACCAAAATCCTGGACTCTGACAAACACAGTGACGTTATATCATCTGCTAAGTGAGTATAAAGATGGTTTGTGTGTGTGGATGTGTTGTGAGGGTTGTGTTTATAGTAGTTAAAATCCTTTTGAAACCTCTGAGTTTTGTCTTCCTATCTCTTTTTTTATCAAAGGTTTCTGTGTGGAACAGTTAATGATTTTGTGGCTGAGGTCGGCAAAGCTTATGAACGGGCCACAGAGAATAAAGAGGAGGCTGATGCTATGTCAAAAAAGGTAAATCTGGAGGCTATTTTAGCAGTTAAATGATAAGCCTAAAAAACATGTAAATTGTTAAATAAACAGACAAATTATGAGTTAAATGAACAGTCAAACAGAGCCAAATGAACTTACAAAAAATGAGTAAATTAACAGTCAAAAGATGAATTAAATGAAAAGCTAAATAGACTATCAAATAAATAGTTAATTGAAGAGTCAGACAAGAGTCAGTCCTGTTCTTTATAAACCAAAAAAACGGTTTAATTTTGTGCTTGGTGTGTCTCTCTCAGTGTGCCATGTTGAACGAGAAGCTAGACTCCCTGGTTAAGGCTCTCAGTGAAGACGCCAATGCCCAGCTGGTGCCATCTGGGTCAATCTCACCAGACGAGAGCGACTCTGATCAGTCCAGACCCTTCAGATCAAGAGAGCAGCTGATGCTGAGGGCCAACAGCCTGAAGAAAGCACTCCGACAAATCATAGATCAGGCAGAAAAAGGTCATTCTTCACTGTGTATATGAGTGGAAAGTAACTGGAATTTGTTCCAGTGTTAGATTACATAGAATAAACATCAAGAAGAACATTATTTAAAGGGGTAAGTTCACCCAAAAATGAAATTTAGACTGTGTTTTACTTACCCTCAAAGCATCCTAGGTGTATATGACTTACTTCTTTCAGACAAATCCAGTCGGATTTATATTAAAAATTGTCATGCTATTCCAAGCTCTATCATTGCAGTCAGCGAGTGTTGCAGTTGAACAGTCCACAAGTCGTCAAATAAAGTGCGCGCATTCATAATAAAACGTGCCGCAGACGGCTCCAAGGGGTGAATAAAGGCCTCCTGTAGCGAATCCATTCGTTTTTTGTAAGAAAAATATCCATGTTTGATATTTCAAATGTAATAAATGTTTTTTTTTTCAAAGGTTTCCCTCACTTCCGCTGACTGTCATACACTGAAGCAGTTCCGTCGGATGGCACAGCGCGTCAACGTTGCGTGATTAGTGGAAATGGGAAAGGACGAGATCAAAACAAAACAACGGTCATTTATTAGAAGTACAAACCGAGGATTTGCAAAGAAAAATGTCGGAGGATTTTGATATAAACCAAGAGGAGACTGGTTTTCCTTTGCTAAAGTAAGTAAACTTTGCTTCCTTTGCTCCTATAAACAAACACGCGAGACTAGCATATCTCAGAGACGCGCGCGCTGCGCATACGTGCTGCGTCATCCACCGGAACTGCTTCAGTGTATGACAGTCAGCGGAAATGTGAGAGAAAAGTGTTTATTACGTTTGAAATATGGATATTTTTCTTACAAAAACACATGGATTCGCTACAGGGGGGCTTTATTCATCCCCCGGAGCTGTCTGCAGCACGTATTATTATGAATGCACGCGCTTTATTTGACGACTTGTGGACTGTTCAACTGCAACACCCGCTGACTGCAATGATAGAGCTTGGAATAGCCAGGACAATTTTTAATATAACTCCGACTGGATTCATCTGAAAGAAGAAAGTCATATACACCTAGGATGCTTCGAGGGCGAGTAAAACACAAGCTAATTTTCATTTTTGGGTGAACTAACCCTTTAAGTATTGCAGAGTACGGTAAGACAAAACTGCTGTACTTCATTCAAACAATTGTGAAATGACAACACGTTCAAAACAGAAAAACATGAAAAGGCTTTAATGAAAAACATTTTAGATTTTAGTTTCTGCTTTATCTTGATTGTATTTAAATAAGGTAACACTAAAATCTATTGTTTGCAGATATACGGTGCAGGAATGACACAGCTTGTAACAGCGGCTCCTTGACCACTTCAGTCAATGTTTAATTCGATTGTTGTTGACTGTTTTCTCTCAGTGGTGGATGAGCAGAACAGACACACCCAGGTGCAGAGAATGTCATCCTCCTCATCAATCAAAAGAGGCAGCAGTGAGGACCTCAAGGAGGCGGAGCCACGTGAGTAACAAACTCAGTTTATGAATATTAATACCGTAGATGATGCATAGCAATTAAATCCTTAGTGTTTCTCAATTCATCTTTTCGCTGAAAAGTTTTTCCTCAGCTGTGGCTCTGAAATTGTATTCAAATCATTGGCATTTTAATATATTGCAGCTGTTCCTAACAAAATAGCAGACCAAACTGCAGCTGTCCTTAACCTGTGGTTTATTAAATCACCAATCACAGTCCGTGAATAAAACCCCCCAGTTAAAGGATCTTTGCTCATTTTGTGAATATGAAGGTCAGCAGTAGAAATTAATACTAAAGAGCATTTCCAATACAATGCAGTCCAATACAGCGTAAAATTAAATCTATAAATTAGGGGGATACAAAAAATAACAGTGTGTATGCGGAATGTCCTGGTGGGCACCATTGCTTCAGTTATTCTGAAACAGAAACTATATGATTCATGCAACCCAGGCACTGTCTAGAAAAGGTCATCCCTCAGAACTGTCTGTGTGAGCAGGGAGACGGGAAAAAGGAAAAGGCCGAGGATCAGTTGAAGGAGCAACCGTTAATTAACATCAACTGTATCAACGTGCATAACACTGCATTAGCTCACACAAAGGGCACTAAAAAAGCACTTAAAAAAACATCCATAAAGAACTTGTTTTATTTTTAATTCATGTTATATTTCCATTGACATTATAATAATATTTCCTTACATAAATCACTGCCACATGAAAATAATTTGAGTGTTTCTGAGTCCTTTGACAAAAGAAAATTCACTTTCACTGTTGTTAGTTTTACTAATATTCTCTCTTGTCCGTGTTACTCAACTAAAGCAAAGAAAATAACTTTACTTACTTGACAAGTATTTTTTCTGTCAATTGGAAATCGAATAGCATACTAATTAAGCACACTAAACTCAAATATGTGGAATATATGGGAGTAAATGTCTGTTTTATGTGTTTTTCCACAATGAAATCTGTTAGTGTTTAATGTTCTGTTATGTCGGAGTTTTGGGGGTTACGACTGCACTGAGGAGTAGGGCTTGTGATTCGGTTGAGGATGGGGCAAAAAAACATTAAGTCTATATTTGTGTTGCTTTATTTAAAAAAGCAATAACTGCTCATGCCATTGTAGTGATAGATGCTTTACTTTCCTAGACTCATTGTTATATTTAGAAAGCTGTAGGCTACAAGATACTTGTTTGAGATTATTTCTCCAATTGGTTTTACTAAATTCAGTTATGTTTCAGGTTAACAAAGTAGATTTTATAGATTTCAGAGTTTCATTAAATTTTAAGAAATGTAGTTTCTCTTTTTTAGTAGAATCAAATTAAATGTTCACAGTACCGTACTCATAAATATTTTAACTCGATGATTTAAAGAAATCAGTGTACTCAAATTAATTAACTAGTTGCGTTTTATGCTGAATAGGACCAATTTGAATTAAGACAAACATTTTCAGTCTTACACTACTAAATTTTAGAACACTAGTCATAATTATAATGAACGTTGAGTCATTTTCAAGGAGTACATCGTACACAAAATAATTGAAACTACCAAAAAAAAAAATTATAGCCTGATGTTCTAAAACTTCACATATCTAAAAGTAGATGATTTTAGTTCATTCAACCACTTACCTAAAAAAATAAGTAAATTCAAAAGCTCTTTTTTTTCAGAGTGGTTTGATACCCATTATTATTTATTATTATTGTGATAATTTTATTTTTCTCTTATTGCTGCATCTCTATCTATCTCTTTATTTCATTGACAGGTCAAAACACATTGAGTCCAACTACTACAGCCCCTATTTTGCTGGAGAAGTCAGAGAGCTTCAGCACTGTGCTTTTCTCTGAAGAGTCTGTGTAAGACTGTGCAAACACACACATGCGCGCATTTAAGAGCTCTTATCTTTTCCCAGAGAAGTGCAGTAATGACATCTGAGGTTCCAGCAACTCTAAAACCCTGTTGACAATGTAATATCCCACAGTGTGTTTGCTATTGCACTCACTGACACACTAGTCCAACACAGTCTCAGACATAAATCTGTTTTCGTATGGAGTTCTTTATTCGACTCGTTTCACTGACTCTCAGAGATTATCTTTGGTTACTGCATACTCTATGGCTCTATGGCTCAAAACCTAGTGAACTGCATGCTTAGAGTTTGTGCTTCGAACTTTCAAAAAATGCAGCACATTAAATTTTTGACCACATTTCACATCAATTTAATGTGACCTTGCTATATTTTAAATTTTTTATTAAAAAAAAATTTTCCTACTGACCCAAACTTTTTTGTAGTGTATTACAGTAGGTACGGAAAGTATTCAGACCCCTTACATTTTTCCACGACTTTGTTATTTGCAGCCATTTGCTAAAATCATTTAGTTAATTTTTTCCTCATTAATGTACACACAGCACCCCATATTGACAGAAAAACACAGAATTGTTGACATTTTGCAGATTTATTAAAAAAGAAAAACTGAAATATCACATGGTCCTAAGTATTCAGACCCTTTGCTGTGACACTCATATATTTAACTCAGGTGCTGTCCATTTCTTCTGATCATCCTTGAGATGGTTCTACACCGTCATTTGAGTCCAGCTGTGTTTGATTATACTGATTGTACTTAATTAGGAAAGCACACACCTGTCTATATAAGACCTTACAGCTCACAGTCATGTCAGAGGTCAAAGGAATCAGAGGTCAAAGGAACTGCCTGAAGATCTCAGAGACAGAATTGTGGCAAGGCACAGATCTGGCCAAGGTTACAAAAAAAATTCTGCTGCACTTAAGGTTCCTAAGAGCACAGTGGCCTCCATAATCCTTAAATGGAAGACGTTTGGGACGACCAGAACCCTTCCTAGAGCTGGCTGTCCGGCCAAACTGAGCTATCGGGGGAGAAGAGCCTTGGTGAGAGAGGTAAGAAGAACCCAAAGATCACTGTGGCTGTGCTCCAGAGATGCAGTCGGGAGATGGTAGAAAGTTGTAGAAAGTCAACCATCACTGCAGCCCTCCACCATTCGGGCCTTTATGGCAGAGTGGCCCGACGGAAAACTCTCCTCAGTGCAAGACACATGAAAACCCGCATGGAGGACTCCAAGATGGTGAGAAATAAGTTTCTCTGGTCGGATGAGGCCAAGATAGATTTTTTTGGCCTTAATTCTAAGCGGTATGTGTGGAGAAAACCAGGCACTGCTCATCACCTGTCCAATACAGTCCCAACAGTGAAGCATGGTGGTGGCAGCATCATGCTGTGGGGGTGTTTTTCAGCTGCAGGGACAGGACGACTGTTGCAATCGAGGGAAGATGAATGCGGCCAAGTACAGGGATATCCTGGACAAAACCTTCTCCAGAGTGCTCAGGACCTCAAACTGGGCCGAAGGTTTACCTTCCAACAAGACAAATGACCCTAAGCACACACCTAAAATAACGAAGGAGTGGCTTCACAACAACTCTGTGACTGTTCTTGAATGGCCCAGCCAGAGCCCTGACTTAAACCCAATTGAGCATCTCTGGAGAGACCTAAAAATGGCTGTCCACCAACGTTTACCATCCAACCTGACAGAACTGGAGAGGATCTGCAAGGAGGAATGGCAGAGGATCCCCAAATCCAGGTGTGAAAAACTTGTTGTTTCTTTCCCAAAAAGACTCATGGCTGTGTTAGATCAAAAGGGTGCTTCTACTTAATACTGAGCAAAGGGTCTGAATACTAGGACCATGTGATATTTCAGTTTTTCTTTTTTTAATAAATCTGCAAAAATGTCACAATTCTGTGTTTTTCTGTCAATATGGGTGCTGTGTGTACATTAATGAGGGAAAAATTTTTTTTAAATTATTTTAGCAAATGGCTGCAATCTAACAAAGAGTGAAAATTTAAGGGGGTCTGAATACTTTCCGTACCCACTGTATTATATAATGCTTAATAGAATATTAGAAACTTCGAAACCTCATATCCATCATTAAAATATACTTGTCTAACAAACCCAAAACCATTCACCTTTGTGACATTGTAGCAATTCCCTCTATAAATAAATATAGATTTTCACTGTGTTTATTGTGAACGATGTGAGTATGATGAGTACATCCACCTTTGCTGCTCATTTAGCACTCCATAAATGTTTCTGATTCATATTGTAAGTGACTCAACTTACACACACTCATCCTGCTTGTTCCACAGGCAGTGCACAGAAAAGTGTGTGATGAATAACTATTTTGGCATTGGGCTGGATGCCAAAATATCTCTAGAGTTCAACAACAAGAGAGACGAGCACCCAAAAAAGTGCAGGTAAGAGAGAAAAAGCCTTGATAGTTTCTGAATAGAGTTCACCTAATCTATATGAATGTGTCTTGCAGAGAAGTGGCATTACTAGTTACAGATGTGCTTTTAACGTTCGTTTTTATTCAAGACATTTGATTTTCAGTAACCCTGTTATTTTTTTAATGCTGTGTTTATATAATGTTGACTGAAACTGTGAAATCTTCAATGTAATTAACAGTAGTCGCACTAAAAACATGATGTGGTACGGCGTGTTAGGGACCAAAGAACTGGTGCAAAAAACCTACAAGAACCTGGAACAAAGAGTCCAACTGGAGGTATGAGCACATGTCAGACAGACAGAGAGAAAGAGAATAAAAAATGCCGACATGTGGGCTGAATGCATTTCTCCCTTTTAGACATTTATTGGAAAGAGAAAGCAATGTTTGAAACATGAAACCATGACAACTTACATTGATGAACAGTACACACACATGTACTGTTCATCAATGTAAGTTGTCATGGTTTCATGTTTCAAACATTGTTCTGAGAATCTGTACATCATGTAACCACTCTCTTTCTCTCTTTGTGTGCAGTGTGATGGAGTGCCCATGTCCTTGCCGAGTCTTCAGGGTCTTGCTGTTTTGAACATCCCCAGCTATGCAGGAGGCATTAATTTCTGGGGTGGCACCAAAGAGGACAATGTGAGTCCATCAATGAAACCGAATTTCAGTTCAGAGCTTATAACTTTACTTGTCATAGGGCCGTTCAGTTCAACAAAGTGAAAATCATCTCAATAGATGAACAGATGAATCTGTGCCGTGCATTTATCTTCAGTGCATCTCTTTAATGTTCTGAACTGTCTATAAACAGTGGCTCCTGGCCAGAGTTTCTTCCTGCAGATATGACTTTCAGAATGCATCAACCACATTTACAACCACTCATCAATCCATCATCTCCTTTCATCATCATTTCTCAAGAACAATTTGTCAGTGTGATAAAATGCATTGTAGAGTATAAACAAGAAACATTTTGAAACAGGTGGGAATAAATGAGAACATAAAAGATGCAATACTGATGCAAGAAGTATGCTAATATACAGTACACTGAAGACTAGTAAATAGATATGTGACCCTGGACCACAAAACCAGTCATAAGGGTCGGTTTTTCAAAATTGAGATTAATACATCATCTGAAAGTTGAATAAAAGCTTTCCATTGATGTATGTTTTGTTAGGATAGAACAATATTTGGTTGAGATACAACTATTTGAAAATCTGGAATCTGAGGGTGCAAAAAAATCAAAATATTGAGAAAATCGCCTTTAAAGTTGTCCAAATGTTCTTATCAATGCATATTACTAATCAAAAATAAAATTTAGATATATTTACAGTAGGACATTTACAAAATATCTTCATGGAACATGATCTTTACTTCTAAATCAATCATTTTGACCCATACAATGTATTTTTGGCTATTGCTACAAATATACCCCAGCGACTTAAGACTGGTTTTGTGGTCCAGGGTCACATATATTTTGTGCTCTTGCTCATGCAATATTTCTTAAATATACAGTGTAATAGATGCCAAAAAATTGGGGGGAAAAGCATATTACAGAGGATGACCTAACTGGAGTGACTCTGCGTTATCGGATCTATCTATCTCACATCACTGTAACAGATTCTTTCCTGTAAAGTGTATTTGGAATATCATGATGTCATTTCCCAGCAAGAGTCAGAGTGTAAATAAGACATCTGGTCCTTCCTGTGTTTTGTATGATTTTATCAAAGTTGCTTGCCTTACAACATGCAGATTTAGGTTGGTAGAAATACTTTTTTTATAGAGTTGTGTAAATAAAGTATCAGATGTTGAGAATGTGGTTCAGCGGTGGAAATGATGAAATTTTTGTCTTCTGTTTTATTTTTTTGTGTAGAATTTTGGGGCTCCATCTTTTGATGATAAGAAGTTGGAGGTGGTGGCTGTGTTCGGCAGCATGCAGATGGCCATGTCTCGAGTCATCAACCTACAGCATCACCGCATCGCACAGGTCTGAACCCAAGCACGCAATTCAGAATTTAAAAACCGTCTTGCTTTCAAGTCACGTGTTAGAATTTGAATTGAATTCAACCACACCCTAATTGGAATTCGATCGGAATGACAAGACTTGCAATTGCAGATCAAAGAAATGCAAGTCATGATTGCAGCAGTTGGTTTAATTGTATTTAATTTACCGGTACTCATTTAAGAGATTAGGGTAAATTAGAGCTTTTGGGGAGAAGTGTTCTTCCACCATGGTAAAATGAAACTTAATTTATCAAATATGATGAAATATACAGTACTTAAATTAAATACAGTTTTTTTTAAAGGTTAGGTTCATTTTTAAACATTGATTATTAATATAATCTAATGTTGTGTAATTTATGATAAATAATATATTAATATGCATCACTTGGGTGAATTAAACATTATTTAAAACTATTCTTCTATCAGTCATATGAGTTGACATGTGCTTTGATCTCCTCAGTGTCGGCAGGTGAAGATCACTATCCTGGGTGATGAAGGTGTGCCAGTGCAGGTGGACGGTGAGGCCTGGATTCAGCCTCCTGGCATCGTCCAAATTGTCCACAAGAACCGAGCCCCGATGCTCACCAGAGACCGGGTCAGTGTGTGCGCGGGCTCATCTTCTTTGAACTGTCTCAACAGACCAGCATTGCCTGATCATTTTCACTTGTATGGGATTCTGATAAGCTGCTGTCCCCACTGGACTAACCTAACCAGCAAGACAGAAGCAAGCATTGAAGAGGGCAAAGAAGTGTCACAAGACCAAGACCACCAGACAAATAAGCTCTATCAGCTTAGTTTTGCAGACGAACTGCAGAGTCAAGTCAAGTCACCTTTATTTTTATAGCAATACAAGATTTTCAATTATGCAAAGATGCTTAACAGTAATAGATAGGGGGAAAAAATAAATATGAGACAAATTCAAATTATTCTGTAAAAACACTACAATGATGTCGGTTCAGTTCAATAACTGTAAAAATCATCAGTTAGGAAATTAGTTCTTTGTGCAGCTCTACAAAGGCAATAGTCTTTCAATAATTCAGCTCGAGTCAGTTCAATGTTGATACAATTCAGTTCAGTAACAGTGTTGATGCTGCAAAATTCATCAATTATGAAACAAAAGTCGATTCAGTTATAAAGCAGCTCTACAGAAAGCAGTAGTAAGGGGTTAGGGAAAAGTTTTTTTTTTAGGGGTGTCATCTTCCAGCTGAAATCAGTTTAAGTTTTGTTTTTGTATTCAAAAGTGTTAGTGCAGTCAATTCAATAATGCAGTATTACTTTTTTTGAGTGTTTTTTTAGCCAAAGGTGACAGTGGCAAGGAACCCAAGCTCCATCAGGTGACAGAAATGGAGGAAAAAACCTTGGGAGTTCTCCTCTGCCAAATGAATGAACACAGTGTAATTTATGATTCCAAGCTGCATCAGTCAGCTCTGTTTGCTTGAAGATTGGGATATATCACACTGGCATCACCAACCCCAAAATCTATCATTCAAAAGATATCTCTTATGCTTCCCAAGGCTGCATTTATTTGATTAAAATACAGCAAAAACAGTAATATTGTGAAATATTATTACAAATGAAAACAACTATTTTAAATGGTTTCTATTTTAGTTTTCTAATTTAATATATTATTCCTGTGATGGCAGAGCTACGTTTTACAAAGCTGAATTTTCACTCTTCTCTGTCACATGATCCTTCAGAAATCATTCTAATGTGCTGATTTAGTGCTCAACGAACATTTCATATTATTATTATCAATGTCAGAAGCATTATAGCCCCTTGTTCCCAGCCCCCTAAACATTTCTGACCTCAAACTTTAGTGTAGATGTGCATTCTGTCATCATTGTGTGTTGATGTGACACTAGGCGTTCGAGAGCACGCTGAAATCATGGGAAGACAAGCGGAAAGGTGACAGCCGCCCAGCCCGGCCCCGACTGAATTCCCAGCAGTCCATGGAGTATCTGAGTGAAGAGGAATGTGCGCAGGTCCAGCAGCTTGGTTTAGTGGCCGACACACTTTTTCAAATCAAATTTTTTTTTCAAAGGTGTGTCTGTGTGTGCCTGTATGAAGAGTCTATGACATCCACACAAATGTAGTTTGTAACCCAACAGGAATGTCACACCTCAGTGAATATCAATGCATACATTTGTGGGAAGCTATTTCATAACTATTTTAGGACTATTGAAGAAATGAACTGTATCTGTTTTACCTGAAACCACATCCATTGCTGTAACTTCTAATCCTCAGAAATGTGACACTTCCTTGTATTAATTCACAAGTCATTTTACTGTCATAATTACATTTAAAATCATGTATTAAAGGCTTATGTGGAGGATAAACATGTAATATGCTGCAGCTGAATGCGTTGTGATGATGTTTTGTAGGATCCGGGAGGTGGCTAACACTCATAAGGTGGTGGAGCAGGAGTTAGCTCATTCTGTCAATGCCAGTGCTGCGGTGCTGAGTGAAGCCTTCCCCTCCAAACCCTCCAGCCCTGAGGTGACCAGAACACTGTTGTTGTTGGACTGTTAAGTTTAGAGAATGTTTAACAATCAAATTAACACAGTTAACAAATTTTTGACATTCCAGCTGCTTTATTCTGTTTGTACGTCAATAAAAAAGTATGAATATAATATATATAAAATAATACACCTACTGTTAAAAGGTTTTTTAAAGAAATTAATATTTATTCAGCAAGGATGAATAAATTGATCAAAAGCGGCAGCAAAGACTTTTGAAAGACATTGCTACAAAAAAAATCTATTTCAAATAAATGCTGTTCTTTCTATTCATTAAAGAATCTTGAAAAAAAATGTATCACAGTTTCCACAAAAATTTTAATGAGGAACTGTTTTCAAAATTAATAATAATAAGGAATGATTATTGAACAGCGTATTAGAATGATTTCTGAATGATCGTGTGACGCTGAAGACTGAAGTAATGGAGGTTGACAATTCAGCTTTGCCATCACTAGAATGCATAAAATATATTAAAATATTGATAAACAGTTATTGTAAATTGTAATCATATTTCACAATATTACTGTTTTTACTGTATTTTTGTCAAATAAATGCAGCCTTGGTCAGTATAAGTGTCTTCTTTTAAAAAAACTTTTAAAAATCTTACCGACTTCAAATTTTTGAACAGTATGATATTATATACAGTCCCAATGTGAGACACCACTGGTGAATATGATTGTAGGAGTCTGTCCCACTTTTGCTTTAATGACGGCATCACTTATTGTAAGCTACATGAATTCCACAAATTTGTGTCGATCCTGATGTGGAAGCAAGGAAGCTATTATAAAGTAGTTAATGTCACAAATATTCTTTAAAAAACCTGAAACATTCAGCTTATTTTGCAAGTTTAAACTGAATTTAATAACTGTGTGAACCCCAATGTATATATTCATAGCTCATAGCAGCGAGGGATGTGATGAAGTCAGCTCAGTCCAGCTCTGCTTTAAAGGTTAACAAATGCACCTTTCAGTCTCCAGTAGGAATAATAGCAGGTCCTTTCTTCCTGCTGGGACTTTCAGCATGTTCTTATTGAGCTGCTCATGCTGTTCTCCACAGGACCTCCATTGACCAGCCAATTGAAGAAAAACTGAAGGAACTGAACAACACTGTGTGTTAATCACTGAACAGCAAGAGTCTGTCAGGAAGTCAAACTAAACTTGAGCTGTGACCGTGTGCGTGTGCGTGTGTGTTTTCTCTGCAGAGTTTGAGTCGCAGTACAGCTGTAGACATTGTCAACAGCAGTAAAGTCCTCCAGCAAGAGACCAAGATGCTGCTAGAGGGAAAACTGCTGGTGAGCGGCATCACTGTCTCTCTCTCTTTATCTTTCTCTTGCCTGTTCTTGTACAGAAGTAATGCAGTCCGAAATATGATAAAGGCATTTTTTGTGTGTGTGTGTGTGTGTGTAGCAGTTGGAGCCTTCTCAAAAAGAGCAGCTTCTTTCCACAGTGGACAGTCTCAGCACTGAGTTACACAAGCTGGAGGACATTCACTGGATCTGTCCCAGCATGCACTGCTCTGAGGAGGTTTGTCCTACCCAACATTCATGTCTCCAGTGCTTAACTTTGAGTGTGACCCTTTGGACTTGCATTTTAGCTAGCATTACTTTATCTATAGAGCACAACAATTGGATTCCAAAAGTAAAAAGTACATTCGTTTTCTCCAAATAGATAGTTTTTTTTCAATAGGGTGTGATTTTGAACTTTTAAAAAAAATTTATAAAAATAAAATAATCCTGGTGAGTATTACTAGTCGATGGTTACACTACAACTGAAAAGTTTTTTTTTTATGTTTTTGAAAGAAATCACTAAGGCTGAGTTTAATCAACAAATACAGTACAATAGTGATATTGTGAAATATTATTACAAATTAGAATAACTGTTTTCTATTTTAATATATTTTAACGTGTAATGTATTCTTGTGATGGCAAAGCAAAATTTTCAACCGCCATTACTCCAATCTTCAGTGTCACATGATCCTTCAGAAATCCCTCTAATATACTGATTTGCTGCTCAACAAACATTATAAATATTAATTTTTATAAATGTTTAAAACCGTTGTTCTGCCAAATTAGTTTGTGGAATTTTTTTTTTTTTTCTAGAAGTTGATGATAAATTCAAAAGAACAGCATTTATTAGAAATAGAAATATTTTGTAATATTGTAATTTGTCTTTACTGTTCCTGTTGATCGGTTTAACGCATCCTTGCTAAATAAAAGTATTAATTTCTCATTTTTAAACCAAATTTTTGAATGGTAGTGTATAAACTTTTAAATGGCATCATCATATATGGTATCATGTTTTGTTCTGAATCAATGAATATAATTTTGCAGCTCATCTCTAGCTAGTTTGCATCATGGCATAAAACTGATCATGTGATAAGAACAACATACATCACATGCATTACTGGATTCCATCTTATTACATTGCATATCACCCCGTCTTTCTTCCTGTCTACCTGTTGTTGGTTTAATACCAGGACCCGTCCCGTGTGCCTGGTAAAAGCAGTATGAAGCTGAAAATCATGCCCAAGGGGAAGAAGGAGAGAGAGCGCTTACATAAACAGCGGTCCAGTGGCTCTCTATCAGGTAAAAGACACATTCACTTGCAGAAACACAGTATTAACAAGCCTCATAATCTCACCGTCATGCTGGATTATTCACAGTAAGACTGTCATATGCAGTGTAGTGCAGGATGTGGCGCAGCCATGTCATACGAAGCAAGTGCCAGTTGCTTGGCCTGATTGTGTTACAGAGTATTTAGTTGTGGGTTTGTGCTTTATTTCTAATCATCTCCTTGTACAATTGTCAAAAGTTTGGACACATTATGATTTTTAATTGTTTTTAATGAAGTCTCTTATGCTCACAATTAATTGTACTTAAGCTCACAACCCTATTCTGAACACATTTGTTTGCACCGCTCAGGATCTTGGGATATCAAAGGCGGGATGTGTGATGTTGATTCCGCGGGCAACTGAAGAGCTGAAGTGGTTTGTTGCAGCTCTGTCACGAGGACACGCTCTGCCACGGGACACTGTTTTACGGCCAGCGAGGGAGGACGTGAGACCCGCTGTGAGACACATGCCCCACCCCAGTGTTTGTGAGCGGCCTGGCACTGCATTACTGTGCTTCTGTTCCGTTTCTACTCTGCCTGCGGATGGTGTCACAGGAAATGCTCATCATCAGAGAGCAGGAAGTGGAGCATCCATAATCTTATTTTATGATCTTGCTAATTTTTTTCTCTTTTTATTAATATTCAAGCCGTCAGACACAAACTATAAAACTTTATTCGCTCACCAAAGGGGAAAAAAAAATATATATATATATATATATATATTTCTTTGGCCCCGTCCTGTCGTCGCCTGAACAACAAGAAAGGAACAAACTAAATCAAACAAAACAATTGTATTAAAATGAAGACAATTAAACAAGTGCAAAAAAAGGAATATCCTGATGAATGAATGTATGGTGGTCCTGTATTATTCGTCAAACTGGCTGAATAGTTAATCTGCATCTAGTCTTTGTATCTCTATCAAAAGACCATCTAGTTTCTGCATGCCTTTCATGCCCTTATGCAGAAAAAAAGGTCTATTTTTTCTTTTTACTCTCGGATCGTCAGCCAAGTCGTGATGGTGTATCACTAGTGTGTCAATTGAGCCGTCGTTCTAGAAGCTTCAGTGCCGTAACTCTTGTGCCAAGTGAGTAAATGGAGCGCAGTGGTTTAAAGTGAGCTGTTTCTTTACTATTTTCTGCAGGGAAATGTCGTGAAATAAAGTGATGCTGTATGTCGTACATTTCAACGTATTTTATCTCGCCTTGCACTTTAATATAGAAAACAAATGTTTAAAAATGCAAACTTAAAAGGTTGTGTGTTTCTTGTCATAAGAATACTGGTATCCATTCATGGAAAACCTATGATGAGATATGTTACATATAAGACAGTATATAATCCAACTTATGAATGTTATTAAACTGTTGCCCCTTTTCAGGGGTCAGCCTGGACATGGGAACCCTGAGGGAAAGCAAAACTTGAACTTGCCTAATGTGTGGATCACAAACAGTATTTATCAACAGACTCCAATGTTTCTCCAGACTCCAGACGTTTCCATTAAAAGAAATAGTATTCACAATACTGGACAATTTAATTGTTTTCTTGATAGTTGTGAGCCAAAGTCTAACAGTATTGCTCTGTAAAAAAGAAAAAGACATTACAAATATGGTCTTGATATGAAAGTTTGATGGACAGTCTAGGTGCTGAGTGTGCCTCTAAAACTAGGACTGTATTTTTTATTATTTTGTATGTCTTTGTTTTAAACTTCCTCATCTGTGATGAATTGTTGCTGTGTGCTGTTTATTTTTGATTGACATAGCAAGCATTACTTTGACCATCACCGCGTACCAGCACATCGATTATGACTGTGGTAATCAGGTACAAGCGGAAGGCAATGATTTTATGAATAGAAAATTTATTTTTTCTTTGAACAGAGAAAAAGAACCAAAACAGAAGAGATTGAATTTTTATTTGCTGGTACCAATTGTCAAGACTACTGTTTATTTTTAAGATGTATTATTTATCCTTTTTATTTAAAACATTTTTGCCATATGGGTTGCAGTCAAGCTTCCATGGCCTTGGACTCTGTCTGACTGCAATCACCTACTTCAGGATTGTTGCTGTTGACTTGACGCAAAAATAAAGTGTGGCCATTACTGTTTGACTTGTTGCACTTTATTATCATGGTTTCACATAAGAGAGCTCAGTTTGCTTTGTGTCCATTTCAAATAAGAGTTCATTCATTGCTTTGTCAGTGTTGAAAACCTACATTATTTTCAGCGACCGGTGAAAAGTTTGGGGTTAGTATGATTTTATTTCACTTTTATTCAGCAAAAGTGTCATTAAAGGATTTTAAATTGGAATTGGTAAAAAACTTTTTCTTTTCTTTTTTTTACACAAGGATCAGGATACAAGACTGGAGTAATGGCTGCTGACAATTCAGCTTTCCAATCACAGGAATAAACTACATTTTAAAATACAATCGGAACAGAACACAAACAGAAAAACGATTTACCTACCCCAAACTTTTGAAGATATATTATTTCAAACCACATTTGAAATATTCTATGAAACGGTGGCAAAACTGAAATGAGTTTTTAAAGGGGTCATGTGACGTTGCTAAAAAAACATTATTTGTGTATTTGGTGTAATGAAATGTGTTTATGCGGTTTAAGGTTAAAAAAACACTTTATTTTCCACATAATGTACATTATTTTTCTCCTCTATGCCCCGCCTTTCTGTAGATTTTTACAAAGCTCATCGGTCTTGAAAAGCGAGGTGTGCTCTGATTGGCCAGCTATCCAGTGCGTTGTGATTGGCCGAATACCTCAAGCATGTGATGGAAATGTTACGCCCCTTACCATACTGTGATGATGCACTGTCCGGCCGGAGCCATGAGACAAAAACATTAAAGCCCATTACAAACAAGGCATTTGTCGCATCCAGTGGGGACACTATTACTGATTATAATGACTTATACTATATTTTTACACGTTGCATTGCATCGCGCAGCGTAAACATAAAACCATGTCTGCAGTTGTGATTGGAGAAATGACAAACAACAAAAGCTACTCTACACTGCTCAAAACTCACGCGTGAATCATCAGTGGAAAATCCTTTAAATATAAAAAACATACTCAACAGTCTGTGAGTCAGAACAGCCGGAATTCTAGTCTACTCTCCCAGAATCAGGAAACAATCCTCCATAAAATGCGCTGGACACATCAGAATATTTGGGTTGAAGTGTTCTGGAACAGTGTTGTAAAATACAACTTAACCACTGATTTCTAAATGTGTCCTCTTTTGGAAGGCCAAACAAAAGTAGTTTCACTTTTCACAACAAAACACACAGTGAAACACACGGCGGGCTTGAGTGAGCAGAGGCCGGCGGATTCGACGAAGGAGCATCCAGAAGGCTTGTGGCAACCACATGTGACGATCCCGGACGATTGATGTATTTCATCAGCGGACCAGCCGGCATCAGTTAGGCATGATTAAGCGGATATCGTCCTCTTTTGGAAGACCAAACAAAGTAGTTTCGCTTTCACAACGAATCACACAGTGCATTCACAACATGGCGACCGCAACAATACAACAGCAAGAATAAAAGTTACACTTTCTTTCTTTGCGTGAACATTTGGGCGGCGTTATGCAAATCTTCCCACATAGTGAGGTAGACATGTGGGGGCGTGTTAGAACGAGACGTTTTAAGTAGGCGTGGCTGACTCTTAACTTTTATAAAGAATATCTCTTTGGATTTGAGACTTTAGTCTTTGCAAATTTACAGATCTTCTTTATGCACCAGAGCTTGTAACACTCCAAAGAGAAAGGAAAAATTGAAATCGCATCATATGACCCCTTTAAGACTTCTCTAACTTTAAAGCACACACTAACATATTTTAGCAGACAAAAAAAAAGGCTAACCCCACATTTTTATAAATCCCTTGTGATATTGTAAACAAATACATAAGCTCAGAAACACAACCGTTACTCCTCAGAATAAATGTTCATTTTTCTGGGGGGACAGCAGCAGGCTCTTCTAGCTCAGGTGGTCCATCACCTGCCTGATTTTCTTCTTCTTTCTCCTCACTCTCTTCCTTCTCCTCTTCGTCTTCGAAGTCAGACTCACTGATGTCATCATCTGAGATGTACCAGTCGGGTTTGACGTCTTCCTGTTCTGTGTTCATCTCATTGGTGACCTCTGGCTCAGGTTTGTGTTTGGGGTCCTCAAGTTTCCCCCAGGCTACAGCATCAGCCTTCCGCATGGTCACCTCAACTTTAGAGGGCACCATATTTACAAAACTGCCCTTCACGTCAATCACCTAAGAGACCAGAAGTGGACACAGATGTTTGACTGCATTTGACTTGAGTAAATAAATACAGTGTGTATATATATTTGTATATATGTATGTATGTATGTAGGTATATATATATTGTTGTTCGAACAATTTAAACTAAACTAAAAGCATTACTTTCTAAGTTTCAGGAGGATATATAATTGCTTAATCATAACAGACTGTACAGCAATCTTACCCCCCATAAGTGGATGTCCTTATGAAACACTTTGTCACCCTCAAACTGAATGTGGCATGTTAACTGCAGATTGATGGAGACAAAAAAATATATATTTATGGACAAAGACACAAATACATTTATAAAATGTCATTTGGATGCTGATGTGAAGTGACTTTTGCATGTTGTTTTGAACTGACCACTGTGCGGTTTGCCTCCACGTAGGATTGCTCTGGACTGGAGTTCTTGGCGTAGATTGTGACCACGACCTGGTTTCCCGTCTGGTGCCAATCATGCCTGCAAGCCACCTTCTTTTTGTCCTACAGACCCAACACAAACACGACATACAGATTTCAGAAAGGGGTAGTTAGTTGTTCTTGATTATACAGCGTACTGTATGTCCATGCAAATAACTATCCACTGAACAAAAAAGTGCATTAGCTCTCACCTGTTTGGGGATCCAGCAGTGTTTTCCTGTTGTGCAGCCCTTCTGATCCAGGAAGGCGTTGAAGTCAGTGGTTTTTATGCAGCAGCAGTTCCAGTATTTGTATCTAGACAGTGATAGCCAGATGTGAATTATCATGCATCTCCCGTCTCATCTCACAAAGACAATATGTTTAATTGCTTATAGTAAGAGCACTTGTGTGAACACATCATGATCTCTTTGTTGAATTGGACTGCACATGTGGATCTCAATGAGAAGCTTTATGAAAATAGGCCTTGCTTGTATAGTTAGAGGTTGAGTCATATTTCCAAATAAAGACTCAAATGCTGCGGGTTTCTTACCCTTCATGGAAGACGGGGACCCCGGGATGATATGTGCAGATCTCTGCATTCGTCTCTGGACTCTGGTAAATCTGAACGCACAAATGATCAAAGTGTTTGAATAGCTATTCATAGTCAACACAGAGACTACAGTCTAAAGAAAGACATTTATGCTCCAGAGAAACACTCACAGAAACTCAGCATATTCACAAAAGCAAAACTTTAAAGTGCTGATGCACCTGAACTCAGCATAAGCTCTGTGTCATCCGTTTACTGCCTTCACACCTAAAAATACACTCATTTTTCTACTCATCCAAATAGATAAATGAACAGGAGGCTGTAACAGAGCTATACGTGCTGTCAGTCTCAATGGCTAAAGAGAAAACACCATGAACTCTGACAAAAGAGAACCAACATTATGCCATTAACTTGATGAGCAGGACTGAGCACAATTCAGAATTGAAGAATTATTTTCCTTTCACTACAAAAGATTACATTTCAGTGTCCACAGGAGTCTGAAATGAAACTTGAATGGGATTGACAGGAAGAGGAATTCACTAAACTGCAGACCAAAGTCTGTGTTTACGTCGTCTGAATCCTTTTCAAAGACCACAGTGCATAACATGACATTTAATGAAATATATTAAAATATATTAAATACCCTAAATTAAATTCCTTGTGACATTTCAAACCATCTATGAAAACATGCTTATAGCTAATTCATAGTGGGGAAAAAAAGCAAAAAAGTGAAACTCACATCATTAAAAAAAAAAGTCATTAATTCAATTGTGAACAACACACAACTCTGCTGATACAGGTTCAGTTCTCATATGGACTAAAGAACAGCTCCGCTGAGTAATTATCATCATGAACCTTTGAGATTTCAGCAAACTAATCCATTAAAGATGATCCTTTCCCTTAGAAGGGAAGCTTTAACAGAGGGCACTAAGGTCAAATCCCAGTAAGGGATCTGAACCTGCGGCTTTAGTCATTAATTCTCACTCACATTCTGCTCTGTGTCCATTCAACATTACACTGGTAAAAAAGCTGTTCCTGTTCTCATGGCATTAGTTGTAAGGACCAAAGGAGGCTGATGGCGGGTCAGTACTTTTACACTAAAATACTCAAAGGCCCAGGATTGATTCTTTGTGGAGTCTGTCTGGAGTGTCATTCTTTATTATGGACACTAGATGGCATGAACTGTATATTTCGTTAAGCAAGCTGATTTGTTTGGTGTAATTGACATATTACATGAGCACCTACTGTTTTACATCCTGTGTTCTTGCACTTAACCCCAGCCATGATGACTTGACTCTCTGCAGGACAGCGAGAGGGAAGAGGTGACGGGAGAAAGGCAAAACAACAGTGAGATGAAGAAGTCAGCTGATTTCTCAAAATGTGCTAGTCACATTATATAAAAAATGGCAGTCATGTGTCACGATACAAACAGCACACACAACACAAAGACCCTACACAATCCTACAGTAGACTTGTGAGCACAGCAGGGTGTTACTGTGTTTTTACAGAGGTCTTACTGTAAGTGACAGATTATGGACAGGCGGACCTCACAAAATACTGTCACGGACTGAAATAAGCTTTGGCAGAACCAAGAGCTATATAAACACTGCACTAGCAATGATACTCACTGGCAAAAAAAATTAAATAATAATAAAAAAGGCTTTTACCTTTACCTTCAGGAGGAGAAAAATGCTTCACATATTTTTTGTTTGTGGTGTATGTGTGCAACATGCACTCTTCCTCAAGAACCATTAACAAAAATACACAAAAATAAATATGATTTAGACCAGTGTTATTTTAGTACCATTGATACAGATATTTTTTTGGTAACACTTTATAATAAGGTTCCATTAGTTAATGTTAGTTAGAAACAATGAACAATACATTTATTACAGTATTTATTAATCTTCGTTAATGTTATTTAATGAAAATACAGTTGTTCATTGTTAGTTCACGTTAATTCACAGTGCATTAACGAATATTAACAAGAACAACTTTTGATTTTAATAATGCATTAGTAAATGTTGAAATTAACATGAACTAAGATTAATCAATGCTGCAGAAGTCTTGTTCATTCTCAGTTCATGTTAACTAAAGTAGTAACTAATGAACCTTATTGTAAAGTGTTAGCAATTTTTTTAAAATTTTAAATTATATTTTATTAGTTTATTAGTTATTTTATTTATGCTTATGTTTTCTGTTTCCACTTTAATTTTAGTTAAAGTTTTAGAAATTTTTGCAATTGAGTTTTTGTCATTTTTATGATAATCCCCTACGGCAGACTTTTATTAAATACAGGCTCACTTTCAAAATGAATAAACATAATTTGTGCCGACACAGTATTTTTGTGAATTATTGGCTGCAAAGATTAACTCCCATTTATTTATCTTTATTTTTATTTTTTGCAATATATATAATTATTATTGAACTATACTGTTAATGTTATGGTATGCAAAGACTGATGCTTTTTATTTATCAATTTATTTAGCCTTTTTGCATTACTTATATGATTAATAATATTAAACTATTATATCAATATTGTTTCAGTGTTAATACCAATACATTTCATCGCATGGTTTTAAAGGATATTTGTGTTACTTTTGTGTTGGGTTGCAACATTATTAAACATTATTTGTGCTGAATGCAGTGCATTTTGTGAATTATTAGCTGCAAAGATTAATCCTATTTCTTCTATCAATTTTTTTTTACATTAGATTAGCATTACAATATTAATATCAACTTCTTATAATTGTATGAATACATTATTATCAATGCATTTCTTTTATTTATTTTACAGACATGTTTACCTTTGTGTTGGGTTGCCAATAAATGTCCAATATTAAATCAGGGTGCTGAAGCAAAACCAGCAGAGAACCAACGCACTAGAATCAACATGCTTGTGTTGCAGGTGATCCTGAGCTTTAGGAATAATAGGAATTGATCACCTAGCTTCTCTCTCTTCTCCCTCTCAGTGATCTCCATTTTCTCCATGATCTGAGTCAGAGAGGGAGAGATCTTCACCTGCAGCTTTGTCTGTGGCTCATCTGAGCTGGGAAGGAGGGAATCGAAAAACATGTCACTGTCTGTTTTTATTTAACAGTCACAAGGAGCTGTACTTCTCTTTTTGAAAGAGACAAAGAGAAGGCTTCAGAGAAGGAAAACTAATTTTGTATTCAGAACAATGAGTTGGTGTGTGAAACAGAACACACTGTGTGAGCTGCGTATGTACTCTATATACCTGGGTCTCTCTTTTTCCAGGGCTTCTGCAGATTTGGGTCCCTGGTAGATCATTTCCTTTCCACTGTGCTGCTTCACGTCTCCCTTATCAGACGTCACCTCCGGCTGCAGAGGCTCCTGAGGCTTCTCGTCACTATGGCGCCCACGGGTGCAACCCTGAGAGGACAAGCACAGAAAGCAGAAAATAATTAGCAGATACAGAGCAGATAAATGACATGTTTTGAGATTGTGTGAATGTGATTGTCTCTCCATCACAAAGATGGCATAAGTTCGATTATTACTACTATAATTACTTATTTTTGAGTTTACACATCTGTTAGCTTTTGTAGTTCTTGATATTCAGTACTGCTAATATTGGCTGCTATATGATAATTTGGTATTTGATAAGTCATCTGATAAATGAATATACATGCAATACATGAAAGCCTGCCACGCTATTGAATTTAATTCTTTTATGTATTTTTTTTATTTATTTATCAGTGGTTCTCAACCAGGAGGCCAGGGGCCCATTAGAGGGCCCCAGAAAACTTCCAAGGTTGCCTCAAGACAAAATGATTTACATTTTAATTTCAGTTCATTTGAAAAATGGGATTTCTAGACCTGGAAAAGTCATGCAAATGAATAAAATATTAAACTGCCATTGACTTTTATTTATAATGAATATATATTTCTAGTTATGTCAAGTACCATAACATTTTATTAAGTACATATTAATGAATGGAAATTAAAAATCCTTATCTTTGGACTTTGTAGGATTTTGGAGTCGCTGCATTATACTGATATGTTTTCAAACACTTTACAAGAAGGTTCAGTTTGTTAGTTAACGCAATTTATATCATGAAATCCATCACAATTATCATATTATTAGCATACCTTGATTGACAAGAACTCTGAGAAATCTGTCGTCCTCTTTTTACAGCAGGACCAGCCCTGAGGAGAAAACCCCAAACAAAGAACCACATCAGACAGCCAAGAACAAAATAAAACAAAAACATGAATACTAGGCTCCCTAAGAAGCAGGCAAACACGACAGCGCTCTTATCAAGTTATGACAGAACTGAGCAGCCGGCGGTCTGTATGGAGTGAGACATATTTTGAGCTCACCTTTAAGGCATCGTGGAAGATTGGCACTCCGGGGTGAAACTGACAGGCATCTTCAGGTGGTGAGAGAGAAAATAGGGTTAGTAGAAGACATTTATCTACAGAAGTTCATCCTCATTACTATTTTTTTATGACCAGGACTCAATACAGCTGAGTGATGAGTCAGTTGGGAGATGAGCCATTTATGGAAGTAACATTTGATTCGAACACCTCCAAATGTGCTCGAGACGTCATGGATCCAATAAACCTCTAAGGACAAACATTAAATCACCTTTTCTACAATTTCCAAACGTTATAAATAAAACATGGAAGAATAAACGGTACATAGCTGGAGGCGGTCTTGTTGCAAAATGACAGAAGTTAAAGGGATAGTTCACGTTCAGTTGCTGGTCCCCATTGAGTTGCATAGTGTTTTTTTCTCTCTCTCCATACTATGGAAGTCAATGGGGACCAGAAACTGAAGGTGAACTATCCCTTTAAGTCCTGGCCCCCAGTGTCTCTGAGGCCAGCGGATCTCATTCACACTGCAATCAGCTGTCGGCTCACCACTCAGTTTCTAAATAATTCAATTTCTAAAACAGCAGCTTCACAGGTCTAGTGCAGAAAGTGATAAAACACTTCTCTTTCAGTTGTCAAACTCTAAAGGTGATGATACACTGGGCAGCTTTTTGAGCAAATGTTGCCGTCAATGGGCAACCAGATGAGAGACAGGGCCCACGACTGATCTAAAGTATCCAGATAGATATTTGTTGCCCATTGTCAATGGGAAAGTGCCCAAACAACATTGCTCAAAAAAGTTGTCCTGTGTATCAACACCTTAAATGTTGTTGGTAAATTGGTAACATCAGGACTGTAATATCAGCCATGACCTTCACATGGACAATTAAAATATATACAGTTCAATTAAAAAGAAATTCAAGATATACTTTTTTTATTATTATTAAAATAGGCTATAAATTGATAAATTGTAAAAAATGAATTAGAAATCTTACCATCTGAGTTTTTGTCAGCATCAAATCGACCCCCGCAGCCTCTGTTGTAACACAGTAGAGCCATGTTGAACTGTTTGTTATTCAGGTTGACTTTCGATTTATCACTGGTCTCTTTTCTCTGTTCGTATACTCTGTTCTGCGTTCGTCTCAGGTACTTATGAACTCGCACAGCCGCTGTGAAACTTCTCCAGAACTTTCAGCCGAGGAGAGATCCAGAAGGAACACGTCCAGGGAAAGAGAAGGAGAGAGATGTTCTAGTCTGAATGAACTCTAAAAATAGCCAGTGCCATGTGCGCTCTCTCTCTCCTTACAGCTGTTGGGGTCTGTCTGAGAGGGTGTGACATTCCCGGGATCTGATGGGGGCAGGGGCTAGAGCTGAATCCTCAACACCTCACTAAAACCACAGAATAAACTGAAACCAGTCTTCTCCAAAGCTGGTTTATCAAGTCACTTTTTTTTTACTTGATTAACATCATCGATAATGGCTGACAAATTAAGAACATATTAACGGCGTGTTGTAATTTTTTACAAATGTCAATATTTTTAATAAATACTATGTAATGTTTAAAATATGAAACACCTCAAATGTTCTATTTTATGATTTCCCTTCTACAGCTATGCACAATTCTGGTTTCATATTTCTATTATTTAAAACAGCATCTGATGTAATAAATATTAGATAAAGGTAGCACTTGGAGCATGCACTCAAAAAAATGAAATCTGGGTGTTGTTTGATTAAAATAAATAGAGTATGTTGAAACAAATAAAATGAATACGTTTAAGGGATGTACAAAGTTATTTCAAGTCAGTCTAAAATAAATCCAGAGGAAGTTAAAAGAGCTCAATTTATTTATGCTGAAACAACGAATAAGAAATGAGTCGAGTCAACTACTTCTCCTGCGCATGCTCAGAAGACAGGAATTCCCCGTGACAGGTGCAGAGAAATCAGTAAGTACAAAAATATTTTATATATACCTTGTCTGTATTGTGCAGGTAGTGAGTATTAACATGTTTAGAACAGTCCGAGTTAAACATAAAGCGGATATTTGACTGTTTATGTAAACATTTGAAACGGAATATGTTTAGACTCGATGAAAAATAGCGGATTGATAAAAATGCCTGCATAAATGTACATAATTGGATATTAACGCGGTAGTTGTATAGCCCTAACACTTGTTTTAAGTGGTATTTCATTAGATGAATCGGTTATATTAGCCATTTTATTCAGGCTAGTGTTGCTCAGCATGTTGTTTAGCAAGCAAGGGGATATCTCCATACAGGTAGAGACGAGAACACTGCACATTCAAGTAAAAACTAATGAATATTTATGTAACATTTATGTTGTAAGCTGAAGGCTGTGTTGTCCATATGATACTACTGTACATTACTGTTACAATACAGTATTATTGTTATGGCTGCTGTATTTATTAATTCATTTGTATTTTTCATTTCACAGGTTTTAATAAGAGCATAATAAATGGCTTCCTTTGTTTGGCTTTAGTCTACTTTCATTGGGTAAGTTGTATAAAGTGTTGTTGTATAATGTTCTTAAACTAATGCATATTTTTCCAAAACCATTTATTATTGCCATGAAATTGAGGAAAGTGTTTTATTGATTGGTGTTTGGACATACTTAATTTTTTGGTTGCTAGAATAAAAACATATAATAGTATGATAATCTGATATGATTCATAATGATTGTTTTACTAATGATTGAAACCTAATAACTAATTGTTGTGCTTGTTTTTCTTCTAGTTATTTGAAAAGATTTGCCTTGTAAAGAATGTGGAGCATTTGAGTCTAGCAGGTACAAACTGTGTACATTATAACATTTATAATTTATGTTATTTACTGTATATCTGTGTGTGTGTGTGTTTTCACATACATTTTCAGTTAAAATTATAACATCTTCAAACTCATAAATGCTTTGATTGTTTTTCCATAGGCTAGCAGAGGCTTGAGCAGATGTGACTTTCAAAGGCTATACAGTACAACATAATTTCTAAAGTAGCGTAATACTTTTTTTCAAAAATATTCAAAATAATATTAAAATGAAGAAAATAAAAATCTACTTTTAAATGCACTTACTGTCTTGTCATTTGTAATGTATCCCATCTTTAGTCCATGCAAATTACAGCAGTCCCACTGGACAGCCACTGGCCGAACAATTTAAAAACATGCAGCTCATTTCACAGGTTGGTGCATGAAAAAAAAAAATGTTTCTTGTATGTACTTGGTTATACAATGCAATTTGGTTATCAATATTGTAATGCCAGATATGACCATTTATTTGCAAGTTGTTTAATTCCTTTATTTATTTATTTTTTTACGTAGCATTGACCTGCAAAGAGAATGCATCCTCAAATCGTGTGTATGCTTGAATGAGGACCATATACAGCTGGTCAAGGAGTGCAATGTAAGCAAATGCTTATCTCTTTCATCATCTAGTTCACTTTCATCTATTTCCTGTACTGCATTAAATATTAGATGTCATACAAATGCAGCATATTTTGTATGTTTTGCACAGGATTGTGATTGGTTGACTGCCAAAGAAGCCATGAGCCCAGACAGTAATTGGGATCTGCATTGTTTGACATGAAGGACATGACCCAGTGGATCAGAAGGGGTTGACATTCTCATTTCTTTGAGGAATGCAGCTGTGGCACTGGCCATGTTATTCAGACTCATTTATGCCTTTAACCTTAGCTACACATGAGGACTCAAATCTATATTTGAGATCATCCAGAAAGTGTTCAAAAAAAAAAATAAAATAGCCTGGATTGACGTAACTTTCACATGTCAAAAGTGCATGCTCTTACGAACAAGTGCCTGGAGTAAAGTTGATCCTGTTCTAGATCGTATTCTACAGCTCTCACCACTGCGGCAGCTTTTTTTCATTTAAACAGTTCTTTTTTTATTGTCATCCATAATTGTTAGTACCCTCGTTTTTTTTGTATTTTGCCTTGTAGTTTTTTCTCTTCTTTGTTCGTTCCTTAAATGTCAAAACCTATCTGAAACTTTAAAAATCCTACTGTGGTTTATTCTCTACTTTTAAACTGATTCTGAAAAATACTCATGCCTTTTTTCTCTTGTTCTAATCTGGCAGCTCAAGCAACTTAACAGGATTTTGTTGTCTTTATCTTGTGAAATATGAATACATTCCAGACTTTAAGGACATTTACCTTGATCCATTTTATATTTATTTGTACATTAAACTATATTTGGTGGACATCTCCGTCATTCCAAGCTGTTAAGTAAATACCGGGGGTGTTCAGGAGATTCACCATTTCTTCTTGTCGTACTTAAAGTGGGGTTAACATTCATTGGCTCAACACGATTCAGTTGTGTCCAAGTTCCCTCCCACAGATATTTCACATTTCCGCTGGATTTGATCTCCTTGTTTGAGATTAATTTGCTCTTTGGTTTGTGGGGGTGTCTAATTTACGCTAGATTCCGGGTTTGAGAGATACACTACTTCAACTTCGTGGCCATTTGCTTGTCCTACAATTCGCTTTATTTGGTATTTTGTGCGTGTGGGTGTGGATAAAGAGATGGGGGCTGTTTTTTAATTACAATTGTTTTAGTGTTCTGGTAACCGCTCATGGGGAGCCTAGTAGTTAGATAAACAGATCCACAGATCCATGTAAACAGCAACAACCTGATAGCACACTCTATCTTTGGGAAAGCAACCAAAATAGGCCCGACTAGACATCGTAAGAAGGCCAGCAAATTAATCGAAAGCTGTGCCGAGGTGAAACCTTGAGACTTAGTGCATATACAATTCCTGGACTTGCTTTCTACTAGGAGCTGTACTCTAATAAATGTTTTAGACACAATACGTCCGCACGATGAAAATCTTTTAACCCTGTCCTTGTATTAAGGACAACGCGGACTGTGCGGCGCGCGCGACGCGTTCACCAATATAACCTATCCAGTTTATATTCACCACGGCAGTCAACTCCTATGGTTCATTTTCGGCGGCTTGCACCCCTCCTTTTCTTCACAAAACAAGACATGCACACCGGGGACTAAAAAAAAAAAAAAGAACTGTTGAGACAGAAAGAAAGAACTTACAAAAACTGACTCGAGCAAAAATTGCGAGAAGGAATATAACATACCAGATCAGCACAACCAACCACTGACAAATCATAAAAATAACAGATATACACAGAACCCGTCCATCACTACGACAACAACTGCTTACTAAAAAACAGCACCATATTTAATAGAACTTCGCAAACGTTACATGGAACAGTGAAACTTTCCCAGGCATGTCAGATACAAAAACATGCAAGAAAACGGGTACAAATTATAAAGCGATTGAAAGAAAATGGAGGTACATACGACAGTTCAAGAGAGACTGGTATCATAAGATCGTTGACTTCAACCAGTGCTGTGTGGTTCATGAAGCTCACGGCGAAACCAAAGGTAGTTGCAGATGAAAGTCATAAGAAGGGTTTTTTTGATTCCCCCCCCCCCCCCCCCCCCCCCCGCTTAGTTACAGATTACAAATTTCACAGATGACAACCAATACAAGCCTTCTACCAGACTTGAGAGAGTTGATGTACAAGCACAACCAGACATGTCCGATTCCTTTCCCCAACGGTACATAATGAAAAAATAGTGACTGCACAATGTGGTTGACCTTCAGATGAGTAGAGCAAATGGTTAAATAATCTAAACCAGATTTGGTTACTTAGTAACTAATGGAATCAGATTGAATGCCTGGCCACATAGTCCAGGAACTACCTTAATGTCATGATAGGAAATGGTCTACTAGAGAGTAATTTGAACTCTCACAGAACCATTTAATCTTGATGAACCGAACAGCCAAAGACTTGCTGTGAAGTTGGGGAAAGGACCACAAAAAGGAAGGCGCTGCTGTACATCTTTTTCCATATATTACAACCAGCTTCACATACACGTTTAACTGTCTGGACAACTTCAAAACAGTTGAAGTTGATCTTAAAACAAGATATACAAAGAAACATTGGTTGATTTTCCTGTTTCTGAGTCCACTGTCAAAAAGTGCTACAAAGAAAAATCAGGTGGTTCCTTTTGCAGTGAAACTCGTGCAATAGATTCAACAGAAATCACATTGACAGACGCAAAAACAACACAACACGTCACTACACAAATTTGACCAGGTATTTAAAACGTGCGTTCATACTGTAAAAACCCTGCATTCTGGGCCGTGAGGCAGACATGAAGTGCAATTTCAAGAGGCCAGAGAAGAGAAAACAAAAGAACCGGACATCAGGTCATCCAAAATGAACTCGAGGGCAATGATCTTCCAGACAATGACAGACAAATTGAAACTAAACAAAAATAACCAACAACTCAGGAATGAAAAGGGACTTTATTTATGTGAATGAAAAGCAAACAAAAATGAAAGACAAAATAAAAAAAAAAGTTAAACAATCCCACAGTTTCTGCTTTTTATTTTCACCATGCTGAATAAATTCCTTATGGTCTGCATAAATAAATTACAAAAAACACAGTGGGGAAATCAGCATAAACATGGAGGTTGTGTTCTCTCTTTATTGGCATTTGATGATAAATGGATAAAAAAAAAAGTTGCTGCATTGCTCCCCTGGGCTGATACATGGGGATGATGGCGCTTCTACTGCATACATATTTCTAAACATACTGCATATATCTTTGCAACAGGAAAATAAGGACAAAAAGATGCTAATAAGAATGTAGCAGACAGATAACCCACCTAAAACAAAATCATTAAAGCCAGAGAAGCCAAGACAGCTCCATGACAGCCCAAAGGTGAAAAGGACCCGAACAGCAAGCATCCCCACCAGAGGTCTGAGACGTGTGGCACACGCTGACACATTGATTCTGAAAGGCCGCTGCTGAGCTGAGTATTCCAGGCCAGCTAATGAGCCCAGCCGAGACGTATAAAATCAGGCTAAGTAGTTCAGAAGTACACTGGAGTTGGCTGCTCTTCAGTCTGGTCGAGTGCTCTAAAATAAAGGATGGAATGTAGAGCGGTGAGTCCAATACACTCAAGACATTTGCTTTGTCTGCACAACTGCCCCATAAACAGCAAACAAAGGACAAACTAGCTGCTGTTTATATAAAAGATGACAAACAGCAACCACAAGGAGGAGCTGTGAAAGCAAGATCATAGGGAACGTTTCTATGCATAGCAGGGATTCTAAATAAAAATGAATGTTTGCTACTTGAACGCCTCAACTCAGCAAAACCAAGTAAAGAAAAGCCTTTGGTGTGTCAGAGAAAAAGTGGTCATGACCCGTAGCCAGTGAAACAAGTCGACAAGCCTATAGGTTATCCGAAAGCACTACTCTCACAGGTTGCCAAAGAAACTTGCATCTGAAGACACAGCCTTCACCGCAGGCTGGGCTGCTAATGCATGCAGAGCTTTTAATAATACATTTTAAAAAAGACAAAATATGACTAAGAGAAGGAAACGCTGTGCTCATCGACCTGTGCCAAGGACCAGAAACTGGAGATTACCATGGAAACCCCGGCTCATGATAGCACCCTTGTACATCTTGAGATCTTTCACCCTCCCTGAAGCTCACCATCGTACATTTACTCTCTCACTCACAAACCAAGCCTCCTGTGAGTGGATAATAGAAGAGATCCTAATTAAACGGCATCGCTCCTCAGTGCTCTGTTACCTTACAAACCCAGCGAGAGCATCAACATTGAATAGCCTGCATGTAAAAAGCTTTCAGTCTGAACCTGCTGGACCCCTTGACGGCGCTCAAAGGAGAATAAACTCACAAGCTTGTTAAGAGATGCTCAATAAGGAATTAGTAACCAACTCTTGCACTCACACAGAAATAAGCAAGCAGAGAAACATGATGCAGATTGTTTCTACAAAAGGAAGGGCAGGCTGTCACAAAGCACATATTACAGCAACAACATGAAACTTGCTGTGATGATGTCCAAAGCAAAGACCACACAAAATCAGACTTATTCACCCTAATGGAACTCCAAATGTGTATGATTGACTGAGGAAGGATTATTGTTTGTTACCAATAAATCATTAAAAGTTTGCATTTATGTGTGCTTACATTATGAAACCTTGCCAGCGATATGTAGTGATCATTTAAAAAAAGCAATAAGCCCCATGAAGCTGTAGTTTACAGTGATTTTAGAACAGCTAAAAAGCCTTGTTAGGCACGACAAGGAGTGGAAATTCTAAAATCACTCTAAAATCACTACGATTTTAAAATCATTGTAAACCACAGCTTTTTAGGGCTCATTCATCATGGCACAACTACAACCACAGCATATCTCCACTGACGTTCTATCAGTCCATGCAGAATAAAAACGAAACGCTATCACTAAATCTAGCATGAAGAAACAAAGCAGGAATTATGGGATGATGTGAAGGCTGAAGTGGAAGCCTGCTCTAGAAAGGGTTAAAGGGATTTCAGGAGGACCAAAAATGCTTTGGCTGCACAAGCAAAAATAAAGATACCCTGTTAACAGTGCCCCGTATTCTGAAAAACATACTAAAAATAGATTTTAGCTATTGATTTTGGTTCCAAAGTTAGCAAACACAGATACGCACGTCCTTTAGAGAAAGAGTTCGCTTATGGCATTTCTCGAATCACAAAAGTACATATTTTGGCAACATAAAACAGACCCTTTTAATTCATGTCCATTTCTGAAATAATAAAATATCTATATATATATAACATGCTTTCTAGAAAAAAAGATTAAAAGACAAAGGACTGAACACCCTGTACCCTTCTCCAATGCTCCCAGGGTGGGTGGTACATGTGGCAGTGGGCTCAGAGTGTGAGATGTAGTTGTAAATGCGTGACATGTTTGCACACAGGTTAACACAGAAGAGCAGGAGCAGATATGTTTATCAGTGTCCTTGGAGTGACAAAACAAGGTGGGAGAGGCCAGTGAGAGGTGGCTCTTCATGTGGCTCACGTAACACCAATTTGTGTGCGTGTATGTATGTGCAAGACCACCATCATGTCTGAAACAGAAACCCTTAAACCAGTATAAACAATGACGGATTGACTAACCGTTTTGAACAGTAGCCATCAGTAACAGTAACACGTTATTTGTTAACATTCTAGATATAAGAGACCAGCTCAAAGTTATATATTATGTTACACATAAATGCATGTGTAAAGTGCTTGGGGGTTCAGATCACCTTATATAAGAGGTCAAATTCTTTCCTTGTTCTGAAATGAGAAGCCAGGGCATTGTGTTAATGAGCCATTTAAACATGTTTATGATCTAGCAACCCGGGGGGGGGGGGGGGGGGGGGGGGGGGGCGGGGTGCACCGTTCAAGGCATTTATTTTGCCATTCACTGCTTTCCTGAACTCAACATAGGCATCTTCGTAACAGAGCAAAAAATGACAGTAACAGGAAGTCCACTGTGTTGGGCTTTAGATCGAATTCATATTATGAAGTAAAAAAAAAAAAGAAGAACAGTGCTCTGTGCAAGGTAATTTAATATCTGCAATAAAATCTACGAATTCTATGATGCATCACACCTGCCAGTAGACACCGTGCCCCAGGAAAGAAATGAACCTCAAGAGATGAAAAATGACACACTGTATGCGCTCTTGTCTGTGTGTGTGTGTGTGGTTGGGTAAGCCGTTTCAGACAGTGAGGTAAGCATTCTTGACACAAACACATTCCTTTCAATATGCACACTCTTTCTTTTTGTCTTGATCTCCTTTTATTTGGTGGTAGTCGGATCCTCCTCTCACTTGCTTGTTGTTCTTTTCAGCCGTCTTGTTTGGCGCTCTGCTTAAGTGCTACTTACATGAACTGCATCTGTAAAAAGACACACGAAGAATTATAAATAAGGAAAACAGCACTGAATCGCTCAGTAATGACCGTGTGAATACAGCAGTAGAATGTGCCCTTGCCACAGGCAGGGAGCTGTGTGTTTTTTGTGTGTGTGATGGGGATGTTACAATATTGCAATTCCAGTAGTTAAATGCAATACCAGTTAAATTAGCTGATGAAATCTGAATACTAGTGAAATTTGATGATTCTCAATACTACAGCAAAAACTAATATGCTATTTAACTTAATTTAAAAAGTTAAATAATATGATAATTTATAACAACATTTTTAAAGTTAAATAATATAATATTAATACTAAGGCTGTCAATCAATTAAAAGATAAATTAATACGTTTTCTGTAATTAATCATTATTAAATCACGCCTAACATTAAAATCTGTGATCATACATATACTGTCACATTAAATCTCCAAATTAATATGAAAAAACCATAAAGACAGAAATGTAATTTTTTTTTTCTTTACAATTTTAAAGGCCAGTATCATATTTAATCCAATATTTATACTGTTGCCTCTATTAAATGGATTTGATGGATTTTACTGCTGTGTGTAAAATTAGTAATTAAGTCCTCAACATTATAGTTATAATTGAAATCCAGGCCTACACTGCAAATTATCAGACTGTTTTTATCTTCTTTTTTTTTTTTTTTACAATTACATATTTAAAATATCACAACAAATTTTAATTCAGGTGAACTTAATGTGCTATCAAATCTGTTTGAATGAGAGCTGTCAGTTCATTTTTTACCACTTATTTTGCACTTTTATTTTCCACAATAAATATATAATAAACATATTAGAAAATCTACTTCAAGAATAAAAAAAGACGCCGTGTTAATTGCATTAATTATATTTAACATGTTAAAGAACAAATATTAATCACAGGAAATAAACAAGTTATTTTCCCACCCCTACTTAATACATATGCAAAAAATGACATATAGCCTCAAAGTAATCTTAATTAGGTAAATATTGCTTCAAAAAATTGCAACAGTAATAGTACTAAAAATGTAACAGAAACAGAAGTCTTTACTGCATTACTATTAAAACAATATTAACATCAAGGAACTATTAATACTGTTAATACTATTAAGACCAATTTAATCCTGTGTAAGTTTTTTGTTTAATAGTAATGGCATAAATAGACAGTAGGTGGTCTATTGTGCTTTCAATGTTAAGTTTCAGTATATTGAAACTGAAAGATAACTACAATACAAAGGTTTGGTGCATTAGTGCAGTGTGGTATGGATTAAATGCATGTGAGGCCACTGTGTGTGATAGTGGATTAACGTATGTGTGCGTGTGCGTGTGTACCTGGGCTCCAGGGATGGGGGTGAAAGGGTTAGTGGGTCTGAGAACAGGCTGGTTGTACAACATGGGTTGTTGGGTCATTACTGGAACCCCTCCCATCTGTCCCAGCTGAGGAGGGACCTAAAATCACCCAAATACAACAATCAGCATTATTTTCTTTTAGCTATTACCCATTTAATTCATTTACACAATATCCATGTAGCCATTGTAAGGTCACAATACTCACCATTCCATAAACAGGCACTTGAGGTGTTGTCATGGGAAACGCCATGTGAGCAGGAGCCTGTGAGGAAAACAAGGTTGTAAATCAACCATCACTGCACTGATCAAGTGAACGACACACTCACTGATCAAACAGTAGTGTACTCATTCAACAGAACTGTGCTCACTAATCATGTCTGGTTCATTTAAAGAGCTTGTTTAATTACACTCTTTTGTACTCATGACAGGTCAGGTGTACTTAAACTCTCCTGCACAGATTTCTGGGCTGGTCCATTCAACACATGCAACACTGAAGCAAAACAATATGACTCAAGGATTTGACATGTTCCTAACACTGAAAAATTCACCAAACAATCAGTAAAAATTTGTTTTTTTAAATACATTTGGTCTCAGTCAAATACAACAATGCATTTCAGCAACTCTGTCGTTTTACTATACCGTTTAAGGACACATTTAAATTGATCAAAAGTGAGAGAAGACATTTATAATGTTCTAAAATATTTCCATTTTAAATAAATTACTTTCTTTTGAACTGTTCTCAACATTGATGATAATGTGAAAAATGTATTGAGCACCAAAATCAACATATTAGAGCGATTCTGAACGATCATGTGACTCTGAAGACTGGAGTAATTGCTGCTGAAAATTCAGCTTTGATCACCGATTCATTTTAAATGACATTTTAAAATATATTAAACTAGTAAACAGTTCTTTTTAAATTAGTATTACACAACATTACGGTTTCACTTTTTTTTTTGATCGAATCAGTGCAGCCTTTTCAAAACACTAAAAAAAAAAAAGAGAAAAATCTTACTTACCCCAAACTTTTCAATGGTAGAGAATGTCTGAAATGCTTGTCCCCTAAAACACTGACTTACCTGAATAACCGTCACTCACTTAAAAGCCTAAAACCTTATTTTACACTATTCTGAGCAGCATGGATGTATTTGTTGGCACATAGCATGTATACATCTGTTTTGAATCGTAAACAGGTTACCTAAAATGCAGCCCCCAAACGCACACATTTGCACAAGTAAAGCTCCAAAAGATGAATACATCAAATGCTACAGAAAGGGCATGAGAGACCGAACAAACATCTATATGTCACAGGGAAATCAACATATGACATTTACTGTGTTTTATCAGCAATAGAGAAGGTGTTAGAAGTTACAGTAAAGGCCTATTCACATGGAGTATTCCCCCCCAAAAAACCCCCCTTTTGGTTTTTTTTTTAATCTCAAGAGTACATAAAACATAAAAAGCCACTGTGGTAACAAGTTCAACTACATTTAAGTCCCCAGTTCCTGGAATTTTGCAAATTTCCAGTTTATTCCCATATATTCCTGTTAATTCCCATGGAAAGTGTCCAGTCTTGAAAATTCCCGGAATTTTGCCACCCTACATATACATTCTGCTATGATATGATATGAAATATGATATATGCATACCGACAAATTACCATATATATAAACAGTTCTACTATTATTTATTATTATTAGGTAAGGATGCAACAATATCTAAAGATCTGTAAAATAATGCTGAAATTTTTAAGGTTTTTAAATCTACACTGAAAAAGGAAGGGGGGGGGGAGTTTGAATAAATTAAAATGAAAAATAAAACACCTCAGCAAGATTATAATTTGACAATGGTTTGTATTTCACTTTAAAGCACAACCAGAGTGTTTTTCCTTTTCATTCAGAAACTCTTCCAAGTAACTGCCCATTTTCACCCACAATTCCCATTTTCACAACTCAATTTACTGAAAACGTAACACACTGACCAAATAGGTGAAGATAGAAATCAAAAAATAAGGTGTGAAAGAGAGGGAAATGGGAGTGAATAAGAGAAATAATATGTAAGAGAGAATCGATCCATCTTAAACGATACTCAAGATAATAGAACCGTCAGTTATTGGAGGTACTTACATAACTAGTATAGAACATTCCAGTCTGCTGGGTTAAGCACAAGAAAGAAGATAGAGAGAAAGACAGAAACATACAGAGCAGATAGAGTGAGGAGAGTTGAAGACATCAAACACGAGGAGAAACAGGCCAGAAAGATGCGGACCACAGAAAAGGTGGAAAGAGACAGAAAGAGAGACATTGAAGGTTAGTCATTCACAGACATCTGCTCTCTCTCAACTCAAGCAGTTCAGAGGTCAATCTACTCTGAACGCCCTAAGAGAGAGAGAGGAGAGGCCATAAACACACGTAAACAGTGAAAACTCCTCTCCTTCCTGCCTCAGAACAGACTAACATATCACCTGCCTGACTGGATCAATACACACAGCTTGAGAACAGGAAGAAACACGCACACACTTATATTTCCTGCAGCTACACAATATAGAACACAATAGTAAAGATGAACATGAATTATTTTTTTTTGCCATCTGAATACTAGTGTATGAAATCTGGATATTTGGTGTAAATTGAGCTTTACAACAGATGGATTGCTTTGGGTTTATACGTTTAAGAATATTTAAATTGATGTTTTGTGTGTGAATGAGAATGTTTACATATGCAAGAATGTCTGTATATAAAGTAAGGGATAAATGTACTGTTATCCAGTCACAGGGTGAACAAAGTGAAGGCCCCTTCGAACCCAAAAAGTTGTTTATTTTGCTACAATGAGCAGCTGACTGATCATTAACCTGCATCACTACAGTACTAATAAGTAAATGGACATGAAATATTAAGTGCACATTACTGTTATGTGAGAAGAAAGAGTCTGCAGAATGATATGAGTGACAATAAAAATAGCACAGAGATGAAGGAAATCGGTTGCCTGGTCAATTATACAGTTTAAAAAAACTGACTGCAGAAATCTGCAAGTGACCACACGGAATCAAGTGTATTGAAAATAATATATTACTGTTTGAATATACACTAAGAAATTAAAACTTTTCTTCAGCAAGGATGCTTTAAATTCATCATAAGTGACTTTTACATTGTTACAAAAGATTTATATTTCAAATAAATGCCGAACTTTCTATTAAAAAAACCCTGAAAAATATATATGATGGTTTCCATAAAAATATTAAACAGAACAACTGTTTTCAACATAAATAGTAATAAGAAATGTTACTTGAGCAACAAATCAGCATATCAGAATGATTTCTGAAGGATCATGTGATCTTGAAGACTGAAGTAATGCCTACTGAAAATTCAGCTTTGCCATCACAGAAATAACAAAAAATTAAACTTCATTTATTAAAACAGAAAACCGTTATTTTAAAATGTAATAATATTTTACAACATTACTGATTTTACCTTTATCATCAAATAAATGCAGCCTTGGTGACTTACCAACCCCAACATTTTGAAAGATAGTTCAAGTATATTTAGATGACTGTATCACTATGTGTAAGTGAGAGTGTGCATCTAAGTGTGTGTGCATGTGTGTGTTCTCACCAAGTGTGGCACGGGCATGGCGACGGGTGGCATGGCGGCAGGTGGCAAGGGGGCTGGGCTCCAGGCAGTGGTGCTGCTCATTGTCTTTGACTGCCAGTTAGTGCCACCGGTCAGCTTCCTCTCTCCAGGCTGAGTCCACAGCATATCAGACCTGCATGCAAACACATGAAAAGAGAGTCTACACACTGCCTCTATTTACAATGTGAAGCTCACAAGCAGCAATGATTTAGATAATTAAATGTAAATCCTCACTTTTTGCCTGGTATTCCCCCAAAGTGCAGGTCTAAAAAGAGAGCGGGAAAAAGAAACAGACTGTTAGAACAGCCCCACGTCAGCGTAATACTGGAAGACTTACAGCATTGGAGACCTATTCATTTCCCCTAAGCTGGGTTTAATTCATCTCTGTCCAACACGCACACACATAGCGTATAGCACCATATGGCTGCTGACTCTCTGTTCAGTAGAGAGGCACAAATGCAATTTGAAGGTCAGTGACTTATGACCAAGTAAATATAGAAAGCCACACAAAAAGACCAATAATGCTGCGAGGGAGAGGGACTCACTGCCTACGAGGTTGGCCAGGGACGAGTCCAGGTCATTGGCCAACAGTTTACTGGCTGTATGAGGGGGCATGACTGGTGCCTGACTGTGAACAGTCACCGCGGGCTTCAGCAAGTCTCCTAACAGACAGAGAAACAGAGAAAATATTATTCCATTGATTAAATATTATGAGAGTGACAAACCACTTATTTTTGCTGCAGACTGACACCTAACCAGAAGCGACACATCAAGCAACCAGCAATAAAAGCTTTTCTTTAGATTTTTTTTGCTGCTGACCTATTTAAATGAATTGGGTATCAATTGGACTTGACTAAACCAAATTCGCTACTGTGTGTTGGTCATGGTTATTAAGGTTAGCTAAAAAGGATCAAATTTAATCTGTACAGATGAACAGCGGTGTCAGATTAGTACTCCGTATTGATCGGCTGAGATATCGGTCTTAAAGAAAAAACAAGATCAGCGCATCACAACTCAATATAACTACATTAAACATCAAATACGCTCTCAATGGATGTCATATCGTGCAGCAGTTTTTGCAAATTGTTTGCAGCTGGAAACTTGTCACATCAAGTCTGGTTAGGGCATAAGTATTATAGAGCAGAGAGACAGGTGTGAGACAAGAGAAAGCGTGCTGCAGTCCTGCTGATGTTTATAATGATGCGAGCAGCGGGGATGAGCCTCTGTGAGGCCACTCACGGCATGACAAAAGACCCATAGAGATCTAGAGCAGAACATAAGGTCAGAAAGAGAGGAACCACCCTGAGATCTAAGAGGGAATAACATGACAGAGGTCCTTAATGAAAAACTGGAAATCAGTCATCCCCTTTTTGTCTCATTCTTCTCCTTATGGAGGCAATAAAGTCAACATGAAAGCAAAATAGTGGTTCTTTTTATTTTCTTAATACATGCTTCTAGGCTCATTGACGATGATTAATCTGTGCATGTTATTTCAAAGAGGAAAAAAGTCTTTGTAGTCTTTAAATAAAATGTAATAACTCTCAGAAACGACTTTTCTTTCCTTTCCTTTTTATTTTGCCGACATATAGGCCACACAGGCTACTGATTAAATGTTAACCAACAGCTATTTAGACATTGTTTTTAGACGAACACAGACTTTCTAAAATCTAGCCAATAGTTATCACAGTACTTCAATGCACTCAAAAGTGAACTTGACCTTCAGCATCCACAATTTTTTTAATCTTTTCTACAAATAACTGCAAACTTTCTGGGTTGTCTCCATTTTTTAAGGATTGCCCAATCACAATCCAAACAATTCCAAAATTCATAATTCAAAAATATATCACATTACAAACATAAAATATGTTCTGAATCAGGGTAGTTATTGGTAACAAACTATTAAAACTAGTTTTTTGGTAACTAAAATAAAGCTGAAATAAAACAAAAAAATATTAGATGAAAAACAAACTTTTGTTTGTTTGTTTTGCCTTGGCAACTAATTAAAAAAAAGTGTATGCTTAAGTAATAAAAGTACTCAAATAAAAATACAGAAATATAAAAAAAACTGACACTAATAAAAATCTAAACTCAAAATTACAAAAAAAAATTAAAATGAAAAATACAACAATACTGTAATGGTATATAAATACTACAAAAATAACATTGTTGTGAATGCAATTTAATGTTGAATTTCAAAAAGCTGATCGGTTTCATTAATTGAAGGGGCTGCTGACAAGTGGTTTTCAAATGGTTAATAGCATAGGGCATTTTGCTCATTCTTTTAGTAAATGAGAGAAAGAAAGCGAGAGAGACAGTCTGCTGACACATGCCATATTTATACAGTTCTACTTCCTGCTTCTCCAGCAGGAACAAGGAGACCAAAAAAAAAAACAAATCCAAGTACACTCACCACATCAGATCAGCCATCACAACCCAGGAAAGAGAGCATAGGAGAGGGAACAGGGGGGAGACGAAAAAGCATAAGGTAAGAAAAAAGGGGCCAAGAAAAGAAAAGAAAGGAAGCAAGGTAAAGGGGCAGAGAGTGACTGAATGTAGTGGTGATTGGAAATCTGTGTGCGTCTTTTCTGTGTTCTGATAAGGAGTGTAACAACAGACGATTCACAGATGGAGAAAAATGCCAATCAGCACCCAGCCTCCACTAACACTCACACACACACACACACACACACACAGTAGATGGATGAAGGGACGATAGCAGACTGTCCACAACCACAGAGCAGCGAAGTGAGCGAGTAAGTGGAGAAAAAAAAAAAAGCATGAGCGATTCCCCAAAGAACATTCCCAATCTCTCTAGAACCGAGTCAGGCGGGCAGGTGCTGCAGCCAACTGTACAGTTTGTTTCAGCGTTCCAGCAGCAAAGCTCCACAAACTCAAAATACAGCAAAACCAGCAGAAGGGTTTTATTTTAGGGTGAAGGTTACTTAGTTTTGCAGTTATTAAGCACCGTGACAAGGGTCAAATCTTCAGAGATTAATAAGCGCAGTTAATGATCACACTTGTGAGACATTTTACCAGCTGATGGCTTCACATCACTATTGGAAGCATTAGTCCCAAATACAGCATCAAAATCTACATTCATGGTGGGCATGGAAGCCATGGGATGAAGAGTGCTGCTTTCTAGACCTGAGAGTAACACACATACAAAACATGGAAAGATGGAAAGATGTCACAACACATCATGATTGTTGCTCTGTGAAAAAACTATGAAAGTGTTGCCTCATCTTTTGACCACTGATATTACTGGATCAGACTTGAGTGTATAACAGTGATGCACCGAAATTATAATTGTCATTTAAAATGTAATTTCAAATTCTCAAACATATTTTGCAGCCAGCATGTGTGTTCTACTGTTGAAAAGTTTGGGGACAGTAAGATTTTTTTTTTTTAATACTATTCAGCAAGAGTGAAATAGTGGAGGGTGAAACAGTAAAGATATTAATGTAGTGTTACAAAAGATTTCCATTTCAAATAAATTCGGTTTTAAACTTTACATTTTTCAAAGAATCTTGAAAAAAAATTCATCACGGCTTCCACAAAAAAATTAAGCAGAACAACAACCATCCCCCAACTTTTGAACGGTAGTGTACATGACCTCTTTTCTTGGAAGATGTCACCAATCAGCCACTATTTAGATTGATTCCAGTGCTGCACAATTCATCAAAATAAAATCTGAGTAACAACATGGCTTATTAACGTAAAAAGGCTAATTAATCTAGTTAGTTTATAGTTTTGCACATGCCATTTCAAATGTGATTATGTCTTTTTGCCTGAAAATCTAAACAACAGCGATATGAAAATGTTAAATGTTCATCATATCAAAATTGTCAATCACAATGTGTCAAAATAATCACAATATAATATTTTTTTGCAACCCAGTTAAACCTGGACCATTTCACATGCATATTTTCCCTCTACAATAAAGTTTCTGATAACAGTTATCATCCATCTGAGAATGCCAGTAAATGCATTTTTGTCTGAAAATGTCATTAAATACCATTTCAGCCAAAGCACTTGAAACAGCGAGTGTTCCAATAGTGGATTCCTATTATTATTGCATGATTTCTAATGTAAATAACAATTTACAGCTTAAATCACTGCTCTCCTTATTATTTAAGTCTTTCCCTTTTTTTAAACACCTTATCCCTCCATCTGTCTGCATTGGTGTGTCTTTGCACTGTTAGTAGTATATGTGGATCCCTGGAGACCCGAGTCTCGTTGTGCGTCTGGCTAGCCCTCGGCGCACCTGCCCACTAGCTGTAAAGTGCACGCTCTAAGTGCATACTGCGACCTACAAATCCTGGCATAGCTAAGAATCTGGCAGTGTGTCTACACTCTGCACCTTTTGTCCTCAATTCACACTAGCCCAGCAGATGCACTGAATTGCTGCAAATGAACCTCTGACACTCAGCACAGCTCCCAACCAGAGCCATAATCCCTCAGCGGAAAAGCACCCAAATCGGTCACACTTCTGAATATCTAAAACACTGTTCTAAATCTACACAACAGGATGGATGGGTATGGAGAACACAAACACAACAAAACATTAGTTAGGTTTCAAAACCTAGCAAGCTGCTTGGTCAGCCGTTTGGGGCATCATTGGGCATCATCTCAAATGACACACTTGATGTGGATTCCTCTAGAGTGAAGTCCACAAAATCGCCGGGTGTCTCATTTCTCATCTTATAATCTAGAAGAGTGCTCCTTATGCAATCATGATGCCCTTAATGCATATTTCTGCAAAGCGAACACCACTGCAAACTACTACCCAACAGTCTACAGCCATTATGTCACCAAAGTGTGAACACCAAGGGCTGTTAGGTAGCTTTTGGGACAGGGCTTACAAACAGCTTGTGAGGATTTGAAACAGACAATGTACATAGGAGTGAACTAGCAAGTGAACAAACAAATATGGATGGACATTTACTGCAATTTGCTTCCAGGTTTCGGCAGATGCTCCCCGCCTTTACCAGGCTGGCTCAGTCAGTAGAGCATGAGACTCTTAATCTCAGGGTCGTGGGTTTGAGCCCACGGTTAGAACAATGGCCTAACGGTTAGAAAGTCAGACTTGTAAACCAAAGGTTGTGGGTCCGAGTCTCGGTACCAGCAGGGATTGTAGGTGGGGGGAGTGAATGTACAGCGCTCTCTTCCACCCTCAATACCACGACTGAGGTGAGACCCTTGAGCAAGGCACCGAATCCCCAACTGCTCCTCGGGTGCCGCAGAAAAAAATGGCTGTTCAGGGTGTGTGTGTTCACTACTCACTGCTGCGTGTGTGTGCACTTGGATGGGTTAAATGCAGAGCACGAATTCTGAGTATGGGACTGCATACTTGGCTACACGTCTTGTAAGTTTCAAAGGATTGATCTGTTCTAAAGATTTTTCAGGGACTAAATCAGTGATCTAAAGTGGTAAAGCAATAGACATGGTATCGGTGATCGGATGTATGTATGTGGATGGAGTGGGCCGTACCTCCCCAGGCATTGCTGACGGTGGAGATAGGAGTGCACTGCACAGCAGGAACGAAGGCAGGCTGGAGGTCAAACAAGTCACTGGTGAGGTTTGGCATGCTGTACAAGAGAAACAGAGTTTAGTACAAAAGTAATACAATCAAATTCTACCACATAGACTGTGTATATTTAACACAGTACAAACTACAAGTAAGTTCAATAAACTTTAATAAGTAAAATTACAAGACATCTGATTACATTTCAAATATTTGGGGACAATAAGATTTTTTTTAAAAGAAATTAATATTCTATTTAGCAATTAAACTGATCAAAAGTAAAGATTCTTCGAGAAATCATGAAAAAATAGTTATCACAAAAATAAATTACATTTTAAAATATATTAAATATATCATATAAAATCGTAGACTTCTAGATCATTGTACAACGTCTGGTAGAACTTAGTCAAAAGCAACTGGACTGTGATTTTCATTGTTTTCAAGGTGCTGCACCACCAGGCCAAGTGGCTTCATCAACTCACTTTAAGAAAGTGTGTCAGTTCTTTTTCTATATATGTCGACATCTAGTACTCCCCTTTCATACATAGTGTACAGCACAGTCTAAATATGTTGTTTTTCAGTCTTTGTGTGTTCTGTAAAGGCTTTGAAAGGTTTGAAAACTAATCTGAAGCAGAGAGGCTGGGTATTATTCCCCTAAAAAGTGTCCAGTGATTTCCTTTTCACTTTGTCTATGCAGGCAACATTAAGAGATACTAGTAGTGAGCCCACTGCACAGTAATGGTTTGGTCTTTTTAAATCATCCCAAGGTCTTACAAAGACTTTTTCATTCTCACCAATGGCACATTTGGAGTATATCACTGAGCAGCTCAGAGCCAAAAAAGGGCAAACACCTCAAAAAAGCATTAAAAGCCAAAGCGTCCGTTCACTTCTTACGACAATCAACCTGTTGTGGGAGTTGCATCATCAGCGAGGAAGCTCCCACAACAATCATGAGATTCATGATGCCAACAGGGGTTTGAAACCAGCAAACAACCCAACAGTTGTCAAATACATCAAATAAGTTTTACCAGACATCTTTTAAATTGTTGCAAAATTTAACTGTGTAATATTGTACAGTATATACAGGTGCATCGCAATAAATTAGAACGTCGTGGAAAAGTTAATTTATTTCAGTAATTCAACTCAAATTGTGAAACTCGTATTAAATAAATTCAATGCACACAGACTGAAGTAGTTTAAGTCTTTGGTTCTTTTAATTGTGATGTTTTTGGCTCACATTTAACAAGAACCCACCAATCACTATCAACAAATTAGAATATGGTGACATGCCAATTAGCTAATCAATTCAAAACACCTGCAAAGGTTTCTGAGCCTTCAAAATGGTCTCTCATTTTTGGTTCACTAGGCTACACAATCATAATCATGGGGAAGACTGCTGATCTGACAGTTGTCCAGAAGACAATCATTGACACCCTTCACAAGGAGGGTAAGCCACAAACATTCATTGCCAAAGAAGCTGGCTGTTCACAGAGTGCTGTATCCAAGCATGTTAACAGAAAGCTGAGTGGAAGGAAAAAGTCTGGAAGAAAAAGATGCACAACCAACCGAGAAAACCGCAGCCTTATGAGGATTGTCAAGCAAAATCGATTCAAGAATTTGAGTGAACTTCACAATGAATGGACTGAGTCTGGGGTCAAGGCATCAAGAGCCAACACACACAGACTTGTCAAGGAATTTGGCTACACAACTATCACCTCCTGCAGGCCGAATGGAGGCAGTAATTAAAGCAAAAGGAGCCCCTACCAAGTTTGAGTACATGTACAGTAAATGGACATAGGTCCAGAAGGCCAACAATTCACTAAAAATGAATTAATTTTTCCAGTAAATTTTTTTTATTGGTCTTATGAAAGTATTCTAATTTGTTGAGATAGAGAAATGGTGGGTTTTTGTTAAATGTGAGACAAAACATCACAATTAAAAGAACCAAAAACTTAAACTCCTTCAGTCTGGGTGCATTGAATTTATTTAATATACGAGTTTCACAATTTTAGTTGAATTTCTGAAATAAATGAACTTTTCCATGACATTCTAATTTATTGAGATGCACCTGTAAGAAGTTGAAATACTGATATCTAAATATAAATTTTAAGGTGGCAATCTCTTCATATTATCAGTCACAATTTTGTTATTTGATTAGTGACCTAGAAAGTATACTGAATCTTAAATATCTCTTAATTTGTCTGACATAAGCTTTCTTTATTTCAAAATAAAAACTTTATGTCCAGTTTAAAATGGTTCTGAATCCCAAAATCTCAGACTGGCGTATACACAGTAGCACAGTGGTTCTTAATTCCAGTCCTCGCGTACCACCGCTGTGCACATTTGTATGTATCTCTTAGCACTTCAGACGTGTGTTTTCTTGGATATTCTGCCATGATTCCAGTTCGAAGGGAGCTTACGTTCCATTCAAAGGGCATTAAAGTGTGCGAGTTGTGAATTGAAAATTCTATTTATTTACAGAGGTATATGATGTCACACTTCTCTTGTAAGTTTCGTCTGTGTGTGAAGACACAACAGGCCGTGGTGTAACGCAAATCAGTGAATAAATGTTCCAAAGTGAAGCAAAGAACACTGTGTAGGGACCATGTCAATCAGAACACAGTTCATCCATGGAGCTCTCTTCTAACGAGCTGGTTATATGAATCAGGTGTGTTAAATAAGAGACACATGCATAATATGCAGACCAGTGGCACGCAAGGACTGGAATTGAGCAATTTAGCATATATTGTAGATTTACTGAGCTTTGTATTACTGTATGGTATAATATGTACTGCAGTCATGTACAGTATGTTAGTGACCTGTTTGTTGAGGGTGGGCTTGTGGTATTGGTGAACAGGTCCATGCCCGCAGTGTGGTTGTTGACACTACCCATAGACTGTGTGCTGGGTGAGGTGGAGGGCGTCTGCATGCTGATCTCCTTCAGATGCTGGTTCTATACAATCACAAAACACAGGAAGAAAACATTTAAAGAGAATGTAAACATGTAAAGACTGGGCTGCTCTGCTCATTCCTCCTGCAATGGTCACTATAGAGAATGACAGCACAGAGCATTTTCTTCAGCTGAGCTCTGTGAAATCAGACAGATTACAGCCACTCAGGCAGCTGAAGTGCCAGTCAGCTACAGCTCAGATCTGCTGTCCGTGTGTGTATTGTGGGTGTATAAGAGATGGCTGAAGTCAAAGAATATCTCCCAGGTCACACTTCCTTTGACAAAAACTAGCAGACTAGCTCAGAAACATCAACTACTGGAGTAGCCTAAACCAACTATATGAAAAGAACAAGAAAAGCCAATAAATCATCAACATTTAAAGCTACTTCAAGCCAAGAAAGTCACTAGAGCGAAACTATTTGACATCAGACCAACCAAAACCTAGAGTCTGGCCACTAGGCTTAAACCAATACTGTGTACTGTGTTCTTTAACACGTGAGCAGCTCATGATCTTGTGTTTTTGGTATCGCTGTGACACTGTTCACAGTAAATGCTGCTCCACACAAACTTATCTCTAAATGCGCTCAGAGTTTGGGTCACTTAGAACATGTATTTGGGAATACAAAATGTATCAACCATTTCCCAAACTTGTAATGAGAAGCACTGTTAAACCGACTGTTGTCAACAAAAGAAAATCTTCAAGAGCTACCTGCGGATTTCTGCCCAAAAAAAAAAAAAAAAACCTTGAAGCTTTACTATTTGAAAATGAATTAAGACATTGATAAATATTAGTCATTTAAATTTTACAGTTGCACTCTAAAGTTATTATATTATTTTCCTATTTTCTCCTTTACAGTGACATATATCAATAGACAAATTCTTCTCTTCTTCTTATTTTATTATTTTTATTTGGCAACAATCATAACAACAACAATTATTATTGTGTATAAATTTGTGGATATAATGATATGATTAAATGCGTAAATTATTATTATTATTATTATAGACATACCGATAGATAAATCACAACATTTGGGGCCAAATTTTATAGCCCTATAAACAAGCAAACCTGAAGCTTCTTTTTAATTTACTTTAAAATCACATTTTAAAATGTAATTTCTAATCAGAAAAATCACAATTAGATTTTTTTGCTCATACCACGCAGTCCTAGATTCTAGTTTCTACAGTGAGAGGAAGTAGGCTGTGACATGGCAAGGTTATATGCCCTTTACAGCAAAAAGAAAATGTGGGAAGAAAAGAAAACGCATAGAAAAAGAAAGTGATAGTGCTCTAAAACTCTGTGCGTGACCCTCCAGGTGTGTTGGGATCACAATCACAAAGAAACACCAGTTCAATTTCACACAAACTTATCCGAACATGAGCTGTGTAAATACTTTGGTGTTGGGACTTCGAAATTGCTTTGAATGTTTGAACTATTCAGATACAGAGCCACGGTGCATCTGAGGATACATTCCACACAACTGACGTGTGTGTCATTCAGTTTGTGTGCGTGTTGGTGTGAGCATTTGTGTCCCACAAGATATGACAGTACATCCTGATGGGAACAGAGAAGTTTGATTAACCCCGCTGACCACTTACTGCTGGAGGCTAATCATTAAAGGTACAGTACAAGGGCGTATTCTGTAAACACACATACACTTGTATGTGTAGAACAAAATGTTCCCATAACAGCAGCCAAATCTCAATTGCAAAAAACTTCTCTGGGTGGAGCTGGGATATGCCTTTGCTCTATATGCTCTTTATATTCTACACAGAACCAAGGGCTAACATCACTTCCTGTCTACACTTTAAACTTAATTAGCAATCAAAACATGTTCATTCACAGAACATAATAGGATTGATTGTAACCCACCTTGAGAGCTTGCAGACGGGCTTGCTCCTCCTCCAGGGCCTGTTGTTTCTCCTTCTCGTCCATCCTGCTGGATGAGAAGGAGAAGGACATGCCCGTGTTGGACAGGGACGACACCGCATTGGACAGAGTGTTGGCTCTACAAACAAAAACACAGATAAACACAGTAGTGAGATTTCCCTATCAGTTCTTTATTTAAGAGCTGATAAATGTAGCACTATTCATTAGACAAGTGTTTCCCAACCTTTTTTTAGTCGCGGCACCCTTTGGAAATTTTAACAAACTTGTGGCACCCTACAAAATGAATTGTATCACAATATTTGAATTTCTAACTTCGATATGATAATTTGAAAAGCATAGATATTCGGTACAACAGGGAAGAACTGCAGAATATAATGTCATACAGATATTTTTAATATTATTAAAAAAATGTGTCCATCAATGGTGGCAATCAGTAGGCTAATTTCTAATGAAGAGACCAAGTTATATGACAGATTTTAATGTAGGCTATAATTGTAGTGTAAACATTATTTAATTACCATTATAACTAGCTATCACAAATTTGTGCTCACTCAGAGTGTTTTTTTTATTTTACAGTGGGTAATTTGCGTGCAGTAGCACGAGATGATTCAACTTTTAATTGAATAAAAAAAAAAAATGACAGCAAGCAGTCAGTAAAAAATAGAACAAATAAAGAAATTAATTATGATAGCACAAATAAAAAATAACGACAGGCATTCGAATTAAATAAATTCTAAATTTTTTTTACCAATTATCCAAATAATGTTTAGTCCTAGAAAGCTATTATTATCAGAACACGTGAGCATAACATAGCGGTTTGCAGATCAATGAATGAGAGGGCAGCACAACACAGTAACACAGAAACAATACTGTACTACATCGATGTTTCCTGTCGGCTCAATTTTTGAGTGGACTTTGCTGTTCCGATGAGCATGAACGGTATAAGAGTGGAGCGACTGAGCAGAGCGCACACGCATAGAGCGTCACACCACGTGAAAGTGAAACATGAGCGGTGAACTCATTTTCGGCAGCCGGAATTTCGGTGCATCTGTAATTATTGGCGACATTAGAAATGGATATTTTATAATAGATGCTTTTTTGAACATTTTTAGCAATTTAAAAATATTAAAAAAGGATTTTTTTACACGGCACCCCGGGGTTGGGAAACACTGCATTAGACAATAAAGTCTTATCTTACAGTATGTGGCTATATATAAATCTCTTGCTGATGGTTTGTTTGTGCTGGAGCAACTGCTTCAGATATGGCTGTGAAAGTAAAGTGCCGTGTAAGAGGTTTTTTATACGCAAACTTGCATTTGACGACATATTGGTGTCATAATCTTCAAAAACAATAAAACAGGTTATGTAAAAAAAAAATAATAATAAAAAAAAGTACACTCAATGAGATGAATGAGATGTCCTTAGCCTAATAAAAGTTTTTATATTACACAAAATGGGTTGCCCACTATGAGGACCACCATGCTAAATTTTTTAACCAGCCCACTACTCAATTTCCCTAGTCACATGAATTTTTTTCATATTTATTGATTCATCAGTGGGGAAAGTAATGGCAGAGGATCAAACTATGCATGAACAGGGATACCAGAAAATTGTAAAAAATTTGACAGTTTAATTATGTATGTATTAATGTCAAGTGAATGTTTTCCATGTTAAATGTTTGTATTTGGAATTTCAGCAGAGGATCAATTTGTCATTTTAAAAATGCCAAACAACAAAATGCATAAACAAAGGACTCATAAAATAGGATAGTGCCCAAAAGATGTAAAATAAACAACGGGAGAGAAGCGGAGAGAGAGAGAAAGAGAGAGAGATTAATTAAATATAAATCTGTTTTTTTTTGGTATCTCTGTTCAACGTCATTACTTTGCCCCGCTGATGGAAATGCAGAATGGAAATCGTCCATTCACTGATTAATATGGTAAACATGGAAGATCAACTACCTTTGCTTGCAGGATCAGGTGAGACGGACCTCATTGGTGAGGTCTGGTTTACAAATATCTGATGGAACTATGTATTGGGCTGATTAATGTATATATGTAATAAAAGCCTAAATTAAATTTGTTCATCGTGTAATGCAAACTTTTTTTTCTGAAGATTTGGATTAAACCACTCAATTTCAATGGATGGACAAAAATGAAAAAGGAGAAGAATAACTTCACAGATTTATGCCCAAACAGGGCTGTACAGAGTGATGCTGGATTGTTTGGATCTGTAGGATTTCAAACCTGTTGTCAGCGGAGAGCTCCTTGGTTTTCTTTCCCTCCAAAGAGGCCAGGTGCTGCTCAAGAGCCTCCAGGAGACTGCTGGGAGCCTGCAGGAGAAAGAGACGAGTCAAGAACTCAATGAGAACATACAGCACCAATTTAAAGAAGACACACTCACACGGTCAAACACACTTACACACACACACACACACACACACACACACACCTACTCGATCCACCTGAGTTTCAGCAAATAATAACAGGAGCATGCTTTAAGCTTTTAGTAAGAGGCGTACAGGCAAAGCATAAACAAGCACAAAAAAACAAGAGAGAGGAAAAGTACAAATTCGAAAGAGAGGAAGTGACATGCACAGGGGAAGATCCAAACCTCAAACGCATGACAGACCCATGAGGTCACTGATATATCTCAGTATTGGACCATGACATTAAACACTTTACACTGGCTTTTGGAACTAGTACTTTGGGGTTTCGGTGAGAATTTCTTGTGTTGAGTCGCAAATCTAGCTAAAACCTTCCACTGAGCCCTTTATACCGATCTAGGATTTGTTTCTTTTGAAAAGAATTATCTTAACAACTACAAGAGGAAGCATTACACAGGTCCCAGATCAGCAAACACGGGATGTGTATGTTAGCACCTAAGAGCGCACACACATCCCGTGCTGCTTCATTCAAATGAGAGCAAATGTTAGCACAAGCTCACAGCTCATGGTTGGTGAAAAGAGCAGGCGCTTTGTGCCAAGTTTCCAGAACAGACAACCCATGTAAAAACTGCTCTTATGGACTAAGGGTAAGGTAAGCTCTTCGACTGAGCCTAGCTGGCAGCGCTGGCCAACATGTCTGGATCTGATCTAGGTTGGCTTTTTCTCCACATCGCTGAGAGGGCAGATTGGGTTTAATCCATTCCACAGAAAACAGAAGCCAAAAGAGAGGGGGAAAAACACACATGCAGCAGTCTACAATTCAAATAGAACTAAAAATGAACATTTCGGGCTAAGCGGGAAAATGTATTACCTTTCACAGAAGTGAGATAAAAAAGAAAGATGAAAGTGTAACAGCTTTTAATTTGCTCCTTTCCTGTCTGATTTGATTTCCTCAGAGAAGACACGGCATGAACAGGCTTTTGATTAAGTGGCTACATTATAGATGTGCGTGCGGCTACGCAAAGGAAAAAGCGAGGTTATATGAATACTTCAAGCTTACAAACGTAAGGCTGCTGGGCAGTTTTCTCACGTAAAGGAGAAACAGGGCATTGAGTAAAACATATAGCTCTTACAAGAGCTCCACTTTTATGGTCAGGGGGTTCGCAAGCATGAAGCTGTCATGCAACCCAGCAGGAGATTTGCTTTTATGCTGATCTAAGCTAACGATTTGATCAAACTATAAAGAGACAACTGCACATCTGGTCTCAGATCAGCAGAAAAAGCGATGTACAGCCATGCCAGCAAAGTGACGGGGCAGAGGCCACATTCAATCAGTTAGCCTGGTTTTAAAGGGATGAATCCGCTGATGCAGTCAGAAACAAACCAGGGCTGAGAGATATAGCTAAAAAATGACCTCAATATTTACTTTTTGATGATATTTGATCTCAACATACACAGTATGTATTTGCTCTAAAATGACTTTTAATTTAAGGAATAATCATTGACTAAACCAAGATTCTGACTCAAAATACAGTAAAATGTAGTTAAAAATAAATAACTAAAAAGCATGTTTTAAGAATGTTTTTCATTAAATGAACGTTGATTTTTATAGAATCCTTATTACATAATATATGTTATATAATTATATGGAACAATGCAACAATATATATATTATTAAATTATAATATTTACCCTCATATTATTCACAGAAACATTATTTTAGTTTTATGTTTATGTGTTTAATCAGACATGTCAGTTTTAATTGTCATATGCCCCTGGTTTAAATAGCAAATATTTTCGTTACAATTGTAAAATATTACTGCATTTATAGTCAGTGCAAAACTGGTAAAATTGGATGGCCAAAAAAAATTGTATATGTTATCACTATTTGATATATCACCCAGCACTAGTAGTAGCACAGGTTATGTCAAATACAAGCAGTGCATATAACCCACCACCTACAAGGTAAGATCCTCTAGTTGTCTGAAAGGAACAATAAACAACGTGTTACGGCAGGGGAATAAACCTCTCATTCAATACAGTGTGTTAACCCCACTCAACACTCAATGTCAACACTCATACAAAGACATCAAATTTGATGTCTCCACAAAATCATACTGAAATAGTGTGATCATCACTAAACACACATTTGAGAGGGAAATAAACAGAGAGAGGAGTGTTTGGTAACTTCTATCAAGCTCTACCACAAGTCTTGACGCTATTAATATTAAGTCTGACTTTTTAAACCAAACAGGAGAGAGGACAGGAGACAGGACGTCCAAAAAACAGTGAGCATGGGTACAAAAACAGCATGTAAGACAACAAGAGAGAGGACGAGGACAGGTGGAACACAGAGAGAAAAGAAGGAAGGGAGAGCGGTGGTACGATGGACGACAGCAGCAGCGTAGTGAGGAAGTAGAGGAGAAACAGAAAGTGGAGATGAAATGTACACTGACCTGAGTGAGATCTGGGATGTCACCCTGATCAATCCCAACTTGCTGTGTCAAACAAAACAAAACAAAAACGGTAAACAAACAAACGAGGGGAGGGAGGAGGAATCAGAAAAAGAACAGACATGAAGGATCATTACCTCATGCAATGACTAAAAGTGAAAGAAATAAAAATAACAGAGGTGTGGCATGCCGAGAGCCACAGAGGATCAATGGGAACGGACACAGACATTGATAATGTCTCACACGGCTGACTGTGGCGTGTGGAGTGGTTAACATTCAAAAACTATTTTTACAAATGATGACTTTTAAATGAGACCCGGTGGAGGTTAAAAAACAAACAAACAAAGGCAATTTAGACAAGAATCTCACATGGTGATGGACATTGTTCTTAGAGACTCATTGTCAAATCAAATCCCTGAGATATTTGATGCATCAGAAGAAAATCTGCATCTGGAAATAAAACCAGACTGTCTAATGCCTGGCTGGATGGACGGAGGGGAGGTGAGAGAAAGAAGGCAGCAACATGGAAATTCATCAGTGTCTAAGAGAGAGGTGGGAGTGAGAGTCCTATTAGCACCAAACACAGATCTACATTTGGGCCAGAGGGACAGAGAGACAGGACTCTCAAGCCATGGGAATCCACAGTAGGAAAGACAGCCGTCAACGGCTACAGGAAGAATAACAGGAGAGAAACAGCTCTTTCCACACTGTATAAAGCAATCTTAGTGAGGTACACTGCCCCACACTTTGGAGCTATAACTTTGCATAGATTTTCCATAGTTTATCAAGACATTCATGATAACTGGATAAGGATTTTATTTATATAGTTGTGGAGATAGCTGGGGGTTAATTTTTGCATGTACAGTACCATTCAAAAATATGGGGTCGGTAAGATTTTTTTATGTTTTTGAAAGAGATTGTGAAAAATTATTACAACTTACAAATGATTACAACTGTTTTCTGTTCTAATATATTTTAAAATGTAATTTATTTCTGTGATGGCAAAGATGAATTTTCAGCGGCCATTACTCACATGATCTTTCAGAATCACTCCAATATGCTGATTTGGTGCTCAAGAAACATTTCTTTGTATTATCAATGCTGAAAGCAGTTGTGCTGCTTAATATTTGTGGAAACCCTGATATTTGTAGAAAGTTCAACAGAACAGCATTTATTTTAAATAGATTTTTTTATAACAATTTGCAAATAGAAATCTTTGGTAACATTATATATGCATTTACTGCCACTTTTGATAAAAATGAATGTGTCTTTGCTGAATAAAAGTATTAACTCTTAAAAAATAAATCTTATAAACCCCAAACGTCTGAACGGTAGTGTATGTCAGGTAATACGTAAGTTAATAAACAAACAATTGTACATGGTGTACAACTGCACCCAATGAGACCCTCAATCAGCAGACTGATGTTATAATGCTGATTTCAGTCTCTTTTTAGCCATTGCAATATTTTAGAAAAACTACAACAGAGGTCAGTTTAACCTCGATTCAAACAAAGGATGAAACTTAGTGCTATCCGAATCACTTCTGACAGAAGAGGCACATGTATATGTTTATGGACTCATTCCATGAGGACTGTGCAATGCATTGCAGTGCCAGAACACTAAATATATGGCATCCGTGCATGCATCAATCCAGAGAATATGAATGCCAGAGCATTGTAGGATGGAGAGATATGACAGAGAGAGAGAGAAATTGTTGGGGCAGAGGGGTCGTTGAACCTGTCTAATCTCAGACCTGTCATATCGAAACACTGTGTGTGTGTGTGTGTGTTTGTGTGTATTGCACTGGTACCTCAGCCACTTTAAGAAACTCTGACAGCTTGGTCATCCTGTACAGAAACTTCTTATAGATGTCCAGAGCATCTTTACACTGGTTTTTCTTCATATCAAAGTATTTCTCTGAAACAGCAGCACAAGAGATATAGAGAGAAAGAGAGAGAGAGAGAGATGGGGAGAACAGAACGATTAAGCAGAGAAGCTCAAACAGATAAAGACTGCAATTACCCATCAGAGGACTGTCAAAACACTCTGGGCTGTTTGAAAGAGACAGGGGCATATAAAAGCTGCTGTAATGGTTCGCTCAAGGACAGCTAGCACTCCTTTGCTTCGCAAAGCAAACACGCTTGTTGATCTTGTGCAGACTGACCACAAGGAGGGTAACGTTAAGTTAACCATTAAATATTGTTGTGGACAAAGTATTAAGATCCTTTACCTCATAATGTATAAAGCACTAATACCACACTGTAAAAATACTCTGATACAAGTAAAAGTCCTGCATTGAAAATGTTACTTAAGTATAATCAGGTATAAACATTACTTAATGTAAGTATAATCAGGAAAATTGATTTAAAGGTTTAAAAGTGAACTGGGACTATTATACTATTATTTATTATATCATTAGATTATTATTCCTATAACGTTAATGCACATCAGCAACTCACCAGGAACACCAACAATCTCAGACACCTTGGTCCACGCATCATGTTTTTAAATTTATGTCCCTGTGCGCAAACAGGGACACGTCATAGATTATTGGGAAACCCGCCACAGCAGTAATCAACCTCTCCTCCATTTTGCTTGGGAACTAATGTGGTCGGAACCAAAATTTACAGGACTGCGTTCTCTGGAATCCTCTCAAGCGGTGGACTTCTACGTTCCGATTGGTTGCCGCCGAACCGCGTCATAGCTCATTACCATAAAGTTGACCTGATTTCAACTCTCCTCGACGCCCTCAACGTCCATATCGCCGGACGCCGGCTCACATTGAAAATTAATGACTTCTGGCCACTTTGACGCTCTCGACGGCGGCGGTGTGAATGCACGGTAATGCATTTTTAGACCATCAACCTAGACGGCCGTATGTCACAACATAAAAAAATACAACAATAAAAATCATGGAAAAATTAATGACTCAACGACTGAATAATTAGTGCTCAAACAGAGTAAAAAGCAACAATAGCTGAAGAGGAATTAAAGCCTCATTTCTTCTAGACTATTAAGGGGTCACACACTGGATGTGAAGTGCAACATCAGGTCAAAGACAGGACAAAGCACAAGGTTCCAACACTGTGTTGCTCTGAATGTGTGAGCACAACGTCAACTCCTCATGAGATTCAAGAACAAGACTTAACCAGAGGGAGTTGCTTCAGTAATATTTGTTTGCATGCTTATAATTTAGCGCCATGCCTGTGACCGTGGCTATATTCAGGGGAAGAAACAAGTGAAAAATAGTAAAAGTAAATAACTAAACTATATGCTGTAGACACAACAAATAAAAACAAAACGTATAAAATGTTTTGGAAAGCTCATCTTTCATAAATTTAAAACTATATCTGGCCTCACTTTATCACAATCTTTTTTATAAGAATGAACTGAAAAGTAACAAGCTAAAGTTAGAAGCATCAAATATGCTTCCAAGATATTGGGCTCTGGAACAAAAAAGGATCTTCATCCATTAACAAAAACTTGTGTGTTAGTCTGGAGAGGCCTATTGGACAGCAGATGTAGATAATATGGTCCCACCAATTTTCAAAATATAGACAACATTTTCTACCAACAACAGGACTGATTTGTGCTACACAGATGCAGTTTATTTTGGATAAAAGTATCTCAAACTATTGATTAATTTGTATAACATACTGGAAGACCTGAGCTCTTGTGGTTCAACTGCACTGTTCTTTGCTCAGAAAGCAGTAACCCCTAAAGTAGAGTGTGCGAGTAGGATGCTCTCCAGAGTGCGAGGGAGTGAATTACTCTTACCCAGTAGGTTGATAACACCCTCATTATAGGCAGCAAACAGACGGATGGAGTCTTTGAAGAGCAGCATGAAGGCAGCGTTGATCACTCCGTTAGTCAGCTCATTAGGGTTAGCCTACGGACACACATCCACAGGAGAGAGTCCACATTATACCAAATTGCTTGGACTGAATCAACATCAGTGTTGATCTGTTAAAATAGGGAAATTAATATTTTTATTCATAGCAAGGGTGAATTAAACAGATCAAATTCATAGTAAAGACATTTATAATGTAACAAAAGGATTAGTTTCCACTTAAATGCTGTTCTTCTGAACTTTCTATTTGTCAAAGCATTCAGAAAAAAATGCAAGAAATTAAACTGGATCAAGGTTTACACAAAATAATATTAAGCAGCACAACTGTTTCAACATTGATAATAATAAAAAAATGTTATTTGAGCACCAGATCAGATGATGTTATAATGATTTCTGAAGGATCATGCAACACCGAAGACTGAAGTAATAACTGCTAAAAATGAAGCCGTCCTTAAAACAGGAAACAGTTGTTTTTAAATTTTAATAATATATAACAACATTACAGTTTATATTGTATTTTTGTATTAAATAAATGCAGTTCATGGTGAGCATAAGAGACTTCTTCCAAATACATTTAAAAAATCCTTCCGACCCCAAACTTGCAATAGTATATGAATGTTTTTTTTCCTTAAATTGGAGGTTTAGCCAGTAAAAAAAATAAAGACAAGATAACATCAATTATATAAAAACAAATAAATACATTCTGATTGGATTTGAATAATTGGGAAGCTTTAAATCATACATGCATGATCTCCATCACAAACCTGGAAATCCAGCAGCGCGTCCAGCTGGTTTTGAATGATAGGCAATGTTTTGATCAGCTTCTCTGTGTTCATGGTACGCATGACTCCATCAATACTGCACCACAAACAGATAAACAACCAATCTTATTTAGCGCTTAAAAAAATCAGCTACTTAATCAGCTTTTAAAAACAACTTAATTATCGGAGTAATGAGCTAGCCTGATTCGATTGTGTCCTGCTGAGACAAGGTGTTTGAACACAATCTTGACTCTAGGCAGACAATATTAAGGAGGCAGAACTGAGGTTTACCCACCCTCTCTTCATCTTGGTAAAGTCCACAGCCACCAACCTATAGGAAAGGGCTTTTTCATTGAGATATCTGCTGTACCGTCTGATGAATGTGGACATGTCATAGCCTGAGGGAAAGATCGAGGGGTTTATCATCAGTGTGTGTGTGTGTGTGTGTGTGCTGTGTGTGTGTGTGTGTGTGTGTGTGCGTGCGCGTACAATGCTTTAGAGACAGGAAAGGTGTTCATGTTTCTTACCTTGCAATGCACCTTTATCAAGGAAATTGTTCAGATTGAAGAGCGTGTTTCTTGAGGCCAGATACTGAATGAAACGCTGTGGGTACAGAGAACAGATCATCAAAATGCTGACACAAAAATATAAAGTCATATACTAGATGTGATTCTGCAGCTCTTAATCTGTCAGAATGCGGGAGCGACTTCATCCCTGACGTGTGGAAACTCCCCGCTGCTGAATTTGCAGTACACAGTGTGAAATCTAGACCTGTATACAAGACCAGACTCTTCTGAGTTCTCTTTGAGCTGCCAAGTATGTCTGCTGCAGCTCCCCTCCTCCATCCAGCCCCATCCCACCAGAACAGAGCAAAGAGAAGCACACAGTGTTCTGGATGCTGTTGAGAATGGACATGATGGGAGTTTTGGGAATGCAGTAGATTTATACTACTACTAGCATGCTACTAGGATGCATTCATGCTTGTCATGACATACATGACAGGAAAACAGAACCTTTACACCGACCTCAAAACCAATCATACTCTTTTGCGATCTGATCACAAAAATCATATTCTGAGATTAGAAAATGAAGTAAGTGACTATGCAAGTGACTACATCTCATTTAGTGACTATATCGCACACAAAGTTCTGCCCACTCACCTGTCAATCAACCACAGGGTTAAAATTCTTGATCTAACTAAAGTAGAGAAAGATATTTTCTGCCGTATTGTGATGCCCATTTGAGTGAAACATTCTTTTGTAGGATTGGGGCTCGGTTATGTCTATTGATCGTTGATTGGATTGAGGCAGACCTGAATGCTTGCAGTCGATTGAAAGAAAAGGACAGGATTTAAACTGACTAAATAATTGGAGAAGTCCGGCATACATCACCAAAGAGAAATATGTAGTTTCACTAGATGAGCAAGTTACGATTTTTTAATTAAAAATTATGAGGTAAAAAAATATATTTTAGAAAAGCATGTATGCTGGATGAATCATTCACAATAATATCAATAATACGCATTTAGCAAATAGGATGGTGATTTTAAATTTCATGCTTACTTTAAACTTTACTGATTATGTGCATCTTGAACACAGTTGTTAAAAGGATGCTCCGCCCAAAAATGAAAATTCTCTCATTATTTACTCAACCTTATGCTGTGCCAGATGTATATGAATTACTTTTTTCAGATGACCACAAAGAATTCTAAAAATAAATCCCTTTCTGTAGTGGGGCTCTCAAATTTGATGCATCACAACGTGCTGACGTTTAATTCACACAAACTCCTCGTGTCGACTTTGGTTTATGGTTTAAAAAGTTTTAAAAATAGTAGTAGGTTTTCTCACACACCACACACACACACACACCCACACACCCACAGTACATCCCCGCATCTCACTCTATTCTATTCCTATTCCATCACTATCGCACAACTGTACATACAAATTTTTTATTTATATATTTTTTTTCCCTTTCTATGTACAGATGTTGTATTTTTAACTCTCACTTATTTTTTATTATGTGTGTGTTTTTGTCTCTGTGTACTGGAAGCTTGTGACACTAAAATAAATTCCTTGTATGTGCAAACATATTTGGCAATAAAGCTCTTTCTGATTCTAATACACACACACACACATTTGACATTGCATCAACAGACATTTATTCATCAATCGGGGTAGTATGGATTACTGTTATGAAGAGTCAACTTTTTATTTAATTATCTTTTTATTTTATTACTTTTCTAAACAATCTTTGTGCTCCACAGAATAAAGTAACTGGGACGGCACATCTGGGACAGCATGAGGGGTGAGTAAATGATGAGAGAATTTTCAGTTTAGGGTGGAGCATCCCTTTAAAGGGGTCCTATTATGCTTTTTCACTTTTTCAACTTTAGCATCAAAAGCATAAAAAAAGAGCATAAAAAAGATCTGCAAAGTTGCAAAGCTCAAAATCCACTTCAAAATGAGATATTTTATTTAACAGAAATCACTTTATTCAATATTTAAATTTATCAATAGGGTTTTTAAATCGCGCTCAAATTGATTTGATTTTGACACAATATTTACACTGAAGCTCGCAGGCGGCTATGGTAAGGCAGACATACAAAAATAAACGAAGAAAACATAAGAACCAAGGCGCCGATGCTGCCAATCACAACACACACTGGCCCAGCTAACCAATCACAGCACATTTCGTATTTCAGAAGGCGGGCCTCCATTTGATACAGGAACTATTCGAGCCGTTCATGCCAGACTGAGGAGAGACTCGAGGTGTTGTAATAATGTAAAATATGTGAAAAATAATGTGTTTTTCGAACAACCTAGTATGAGAGCCTGTTCTAGTACACCCCCAAAACAAAATCAAGACTTGATGAAACAAATGATTATTGAGTAAATCTGAATGGAACAAATTGCGCTTCCTAGAAACTGTATTTGTCAATGTCCTTTACAATACACTACAAAGTTATCAGTCCCACACCGAGTATAAACCAGAATGCAGTAAGTGTTACCTTGATCTTATTTCATAAATCAGTACACCAGAGAAAAAGAGTCAGCAGGAAACCGTTTTTACATACTGGGATGGAGCCTCAGGCTTGTTTCACCCCAGGGGAGAACCAGCATGAGGACCTGGTGACAGGCCCTGCAGTCAGGCAAAATCTGCTTGGCACAGAGGAATGAAATAGTCCTGGCAGGGGCCATTTTCAGCCGGTGGCAAAAGTATTCAAAGGTTGAGAGTCACTGAAATCACAGAAGGGTCCTAAAATGCATCTGAAGGAAGGGGAGGCTTAAAAATATGCTGCATTCCTAGAGCTCTGCTTAAGTTGGCGGATTAAGAGTGGTGACCCACTGAACGGTAGGCTGACAGTCTGGTGTGTATATAAAAGGAAAGGGGCCACCCACTCTTTGAAAGATCAATGATCTCTGATCTTAAAGAAGCTCTTGGTGTGGGGTGGCCCTGGTCATGTGATTGTGGCTTTGTGTGAAGTTCCTCATTCTATTTAAAAATTTGTTCAGCCAAACGGTAAAAATTCAGCTGCATTTTAACAATATACAAAAAAGGACAATGGCAGAATAGTGATCTAACACTGGGGATCAGAGTATGTGAGTGGAGCGAGGAGTGAAGCGGCGTGATTTTTGACTTGAGCGAGGAGTGGATTTTTTTTAAAGCAAAGTAGGCTTGCCACGATAGACGGTGTTGACGGTGATACCGTTGTTAAGCCGCAACCGGTACTCACGAGTGCCCACCCGTCCTTTTGAGTTTAATATAATAAAATAATTTGGTTCAGTAAAAGAACAGACACTACAATTAAAAAATGAACGTGGCTGCTCAATACAGCGTGCCGATAACGACAGTCGCATCACAGATCAGATTTAATTTCTCCAGTGAGGAGAGTGAGTCGAGCTGACTGACAAGAAGAGTGGGGTGAGACGGACAAGACGACCGCGGATGATTTAGTTTCTAAACGAAATGCAAAAGCCCCTGTTTGGCAGTATTTTGGATTTTGAAAAGCCTGTTGACTTTTGCCGTTTATCTAAGGTGATTTTGGAAGTTTTTTTAAACATTCGTTTATTATTTAATTGGTTCCACAATGTTTGCTGAATTTTTACTTTATTTAAACTTTGTGTAATTTATTTATTTTATTTGACATCAAGGTGTATGCCGTGCCTCCAAGCTTTCTTATTCGTTTTGCTAATAAACTTTCCACGTTTCTTATTTATTTGGTTATATATTATACGTTTACTTATATTAGGCATAGCCTGCCCTATAGCATGGTGTATTTTTATTCATTTTGTTAATAAAAGTTCTATGTTTTATATATAGGCTAAAGTGAGTTTGACGTTGTATTTTGTTTTTGCATTCAAGCAATTGCCGCCGAATTGCCGCTAATTTGATAAAATGCGTACGCCGCTTTTACAATCTATTTAAAAGCGAAGGAAAGCTAGGAAAAGAGGGAAAATTCAAACTAACTAAAAACAAACATGGCAGCATTAGCTAGCCTGAAATGGTTCAACCGTGGGGGCAGGGGCGTTCCCTCTTTTCCTTCGCTTTTAAATAGCTTGTTGTAACGAATCAGCTCATGACAGGAATATGAATAATTACCATAACTAGTTATAATTAACTATTCATATTTTAGATCCACTGTATATATTTACTTGACCTCTCAGGTTCAACTGTCTGTCAATTCTAAGAACGATAATTTCCTGGTTAAAGGAAATAACCTACTTACTGTACAATTCTATAAGTTTGTAAAGTAAATCTGCATGATTATTGACTCCGGATATGAGCAAACAATGAACACGTCAAGTGTGATAAAAGTAAGGTTTTATTAACTACATAAAAACTTAAACTAGTCCAACATACTACATAAAAACATAAACTGGTCTAACACACACACACAAACACACAAACTGGTCTAACATACACATACACACACACACACACACATACATTTGGTATAGGAAAAGGAGTTAAAGTTCAGGCAGTAAAAAGGAGAGAAATAAGGAATTAAGTTATGGAACCATTTGCATATTCAGATCTACCCCTGGGGATAGCGCAATTCTCATTCAAACACACCTGGTAAAAAGGTGTAACTGATACTTAATTTATCAATTAATAAGACTAAGTTTGATTATTTGCGAGTCTCGCCTTGTCTGAAAGATATTCCTGATGCAATCTTAAGGTTTCCGGTTGATCTTTGCTGAAGTTAGTTGATGAGAAAGAACCAGTTCTGAGTCAGAGAATCTTGATTGAAATGGAACGGACAAGGCCGAAGAAAGGCCTGGCACAATACTTTGTATCCTGAAGCGTTTCTCACATCTTCATCTTAGCAACTGACCGAACCACCGACTGGGCGGGTAACATGGTGTGTCAGCTTTAAGGTCAGAAAAGATCCCCGCCTCTCAAGATGGGCTTAACCAATGAAAGAGGCCGGAATCCCAAGTGGGCATTTTTATGGCGCTTTGTTTGAAAGCATGGTAAAATAGAAATGGACTTGAATCGAAATTACTAAAGAGTCTCAGGACCCTAATATATATTGCCTATGTACCAATATATAATATACAATATTTTTGTTTCGATCATAAGAAGGCGAATTTATAGATACTAAACACGGTATATGTAAAGTTATATGAATGAGTGGTTTATCGTAAGCATGAATAAAAATACTCTATAATACAACAGATTAAATACAAAACAGCAATAATACACACAATAGCCTGAAGAAAATGTGTGTTCATTCAAAAAAAAGGTTTTCCTATGAATTATAGAGCACGTCCATTGTCCTATTCATCCCTTTGTCCTGGACTATGCAGTGATTTTCCTGCTTTACCTTCTTTTGGCAAAACCCGTATATCCGCGCTGGTTGCCAGGCAACAGGGGCCGTTCGTCTTCCTGTGTGTTACGCATCCGGGGAAGGTTCATGGTCTCATAGCTTTTTTTACTGAGGGGGTTCAGAGTATTTGTTAATATAAAAAAACAAAAATATATATTGTGTGTTTGATTGGTCCAGACGCTACATTGTAAAAGGGGCATGCACATTTTACTTTCACTTTCAAATAGCGGCAATTCTTCATCAATTGCTTGAATCACAACATCCAACTCAAACTCACTTCAGCCCTATATATAAACCACAGAACTCATCTTATTTTGCCTAACAAAGAACAGTTTTTGTGTTATTTTGGGTGTAAATAAAATAAAATGGGGTATGTATGCGGTTTAAAGGAAAAAAAACACATTATTTTCCACATAACTGTACATTATTGTTTCTCCTCTATGCCCCACCTTTCTGAAACGCATCGATTTTTACAAAGCGCATCGTTCTGAAAAGCGAGGTGTGCTCTGATTTGGCAGCTATCCAGTGCGTTGTGATTGCCGAATACCTCAAGCGTGTGACGAAATGTTACGCCCCTACCATATTGTGATGCCTTATCCGGCCAGAGCGAAGAGACAAAAACAATAAAACCCATTACAAAAGAAGCATTTGTTGCATCCAGTGGGGAAATAATTACAGATTATAATGACTTATACGGTCTGACTTATACCTGGCAAAACCTGTTTGCATTTGTGATCGGAGAAATGACAAACAAGTTGCTACTCTACACTGCCCAAAAAACTTTTGAAAGCGTTTGAATTGTCATTGGCAAATTCTTTAATATAAAAAAACGTACTTACAGTCTGTGATTCAGTACAGCCGCATTGTAGTCTAACTCTTCCAGGATCAGGAGACAGTCCTCCATAAAATGCGCTGCACACACTCTAATATTTGGTTTGAAGTGTTCTGGAATAGTGTTGTAAATACTACTTAACCACTGATTTCTAGTTTTGTTCTCTTTTGGAAGGCCAAACAAATTAGTTCGCTTTCACAACGAAACACAGCATCACACACGCTGAGCGGAGGCCGGAGGCCTAGAGTGAGCGGCGGCGGGCTAGAGTGAGCGGTGGTGGGCGGGCTTGCGGCAACTACATGTGACGACCCCGGGCTGGACTCCGCTTCGTCCACTGTGAAAGCTGATCCGGCGATCCAAAGAACGAAGTTGATGTATTTCCTCAGCGACCAGCACAGATCAGCTCCAGGCATGACGAAGCGGATTTCGTCTTCTTTTGGAAGGCCAAACAAGTAGTTTTGCTTTCACAACGAAACACACAGCGCCTTCACGACATGGCGGCGGCGGCAACAACAATACTACAGCGAGAATAAAAGAAACACCTTCTTTCTTTGCGTGAACATTTAAACGGCGTTATGCAAATCTTCCCACATCTTAACGTAGACACGTGGGGCGTGTTAGAATGAGCTGTTTTAGGTAGGTGTGGTTGACTTTTATGAAGAATATCTCTTTGGAGTTGAGACTTTATTCTGCAACCTTAACAGATCTTCTTTATGCACCAAGAGCTTGTAACACTCCAAAGAGAAAGGACAAATTTTAATTGCATCATATGACCCCTTTAACAAAACAAATAAAAATACACCATGCTATAGGGCAGGCTATGCCTAATATAAAATAACTAATAACTTACATAAAGTTTAAAAAGGTATACAAAACTGGAAATAGGCCAGTAACAGTAATATATAACCAATAAATAAAAACTAGACTTTATTAGCAAACTAGTAAGAAAGGCTTGGAGGCACGGCCTACATCTTGATGTCAAATAAATAAATAAATGACAGAAAGTTTAAATAAAGTAAAAATCAGCAAACACTGTACCAATTAAATAAGAAATGAATGTTTAAAAAAAACTTCCAAAATCACCTTAGATAACCGGCAAAAGTCAACAGGCTTTTCAAAATCCAAAATACTGCCAAACATGGGCTTTTGCATTTAGTTTCGAAAACGAAATCATCCGCGATCGTCTTGTCCGTCTCACCCCACTCTTCTTGTCAGTCAGCTCGACTCACTCTCCTCACTGGATACATGAAATCTGATCTGTGATGCGACTGTCGTCCGGCACCTGCCTTGAGCAGCCGCGTTCAGTTTTTAATTGTATAGTGTCTGTTCTTTTACTGAACCGATATGTTTATTACTAGTAAAAAATCAAAACTGACGGTGGGGGTCGGGGTGGTGGGCGGCGTGGGGCCCGCGTGGGCAAATGCTAACCGTTGTTGGCGGCTCAGCACCCGTCACACGGCAAGCCTAGTGATTACGTATGATTGGGTGATCATGTTTTTAAACAGTTTATTTACAGGTATTAATCTCCTGCCAAACTAACGTTTCTGCTACATTGGATAAACACACAAGCTCGCAACCGGACAATTCAGATTCTTCATGAGTGTAGAAATGTCAACGCTGTCCTGTGATTTATCAGCTTAAAAACAGAAAAGTTGCAGAATATTCTTTCTGTTTCTGAAGTAACTAGAACTCTCAGGTATGCCATAGTTGAGAAACGCTGCACAGACAAGTGAGTTAAACAGTCATTTAATATAGACGTGGGCTAATTGTAGTGTTCCAATAAACCACATTAAAACTTCTCTTCTAGTATTGTGTATTTAATTTTCGCTTAATATAAGTTCTGATCAGAACTTTGTGATGGAGCGAAGGCAGAGTGGTGTTTCTGATCAGTTGAGCGAGGAGCTGGAAATGCTGAAGTGATTATTGAATGCTTGGAGTGCGGAGGGTAACTTTATGCTGTTCCACTTCGCTTTCATCTCCTGGGTGTATGCCCGGAATATCAGCAAAAAGTGTTAAACTAAAAATAAATAACTAACAGTCATCCATTCTTAACAGCAGAAAATGAATGAAATATACGAGCAGTGTGCGTAAGAGAATGTAATCTAGTGGCGGGTTCTTGGAAACGCGTTATTTTACTGATTATTTTGTGCAGCGTGGAGGGTCTATAAAAAAAATTTGTTAATTGGCAAGGGGGAGTGTGTATCCTACAGGTTATAAATCAGTACAGTAACAGATAACAAATTTAAAATATTATTTGCTACAAACAATAATAAAACTAATGAGCCTTTTGTTCACCCCCCGGAGCCGTGTGAGGCTGCGCTTTAATGGACTTCTTTTGTCCATTTTTCACCAAAAGAAACTGGTGGTGATTGAGGAGCCCCGCTCAGCACCCAGATATCCGACGCACCGCCACAGAAACAATAATGAGATGTGTTTCTAACTACTTGGCATTAAACTCAATCTTGCACATACAGACAGCATAAATGAGTACACCCCCTCTGAATATATATAAAAGATGTATTTTCTTAATGATCACTAATTTAATTCATAGGAATATGGCAAAATTGAAATGTATTAAACATGTTCTTAATAAAAACAGAGAAATACATGTCATTAATATCTGTAAAATAAGAAACTTAGCCAATTTTTGTTTAAATTAAGGATTGCAGAAATTAGTACACCCTAGATTTAAACCAGAAAATGTATAATATTCTAGTACTATGTCCTCCAGAACTTAAAGTATACTTCTCTGACACTTCTTGGCACTGAGTGTACAAGTTCATGAAAAAATGTTCACATCTGTGCTGTTTAAATCCTGGAGGACGACCTCCTTGAATGCTCTGGTCTTTAATGGGGTGTTTTGCTCAGCTCGTCTCTACAGAATCTCCCACAGCTGCTCAAGAGTGTTAAGATGAAATACATGTCCACTGAAGGATTTTCAACTCAGGAGAATGAATATCTTTGTTGTCATGTTAAAAAAATGCCCAACAATGCAGAGAATGAGAAGTGGGTAGCATCTTCAGTTTCAGGTTTTTGTATTACATCACAAAGTGGTGTGTGAATTCATGAAAGCGTTAATAAAGTACAACTCCCTCACACCTTCAACACTCATTCATCCCTATAGAAGAGCTTCACTACCACTGAATGCCACTGTGGGAACCAGGCACTCCTCACAGTACTCCTCCTCTGGCAACACCATAACATTTTGGATGCTGTTAGATCCGAAATGATTGAATTGGTCTCATGAGACCAGAGTATGGATTCCCAGAAGTCTATATATTTGTAAATATGGGCCTTGGAAAAAGCTAAATGATTTTATTGTGCTTTGGCTACATTCGGTAGTTCTGGTGTGGATAAACAACCATGCATGTCACTTCTGCAGGCTGCACCTTACGCTGTGAGATAAACACACTTTTATAGCTTTTGCTGGCTCTGAGACACTTTCACAGTGTTTCTCCTGCAAAAAGCAGGAGTTTTTCTAGCAAAAACTCACTCATCACTAAACGAAAGCTTAAAGTGAAGACCTGATTATTTCAGGGGCCTTTTCACAAGTCCATTGTTTTTGAATTTCTGTGTTACTTTGGCTATATTTTCACACTTAAAACAATAATTTGGTATTCCTCTTGTACCATTGTCCTCTTTTATGCTCTCAATGGTTTCATTGTTGGTCAGCATAATAAAGTCTGGAGTATGATCAGTGGGCGCATAAACACTTACTTATCAAGAAATACTTTCCCTTTACCAGTTTTGGTTCCACATACATACCTGTTGATCATACTTGCTTAACCTTACACCAGAAAAAACAGGTTTTTTTATTAGTAACTTTCAGGAGGGTGTACTCATTTTTGACAACATTTTATCACTTTGAAAAGAAAATGTTATTTTCTTGAATAATTTTAACATTCTTCTTTGGTAACTGATCAAGCAGACTTGCTGGAATATGTCTTCTAAGCAAAGAGTAATTGCTGAATTTGTTAAGTTTCAGAGTGGGTGTACTCATTTATGCTGTGCACTGTAATATGGGTCTTTCGATTACTTGTTAAAATGCATAAATAACCTTATATCAGCAGCCTGATGTTACGTCGGTGTGTTGTGGTTGAGAGACTCTTCAACCGCGACGCTCTAATCCCTACAGTTTGCCCGAGTGTGAAATGGCTGTGCGTGATTGGAAATAGCGGGGCAATTTGATAATAATAGCCAAATTATAATAGGCCGCCTAATAATAATAATAATTTAATACATTTATAGGAGAATGAGCCTAATATCATCTTGACTATCGACAAAGACATCTGCTATCGTTGATATCTCTGACTATCGTCGATACACGATACTATCGTCTATCGGCACAACCCTACTCGGAAGAGCCAGGACAGTTTTTAATATAACTCACGATTTCGGATACAAAGATCTAAAAAGAAAAATACACATATACACCTAGAATGGCTTGAGGGTGAGTAAATCATGGGCTAATTTTCATGTTTGGGTGAACTATCCCTTTAATATTTTAGGAAGGGGATTCCTTTCAAATTTAGAGGTCCTTGTCATCAAAAATCCCTGATCTAACGGTGTGTTCCCAATCATTCTCAAAGAAAACTACTGACATACTTCTGATTTGCATCGGTGCCTCAAATACCAGCCTAAAATCCTTAGGGATCAGACGAGAAGCGGAGTGAGGCGTACCAAATTCAGACCATGATGAAAATCCCCAGGACGGCAGCTGTGCAGAGCATGAGCTAGCTCTCTCTGGTACTGTGGCTTAACCTTGGAGAGAAACCTTGTGGAAAACACATGGCCGAGCCAGTGTGTACCAAACTGCAGAGAATATTGCTCCATTCCAGAGTGTAGATCGATATGGATTACTAATTCAGTGGAGTCTGCAAATCCACATTCGCCTGCCTGCTCCTCTGCATGAAAGCCTCAACCTCCCTGACTTTTTTTTACATAGCTGAGGTTATTCAAAATGGATGTCAGCAGTAGGGCCGACAAATATAGATTGATAGGCCAGGAAGGGTTCGGCATTCTCTGCTTAGCAAATAATTAATGTGAGAACAAACCTCAAGTAGTGTCAGGAGTGAAGCATCATTTATTATGAAGGCAGGAGGCTTTTTGGCAGGGAGCTTTCTTTCCCAAAGGGAGCAGCTTCTATTAACACAGCAGCTCAGGCTGAGGGAAGATATCAGCAATCTGGGAACCGGGATTGCTCATGTTTTAGCCACTGATTTTGTTTGTGCAGTCGGGAACTGATCTAGAAACAGTACTGGAACTGCTATGTGAAATCTGTATGTGTGCCGGTTGGTGCGCAAGAGCACTAACCCTGCAGGGAACATGTGTAAATAGGATGCATGATGATGCCCTGATAATGTGCCGGCTGCTGGTCTTCGCTCTCTCGATCCATGCATGTTCTGAGGTTTCTATGGATACAGCCTGAGCAATTATGGTGGTTAGAAAAAAATAAAGGCTTACAGAAAAACGGCAAGCACAAAAAGATAATGACAGGAAGCGAAAGGAGGCACATTGTTCGATAGCGATTATTTTCAAACACAAAACCCATTCTTTTCATGACATCTGATTCAGAGCTAAAATGACCGTACCAAAATGCAAAAACAGAAATGCGTGACCAAATAAAAATCTTCACCCACTATACAAAGCTGATGTAGTGCTATGTTTCACATTCCTAAAATCTCACCATCAAAAAAACAGCAAATACAAAATGTAAATATAAATCAATGAAATAAAAAACTACCCTCTAGCACACCAGTGTGAGGAACAGCTATTAGCCATTAACTGTGTGTAGGAGACTCATGTCACTGCCACTAAAAAAAAAAGTCAATGGTCTAATCCAACAAGGTGAGTCACAGTCACCAATTCCCACATGTAGTTTATTACTGAAGTCCCTACTTATGAATTACTGATTGCTGAGCAGCAGCTGTTTGTTTTCTACCCAGATTTGCCATTCCTGCTTGCAGGGTAGAGAAGGAGAAGTCATCAGGGGAGAGAGAGAATGTTTCATAAAGGTAATAATTACCTTTCCTAGCGCACATTTCTCACAAACAGCATCCATTATGCAAACAGATCCCACACAGTAGAGACCTGAACTCAGAGTCAGCACATGGCCAGAATGTTAAACAGCCCATTTCACAGCTATGTCGGAAAAGCCTTAAACTCAACATGGAATGGCATTTGTTTTTCCTGTGGAGTTTGAGACGCATTTCCAAATTTTATAGGATACTCAAATAAATGTTTGTATGTATACTGTACATGCATATTATAAAATACAGTCATTTTTCATGTCACTTGACAGATTTAGTCGGATTTCTTAAATAGACACAAAAGAAGTCTGAAAAACAGAAGCAATTTCTTACTCCCAATTACATGTTCTTTGAAATTATGAAGCAAAGAAAGATCTTGCAACTGACACAACTCCATGGATTATACATTGCACTTTCTGGTCTTATAAATAGCAACAAATTAATTGAAACCATCACACAGCAAGGCTGAATTGCAGCTTATTTCGGCATTTGGATGTGTACTGTATGAATCAGAGGCTGTTCTGTGTAGTTCTTCAGAAACACATCAGAATCCCAGAGTGCGTACCGAGCACCCGTGTTCACACTCACGGAGCAAAAGTCATTTTCAAGACTGACATTTACATGGATTCATTAAAAACACATTTAAATGCTGAAACTCTTTGGTGGTCTTGTGTTGACATTAATCTTCTGTGTTAACTATCAGCAAGATTTCAGAAAGGCTGCATTAATTACAGCAATAGCCTGAAACAACGCCTACAGCTATTTGGCTATTAATTAATATTATCCAGGAGCCCATGCGGTCTATGTGACATCAGCTGATCAAGAAAGACGTTTCAGATGTGAAAGTTATTTAAATTTAAATTTTTACGAAGTCCTTTTTTTTTTTCATCTTTGGACTAACATGCACTGCATAACAAGACCAGAAACATCTATTACACTAAATATAGTTAATTCTGATTTTCTATAGACACAGCTGCATGAGACAACAGTGAGTAGATCAACCAATCGCACATTTTGCCGAAGCAAAATTATTTATTGTTGGTTGGTGTTTTTTGAGCTTTAATTCCTGAGAGAAGTTAAACCAGCACAATTTAAAGGGGTCATATGATGCTGCTAAAAAGAACATTATTTTGTGTATTTGGTGTAATGAAATGTGTTTATGCAGTTTAAAGTAAAAAAAAAATAAAAAAAAAAACAAACCCAAAAAAAAAATTTTTTTAAAAATTTTTCCAATACTATACGTTGTTTCTCCTCTATGCCCCGCCTTTTTGAAACGCATTGATTTTTACAAAGCTCATACGTCTGAAATAGCAAGGTGTGCTGTGATTGGCCAGCTATCCAATGCGTTGTGATTGGCCGAATACCTCAAGCGTGAGACGGAATACGGAATTGTTTTTTTGTTACGCCCCTTACCATACTGTGAAGCCGTGTCCCGGCCGGAGCGACAAGACAAAAACATTAAAACCCATTACAAACGAGGCATTTGTTGCATCCAGTGGGGACATAATTACTGATTATAATGACTTATACTGTTTTTTTTACGTGTTGCGTTGCATCGCGCATCGTAAACATAAAACCATGTCTGCATCTGTGATCGCAGAAATGACAAACAACAAGTGCTACACTGCCCAAAAGTCGCATTTGAATCATCAGTGGCAAATCCGTTAAATGAAAACGTACTTACGTGAGTCAGAACTGCCGGCATTGTAGTCTAACGTTACTCTCCCAGGATCAGTAAACAGTTTTCCATAAAATGTGCTGCACACATCTGGTTATTTGGGTTGAACTGTTCTGGAACATTTTTGTAAATACAACTTAACCACTGATTATTTGTTGTGTCCTCTTTTGGAAGACCAAAGAATGTAGTTTTGCTTTCACAACGAAAAACACAGCGACCTAGCGTGAACGAAAGCCCCGGCTTAGCATGAGCTGAGGCCGGGATAGAGTGAGCTGAGGCCGGGCTAGAGTGAGCTGAGGCGGCGGGGTCGAGAACGGTGCGCCCGGCGGATGCGACGAATGAGCGGCAACCACATGTGACGACCCCGGGCTGGACTCCGCTTTGTCCACGGTGAAAGTTGATGTATTTCCTCAGCGACCAGCACAGATCAGCTCTAGGCATGACGAAGCAGATATATCGTCCTCTTTTGGAAGACCAAACAAAGTAGTTTCACTTTCACAACGAAGCACACAGCGCCTTCACGACATGGCTGCAGCGTCAACAATACTACAGCAAAAATAAAAGTTACGCCTTCTTTCTTTGCGTGAACATTTGGCGGCGTTATGCAAATCTTCTCCACATTATGAGGTAGATATGTGGGGGCGTGTTAGAACGAGCCGTTTTAGGTAGGTGTGGTTGACTCTTAACTTTTATAAAGAATATCTCTTTGGATTTGAGACTTTAGTCTTTGCAAATTTACAGATCTTCTTTATGCACCAAGAGCTTGTAACACTCCAAAGAGAAAGGAAAAATTTAAATTGCATCATATGACCCCTTTAATAAAATATGTTTAAGAGATACTGGACTCTGGCATGAGGAGCATAGTGGTGGACCTTCATATGAAATTAAGAACTTGTGTGTAATTCTGGACTGTCCTATTCAGCATTGTGTATATATGATCTGATCCCAGCGATTATTAAAAATAAAGATGCAACTTTTAAAGTGACAAAAATTCTACAATATTTACATCCCATTCAATCTTAATTTCATTCAATCTTCTGGCCAGTGTTTTCTGAATATGAACAAGTGTTTGTTTTGTCTATGTGCTATTCAACTCAAATAGTATTGACAGAGAAGTTAATGATGACGAAGCCAAAAAGACATAAGTTCTTACATTTTCCAGCAGACTGTGGCAAGTCTCTTTAAATACAATCAGCAGGGGGTTATCTATCTTGATTAAACAAAACTTTATCTGAGCCTCCAGCGTTAACCTGATCCAATGAACTTCCCTTTCACACACACAGAGACTCTCTCGATCTCAAGTATTAGCTCGCTCGCCCACTCAGTCTTCCCTCTGTATCCAAAATGAACCGTTCTAGATGGACAGCAGGGGCAGTGGTGTCCCCATACAAGGTTAATCAATTTGTCCACTGTGTGACCCCACATGAACCAGCTGATTAAAATTCCAACTCATTCTCTTTCTGATCCTTGCCTTTCTCTCTCTCTCTCTTAAAGGTCCTTATCCTTAAAGTTATCTTAACCCAGATGTTTCTTCAACCCACTCTTCTCTCTATCTTAACCCTACACAACATACACTTCCAGTGACGTCACTACAGCAAATTGTGCGTTCTGCATCTGGGCCATCAGTGAGTGACATCGCCCTTTTTGTCTCCTATTTGCGCAAATGCATGTGGAAACGTCCTTATCAACAACACCTTATCTGTGGCCTTTTCTGTGCCCTCTCACAGGGCTACTGCTGACAAGACAAACGTCTCTGCTCCTCAACAGACAGTGATAACCAAAGTGTGTTTTTCAAGCCATAACGGGGTAAAGGATTAAGACCAGACTCGACCCGGACCAGACGTTCAGCTCCGATAACAAACACCACCCCTGACTGATTAGTGCCCCGTCATGCCGCAAAACAGGGTGTGCTGAAGGACAGTCCTGCACGCTTTATCTATCTCTGACACTGGCGAGCTCAGGACATATAGTGAAGGACTTTTTATTTTATAGCCCAAGTGAATGATCAAGGACGCGTGTGAAAGTCACTAGCGCTGCCATTGTTTTTGTGTGTGTGCGTGTGCAACCGTTTCCTGCAGAATCTACAACGCCACAGAAAATATAATTATATTTTACCCAAGTTGTGAGCTTGCAGACTAAATTGAACCTGATGAGATAAAAAGGACTGTGTACTGTGAAAGAACAATGGTATGATACAATAGACTTTAAAACTAGAAAAAAAAAGACTTGTTTTCTTCACTGGCTGCACTTAAAAACAAACATATAGTGTGAATGGTGTAGTCCACTTCACAAATAAATGACCCTGAGTCAATTCTTTGAAAGTATCACGCAAGTGACTCATGAGTTTTTGATCTGAATCAAGCAGACGAATCCTTCACTGAACTTAATCTCTTAAGAGCTGAATTAACTTCAAGTTAAAGTTATCTAAACTGACAAAATGTCCTTTAGAGAAATTTTTAGTTTTACATAGAAAGAGAACAAGTATTTGGTACGTCCTCATTTAGATACTGTAGCTAGATAAACGTGTGTGCGTTTCTAGAGGAGCTCATGTAGGAGCAATACATTAAGTGGTCCATGTGCACATCTAGGTCACATTGTGTGTGTGTCTGTGTGTGTGTGTGTGTGTGTGTGTGTGTGTGTGTCATATTCTCACCTACCCACTGTTAATCATTAGTGGACTGTGTTTGTGCCTGTGTAGAACCATCTAATTCTTGTTGCTGTACATAAACTGTGCACTTTCAAACTCCACTACAACACTAACAGAACATGCTTGCTAGTGTTTTTCACTGCAGTTTCAAAATACATTAAATTATCTACAGAAATGTTCAACAGCAGTTAAATATTTTGTCTACCAGTCCACCATGACTATGTAATACAAAAACTAAGAATGAAAACAAATATATTAAGTTATTTATGTACCAAAACAGGATACTCTGACATAGTTAAACGTGGCTCAAATCAGAAAGTGGATCTGCATCCGATTTAAATCTGATTTAAAAAGGATTAATTAAAATTATAATAAGTAGCAGTAATGACATATAATGTTACAAAAGACTTCCATTTCAAGTAAATGCTGAACTTTTTATTCCTCAAAGAATCCTGAAAATAACGCATCACAGCAACACCGATAATAATAACATATGATTCTTGGGCACCAAATCAGCATATTCAGAATCATATTCAGAATAATTTCATACAAGCTTGGTCACAAACAGCAAAAATGTGAGTGCTGAGGTGTGATTTGTCATGTAGGGTCAATTTGACCAAGCTGTTGCTCTTCAACAGTAACAGCACAGAAGGGTGTCTGATGTGGGCCAAAAAAAAAAAAAAAAGTATGAAGCACCAGTGCAGAATCTCTCACCTCATTTCCATACATCATTAGGTGGTGTGTGGTGATGAGCGCTTTGAAGACCACAACCCAGCTGCTGTTGGTGGTTCTTTCAAACAGAGTGTCGGCCAACTGGGGCACGTTCACATTCATCTCATTGGTGCAGTGGATCAAGTCTGAAAACACACATGAGGCACATGTTAGAGCAACACACATCACTGATTCACATCTCTAATGGTTCCAAGATCCTGCACAATATGTTCCAATAAACACAGCATGGACACAAACATGGCAGGGCCCTTGCATTGCATGAAACACACATTAAAGTATCTGCAGCAGGAGCTAATGGAAGTAGATCTCATCGGACTCATAATATCTCTCTGTATGCTACACCAAGGGTTAGACAGGCTTCTAACCCAGTCGTTCTGTTATGCAACACTCACAGACAAGAGAAGATCCAAAGAGCGTCATGTCTTTAAATATGCAGCAGCATCCCAGTTTTGCTTTGCATACTCGCATCTGAAAGCAGCATCTCTTGAACACCATCAGAGGCTCGAAATCACTTGTTTCTGTTCTGTCCTGTTTGCATAATGAAAACATTCCTCCTACAGCCCATAGTGTTCTTTTTGTTCTTCAAAGGCAAATCTCTTTACCCCCTTCCCTTGAGAGAAACATCTTTTCACACACAGAGCAGGTAATGAGGGAGACGACGACTCCGTATCTGTCGGATTTCTGCCCTGCGGGCCTGTCTGTTGTTCTAACAGGAAGTTCTAGTAGTAAGTAGTGCAGCTCCCAATTGGAGACTGATGATGAAGCACAAGGATCTGGCAAAAGAGACGGTACACTAGTATGGGCTATACATCTACAAAACACACTTACAGGATGCCAGTGAGGTTCAAATGGCCTATAAATTGAGGATGTGATGTGTCACAATGTGGAGTGTGTGTAGATAAGACTCTGTGGTGTAATTCATATTTTCATAGAGAAGCTTTACAATAATTTTCATTGAATTCTGTGAAACACGAAATGCACTTTAACATTTACTTCTGTTGGCATTGACAGAGCAGTTATTGGTTGAGATGATTATATACCTTATTATATCTATTATATTATATCTGTTAAATAAATATTGATTTCCAGGAAATGCATGAACCAATAAAACGTATACCTTGAATGCAATATAAGTCACTTATCATAACACAGGGTATCTGCAGGGTTTTTCAGTCCCTCCAGGATTTTGTGATTCTGCGATTGCTGAATTTATCGCAAAATCAAGCAAACTCCGCAATTTTCACAAGAGCTCGCAAACTTTCGTAATTGCCGCAGATTTTGGGCTTAGACGCGTCCCATGATGTCATTGCAACAAACATTCAGTCAAAGAAAGATTGTTTCTCAGTTCCAAAAATGGAATGAACAGCCTTGCGTTCTCATCATGACCAATTTACAAGAGCTACATTGGACAAACGAACCGAAAGCAGAACGAATCCGCGCTAGTCGTTTGGGCTGCGCAGTGCAGACCGTTTATCTGAAATTTACCGTTTATCTGAGACCGAATTTGAAAGTTATTTTTAATGTGATGACATTATTTATTCATCCTTCATAGGTTGCCACCATTTATAAAACTAAAATTTTCATAATGTTGGAAAGCAAACACTTATTTAAAAATAAAAAAAGACATTAAATTACCACTAGTAGATGGCTGCAGAGAAGTGCTTATAGGCTTATTAGCCATTTCCACTCCCTAATATATATTTTTTGTATTTATTAAATTATATTTAGACATTATGAATGATGGTAATAAAAGTTAATTTTATCTGCATATCAACTACCCAGACAGCACAAGTACATCTGTAAGACGTCTGCTAAAGATCTGGGAAACAACTGCTGTGTAATGTGATAAACGTCTCAGAATGCATTCTAATAAATGTCTGTTTGACATCTGACAGGAAACATCTTAGAGACGTATTGCAGATGAGCAAACACTCTAAAAATACATCTTGCACATGTAAATGCAGACATCAAATAGACATCTCCGAGATGTGTGATTGGGGTGAGTGCTTTACTGTCAGGAGCTGGTGCCACTTTCTGTAGAACTTAACAGCTCTGGTGCTGGTGTCCTCAAATGTTAGTCTAGAGCCCTACAATGGTTCTCGAAGTCAGAAAAATCATAATATTAGAAGAATGTTGTCTGTGGTATATTTTCACTGCAAAACAATAAGAAATGCCGCAAATTTTGAGAAAAGCCGCAGCAGTCATTTTAGGCCGCAAAAATCTGAAAAAAAAGTACCGTGAAATCCTGGAGGGACTAGTTTTTAAAATCAAATTCAAGGCACTTTAAGAACTGCATATGCACTGAAAACCATACTGTATGCCCCTACATGTATCTCAAATTATTTTACTTAAACCTGCTAGGACACACATTCAACTGCAAAACAGGGTAACTGCAAGTTTAAAATACTCAAGACATGTTTTATTCAATATTTATATACAGTATGTACTAAAATTGGTTCATATAATAATATACCAATACTTATGAATTAGTGGTTGATCAATATTGGATTTTGCTCATGGTAATAACGTGTTTAAATAAAGGCAATAAATGGATTATTGTGCTGATAACAGAAAATCTATATAATTAATTATAATTTATATATATTTTATCATTTAGAATAATGTTTTAACTAATATTTTATATTTTTGCACAACCCATCATATTAATTACAATTTATAATATTTACATGTTATAATTATAATTAATGTTTTAACTAATATTTTATTTCTGCGCAACCCTTTTGAAGTTTAATAATCACATTAGAAAGGATTGTAATTAAGTTTATACGTAAAACCTTTTAAAAGAGACAAGACTTTTGTTACACCTTTTCTATGGCCTTAAATTAGATAAACCCAAATTTAAGGCATTTTAAGAATTTTTATGGACTTGTGGGGACCCTATAACAAGTGCCAAATACATAAATGTAATAATTATGAATCAACAGCGTAGTTTGTGCCCTGTTGTTAATTTTTAAAATGAACATTTTCATAATAAACCAAGTTAGAAGGTTCCCTGTATACTTTACACAGCATTGAAAGGATAGTTGACCCAAAAATAAAGCATTCTGTCTTAATTTACTCACTCTCTTGTTGCTCCAGACCTGTATGACAGATTGTGGAACAGATCGTTAAGATATTTTGAAGAATGTATGGACAAAAACAATGAAATAAAAGTAATTTGGGTCCAAGACAAACACTGGACTTGCCACGATAGACGGTGATACCGTGTTAAGCCGCAACACCGGTTACGTAACTTGCCCACCGCGGCACCACCCCCACCGTCGTTTTGATTTTTTTATAGTAATAAAAATTTTGTTAAGTAAAAGAACAGACAATACAATTAAAAACTGACCGCGGCTGCTCAATGCAGCGTGCCGATTACGACAGTCGCATCACAGATCAGATTTCATTTATCCAGTGAGGAGAGTGAGTCGAGCTGACTGACAAGAAGAGTGGGGTGAGTACAGACAGACCCGACCGCGGATGATTTATTTCGAAACAAATACAAAACGCGTTTGCAGTATTTGGATGTTGGAAACGCCCTGTTGACTTTGCAGGTTTCTTCTAAGTGATTTTGGAAAGGTTTTTTTAAACCTCTTTTCTTTTCTTATTTAATTGTTCCATCTTGTTTTGCGGAGTTTTACTTTAATTAAACTTTGATTGTCATTATTATTTTCTTTGACATCAAGAGTAGCTATACCATGCCTCCAAGATCTTATCGTTTTGCTCATAACCTTAAATAAAGTCTCAGTCTTTCTCACACAGAACAACTTCCTGGACAGCAACCAATCTGGCTTCATAAGTGGACATTTGACCGAGACTGCCTTTCTTTCATTTGTTGAAGCCCTAAGACTCGCAAGAGCGGCTTCCAAATCTTCTATACTTATTTTGCTGGATCTGTCTGCTGCTTTTGATACGGTGAACCACCAGATTCTCCTTTCAACCCTATTGGAAAATGGCATCTCAGGAACCACACTCCAGTGGTTTGAGTCTTACCTCTCAGATAGGTCTTTCAAGTTATCTTGGAGAGGTGAGGTTTCCAAGTCGCAACATCTAGCTACTGGGGTGCCTCAGGGCTCAGTACTTGGACCACTTCTCTTCTCTGTCTACATGGCATCACTAGGTTCTGTCATTCAGAAACATTTTCATATTACTGCTATGCTGATGACACTCAACTCTACCTCTCGTTCCATCCTGATGATCCGACGATAGCTGCTCGCATCTCTAAAAGACATTTCTTGTTGGATGACGGACCATCACCTTCAACTCAACCTGGCTAAGACAGAACTGCTTGTGGTTTCAACAAACCCATCACTTTATCAAAATTTCACCATCCAGTTAGGCTCACCATAACTCCTTCAAAAACAGCTAGAAACCTTGGAGTTGTGATTGATGATAAGCTGAATTTCAGACCACATTGCTAAAACTGCCCGGTCCTGCAGATTTGCTTTATACAACATTAGGAAGATCAGGCCCTTTCTTTCGGAACATGCTTCACAGCTCCTTGTTCTAGCTCTTGTTCTGTCCAGGCTGGACTCTTGCAATGCTCTCTTGGCAGGTCTTCCAACCACTTCTATTAAACCTCTACAATTAATCCAAAATGCCGGTGCAAGATTAATTTTTAATGAGCCGAAAAGAACGCATGTCCCACCTCTGTTCATCAATTTGCACTAGCTACCAGTAACTGCTCGCATTAACGTGTCATATGATGCATTTTAAATTTTTCCTTTCTCTTTGGAGTTTTACAAGCTATTGGTGCATAAAGAAAATCTAAAAACTGTAAAGTTCACAAAATACAATAAAGTCTCAATCCAAAGAGATATTCTTTATAAATGTTAAGAGTCAGCCACACCTACCTAACACGGCTCGTTCTAACACGCCCCCACATGTCTACTTCACTATGTGGGAATATTTGCATAACGCTGCTCAAATGTTCATGCAAAGAAATAAGGCGTAACTTTTATTCTCGCTGTAGTATTGTTGCCGCTGCCTCCATGTCGTGAAGGCGCTGTGTTTTTTTGTTGTGAAAGCGAAACTACTTTGGTTTGGTCTTCCAAAAGAGGACAATATCCTCTTCGTCAGGCCTAGAGCTGATCGGTGTTGGTCGCTGAGGGAATACATCAACTTTCCCCGTGGACAAAGCAGAGTCCAGCCCGAGGTCGTCACATGTGGTGTGTTTTGCTGCTCATGTCGCCGCATCGCCCGGCGTGCCGTTCTCGACCCAGCCGCCTCAGCTCACTCTATCCCGGCCTCAGCGCACGCTAAGCCGGGGCTTTTGCTCACGCTAGGCCACTGTGTTTTTCGCTGTGAAAGCAAAACTACTTTGTTTGGTCTTCCAAAAGAGGACACACCCAAATATTCAGGTGGTAACTGAATTTCAGTTCCAGAACCGTTTAAAAAAACCCAACTATTCAGATGTGTCCAGTGCATTTTATGGAGGACTGTTAACTGATCCTGGGAGAGTAACGTTAGACTACAATGTCGGCAGTTCTGACTCACGTAAGTACGTTTCATTTAAAGGATTTGCCACTGACTATTCAAACGCGAGTTTTTGAGCAGTGTAGAGTAGCTTTTGTTGTTTGTCATTTCTCCGATCACAATGCAGACAGAGTTTTATGTTTACGCGGCGCGGCGCAATGCAACGCAACGCGTAAAATGACAGTATAAGTCATTATAATCAGTATTTATGTCTCCACTGGATGCAACAAATGTCTAGTTTGTAATGGGTTTTAATGTTTTGTCTCGTCGCTCCGGCCGAACACGGCATCAACAGTATGGTGCGGCGTAACATTTCCGTCTCACGCTTGAGGTATTCAGCCAATCACAACACATTGGATAGCTGGCCAATCACAGCACACCTCGCTTTTTCAGACCAATGAGCTTTGTAAAAATCGACGCGTTTCAGAAAGGCTGGCATAGAGGAGAAACAATAATGTACGTTATGTGTAAAATATGGTTTTTTTTTTTTTTTTTTTACTTTTAAACCGTCATAAAACGCATTTCATACAACAAATACACAAAATAATGTTTTTTTTAGCAGCAGCATATGATCCCTTTAAATTCAAGGCATTAATGTTTGCCTACAAAACCACCACTGGCTCTGCACCCATTTACCTAAATTCATTATTCAGAGTTATGTGGCCCCCCCCCCCCTCGCGACGCAATTGTGCGTTCTGCTAGTGAACGGCGTATTATTGTGCCATCTCAATGAGGCACAAAATCACTTTCACAGACTTTTCTGTTCCCTCCTGGGGAATGACCTGCCCAAATCAATCCGAGCAGCTAAGTCCTTTACCACCTTTATTTGACCTCTCTAACTCTAGCACTTTCTATTCTATTTTAATTCTACTTTATATTTATCTTCTTTTTTATAAAAAAACACTAGCTTCCTATTTTTTCTATTCTATCTACTTGTTTTTCTTTGTGTGTGTTTGTGGGTTGTGTGTGTGTGTGTATATAGAGAGATTAATATGTATATATGTATAGTTATATTTATATGTATATATATGTAAGTCATATATATTATGTATCTATAGTATGTATATGTATATGGATATATAGATATATATATATATATTATATATATTATATATATATATATATATATATACACCCCCACACACACCTTGCTACGTGTGCTAACCGAGACTTGTCATTTGCACTATATTGTTGCTCTTTTGTTAGTTTTAAATGCTTTTATTGTCCTCATTTGTAAGTAGCTTTGAATAAAAGCGTCTGCTAAATGAATAAATGTAAATTTAAACGTTTCTAACATTTCTTATTTATTTTGGTTATATTTAGAGGCTACATGTTGACATTATTTCCAGTTTTTGTATACCTATTTAACTTTTAGGTAGTTATTTGTTATTTTATATTGAGGCATAGCCAGGCGCGGACTGGCCATCAGGAGCACCGGGAGAATTCGGCTGATTTGGCCCGCTGCCCTGCCCCTGTGTTCCACGCATCCGTTAAACGGTTCCGAACAGAACCGATGCTCGGGACTCGTTGAAAGAGAGGAAGCGGCCAGAAGAAACAGTGAAATGTAGCAACATCACTGACATGTTCAGGGCTTGTTCGATCTGTACATAGCTAGATAGTTTTGTCTTATTACCCTAGTTGAGTTTAAACAGTATCTTTTAGGCTATTCAGTCGCACCCCATTATTATCATCAATTCAATGCTGTGGCTAAAGACATCAATAGCGATGGCAAGTTACTTAAAAATTTAGCAGGACGATAGTCCCAACATGGATTTATTGTACCGGGAGGGAGGGAGCTAGATCAGACGCAACACAAAAGTTAATGATAACAGCCTAGATAAGTCAATAGCGTATGAGACTTTTTCAACAAATAATTGTACACATTTATTTAGGCTCTTGTTAGAATTGTGTTAATACAGCTACTAGTCAAAAAGGTTTTTGACAGTAAGATGTTTAGCTTTTTTAAAGAAGTCTCTTCCGCCCAACAAGCCTTCATTTATTTGATCAAAAATCAGTAATATTGTGAAATATTTGTACTAAAATGTAATTTATTCCTGTGATGCAAATCTGAATTTTCAGCAGCAATTACTCCAGTCTTTAGTGTCACACTGTCCTTCAGAAATCATTCTGATATTCTGTTTTGCTGCTCAAAAAACATTTATTATGATTATTATTATGTTGAAAACATCTGTGTAGAATTTTTCAGGTTTCTTTGATGAAATAGATCTCTATTGTAATATCTCACAATATTACTGCTCTTGCTGTACTTTGTATCAAATAAATGCAGCTTGTTGAGGCAGAGAGACTCTTTAAAACAGTTTAAATCTTCGGTTCAAACGTTGACTGTAATTTAATTTGTATGAAATAAAGTTTATTAATGCTAGGGTATCTATCATTTGAAGATAAAATCACAGGGTGGGGGGTGGGTGAAGGGAAGGGAAGTGAAGGTGCAGTGCAAGAGGGAACCTTTAATTATTTTCCACGTCCCCAGACTAAGGATTTAGAACTTTTTATATGATGGCCATACAAATAATATTGTATGGTTTCAGAAATTGTTGTGGATATATAGGCTATATACAGGAAATAAGGGGACAAAATTGCACCTTTTGGGTTACAACAGCATGTCACTGGAACAGGACCCTTAAAAGGACATATTTGTTCCTTTTTTACCCCCAATAGGTAGGCCTACAAATTAGTACCTTAAAGGTAAGAATTGCTACTCTTAAGGTACTAATATGTATGGTGTACTGCTAGGTGTCAAGCTGTTGTCAAGCTACCCCTTTGGCCCTTTTTTTTTTTTTTTTTTTTTGTTTGTTTTCTGTTGGCCTGGAGATGTGAATTTCCCCGTCTTAAATTGCATCCAAGTCCGGCCCCTGGGCATAGTCTGCCCTATAACATGGTGTATTTTTATTTGTTTTGTTAATAAAAGTTCTATGTTTTATATATAGGCTAAAGTGAGTTTGACGTTGTATTTTGTTGTTACATTCAAGCAATTGACACCGAATTGCAGCCAATTCGCACGGTGCTTTTAAGCTATTTAAAAGCAAAGGAAAGCGAGGAAAAGAGGGAACGCCCCTGCCCCCATGGTGATACCGATATTATCGAGTTGTCACACGTCGATTAACCGGTGGGAAAATTTTCTCACCATCACAACCCTACACTGGACCCCATTGACTTTCACTGAATGAATAAAACAAAAAAATTTAGCAAAACATAATTGTGTGTTTCTCAGAAGACAGTTTTTGGAATAACTGAGGGTGAGGTAAAATGCCATCTTCCATTCTTTGGTGAACTATCCATTTAAACTGAGAACTAATTTTCGTTCATACACAAGTAAAATAAACAGACTAAACTAAACACAAATTAATCAAAGTCAAATCGGAACAAATTTGGAATCAAATTGACATCTTGTGAATCCAATCTGGAGTCTGTATAAATACCCAGCACCAGGTTGCTAGGGTGTTGTGGGTGGCTGCTAGGTGGTTACTAAGTTATTCTGGGTGGCTGCTTACTGGCTCAAGTCCAAAGAGCCCATCCCCAAGTCTACTGATAATCTGGTCTCTAGATATGGCTCAGGTCTCTCCTTATATTTGTTTTTGGTATCGTCTGCCAGGGAGGAAAAAATGCAAGTCTGATCGTTTAGAAAAGTAATAGCACACAGAGGCACATTTTGAAGTATCATTCACGCCCATAGCACAAACGAGTTACGTGCCAAAGTTTAGTACTTACAGTGAGCAGTAGTAATAGTACTGCAAACAGCATTAATAAATGAATCCTGAAGATTCAAGTCAACTCCACTGAGTTATTCAATATTACTCTTCCCAAGATTAATGCATATTCACACACTGTGACTATTATTAAAAACACACTGCAGCCTGTTGGGGGATGAGTTACGAGATGACTGCCTGTTCAACAGTGTTTTCACCCATTTCTCTCTCTCCCTCTCTCCAGTCCTGAACTGCACCATGGCTTTTGCTCCAGCACTCCGTCTCTCTCTTCCTCTTTCTTGCTCGCTTTCTATGATGGTCAGGAGGAGAGTCTGCGAGCTGATAGGCTCCTTTGGGAGGGAGGGGGAGGGAAAGAGAAAGAGAGTGAAAAACTCGTCTGAAGTGAGAATGTGCTGATTTAATCAGATCAAATCGAACACATTTGGTGATTTTGATCACAGTCCATTGTCTTAAACAGAGAAAGACTGAGAGAGGCGCAAATAACACAGAGCAAATGGAGCTAAAAAAAAAAAATTATAAAAAAAAACTTCCTGCTGAAGGTTAAGGCCGAGAACGTATGTGTTTTGGCCCCTTTGGATCAGCTTTGAGACATTGCTATTCAAGGGCAATCTTGTATCCCTATATTGTAATCAATACTTCCAAATGCATGTCAGTATGTATGTAGCAATTTGCATTGCTTTAATTTAAACCAGTGATCCACTCAATCCTCTCATACGCGAGATCCACTTTCCTGCAGAGTTTAGCTCTACCCTAATCAAACACACCTGAGTTTGCTAATCAACATCTTCAGGATCATTAGAAAATCAAGGTAGGTTTGTTTGCTTCTAGGTTTGGAGCTAAATCTGCCAGGCAAGTGGATCTCGCAAGCCAGATTTTGAGATCACTGATATAAAACCAACATTAATAGGTTGCCTAATCAGCAGAAACTATTAAAATAAGCAGTTCCAGTCCAGTTAGAGCTAATTCTTTAGTCAGATTATGGATGCAGCGATTAACCGTTTCCGCGATTAACCGCGCTTAAAACGTCAACGGTGTAATGAGTCGTAAAGGTTCCGCTACACCGGTTTTTCTGTTACACGGAAGAACTGTTGGCAGCTTGCGCAAAATGAAAAAGTTACAATAGCGGTGGCACCATCTTAAATGAGGTGCTTATCAAGTCCTGGAGGCTCTACATATATTGGATTAACTGTGACAGAGGGACCAAACAGCGAAGCTTTATTTCCTTCAGAGAAATGCCTGTCGATAGTGTGGAACCATTTTGGGTACACCAAGAATGACCAAGGTGTCATTTAAATATTGCTGTAAAAAAAACTGCTGCTTAAAGAGCGAATACATGAGGGATAATGCACGGCTAGCTGTACATTGAATGATTTTAATGCACGACGTGAAGATAAGAACCACCTGATGCGAAGCTACAGCTTGTTAGCTCCGCATTCTGCCCGCTTCAGATCAGAAAGAGATAAAATCGTGCGGTAAGATCACATTTATTTGAATTAAATTATAACATTTAGCTACTTGAATTAATTATTTGAGAGAGAGAGGTGACAGTTGCCTGTGTGAATTAGCCTACCTGCGTCTGTGCGTCTCTCCAGTAGGCTATTTAATCTATTTTATTAATAAAAGTCACAGGGCAGCATACTCAACAAGTTTGTGTCCTCCTGAATGTTTGAATGTACGCGCAGTGTGATCTCCGATCTCACAAACCAAAATAATAGACATGTAAAATCATATGAATTATTATAAAGATTACTAAAATGAATAGGCTACGTATGGATGACAGTTGATTACAATATTTCAGTTTATTTCCATCATTAGTAACAGTTTCCACTGTGGGACAAATAAAGTATATTAGTTGTATATTAATAATAGGCTACTTTAACTTTGTTATTTACTATCCCTGTTGTAGTATTATTCATAAGTAAAAACCAACAAGATTTTTTTTTTCATGTTTCCAGTTTTCTGCCTCAGGTCCAAAATTAATGTAAAGAATGTACAAACTGAAAATATTAAATACTTTTGTGATCTATTTCCATTTTTTATTTTCAAAAGAGAAATACTGTCATGATGTTTACAGAGCAGAGGTCACCTTTTTTTTTTTAATTCCAATGGGAGAGATGGATTTTGTTTGTCTTTTTTATGTTTATTTTTTGCTGTATTGTTGGTTACGGTGTTATTTCGGTTTCAAAAGCCAGCAATAAATAACACTTTAATATCTAAAGAGTGTTCATGTGATTTTATACATTAGTAATGTTGGGAAATGAATAAATGCATAATAATCGTCATAATCGTAAAACCGTGATTATTCCTCAGACAATAATCGTACCAACAAAATCTATAATCGTTGCATCCCTAAGTCAGATTACCATCTACATATGAATTTTGCTATAATTGCATAAAAAGATTCTAGATGAAAAAACCAAGATGGCAATAAAATGTCTAAAATGTGCATGGTACATTTATAAACTCTGAATTTTTCCAGAGAGCTCCGACTTGTACCACCTAACCAGCTTCAAATATAGAGTAGTTATCTTGTAATATTTCTGTTTACTATTGACTAATTTCTTAATTATGAAAGATTAAACTGAAAATATACACAAGACATAGAATTCTCTTAATATAGCTAGCACAGAGTTGGATAAATAAAGTCATGCTAAATAGGGTGACTGTTGTATTGTGGTTGTCCTTTGATTCATATTAATTTGTGGTTAAAAGTGTTGCCATTGATCACACCGCAACCTTAAAATAGAGTTTCTGACAGTCTTGCACTAAAACAGACAATCACACTTTCACGTTATCCCTTACAAACACAAACACACCTGCATGTCTCCATGCTGAGATGTGTGCACCGGTGCACGAAATGAGGTGCAGCGGCGAGAATCAAATACGAGATTAGAGGTGGAGGAAAATCGTGGCCCAGTGATGTCACTGCAGTGCAGCAAATGAAGAGGCTATGAGTGATGATGATCTCACCCATCTTCACTCCGCCTGTGTCAAAGTCTTATTGTTAAACTGACAGACAACGAAACCCTTTGGAAACATCCATACCGGGCTGAGCCTGCCACCCGTTGGATATAACAGAGGCTCAAAACATCCTTGGGTTTCTAGCGCACACTTTGCTGCCATAATTGGCTGGCAGAGACTGATTTGGATTTAAAACCAGCTCTATGCAAGAATGAAAAATGAGCGAAATTACAAATTAAAGTGCTTTTGAATCAAAGCATGATTATTCTCTGCAGTACCCAGGCTTACAAATTAATCAGGATTGAGCCTTGATGAAGCACAGGAAGTTTGGCAGGAAGCCTCTCCTGTGTGTGTGTGTGTGTGTGTGTGTGTGTGTGTGTATACGCGGGAAATCACTAACTGACCAGGTGGCCTGACAGTCTGGCCAGCTGTCAGCCAGAAGACCGTAGCTGGTGCTCACCTCTGAGCAGTCACAGCTGCCATGCTAATTACCTGCTCCAACCGCACTAATCACTGACTCCAGGTCAGTCCTCCATGACCCCTGCTTCTAGGAGAACTGGCCCATAATGCACTAAAGGTGGAGTAGGAATTGATATTTCAAAGTATTGCAATGTTTTATTGCACAATACAGTCTCAGGCAAAAATCTATATTTTTAGTTACATGAGTGTTTTTCAGTGCAAGTCTGACTTTTTATGCTACAACAAACATGATGGAACTACGGTACACATCATTGTGTACCAACTCTCTACACTAGTTTTATGGCTTTAAGTTCAGTACTTTTTTGTGCAAAGCAGTGAAGTCCAAAGAAGATGAATGACTAACTTGTTACTAAAAGATTGCAATTTCACAGTTCTAATCACAAGAAATTAAACAAAATTAAAATATTATGCTTTTATTTTGTCTTAAAAGCAAAAACCATCCTGAGATTCAAATTCTGAATCTGAAGGAACCACAAAATGGGTTTCAAATTCAGAACAATAATTAGGTAACAACGTGACCACTAGGCAATTTTTTTTGTTGTGTGCAGCCATGTTTACGGACAAAATGCCACTCCTATGGAAAAGTATGAAAAGGTTGAATTATCATGAAAGCCTTAACAGGTTGATTATTGAAAGCGAGAAAAAATAATAATAATATATATAATCTTATATCTATTCCACAGTGCTGCTTTAAAGTTTGTGAACCCTTTAGAATTTTTTATATTTCTGCATAAATATAACCCAAAACATAATTAGATTTTCACGAGAAAAAAACAAAAAAGAATAAAATAAACAAATCCTGACAGTAGACAAAGAGAATCCAATCAAACAAATGAGATGAAAATAAATACTTTGTCATTTATTTATTGAGAAAAATGATCTGGTGTTAAATATTTGTGAGTGGCAAAAGTATGTGAATCTTTGCTTTCAGTAACTGGTCTGACACCCTTTTGCAGCAATAACTGCAAGTAAAGTTTCTTGTAACTGCTGATGAGTCCTGCACAATAATTTTAGCTTGTAGGAATTTTAGCCCATTCTTCAGTACAGAACCACTTCAACTCTGTGATGTTGGTGGGTTTCGTCCTATGAACTGCTTGCTTCAGGTCCTTCCACAATTTCAATTGAATTAAGGTCCGGAATTTGACTCAGTCATTCCAAAACATTAACCTTGTTCTTCTTTAACCATTCTTTGGTAGAACAACTTGTGTGCTTGGGGTCGTTGTCTTGCTGCATGACCCACTTTCTCTTGAGATTCAGTTCTCAGACAAAAATTCTTACATTTTCCTTCAGAATTTGCTGGTATAATTCAGAATTCATTGTTCCATCAATGATGGCAAGCCATCCTGGACCAGATGCAGCAAAACAGGCCCAAACCATGATACTAGCACCACCATGTTTCACAGATGGGATAAGGTTCTTATGCTGGAATGCAGTGTTTTCTTTCTCCAAACATAACGCTGCTCATTTCAACCAAAATGTTCTATTTTGGTCTCATCCATCCACAAAACATTTTTCCAGTATTCCTCTGGCTTGTCCACATGATCTTTAGCAATGTTCTTTTTGGAGAGCAGTGGTTTTCTTCTTGCGACTCTGCCATGACACCATGGTTGTTCAGTGTTCTCCTGATGATGGGCTCATAAACCATTAACCCTTTTATTACATTTAGTTGCTTAGAAGTTAGCCTGCAGTCCTTTGAAACCTAGTGGACTTTTACACGTCTTGCTTTTAGAGTGTTCTTTGTTGGTGGAGCACTCCTGGGGAGGGTAACAGTGGTCTTGAATTTCCTCCATTTGTACACAATCTGTCTGACTGTGGATTGGTGGAGTCCAAACTCTTTAGAGATGGCTTTGTAACCTTTTCTAGCCTGATGAGCAACACCAACTCTTTTTCTGAGGTCCTTAGAGATCTCATTTGTTCGTGCCATGATACACTTCCACAAACATGATCAAACTTTGATAGATCCTTGTTCTTTAAATAAAACAGGGCACACACTGACAGCTGATAGTCATCTCACTGATTGAAAACACCTCTGAACAGATGGACTCTAATTTCACCCTCAAATCAACAGCTAATCCTAGAGATTCACATACTTTTGCCACTCACAGATATGTAATATTGGATAATTTTCCTGAATAAATAAATGACAAAGTATATATTTTCCATCTCATTTGTTTGATTGGGTCCTCTGTCAACTTTCAGGACTTGCATGAAAATAATTGTTTTTGGGTTATATTTATGCAGAAATATAGACAATTCTAAAGGGTTTTCACATTAAGTAAGCACACTGTATGTATTTATTTATGTGTAATAATATATCTACTATACACACACACACACACACACCACAAAAGATTGTGGTTTCCTTTGTGGAAAGCTGATCACAAGATTAAGGACCTCCAGACCTGTAAATTTTTCTCCTACGCTCAAAAACAATGCCAACCTCAGTAACCTGCAGATAAGAACAGCAAACCGTTTTGAATTTAATGAGTGCTTCAGCTAGCTTCAAGGAGAATGGCAAGGAGAATTCTTCTCCAAATAAATGTCTGTGCTCCCTCTGTCTGGGGAACCTGGGACCTCTTTTAAAAATAGCTGGGTTCCTTTTTGAGAGCTTGTTTGCGATGTCTGTATCTCTGCCTCCATTTCCTTCCCAGCTGTGTGTTGATGGCCTTGTTGTTGTGATTGCGAAGTGCTGGAAAAGGAAATTATGCTTATCTGGGGTCGTTTTGGCGGATGGTCCTCTAATGTTCAAGCGGAGATGTGGTAAGACGAGGTTGGTCTTCAATCAGCTCTCAGAGAACGTAAATGTGATGACGGTGCCATTTTTGTAAAAGGGTCTATTTGGGATTCCTGAACAGTGAGTTCAGTGACACAGTCCTGTGGAATACCGCAGCCATTCCTCACATGTCATTCCCATATTTCTCCCTCTCTCTCTCTCTCTCTTTTTCACCAGTACAGCTTTGTAACTAATCAGAAACTTGGGAACACCGCTTGTAGAATTCAGTAAAGCTCTAGTCTATAATAAAAATGACAAAAAAGCCTCACAAATATAAGATCAATCCACACTATTTCTCACACGGCCTGAGAAAATGTTAAGGCAACGTAAAATTGAATAATGTAATTCAAGTCTTTAAGCATGATTGCCGATACATTAGCATCTACTGTCCAAAGCGGCATATTTAAATTAGGAATGTCAGCTAGTTGGTTAGTTAAAACTTATGAAAGATTTATTTAAAACATTTTGTAAATATTTGTAAAAAAAAATTATTTATTTGATGCTTTCAAAAAAAAGTGACGTGACATGGCCAAGTAGGGTGACCCATACTCAGAATTAGTGCTATGCATTTACCCATCCAAAGTGCACACAAACAGCAGTGAGTATGAACACACACCGGTGAACACCAGCAGGGTACGCATTTTTTTTTGCGCTCGGCCCAGGAAACGGTTTTGGGATTGGGCCTTTCTCAGGGGCTAAAGGAACCTCCAGCTGTGTGTATCGGGGGGGAGTGTTGTCAGCTGATAGCGAGATTAATTTCACTCCCTCACCTAACAATCCCTCCGTCACAAGATCGAATCTGCAACCTTTGATTGCAAGTCCTTTGTTAGTATACCGAAAGTCTCGATAGTTTTAGTGTTATTTTGGCTAGACTAATACGGCTCAGACTGTCAAACGTTAGCTGGTTCCTTTATGCTATACAGTATATTTGGGGTCTGTCGTTAATGATATTTTTGTGCCAATAAAGATTATATTGTGTATCCGAATTTAAATATATGTAGTTTTGCATATATGGAAGAGACAAAAAAGATCTTTGGACTTCTCCCTCCTGAGATGAGTGCCATAAATAACGTCCAGTTTGCAGATGGATGTCAGAAGGGAGCCAAGGGCTTTTATAGGTACAAACAAGAGCCAAGCCCCCAGCAGCTATAAATATGCACACAGCACTATAAGCGTGAGGTAAACAGAAGCAATGTTTCAGCGCATGTTAATCGCTCTAAGTGTTGCGTTGTGTCCTCCTGGGGGGGGGGGCACTGAAGTGGGCGGGTTTCAAACTTGATCACTGCTTTTCCCTCCTAAAAGCACTCCATGTAACTGTGTAATCTGTGCTTCAGAGCCATCCTCTTTTATCAGTTTAAGTACCATAGCTCCTGAGTCTATTTCTCCTTACTTGCTTCTCAAGCAATACTACATCCATCATCCACAAAATTACAATGAGTTCATAAGTAAAAGCTACTTATCTGTGAAGCAGTTTGCTCTTGTGGAGCAGTGGACTGAGCATCCTGAAGGGTAATCTGTATTCTGAAAGGCTGGGTGGTATTTTCCCCAGACATGTTTGAGAATTGAGAATTGCTGTTTTGTCTTTGCTGCACAACATCATTTCAGCTGTCTGGTTCAAAATCAGCAGCACTTCACCTTTAACCCTGACACACTCCAGACTCAGATTTCTGCTAGTTGAATAGTCTCATGATTATTGACTACGACTGTAAAGTCTGGTTTAGGCATGTGCAAAACTATACATTCAAAATCAATCAGTGTGGTGGGTTTACTGAAAGACAGACTTAACGAAGCCCCATACATTATAGGCTGCTTTCGGCTTCTCCTAAACAAGTCTGGGGGCATTTATATGACATACTTTTGTGTTCAAAGACAATTAGATTGAAAGCAATACAATGGAACAGAATGCAAAGATTTTAAGGTGTGTTTTTTAAACTATTTTTAACCTGTGCGTCATGAGAATGCAACACTCGTGACAAGGCACTCAAACAAATATGCAAGCTGCAACGCAATAGCAAAGGAAAAGTGCCTTACCAGAATAAATTTTGAAAAACTACCTAAAATACACGTTTTTATATATATATATAACACGAACAAAATTATACGCAACCCTGTTTAGTTTTTTTGCCCCCATTTTTCCTGTGCTGAACTCAAATATCTAAGACTTTTTCTATGTACACAAAAGGTCTATTTTTCTCAAATATTGTTCACAAATCTGTCAATCTGTGTTAGTGAGCACTTCTCTTTTGCCGAGATAGTCCATCCACCTCACAGGTGTGGCATATCTAGATGCTGATTAGACAGCTTGATTATTGCACAGGTGTGCCTTAGGTTGGCCACAGTAAAAGGCCACTCTAAATTGTGCAGTTTTATCACACCGCACAATGCCACAGATGTCGCAAATTTTAAGGGAGCGTGCAATTGGCATGCTGACAGCAGGAATGTCCACCAGAGCTGTTGGGGCCAGTGGGAATTGGTAGTGTGTGTAATTTCTCTAAAACCATAAGCCATCTCAAATGCTTTTCAGAGAATTTTGCAGTACGAGGTCCACCGTGGGGGGCCCCAACACATACCACATGTACCACACCAGCCCAAACCTCACATCCCAGCATCGTCACCTCCAAATCGTCTGAGACCAGCCACCCTACAGCTGCTCAAGCAATCGTTTGCATACCTGAAAGAATTTCTGCACAACACTGTCAGAAACTGTCCCTCAGGAAGCGGCATGTGCTGCTCTTGGGGAGGCTTCCTCATCTGGTCTCGCCCTGACTGCAGTGTCATCGCCTAACCCGACTTGAGTGTGCAAATGCACGATGAAAAAAATCCGTTTTTCACTGTACACAACAGGGCAGATGGCAGACAGCGTGTTTGGTGTCGTGTGGGTGAGCGGTTTGCTGATTTCAACATTGTGGATCGAGTGGTCAATGGTGGGGGTGGGGTTATGGTATGGGCAGGCATATATTATGGACAACGAACACAGGTGGCGGGGATTTATGTGTAGGTGGCAGTTTTGATGTGCACGGCCAGTAGATGGACCGTGTGACGAGATCCGGAGCGCCCATGGTGTGGTGTCCATTCAGGCGCAGCTACCATGCACCGTTCCTGTGCAGCATGATACTGCCCTCCCCCATGGTTTTCAGGCAGATACCTCAAGCGTGTGACAGAAATTTACAACCCCTTACCATAATGAGTATGCCGTGTCCCTCGGAAGCGACGAGACAAAACAATAAACCCATTATAAACGATGCATTTGTAGCATCCAGTGGGACATAATTACGATTATAATGACTATCTACTGTCTTTTTTACGCATTGCAAAAGCGCGCAACTAAACATGTCTGGCATTGTGATCGAGAAAGAACAACACAAGCGCTACTCTACACTTGCTCGAAACTTCCATTTGAATCGGTCAGCGTGCAAATCCTTTGAGCATTAAAAAACGACTTCCAGTCTGTGAGTCAGACGCCGGCATTGTGTATCTACTCTCCAGGATCATGACACAGTCCTTCATAAATGTGGCTGCACGACATCTGTATATTTGGGTTGAACTGTTTTGGAACAGTGTGGTAAATACAACTTAATCACTGATTTCGTGTCCTCTTTTGGAATGCCAAACAAAGAAGCGTGCGGGCTTGAGTTCGTCGGGTGGGTGGGGAGGGCCGGCGGCTAGATGAGGAACGGCCGGCTGGCTAGAGTACCTTGTGGCCGCGTATTTGACGAGGGAGCGGCCATTGGGCGTGCAGCCCCACTGTGACGACTCCGGGCTGGACTCCGTTTTGTCCACGTGAAAGCCGATCCGGCGATCCACAGCGCGAGGTTGATGTATTTCCTCAGCAACCAGCACGGATCAGCTCTAGGTATGACGAAGTGGATATCGTCCTCTTTGGAAGGCCAAACAAAGTATTTTCCGCTTTCGCAACGAAACACACAGCGCTTTCACGAAATAGCGGCGGCGGCAATACTACAGTGAGAATAAAAGTTAAGCCTTCTTTCTTTGCGTGACCATTTGGGCGGCGTTATGCAAATCTTCCCGCATCGTTATGTAGACATGTGGGGGAGTGTTAGAATGTGCCGTTTTAGGTAGGTGTGGTTAACTCCTGAACTTTTATAAAGAATATCTCTTTGGATTTGAGACTTTAGTCTTTGCAACGTTACAGATCTTCTTTATTCACCAAGGTCTTGTAACACTCCAAAGAGAAAGGAAAATTGAAATCACATCATATGACCCATTTAAGTTTTTTAGGAGGGCGGGCACTCTAAAATAAAATTATACAGCTGTGCTTGAGGATATTTTGCTTACTTCCTACTAATAGTTTGAAATAAACCTCCTGAATAGCTGTCAAAAACTTGCAAACTTTTGCCAAAGCTATTATTTAATTTTCTTTTGAACACTGTATCCCTGGCCTGTGAAATCTAGTGCAACCTAACGCCCCAAATACATTAACTATTGATTTCAGACCGCTTTTGTCATTTTTTTGTGTGAAATATCGTATCAAGAGTGGAGGTACCTGGGGAAATGGGTATGGAAACTGGGAAATCAGAACGAGTGTATTATTGGTGTAAGGTCAGCGTCTGGAAACAGTTCCCCATTTAGTTTATTTGTCAGAATGCAAGACTGAGCACAGATTTCAGTTCAGTACAATAAGGCTCAAGTGTCCCACTCACTGCTTCCGAAGAGGTCAGAGTGCAAAATCTGTTTGTTGACTCAGTAAAAATCTCACTGCTGTTTGCACAGAACAGGAAAGTGAATGCAAGCTGGACAAAACTTAATAAAAGATAGAACCTTCAAAAGAGGGGAAAAAACACCAGATTAACTTCTTTGTCAGGTATCTAAATTTCCAGTCTGACAGACCGGGTAAACAATGGATAAACCTGGAGCTTATTCTAAGCTATGATAAATCAAAGGGAACGCAATGATCTAAAAAACCTGGCTGATATCATAGACTGTTTAAAAACATGGATGTAGTGTCCGTGATGTCACCCGTAGGTTCCTGAAGAGCGTTTTTGAAGCTCAAAGTGGGCGGATCCGGCCGTCGCCATCTTGGCAGCGCGTCACTCCCGGATAATCGAAAATGGGCAAAGAGGCGGGAGCTGGTTGCTGAAACCACGGCCACCTAGCTTGACAGTGGTGACAGCAGCAGCAATCCACCCGTCACTCAAGTGACGGGTGGATTTCTTAATTGCTTAATTATGCAGAACTTTAAGGCTAACGCTCATATACTCTGCTACTAATGCATCCCTAATCCATAGTTATGATGCATTGCACGAAAGCAAAACAACATGCGTCAGTCAGGCTTCTGAATTTTCCCAATTCTAAGAACCGGCTTAAGCAAGTAATGTTTCTGGATAATAATACTTCTCTGCTTTGAGCAAAAAGAGGTAGTGAGTAACACATGACCTTCAGTAATTCTGTGTTGTTGAGTAACAGTTACGAAAAATAAATGCAGTTTTGCAAGATTAAAACAAAAGCATCGAAGCTGGCTGCTCAACACACACTAGCTGCTAGGCCGTATAACAGGTGGCTGACACAGGAAACAAATCCAGACTAAACATGAAGCTGTGTTCTGCAAACGCTGAAGAATCAGAGACACAAACACACAACAACCCAATCAGACTTCAGATCATTTACATGGCTGCAAGTCAGTCAGGGGTTTTACAGCACGACAGGAGCCGAAGCAGCCAGCCTCCCGCAGTTAAAGGTCTAATAGCAAATCCCTTGACGAAGAGCATTTTGCATCTAGATGCTTTTATCTATGTTCAGTATATCAGATACAAGTTGTGCAAATACTTCAGTGGCCATCCGTTCGGAAACTCTCTCTCAACTATGTTGTGACACTGCCTATGCGAGTATGAAACTGATGTGCTGCATTCTGCATTAACTCTGCTTTTGTCAAAAGAATCAATTTGAGTCAATGCTTCACTGCACACACGTCTGTATTGACCTTCACCACTCCCACCATGTCTCGACGATTACTGCTAAAGAGGGATCAAACAAGACGTGAAGACATTACGCACAACACATGACTTCAAACACAATGCATCAGAATCCCCGACAGCTGTTTTCACTGATTCAAGCCAGAGCGGCTGCTTATTATGAAGCAGATATTAATAGATCGAGGTTGATTGCATGATGACAACCTCCACAACACTGCTGAAATAACACGTATATCATTATAGTAAAATAAAATGAGCCACAAATCCCATGAATGACTGTATACTACCACATTACAGTGGCATCAGCTCCTCGATCTGACCGTGTCCAAAGACAGATCAGCATTCCCGTCATGAGCACGTTACAATTCATCACTGGTGTCCAGACAGCTGAGGATGTGCAAGGCTAGTGGAACTGCATGCCAGGGATGCGGTAAGACTTCGAGCTTTTAAAAAGCACTCAAGAGTACCTGTGAGGAGACAGGTAAAAATACAGATTTTTGTTTGGTATACTCACAATCGAGGTGTTTCTTTTTGGGTCCACTGACTTCATGCGTTGTGGCCTTGCAGACGGCTTTGCTGATGGCTGATCCAGTCATGCTGTGCTGGGCCGCTGCGATGCGATCTGTGATGGACTGTCCTGACATTTTTATGCAACTCTGAGATATGAAAAATGACCACTAAACTTGACCTGGTCTAGCTGCAAAAGGTGTCTTTCCACTAAGATCTAAGTATAGGAATTGACGATTTTACAAAAGTACACTCGATACAAACTGATGAGTTTGATACGTTTCGAAGTCAACTGGCACTTATTCATAAACTTGTAGCAAAAATGGAAGGAAAACGTGACCTAACTAGTAAAAATATCACAACTAGATATGCCGTAACTAATATGGAGGGGCGATCTGAGCTTTTGTTAGCTAAAATTACTCATACAGCGTTGGCACCAAGAGCAGATACTTGTAATATTGAAGTCTGAAGATACAAAACAACTGTTGGAAAATGTCATAGCTATCAGTCAGGCCAGCTCAGAGGATTCAGGCCGAAAATATCACCTCTCAGCCAGCTTGTGCCTCACCAACATAGACCTTTTAAAAGAAAACAAAGTGGATCTGGGAAGCACCGCAGACTAGCTTGTGATTAGATAGGCAAATCTGTTCTGTGGTTTTTCCTGTCTTTATGAACCTACTATTATAATGGCACCAAGACCTAACAACTCCGACAGGTTTCCTTGCGAGAAATATGCATAGACATACAAACCAAACCCTATGAGAGACTTGGCAAAGAGAAAAAAGAAAGCTGGACCAACTCAAAAATGTAACTAAACCGTTAACAAAACAGAAGTATTATGTAACCAATCTATTTAAGCGACTTATCTAATCGACAACCTAAACTATCTGTCCAGCCAGCTGAGTAGATAGCTTAAATCACATCTGAACTTGAATTAGTGCTCCAGCTTTCTTATATTAGACACTACTAACAAAAAACAATCCTGTGCGAGCCTAAGCTATTCCTAGATTACACAAAATCTTCAAAAAGAGTGGTAAATATTGTTAAAAACAAGTCCAGCACTCATCCCGACGAGGACAGCTGAAAGTGTCCGGCTCAAGTTGGACTCCAGCCCGGTGAGCCAGCGCGTCTAACCGGATGCCTGGTTCTCTTCCCTTCCGTCCCGCTTAAAGTCTCCCTTAGTCCGCGAATACGACACGGTTCCGCCTATGGTGAGACCGAGAGACGTCGAGCTGTTCGGGACTCAATGATGGGGTGGTGTAGCTGTAGAACCCCTGTCTGACGCTGTGTCTGTGGTTCGAACTGTCAGCTCTACGTTATTCCGGTTTGCTGAAGAATGCGCTGGCGGAGCCGTGCAGGACAAAATGGCTTCGCTCTGATCAGGTGAACGAAGAGCTGGAGTTTGATTGGGCGGGAGCAAGTGGCGTTGACTCGTTAGTGGGAAATGTGTCCTCCTTCCTACTTCCAAAGTTTTTGTGATTCTTTCTTGACAGCTGATCCATAAATTATTTGCCTAAAATGCCCCCGGAGATTTTAAGTAATGCTCAACTTTTGTAATACATTTAATACACACACACATGTCAAAAAAATATTACTTTTTTTTTTTTTTGCATTGCCAGTTGGGAATCACAAGCGTTCATGAATTACTTTCATAATGTTTTCATAGGATAAGTTTTATGTACATTTAAAGTAATGTAATTTAATTACAATAGAATAAATTTTTGGTCCGCATTTAATATTTTGTGCATGGATCAAGATCAATCAGTCAGATTGGTCCGACAGTGAGACTATACAGTACGCATTGTGTCTCTGTTGAAATTGTCTTGTATTTGTATAAATATTCAAAATTATTCAGATTTCGAAAATAATTATTATTAATCACGTAAGGGAATTTAAAGGTTAATTATGTATTACTGTATTATTTTAGTTTTAAATAATTTATAGCCTATATTGCAATTAACTGTAAAAAAAAATTTTTGTCTGAAATGTGCATTCTGATCTTTTGAAGTAGCCTATAAATATGTTCGGAATGTTTCTTCAAAAGCTTATGACTCAGTCAACCTTTTTTATGTGACTATGTCTGCGTTTCTCTCTGAAAACGACATCCAACAGTTTCAGAAGCAGAACAAAGCTTTCAGATCACTTTGCCCTTGTCTATTCACATGTGAATGAGTGACTGACTGTGTTGTACTATTCACAGTATTATGACACCCAGTTGAAGCTAAATGAAGATTAGAAACAGTGTCCATCAGCATGAACAGAGTCGTTTTCTCTTTAATGCCCACTTAAGAGCTGTGAGATGTAATTTGGTTTAAAATACCACAAAATACCATTTGATCTGTTAATGAAACACTAACTAAAAAAAAGACACTATAAATATATTACAATACACTGTGATATAACAGATTACACAAATGCAATCAAATAACAAGACACAATAGATGTATTACACAAAACAAACATTTCACATTTTGCTTGAATTTTTTTATTTCCACATTAGATTTATACAAACTAGAATGTAGTGTATTACAGTGAACAAGTGCATTATTGAAATGTTAAAACATATGTCCCATAACCCTGAATTAAAAAAAAAAAAGTGATGACCTTTGACCTTCTCTAAAGCATTAAAACCCAGTGTGTCAAAAATGAGGTAAGCAAAAGTATGTTTCAGAAGGGAAGTACAACATTTAAACACACCTTCTCTGTATGAGGAAGTGGTTTAAAGAGCAAAACCACAATGGTGTCGAACCTTGACTTCATTTGGGAGGAGCATGAGAACATGTCTCATTCTAACATGCAAATAGCTCATTTGAACTTGTGTCACATATGGCTATATATAGTCTACTTTAAAAACTGATGACACTCTAACTAGATGTCAGAGCAAGCTCTTAGGTTATGCTTAACAAGACAAAACATTTGTGTAAGTAAACCTGATTTTTTTTAAATAGCTGTTTTAGGTTTTTACATCACTGACAAAACTACTATTAAAACAAAATTACTATAAATTTACTAAGAACCTATTCATTGTGTGGTATTCATATGCACAAAGACAATGCATTTGCAATGAACGTTAATATTTTTGACACTGGAAAACACAAAACATTAAACTGATCTACAAAATGAACATCTAGTCCAGCAGATATTTTGGATACTTGCAGTTAGGCCATCTGAACAGTTGATGTGACAGCCCCATCTAGAGGAAAACAGATGCAACTATTTCCATGGCAACTAGATCCAGCAGTAGCCCTTGGCAACAGTTTCTGCAACTGATCACTTCCTCAGGGAGCATCCTACTTATATAAACAAGAGATGTTGACTTGAAAATAACACAATGTGGTTCAAATTCTGCTTGTAATAGAAAATTGCACTGGATTTTTTTTATTCTAAAAATGATTCTGGATCACTGTATAGATCATTAAAAATAATTAAAATATGTGGACCAAGAAATAAAAAAAATTGGTTTCGAAATTGTTTCATAATTATTGTATCTTGTTTTTACAAAAGGTCTTAATACATTCATATAAAGTACAGTGTGTGGTACTGCAGATTGTGTCACAAAAACGCAAGCAGAGCATTTGTGAGTGAGTTCTCTTGACTGACAGAGCATGGAAATCCTGCTGAAATGGTTTACTCCTCCCTCTCATTCAGTCAACACTTGCGTCATCTGTATAGTCAAATGCCTGACTCCGTAGATGCTAAATGAATGCTTTTACTGCCAACATACAGTCAGGTTTTAGAGCTGTGAATTTCACATTTACAAGTAGTCATTTGGCAGATGCTTTTATCTCAAGTGACTAACAAGCGATAAGCAATTTATTACACAAATTCTGTCTTACACTTTTAACATTCTGATGTTCTTAAGGTGAGCTTTAAACTCTGCTACATAAATTAAAAAGAATGATTTATAGTTAAGTGTTTCATAAGGAATATGGGAACAGAAAAACATTTGTATTCAGGGATTTTTCTCTAACCAATGTGTAATATTGGAGAAAATAAGCACATCCAAAACACCTTCAACAGGTGGAGGACCAAAACAGAAAACACGTTGTAAACTGTTCAACTATTCCCTTTATTTTCCAAATAAAACAGCAACACTTCAACCAGAGATTCTCAGAGATTTATAAATTGCTGTTTTAGTTTGAAAATAAAGGAAATAATTGAACGTTGTGCCAATTTTCCTTGTTTACTTTCACATTACATAAATACAGCCTTGCGAACCCCTGAAAAGTAACGTCTGTTTAAACTTCTCAAGATGACCAGCATGAGTGCTTTAGCACACAAACTAATCTCACAGTCATGAATACACACACTCTTTCAAACAAAAGCTGCTATCACACCACTCCTGACATGCTCTCATCTTCAGGTCCAACAACTACAGGCTGGCAGCAGCCGGTGCAAATGTACCGCAGCACGCAGAGGTAAACACTGCCGGACAGTCCCACGGTCAGAGCCAACAGGATCAGACTCAGGTACGATGGCCCAGGTTGGTAAGCAAATTCAGTGAGCATGTTACTGTCCATTACTGCAGGTAGTTCAGAGCTCTGGGCTGGTAAATTGAGAAGAGACAAGCTGTTAGTTTTATTTAGCAATTTATTAATTAGACAAATCAAAGCATCACAGTCTACCTAATGTATTGAAACCACCTTTGCCACTTAACACTTCTTCTATATAATAGATAGGCCTATAATAGATACACAGTTAATAAACAAACAGCATGCTACAACTATTTAAAAAAAAAAACAAAGATACCACTAATTATTAGGCTAATAAACTATTAAATAGGCTATTCATAAATAGAGAGCAAGACAGCTGGCTGTCTAATAAAAGGCAGTAGGCTAATAAACACACCATTTGAACAATATTTTATAAGTAAGAGGATCCAAGGCAGTGTCCCACCTGAAATCACTGGAAAAATAAAAAGAAGCAATTCTGTCTTCATCCACGGCATTATGGAGGGACTTACCCCCCCCCCCGCTGGGCTTATCATGCTTGGAACAGCAAAAAATTATTAAAAACATGTATTGTATTGTACATTATGTTGTACTTATTTTGAGAATCCTTTGGACATAATGCCCCATCAAGTGTGACTACTTAACAAAATATCTGCTCACAACTTGATTTCAGGAAAACATCTGGCATCGCTCTTTCGGTTTTTTCAAAGTGATTTGGTCCCGACAGTCGTTATCCTTCGCTTGGCAATGAAAACTTACGGGAACAGTTGCTGGCCAAAGCACTTTTACGGAGTATTCCCGTTGATCATTAAAACGTCGTGACACTAATCGCATCTTCTGCTGGAGGGTCGGAGGAGAAATATCCTTCATCGCTACCCTGGAAACTACGGGGGAGCTATGGGGAGCTTGGCTCCCCTTAATAAGACAGGGGCTCCCCTGAAAACGTGATTTGTGAAAATTTGGGGGGTCTAAAAATATTGACAATGTGTTATTTTGACGTGCAATTTCAGTGTTGTGTAATGTGATCATCGTGGATTATCATGTGTAAAATTGCAAAAAATATCATTAATTCATGCATGACGGCGATTTTTAAACCTAATTCACTTCAATAAAGAAAACTATACATGCTATTCTAGTCATGAGCATCAAGGTGTGGGGGCGCTGCGGTGCAAATTCCACTCAGGTTTAGTACATGTTAACTCAAAGATTCGTAGAAAAATATAAACATTGGACTCTGTGGTCGATTCTGTGTTAAAGTAAGGCATGTAATTCGCAATTATGTGTTGTGGTTGGGTTGTTATAGGTCTGCGTGACTCTTGATGTTTTAGGCCTAATTGAACGGAGGAATTATTGTGTTCTTCTGTAGCCTGACGACGAGTAAATTGAACCGTTGTTCATGTGAACTCAAAGAAAGCCTGATGCTTTGTATATAGACTATTTGTAGGTGGCTGTTTGTTGTATAATAGGGAAATCTTAAATTGATACCTAGGCATATACTTGTAGATGTTCTCATCGTTGTAAGGCTTGTAAGCCGTCTTTTGAGGCACGCGCAAGCGCACAAAGCATTATAAAAAAAAAAACAAGTGGGCTCCCCCGAAGTCCACGGTATAGTTCGAACACTGACTAAAACGATTATTTATTTTTGATAATTATTATTTTATTTCAGTTAGTTTTTCAATAACTGTTGTTAGTATCATTTCGTTTTAGTTGTTGAATTATTTTGCCATTTTTATTTTATTTCAGTTTACGAAAATAGTTTTTCCAATCGTTTTTCGTCTTAGTTTTAGTTTTCGTTTACGAAAATAATCTTGCACAAAGAAATTCAGCATATTAGAATAATTTCTTAAGGGTCACGTGACACGAAGACAATCTTAAAAGATTTTGGTATTTTAGATCAAATACCATTATAAGAGAGATTCTTTCAAAAAAGTATATTAAACGGAGTGTTCATGAGTACTGAACGTTTTTTTTTTTTATAATGATCATACATATATGTATAATGGTAGTTATATTGAGTTAAGATTACCATAAGATGTTTACAGCTGCTTATCAGTCCAGTATTGCTTTGACATTTCAGATATACTGATGTTATGTAAAGATGCACTACAGCAGATGTCATGAAAACCAAGGAAGGTAAGGTTTAATGGCAGATTAATGACATGTATAATCTGCATGTAAACATCCACAAATGTATCATATCACACATTGAAATAGGGGTCTGACTGACAGGATCCTGGTGTAAACTTAGATGTATTATTCAAACCTTTAATTTTCATTAATTAATTAATTTATTTGCCAAAGTGCACACACATGTTATATTACCATATATATAATGACTACAGACAACTGACGGATAAACCCTATGCCTACAATAACAACATTTAATATTATTTTTAATTCATTTTAACTTTTATCATCGCTAAAGGGATGTGTTGTCAGGGTCGTAAAGGGGTCATCTGAGCTACATCACTTTTAGAAAGTTGTTTGACACTGAAAGGTGTGGGCAGTGTGTGTACCCAACCATCTAAATGATAAAACCACCCCGTGTGTCACACAGACGCACCTACCACGTAGTTTGATTGACAGTGGCGTTCAGCACAGACTGGACTGGTGTCTTACCTTAGAACCGCCCTGAGTGAGTTGTCATCAGTCCGCAATTGTTTCACCGCTGGAGCAGATGTAAACAAGAATGACTCCTAAGCGATTGAGGTGTTCTGTTGTTGGATATAATAATGAACATAGCAGTAGTCATTTACTCCAGACATTGAGCGCGAATGGCAGGGAATTCGTTTGTTAAGGAATGGCCCAATCTACAGAAATGGTCTATGTCGCGATAATCATTCGTGATACAGCTGCACCTACAGAAGAAGTGTATTAAGGTTTTTTTAAGGAATCTTGCAAAATCGCCTTCCTAATAAATGTGCAATTAGCAGTTTATGAATGCCCGGTAAAGTACACGTCCCGCAGAGAGCCGCCGGGAGGCTGGAGAGAGGGGTGGGGCAGCGAGCTTATTAAATTTTAAAGGAAAAATGCAACAAAACTGCGTGCTCGGAACAGAGCGTTTTTGACAGGTAAAAAAATTTTTTTTTTGAGAAACTGGGGACAGACTTTCATTAAGGACCTAAATATCATAGCAACTGGAAAATGGGCATCTAGGGACCTTAACAATTTGTCCACACAATAATAGACAACAAGCATAAGATATTCACAATACTAGCCAAACTGGCATGCCATGTGTGAAATGAGCTACATTTGTGTTTGTGTGGGTGTGTGTGTGTGTGTGTGTATTTATGCGTGTGCATTTGTGATTGTGTGTATGATCTCTCTGACTTGGCTTTTTGACTGCATCAACAGTCGCCTGATCTGGTTAATCACTCACTACTTTCTGTCTTGTTTAAATAGGCAGATGACCAAAACCCTTACAACATTGACTGCAACTGTTACAGGCCGCTGTCTGTTGCTACAGAGAAAGAAAGAGAGAGATAAACTGCTATTTTATTGAATTTTTTTGATTACTTCATAATTATTGTTATTTGTTTATAAAATTTGCACAATTGTAGGTGGAAATGGTCATGTGAAACTAAATTACGTTTTGTTTTGGTGCAAAGAGCCTTGACTAACACGATAAGTGAACATCACTGAGAGGAAAACATTAAATAACAAAGAATTAAGATATGACACCTGAAAAATATCATGATGGACATCATTAATCTTCTGTGATTGCTCAGCTAATTCCTCCTGAGAACAGCTCAGATCAGCTGTTTGTCTGGTCTGGAAGTCTGTGTGTCCAACCAGCCATCTTTATCTCTTCAAACTTTCGAAGAATTTAGATTGAACACGAACACACACACACACACACACCACAAAATTATACAGCCAGCAACACACCCGTCAGACACAGAGACACGGACTCGCTGCCCCAAAAACTGCACAGTAAGCTGCATTCCTCAGGTCACGAGAAAGACGAGTCAGAATTGACCTTTTGACAAGACTGAGGTGACCTAGAGCTCTTCTCTAAACAACATGTGTGCATGCAGAGTATTCAGGTAATAGAAAATAGGTATATTTGGAATGGGACATTCTAATAATGTGTTTTCTGATAAGCTCAGGGTGTTGTAATGTGTTTGAAAGAAGTATCTTATGCTCACCAAGGCTGCGTTTTATATCAAAAATACAGTAAAAACATTGCAAAATATTAACAATTTATTCCTGTGGTGTAAAGCTGAATTTCCAGCATCATTACTACAGTCTTCAGTATCACATGATCCTTCAAATCACTCTAAATGTGTGGAGTGCTCAAGAAAAATATCAGGCTGTATCAATGTTGAAAGATCAGTGTTGTGTGTTATTTTTATTTTAATTATTTTTAATGGGAACAGTACGTTTTTCCCAGAATTTAAAAAAGGTCAAAAGAATGTATTTTGAGCATTTATAAATATAAATATTTTGTAACAATACAAAAGTATGTACTGTCACTTTTGATCAATTCAATATGTTCTTGCTTAATAATAATAATAATAAAAACATAATAATACAAATCTTAGTGACCCCAACCCTTTGAATTGTAGATTGTGTCTGCTAATTGTTAGATTGTTTTTATTTAATTTAGTTTGAACAGTTATTTTTATGTATTTTTTTGTTAATTTTATATTAAATACATCGTCTACTTTTCTACATTAAAATGTAAATGTAATTTTCACTCAAATATCCCTCATTTTGTTTATAAATCAAATATTAAAAATAAAAATATGATCAACTGTTGATGTACAGATTCATATACATTTTAATTTTACTTTATGCATTTTAATGAGGGAAAAACATAAAGCAACAAATATATTCCACAGATGAATGACATCACGATGGTGAATAAATAATAACTCTATTCTATATTTAGGTGCATTATTCCTTTAATTACTCTATACCCCTGCGAATGCTTCAGGACGTTCAGCTAATTGCCAGTGTCAGAACATATGCGTGTGTGTGTGGGTGTGTGTGTGTGTGGGTGTTCTTAACGGGCAGGTCCTTCCAACGCGTGCGTGCTTTAAAAGTTCAAATCACGGTCAAGAATCTGATGTAGAAGCCAATTTGTATGTGACTTGGGTGGCCTCTCTTGAACGCGTTTCGACCAATTACAGGATCAACACGATCAGAGCGACGCGTGGAAACCGCCGGGCTGCTGTGTTCAGCGTTCTCAGCCAAGCAGTAGCACCTTGCTTTTACAACCTAAATGCACATCGGCTGTACTGGTGAGAAACAACTGAGAGATTTCGTCAACGGACGGAAAGAAACAGGCAATAACAGAGGCTGGAGAAAACGCAGTGTCCCCCCGCTGCTGTAATTAGACATCTGTGGGACGTCTGTGAAGTCATGACGCACACACGCACGCACACCCCTGTAATCTCACACATGTAACGGAGGGAAATAATAACGTGTCTTCATTGAAAATGCTTGGAGATGGTGCATTAGCAAAAGAAAATGGAGCACAAGCGCTAAAAGCTTGAGGATAATGACTGCTGCTGGATTTTCAGTAAAGATCTTCAAGCAGAAACACAAGAAGTGCGTTAGACATGACATGAGGGGAATATTCCTCACAGAAATGAATCATGTTAACTAGATTTCACACCAAAACACAATTTACTACTTTTGATACCACTATAATGTATAATCAATGTTAGGAATTTGAACAAACCCCTACATTTATCCTGAACTATTTGGGCTACAGATTTGAATGATGTCAAATTACGTAGCTTGTTGAGTAGAGGTGCTCTTTTGCTTTTAAACTTGCGATATTCACCTGTCGGACAATAAAAAACCTGCAGAAAAAAAAATAAAAATCAAGCGGTTCTCAGTCATGGGTCCGGGGCCCACTAGGGGGCCTCAGCAAGTTTTTGTATTAACATAAAAATGAATTAAAATGCTTTTTTTTAAATTATTTTTACTACAGCTAGCAGAATGACAGAGGTCAGCTTTGATATGAGGGCCTTCGAATGTTGTCTTGAACAGAAAGGTTGAGAAAGAATCACTGCCATACACTTACAATTAAGGATAGCATATAATAGAGAATGAGGTCAGCAAGCAATCACCCAAAACAACCTAGAGACCATGATGCACTATAATTCACTCAGAACACCATAGCAGTATAGCAACAACCTGGAAACCCTTTAATGACTTTGATTTTGTCATAAGAACTGTATTAACTCACACACTTTAGGTATTTTGGCTGATTATGGTCCATATGCATGGAATTTACATGGAACAAGTTTGTGATGCACCATATCTTGAATAAAGATATTAGAATATGCTTTAGTGTTCTTTTCCGAGTGCTTTCCTTCCATTTCTATCTCTCTGTCTCTGTCTTTTTCGCTCTAGTTTGAATCTATCCCAGCGTGCTTGAAAGGTGCAATTACCTTGGCGATGCTGCCACAGCAACCGGTGGCGAGACGCTTATTATGCACGGCAGAAATAGATCTGATTGGCCAAATGAAGCGCTCATTAGCTCCCTGTCATTCTCTCAGTGGACATTAAAGCTTTAGCTAAACTGACCATTAAATGAAGCTGCGCTCCCTCCATCTGCCCCCACTCAGGAAGATGAGGATGGATGAGAGTCGTGAGAGGTTATGAGAGAGGAGATGCGAGAGAGAGAGACAGAGCGCGACTACTCGGAACGACAAGCGGGTTTCTGTCTCAACAGTCTGTCAAACTAAGACTGTTAGCAATAACACAGAGGAAGTAAAATAGGGAAAAGAGCCAGGATATATATTATTTATATCTATATATACAGTGGGTATGGAAAGTATTAAGACCCCCTTAAATTTTTCACTCTTGTTATATTGCAGCCATTTGCTAAAATCATTGAAGTGAATTTTTTTTCCTCATTAATGTACACACAGAAACCCATATTGACAGAAAAACACAGAATGTTGACATTTTTGCAGATGTATTAAAAAAGAAAACCTGCAATATCACATGCGTCCTAAGTATCAGACCATTTTGCTCAGTATTTTATAGAAGTACCCTTTTGATCTAAACAGCAATGGAGTCTTTTTTGAGAAAGATGCAACGAGTTTTTCACACCTGGATTTGGGGATCCTCTGCAATTTCTCCTTGCAGATCCTCTCCAGTTCTTGTCAGGTTGGAAGGTAAACGTTGGTGGACAGCCATTTTTAGGTCTCTGCAGAGATGCTTAATTGGGTTTAAGTCAGGGCTCTGGTTGGGTCATTCAAGAACAGTCACAGAGTTGTTGTGAAGCCACTCCTTCGTTATTGTAGCTGTGTGCTTAGGGTCATTGTCTAGATCGGAAGGTAAAACCTTCGGGCCCAGTCTGAGGTCATGAGCAATCTGGAGGAAGGTTTTCGCAGGTGTTTTTTTTAGCAAACTCCATGCGGGCTTTCATGTCTTGCACTGAGGAGAGGCTTCCAGCGGGCCACTCTGCCATAAAGCCCCGCCTGGTGGAGGGCTGCAGTGATGGTTGACTTTCTACAACTTTCTCCCATCTTTCGACTGCATCTCTGGAGCTCAGCCAGAGTGATCTTTGGGTTCTTCTTTATCTCTCTCCAAGGCTCTTCTCCCCCGATAGCTCTGTTTGGCCGGATGGCCAGCTCTAGGAAGGTTTCTGGTCGTCCCAAACATCTTTCATTTAAGTATTATGGAGGTAATACACTGTGCTCTTAGGAACCTTATGTGCAGCAGAATTTTTTTTGTAACCTGGGCCAGATCTGTGCCTTGCCACAATTCTGTCTCTGAGCTCTTCAGGCAGTTCCTTTGAACTCATGATTCTCATTTGCTCTGACATGCACTGGGAGCTGTAAGGTCGTATATAGACAGGTGTGTGGCTTTCCTAATCAAGTCCATCAGTATAATCAAACACAGCTGGACAAAAATGAAGGTGTAGAACCATCTCAAAGAATATCAGAAGAAATGGACAGCACCTGAGAAAAATATATGAGTGTCACAGCAAAGGGTCAGAATACTTAGGACCATGTGATATTTCAGTTTTTAATAAATCTGCAAAAATGTCAAAAAATCTGTGTTTTTCTGTCAATATGGGGTGCTTGTGTGTACATTAATGAGGAAAAAAAAAACTTAAAAGTAAATGAATTTAGCAAATGCCTGCAATATAACAAAGAGTGAAAAATTGAAGGGGGTCTGATTACTTTCCGTACCCACTGTATATATTATATTATAAGGTAATAATAGTATATATAGATGATCTATTATATGTTAAGAACATGCTAACATCATAAGGCTATTGAATCAGTGTGAGTGATTGAGTCATATAACCATATATCACTGCAGGGAGACATATTTGTAGGCTAAATCCAGAAATGAGTCATTTTCGTTGTCCCGAATTCAGTAGGCTTTTTGAATGGGTTTTTTGTTTAAATACCTGAAATAAGGTCTGTGGTTAACACAAGCTCAAGATATTCTTATATTATTATTCTGCAACATAAAATACATCAGTAATACACCATTTGTGATTTGGTGACATTTTTTTTAAAGATTACTGTCTTACAAAGGTGGTTGCAACAAGTGGGTAAATCTGGCTACAGAGGTGTTGTAAGGGGGACACTAAACGCCATCAAACAGAACGGGAAAACTATCTAATTCACTAATGGCTCACTGCCTAGTGTTTATATCACATTCTGCAAACCTCAGAGAAAATTATTTGTAACGATTGAAAAAAAAGTGTAAGTGGTGAATCTGAAGTCATTTTCCCGGTGTTGTAGTTTTTTTAGTAGCCTCAATTTATATCCTTTTTATTCTGGCAAACTAGTTTGGGGCTCAAAATTATTAAAACTGTGTAATTTGTGGAGATTAGACAGGTGAACAAACCATGTAAGAATACACTTTTGTTGGTCACAGAATTTTTTTCTGCAATATTCCAAAAGCCAATGGAACAATCTTATTGGATATAGGCTATTTGTTGAGGTAACCAGATTGATGCTAACTTACAGGTTGACCTACACAACTATATCATCACTGCAGCCCTCTATTTATAAGGTGCGGTATGGAGTTGCTACATACAGTGGGGCAAAAAAGTATTTAGTAAGCCACCAATTGTGAAAGTTGCTCCCACTTAAAAGATGAGAAAGGGCCTGTAAGTAATCATAGGTATACCTCAACTATGAGAGACAAACTGAGAAAAAAAATCCAGAAAATCACATTTTAGGATTTTTAAAGAATTAATTGGTAAGTTCCTCTGTAAAATAAGTATTTGGTCCCCTACAAACAAGCAAGATTTCTGGCTCTCACAGACCGGTAACTTCTTCTTTAAGAGGCTCCTCTGTTCTCCACTCGTTACCTGTATTAATGGCATCTGTTTGACTCGTTATCAGTATAAAAGACACCTGTCCACAAACTCAAACAGTCACACTCCAAACTCCACATGGCCAAGACCAAAGAGCTGTCAAAAAACACCAGAAACAAAATTGTAGACCTCCACCAGGCTGGGAAGACTGAATCTGCAAAAGGTAAGCAGCTTAGTGTGAAGAAATCAACTGTGGGATCAATTATTAGAAAATGGAAGACATACAAAACCACTAATAATCTCCCTCGATCTGGGGCTCCAACGCAAGATCTCACCCCGTGGGGTCAAAAATGATCACAAGAACTGTGAGCAAAAAACCCAGAACCACACGGGGGACCTAGTGAATGACCTGCAGAGAGCTGGGACCAAAGTAACAAAGGCTACATCAGTAACACACTGCGCCGCCAGGACTCAAATCCTGCAGTGCCAGACGTGGCCCCCGGTTAAGCCAGTACAGGGCCAGGCCCGTCTGAAGTTTGCTAGAGAGCATTTGGATGATCCAGAAAAAGATTGGGAGAATGTCATATGGTCAGATGAAACCAAAATAGAAATTTTTGGTAAAAACTCAACTTGTCGCTTTTGGAGGAGAAAGCATGCTGAGTTGCATCCAAAGAACACCATACCTACTGTGAAGCATGGAGGTGGAAACATCATGCTTTGGGGCTGATTTCTGCAAAGGGACCAGGACGACTGATACGTGTAAACGAAAGAATGAATGGGGCCCATGTATCGTGAGATTTTGAGTGAAAACATCCTTCCATCAGCAAGGGAATTGAAGATGAAACGTGGCTGGGTCTTTCAGCATGACAATGATCCCAAACACACCGCCCGGGCAACGAAGGAGTGGCTTCGTAAGAAGCATTTCAAGGTCCTGGAGTGGCCTAGCCAGTCTCCAGATCTCAACCCCATAGAAAATCTTTGGAGGGAGTTGAAAATCCGTGTTGCCCAGCGACAGCCCCAAAACATTACTGCTCTAGAGGAGATCTGCATGGAGGAATGGGCCAAAATACCAGCAACAGTGTGTGAAAACCTTGTGAAGACTTACAGAAAACGTTTGACCTCGTTGATAAACTCTTTCCAATTTTTTTTTTTCCAACACCCAACCCTGAAACAGCAAATTAAAATAAGTATTTAGAGAAAACATGCCAAAAATGCAATTGGAAACTGTTACTCATGAAGCTGTGGGCGGAGCAATCATCACTCCTAATCCATCAATCACATTTACAAAACAATCAGCTCCTCTGTCAGCCACATAATGAAAAAATGTTGGATCAATCCAGTTAACCTCCGTTCCAACCTGAGCAGTCATAGAAATCAAATCTATTAAATCAACTGGAGGACTGAGCAATTCAGATCAAGATTAGAGGTTGTCAAGAAATATAATTCATTACCCCACTTATTCATTAACACTGAATATTATATAAATAACCAGGCCCAATCTTAATCATTTTACCATTAGCTAATGTCAGTCATTTGGACTGCTGGAATATATTCCAGTCAATATCAATTACACAAATCTTAACGGAGTATCAAAGAGGACTGCATACCATGTTCTTTGGGTCCATACCTATTTGAGAACAGGAAACAGAGTGAGGAATAGTGGCCTTCTGTACCACAAATATCTGGGGTGCCACAGCTCCGCCCACAGCCAGTCACATGGTGCATGAATGTCTGTAATGGGGGTGAAACAGTGGTGCTGATGGAAACAGTGTTATTTTGGGAAATCTAGCCATTCAATCTTTAGATTTATGTCATTTAAAATGTTTAAATCTGGCAGTCTAAACACTTTGCTGTTGTCAATCAGCACACATATTGCTTTCATCCAGCTGTACAGTATTAAACCAATATTAACCAACATTAAACTTTCAAGCATGTGTTATATGTTCCCTATGCTTTGGATTCCAGCGTAAAAACATTAATGTTAATTTTTGTAGCATACTAGATGCTTTTACAATGCTGCCGTTTCCTCTGCAGCATAACTATTATATCTAAATAGGTGAAAATACTCAGAATGTAGCATATTTAAAAAATTGACCCCTTGTGTACCATGGCAGGGGAGAAGAAATTACATACAATTAAAAAAAAGCAACATTGTGAGAGTTTACATTTTACAAATACTTATACTGTGTGTGCGTGTGTGTGTGTGAGTGAAAATATTTAGATGAACATGGATGAAGGGATAGGCAACGATTTTAAAAAAGCTAACAATCAAAGCTATATATGCTAGATAAATACAGCAAAAACAGAATCATACAAAAAAGTGAACTGTGAACATTAAGTTTTTTATATAGTTTTTAACAACTTAATAATCTTAATTATTGCTTTAACTGAAAGCTATTATAATGTTACCCAAATCTGTCAGGACAGAGGGAATACAATCTGTTAGAAGAGATGCAAAATTGATTAATGATTGATTTAATTAATAATAAATCCGAAATTCTAACTTTTAAATCTTAAATATACTATTTTATGCTCATTAATAAAGTAATGGCCTATACATTTGGTGAACCAAACTACTCAGCTAATGGTGAACTTGAGAAAATGAGGTTCTCATTTTTAAGTTTACTTAAGAGGTTTTTCTTTTGACATGTTCAGCTCTTTAATATAAATCTTATTCAATATGACCATTATGTATTTTACCAGCTGCCTGTAATTGTATTTTAAGCCCTCGTTATTTCAACCCAGTAGCACTTCAAGGTTTGCGTGTGATAAAAAAAAGTTATGTTAATTAAAACAGTGCTATTGTTACAGGGCTGACGAGACGTGACATGTGCGGATCCACTTGCAAGCTATTTATTAGGAGAAGACAGAGACGTGGTCATAAAACAGGCATGGGTCAGATAATGGCAGACAGGTATATGGCGGTATATATTCGGGCAAGACACAAGAAGAAACCTAATGCTAGCGGAGGTGAATGATTGACAAACAGAATCAAAGGGGCGAGACTAGAGGGATAAATCCAGGTACAAGGCAAGGTCCAGGCAGGGGCAAACAGAATCATAAATAGAGCAAGACGAGAGGAGGAATCTGAGAGACACAGGCGAAGATCAAGGAACGAGAACACAGACAAGGCAAGAATAAGCTAAGGATAAGACAAACTAAACGGGCTCTGTAAATGTAGCTATCGCTAGAGGAGTGATAATCGCTAAACAATACTCGGCAGTGGAATGGGATCAGAGTGAGAGTTAAATAGGGGATGTGTGAGTGATAACAGCTGTGTGCAATCAGTGCTGTGCAATCAACTGTGTGTGTGTCATCAGTGCAGTGGATGATGGGATATGTAGTCCGGGGTGATATGCAACAGTGTGTAGTACGAGAGTCCATGAAATGGGAAGGGTGACCTCTGATGGCTAGCAGACGGAAGTTCATGGACCGGATACGTGACAGAGCCCCACCAAGGAGTGGCTTCCAGATGCTCCAAACACTATACGATCCAGGTGGGTGGTGGAGTGGAGGCGGAACAGGGGGAGGGATGGAGGGCCAGGTCCACATGGAAGTGGACAGACTGGGAACTGAGGCAGGACCAGCGGAGCAGAGAGCCAGGGCCAGACAGCAGACCACCACGGTGGGACAGAAGACCACCACGGCCGAGCAGAAGACCACCACGGTGGAGCAGAGAACCACCAGAGCCAAACAGTAGACCACCACGGCAGAGCAGAGGACCACCAGAGCCAGACAGTAGACAACCACAGCGGAGCAGAAGACCACCAGAGCCAGACAGTAGACCACCACGGCAGCGCAGAGGACCACCAGAACCAGACAGTAAACCAACACGGCGGAGCAGAAAGGAACAGGAAACCCCCCGGGGAACCACACCGATCAGGAGACCATGGCGGAGACTGTAACGACGAGAAAGCAGAGACAGACAACACAGACAGAACATTGGGGTTGATAGATAAGGCTGAGTGTTCAGAGGCAGCATCCTTGGTTGGGTCGGGACAGGACAAAAGTTCACAAACGACCTCCTTAGCCATGACAGGACAGGATGAGGATTCCCCGACGGCCTCTATAGCTGTGACAGGACGAGCAGGGAGTTCGCAAATGGCCTCTATAGCCGTGACAGGATGAACAGGGAGTTCATAGACAGCCTCCTTGTCCGGAACAGAACAGGCAGAGAGTTCACAGACGGCCTCCTTGGCCGGAACAGGACAGGCAGAGAGTTCACAGGCGGCCTCCATAGACGTGACAGGACAGGCAGAAAGTTCACAAACGCCCTCCATAGCTGTGACAGAACAGGACGAGAGTTCACAAGTGGATACTACTGACACCTCTGGAGGTTCTGCAGTGAATGCCGCCACCTCTGGAGGTCCTACAGTAATACCAGTGAGAAGTTCATTAAAAACAGTTAGAGTTCATTAATAGTCCGCTTAACCGTATCGGTACAGAGTTCAGCAACGGTTCCTTTGACCGTGACATGACAGGCTGAAAGTGCATTGCTGGGCGCCACCACCACACAAGGAGCTGAAGCAAGCACCGCCGCTTCGGGAGGTTCTGCAGCATGAGCCGCCACCTCTGAAGAGACTGGAGAGAGCACCACACATATAGGAGGAGTTCTGTGGTTGTGTATGCAGCCCTAACACACCCAAAAAGCGATCCCCATCAAGGGAAGCGCTTCAGACAGGGGAATCAGTTGAGGAACAGTAGGGCTAAAGTGAGCGGGTTTGGGGATACCAGCTGCGCGTGCAGACACCAGCGGTGCATCCCTCACACTGGATACCAGACTGGGATAACGAAGGACTGATCTTGATAATCTGGGTGCAACAGACAGAACATGACAAGACTCCTGACGATCAGCTGTATCGTGATGAGACTCTGGATGATCAGCTGTGACGTGACTTGACTCTGGATGATCAGCTGTGATGTGACGTGACACTGGATGATCAGCTGTGATGTGACGTGACTCTGGACGAACAGCTGAGATGTGATGAGGCTCTGGCAGATCAGCTGAGACTTGACTAGACTCATGAAGATCAGCTGTGACTTGACTTGACTCATGAAGAACAGCTGTGACTTGACTTGACTCATGAAGATCAGCTGTGACTTGACTAGACTCATGATCATAAATGGTGACTTGATTTGACTCGTGACGATCAACTGTGACTTGACTCCTGATGATCAACTGTGACTAGACTTGACTCATGACGATCAACTGTGACTTGATTTGACTCATGACAATCAACTGTGACTTGACTCATGACGATCAGCTGTGACATAACGGGGCGCTGTTGTGTCCGCCATTTTGCGATCGGGCTCTGCTTTCGCCGCCATCTTGTGAGCGTGTTCTAGAGCGGCCGCCATAACACGAGTGAATTCGGGGTCGCGTTTCTCCGCGATATCCACAGTGAACGCTGAACCAATAGACAATAGGGCATAGTCCATAAAATCACATAGAGACGAGTGAGGACCCTCAGAGATCACTCGTGATTTTACTGGCTGGTTAAGGCCACTACAAAAGAAGTCAATTAAAAGGCAGTCCGGTAATTCTGAGCCTGTAGCTAAAGCCAAATATTCCGTGATATACCCTTCCAGAGAACGTGTGCCCTGTTTAAAAGCTAACAATATTCTTGCCACATTCATACCTGGCCAATGTCCATCCGAGAAGCTGCTGGATCCTTGTGTGGCCGAGTATTCTGTTACGGGGCTGACGAGACGTGAGACGTGCGGATCCACTTGCAAGCTATTTATTAGGAGAAGACAGAGACGTGGTCATAAAACAGGCATGGGTCAGAAATGGCAGACAGGTATATGGCGGGCAAGACACAAGAAGAAACCTAATGCTAGCGGAGGTGAACGATCGGCAAACAGAATCAAAGGGGCGAGACTAGAGGGATAAATCCAGGAACAAGGCAAGGTCCAGGCAGGGGCAAACAGAATCAAAAATAGAGCAAGACAAGAGGAGGAATCCGAGAGACACAGGCGAAGATCAAGGAACGAGAACACAGACAAGGCAAGACTAAGGTAAGGATAAGACAAACTAAACGGGCTCTGTAATGTAGCTATCGCTAGGGAAGTGATAATCGCTAAACAGTACTCGGCAGTGGAATGGGATCAGAGTGAGAGTTAAATAGGGGATGTGTGAGTGATAACAGCTGTGTGCAATCAGTGCTGTGCAATCAACTGTGTGTGTGTCATCAGTGCAGTGGATGATGGGATATGTAGTCCGGGGTGATATGCAACAGTGTGTAGTGCAAGAGTCCATGAAATGGGAAGGGTGACCTCTGATGGCTAGCAGACGGAAGTTCATGGACCGGATACGTGAGCTATATTATAGCTATATCCCAAATTCAAGCTGTCTTCCTTTGATCATTTTCTTTTCTCTGTCGTCTCACCCATTTTTACCACTTTTTTCTTCATCAGGAAAAGTTGTTTGCAGTTTCAAACATTCTTAATATGCTGTAAAATGGAAAGTGAGGAGTGAGAAAGAGAGAGAGATGAACAGGTGGGAGGAAGAAGTGTGGTGTCGGCAGGGTTCTATAATTCCAGGCTCGTCTGGCTTTGAAGGAAGCAGCACAGCTGGACGGAATAGCAGCAGCACCTTGAGTCTTCAGCTTCTCCATGGAAATGCTTTTGCATCGTCTCTGTGGTCCAGCATCGAAATGAAAAGTTTTGCTTGCTTTGCACCAAAGGTGAGCTACAAATAGAACATCTGAAAGTAAAAGAGTTTTTGAATGAGTTTGTGACTCTGTAGGGATTTCATATACAGGACACGGAGATGCCACTGGATCACCATCATGAGGCTTTGAATTAATCTAATCAAGAGATACCACAGAGACCTTTTGTACCAGAGCTGAAAAGCCTTTTGACGACATATGGATGCCTCGTGATCGTGGATGCATAGAACCCTTATGTCCCGAACAGGAAAAGAGTTAAATGACGCCCTCAGGCCAGCACAGGATGTACAGCGTGACGCCACATGACTATCCCATGATTTTCGACCACCAGCTTCCCGCATGACCAAAACCCTTACTTCCTTGGCATTCCAAAGAAACAGAATGTACACAGACGAGTCAGAAGACAATCAGTGAAAATCCTTTGAAAGTCTCGGAGCAACTATATTCACAACTAATATGTTTTATGTCTTAAATATGTGTGATGTGTTATTGAAACCATGATATCTTAATCGTTGCTTTATAACTTTTCTTTTTAGTTAATTACAATTACTGTGTATGCAAAATACCTGTTTTTTGAGCTTGAATGAAAGCTTGTTTTATTCACAAAACATTGGTGTGAGTGAAAAATTGATATTCGGCATCATTTTCCGGTGATGATAGTTTTATAAGAAGTTCTCAAAACTTGCAGAAGTACTCGCCACAAACAGCATGTGATTCAAACATGAGAAAGGAACCACACAGGGCGTGGCCAAACCCCGCAGCCACTATCTGATTGGAACAGCGACCTGTGGGACGGACTTATGCAGCTGGATCAACTCCACGCACACAGCTTAGAGCTTGCTTGTTTTACCCGATCAAGACGTCTGGCTTTCCTCTTGGTGAGCGCGACAAAGCGCCCCGCCATACCACCGCATAGCAAGACCATCCAAGAACTCATACATTTCAGTGAGACTTCGCGATCTTCAGGGAACTGAAAGTCTTTCAAACTAACTGCTCCAGCCTCTGTGTTAAACCAGTAACCAAGGACTCCGAGAGGGGTCCCCGAAAGGACGTCATCCATACGTCATTCCAACGTCAAAGCAACAGCCAATCAGCGAAGGAATTCCCCTCAACAGACATCCAGGAAGCAGCGTCAGCGAAGGAACTGCCTCAGCGTTTCAGCTCAACTAAACAGAACGCAAGTAAATGAACAAAATCTTCAACTCAGCTGACCTGGTGTAGAATTGAATTAAACAGTAAAGATAAGACAATTGCTGCTTGGTTGTTCTCCTAGGTCGAATTTAAAACCACTCTTTAAACGAGTTAGGACTTTGAAAACTTAATTCAACTCCGTCAACTAATTTCCTTGAATCTTTGTGTGTATATGTATGTTTTAGTTAGGTTTTTATGTAATCTAGATTAGCCAATAAAATTCATGTTTCATTTATAAAAAAGAATGTCTTGGTTCATATAATTTCAAGGTTAAACTATGCCAAAACGATCCTTGCTTGCTACCTTAACTCGTAGCCTAATTATAATTATTACCTCATTGTGTGGACTGTGGCCAAGAAAACACATATTAAATTTGTTAAAGATACCAAGAATCACTGGCTCGCTGGACGACCTTGATTTGAAGTAAAACTAACAAATTTGGAATGGTTTAATCAGGTGGACGTGGGACATTCAGACCCGAGTTCTAGCAAAACCTGAATAAATTAATAATCATCAATTCCCTATAATTACAAATTAATAATGAATAAATAAATGATACTGTCATTACAACTCATTTCAGTGGGCGAGAGAAGTAGAGGACATAGTGAGGAAAGACATTTTTAAAACAAGACGTAGAGAAAGTTTCAAGGAGACAAAGTAAAGCTGGAGATGGAAGTATAGTGGAAACCTCGTGACCCAGAAACTAGGAGAATGACAGCATCAATCTGGCAACAGAGCTGTGAACTCTGGCTGACAGAAGCTATGACATCAGCATCAGATCTGATCACTCATGATAGTTTCGCGTAGACAGACTTTTGACTATCGAGACAAAGTCTGTTCCACTTTACAGCAGATTTGGGCCAAGAGCCACCCAGTTAGACAGGAAAAGACTGTCTGACCACATGGAAAACAATCAACCACAGTTTGTTCTGTTTTACAAAACATTTAGGGGTGGGTAAATCTGAAATCAATGACACCACAATAACAGATCACCATGGAAAAATGTAATTTAAATGATGGAGCAGCAGTCCAGTTTTCTTAAGAAACATTTTCGGTAGCTGAAATAAAGTTGAAATATTAATTTAAATAAATAAATAGAAAGAAACTAAAAAATAAGTTGAGGAACTAAAATACTAAATTAAAAAAAAAAAAAAATAATTAAAATATATATATATATAATTATATATAGAATATATTTTTTTTTTTTTTTTTATAGCATTGCAAAAAAACCGATAACTCCATTTTTTTTTAACAGAAGTCACATTTTTTTGCATTCCAAGTAATATCAATCAAACTACAGTTGGTTTGTTTTGATTAAGTAATATTAACTTAATTACAGGTAATTTACAAAATTAAGGTTCATTGAAAGTATGTTTTTTTACATATTAAAAGTTTGTTTCATAGCAAAAGCAGATAACTCCAACAGTTGTTTTTTGGCAAAAGCAGATAACTCAACTTTTTGTACAACCGACACTTTTTTCCTACTGTGTTGCATAAACTATTAAACACATTTTGTGTCTTAAGATAATTCATATAAATTCAAGTCAAAGTCAATAAATTCAAGACTCTTGACAAGACGAATAAAATAACAGCCTACAATTTTGTGCAGACTACACTTTTATTTGTTAGCCTATCGCATTTCTTTCAGTAGCGGAAATTTAAATTTGAGATTCTGGAAACGAGATCTAAATTTAGTGGGAACGGTCGGCTCGGGTAGAAAATTATTCTAAGCGGAAAGCGAGTGAATAAAGAGTACATATATACCGGGTGCGGAATATAACAGTCACAGTTGCCTTTTGTGGCGAAACGAAGAACGAGGAGATGTGGGATTAACTCAAAGTAACCGTCTTTAATCATCCATGATGGTGTAAAGCAAGGCAGGCAGGGACACACAGGAAACACAACATTGAAGTTCAATACCGGACAAACTCAGATAACACAGACAGGAACTTAAGTACATGGGGTAATTGACAAGACATACCTGCGAGCAATCAACAATCAAACACACGGGAAAACCAAATGAACATAAACTATAATGAGGACAGGAGCATAACCCAATAAGGGCATACAGAAACAAGAGGCAGGAACAGAGGGAAAACAAAAACAGACCATAAACGTGACATTACTCCACCCTCCCGAAAGGCGCATCGTAACAATTCCATCGGGGAGGAGGGGTGGGCGCCCTGGAGGCTGGTGCAGGACGGGGACAAGGAAGGCCTCCAGGGTGGATCAGGCAGTTCGGGATATAAAAATAGTCCCGCGCAGACCTCTACGGTGAACTAGCTTTGGCTCTTCCTGCTGACGTGAATGGTGATGCTTCCCGTTTGTCAGTAAATGGCCTTTCATTTTTAACCAGAAATGTGCACGCTGCTTTTCTGGTGTTCACTGAAGTTTTCCGTGCCTTTTTCCCGTGTCACTTGAAATGTTTCTGTTTTGAATCGTTGTTACCAAAGGCGAGACACGTGAGGAAAAAATAAACGATCAGTTGTAGGACTATATTCTGTCATAAATCGCATACCATTCATTGCTGAACTTTCTACCGTCCGTTACTGGAAATTAAATTAAATTACTGGTTGATATGTCCTGATCTCAATACACGCTTTTGGTCCGTGACTTAGCTTAGATCTCGCTTGGGACATCGCTGTTGTGGATTTGGACAGGACCGGTTCAGAAATTAAATAACATATTTTATATTCGTCCATTGCAAATCACTGCTATTTCGAGAGCGAATCCCGGATAAATATGTGGATGTCATTCCCGAAACTTTGCAGGGTGTATGTGTTTGAAAAACAAAAGTTTCATACAAATTCTGAATTAATTATACCCTAGAAAGTGCGCAAAGCGTGCTACATTTATCACTAAAAAGTACCACATCTTCGTTCATCGCGATCTTACAAAGTTCCATTATAATCAATGAGGCTCTCTAAACTGCACAATGAATCTCTTACTTACATCGCGTCTGCACTTAGTCATGAGATGATTCAAGAGCGTGCAAAACTGCACTTAAAATCTGCAGTGCTTTCAGCGGTGAGTGAATTCTGACTAAATGTTTCTGATTGGCCATTGCGTTCAAGAATTCAACAGATATGTCTGTGATTGATTACATTGCTGCAAAAACACATTGAGGGTATTTAGCGCTCATATTTAGTAATTAGGGGCCGACATTCCATGACTCCATGACAATTGGCCCCCTAATGTTGTCCATATAGATATATATAATTTATATAATATATATATATATAAAATCAAAAATCACTAACAAATACTATGACTAAAACCTAGGATTAAAGTAAAACCAAAAATAAAAATAAACCTAATCAAAATATTATAAATAAATATAGTATATAATAATACTAAAATTACACTCACAGTCGATGTGAACAGTTCAAAGACATCTGGTAACTGTGTTGACATTGTGATTGAATTTCTCTTCATCCAAAAGCAATAAAGCAATAAATTAGTTCATACTCCAAGTAAAACATTCTTAAAGAATAATAAATATGAAATAAATCGAAATACACACGCCACCCAAACAAACATAATATACATATATATAGTATCTGTATCTATATATATATACTATATATCTATCTATATAATATAAATATATAATATATATTTTTGATTTTTTTTTCCAAGACATTTAACGCCACATACTGGGCAAATGCCATAAACTGCACTTAGGTCAACCACTCTGATTGTTGTGATTTTTACAGTCATCGAAATTTATAGAGATAGGCTGCTTTCACACTTCTCCAGTTGTTTCCTGTTCATTTGTCTCAGAGCTAACCTTACAGACAACCTGTTTAATCAATACCACCACAAGCTAGTTTCACCCAGAAAGCTATCTTTGAGTTCAACATTTTCTGTTCCAGATGATTTACTGCTTTCTGTCAGTCTCAGCGCTGATTCTTCTTGCAGAACGATCAACCTGTCAACCTCTTCCACATCTCCACCGTCAATCCTGCCTGAAGAACAGTCATCCTTTATGAGCCTTCCTTAGGTGTCCCCCATCCCAACATCACCTCCACCCCAGAGGAAACAGGAGAGGGGATGGATGGAGTTACAGCAGCCAGGCAGGGAGCTGGCGATCCGGGCTAGCAGAGGAACAGCCTGCTGGGTCTGAACCTGGAATCTGGAGGTTCAAACTCAAGTGAATAACAACCTCTGGACTGAACAAACAGTAGGAGAGAGAGATGGATGAAGGGACAGAATGAAGCAAGAGAGAGAGAGATTAGATGGTGCAGGGCTTTTACAAAATTATAATTAGTTTTGTTGTTAAAGAGATGTAACAGAAGTAGTAAAAGATCCTTTCTACTGTATTGTATTATACTGTACTGATTATTGAGCTAGGAAAACATTGTCGGGAGGCCACATGTTTTTATCCATTTGTTGTTGAGTGGATTTTGAGATGTAGGCATTATACTCAAAAGAGTGCAAGCTTGTTCATGCCAACTTTAATTGCAGATATGGAGGACAATCATGTTATCTGTTTAAAGTGAAAATGTGTGATTTTTGGTACCATTAGCATGACCAAATGGAAAAAGAAAATGACTGTTTTCAAACAGGTTTCCTAAACACTCCCCATATGTCATTGGTTGTAAAGATAGTCCCACCCCCAAACCCACACTACTGGTTGAGCATGCTGTAACGTCAGGCTTAAATAAATAGCTAAATGTTTTGGTAGCACCAACCACACTAAATGTTTACATTTTGTGGAGAAAGAATTTTAGCACTAAAAATAACTGCACACTTTACCTTTAACACCACTATTGCCGTTAATGTCACAAATGCCACAATCAGCCAGTCTCTAATTAAAACACTAATTCTCATATATAAATATTGGTGACTCAATGTGAGTTATAGTTCACATATTATTAGTTCTAAAAAGAAGAAAAAAGCAAACTTCTAATTGTACATTTTCCACTGAGGTAAGTTATTAGAAGATACCCAGCATCTCATTTTACAGACTTGAAGAGAAGTTTAGAGTCTGGAAAGATCAGACGATGAGAACTGTGCGAGTATGTAAACACAAACACTTCCATCATTACCAGACAGTCACTTTAGAGCGCTTCGATATCTTTGATTTGATTCTCTCAAATTACATCAGATCAAAAATATCTTTCTTGCAATGTTTCATTTTATGAGATTATTTTTAATGTACTTGTTCGCTAAAGTCAAATTTCCCCTGCATTTGGCTCTTGCATGGCCCCAAGCATTTAGTGTATACAACAAAAGGTGTGGCACGAATGGTGGCTGATGTACTCAGTAATCTTAATAGCGGGAAACAAATTATCACATGCACAAAAACATAATTATTGATTAATAGGAATCAGGTGACGGGGGAAAAAAAAAATTTATTGTCATGACAACAGCACGATTGAGAAGAGTGGACTATATTTCCTTTAAGTCTTTAAGAGCAACCACTGAGCAATAAAGCTTTCCTTTAGACTGAAATCTAAACACAATTCCTTTCTTAATTGATACACCTTTACTCACACAAGCAAACTTATTTCAAGTGCTCAAGAGTGGTCTCTCTCCTTTCACACCTTTCTTTCATTCTCTTATCTCCCCCTCTTCTCCAATCCCTCGCTTCGGGAGCTTATCACGAGTTACGCAGTGCACTGGCGTGCTTAAGAAAACAAAGTCTGTCTGGCCGTGTAATAGGCCATCACAGTAGGGCTCTCCTGAAGGATGTCATCTAGAGTACACCAGGCAGCACGTCTGCTTCTCATTCTATCTATTTATTTATAATCCAGAGAGAAAGAAAGAAGGAGAGATTAAGGTTAAACGCATAGTTCACCCAAAAATGGAAATTCTGTCATCATTTACTCACCCTCATGCCCTGCTGCTCCTTTCATACTATGAAAGTGGATGGGGACCAAGAATCAAGAAAGTAAGTCACAACAGGTTTGGAATGACATGAGGGTGATAGTTGATGACAGAGTTGTAATTTCTGGGTGAACTATTCTTGTAATATTCGTCGTTATAAATCACTAGACCTCACTAGACTGACAAACACTGAATTCCCCATCAGGAACGCCGCCTGTGTCAACATGTCTACTTTGCGGTCAATATTTTCTGCACCTCTAATGAAACGAAGGTCCCAATGGCCTGCATATTGACTAAACTGTTGCTATTCAAGACACTTGACTTTTTCTGTTCAAACTTCCAGGAGACAGTGAACACAAATACATGCACACTTCATATGGTTCGGTTATTAAAAAGTGTGCATATTACCTCAACTATTTCTGAATACACAGATGGAGGGGATTGAAAAGAGAAAGAAGAAAATCATAATTCAGTATGCAAATATATACAAGACAGAAGACCAAACGTAACTCAGCATTGTAGTGTTTTGCTTCATTGAGAAGAGGACGTTTATATTTCCACAAAGACACAGTCATTCTCTCTCACTCTGTCTCTTTCAGTCCTTTATTTAGTCTTTGTCATGACCATGAAAACCACCAAACCACCGTCCACATACGGTGGACGTACATTTAACAGCTGGGTGAACCTGAGCAAACAGAGGTTTACTAACATAAATAAGCGCAAACCAAAAAAGGACCTTTGTGTACACAGAAGTCAAACAAACAGATCAAATCAAAGCCACAAAGTCAATGGCGAGACCTGCTGGTAGACATACAAAATAGCTCTCGGTTATCATTCATCATGGTCAAGAAAAAACAAACACACACGTATTTCATATCCACAGGCTGATTACTGACAGACATGAAGATAATGTTGTTGCGTTGTTAAAGGTGCAGTATGCATGTTTTTGACTCTACAAAGCATACAAATACCATTAAATGTTTGCAGATATTTAAGAAACATGCTAAGTTAACATACTTATTTATCTGAAAAATAATGCTACTGTCAGTTATTCTCCTTTGAAAATGTGCGTTCCGGGCCGTAATGTCGGCCTCTGTTTTGGTTTGTGAAACCCGCCCACTGCCAGTTTACCCAATTGTATTTCATCACCCAGTTGGCTGAACTTGCCAGTTGGCTGAAAACACAGCGTATTTCATTCCATTCATCGTCAAGTGCACTCGTTCCTGTTGGTGTCGTCAATCTGGCAATCTGCGTGTGCATCAAGTCTGAGGAGGAGGGGCCGGGTGAAAAAAACCCTCTCCAATATTTTAAATTTGGACTGCAATACCTAGTTTAACCACTCTGTGTCAATTCTACATACAGCAGCTTTAAAGGGATAGTTCTCCTTCAGTTGCTGGTCCCCATTGACTTCTATAGAATGGGGGAAAACACTAAGCAAGTCAATGGGGACCAGCAACTAAAGGTGAACTATCCTTTTAAGCAACAGGCATTGATTTGGCGAGTGATGAGAATGTCTCACTTAGGGTCAGTTTGAGGTGGGGACAGATTTTGTCCTTTAAATGAATGAGCTGAATTCTCAATCACATCACACAACACATATAAGCACAATTTCCTCCTTAATCAAAGAGATAATGACACTTCTCCTGCTAGAGAGAGAGTGAGAGAGAGAGCGAAGAGAGACAGAGAGTGAGAGACAGCGAGAGGGGACGCCAGTTTGTTTAGCACTCATTAAGAAAGCATTAGTCTTGCGCTCTGAGCTTTGATTACATTTTGGTCATTAAGTGATGGACAGGAAGAGAAAGAGAGTGTGTGTGAAAGAAACACAGCCCAGCGAGAGTTCGAGCAGTTCTTTCACAGATGATCCACTTCAAATGTGCTGACACCAGAGCTGGAGGGGCTTTGTGCTGGGTCAGGGTCACATTACGCTGATTATTGGTCTCCAAACTTTAAAGTCTTGGACTTATAATTTCAGACCTGCTGCTCCAAGGACTGAAACTTTTTGGTTCAGGTTGTTATTTTGCTTATTATTGTTTCTTTCTTTCTCTCTCTTTCTTTTATTATTATTATTTTTAAATAAAACTTTGTTTTCAAATTATTTATATGTAGTAATGGAATTGTATGTAAAAAAAAACAAAAAGACATGGAAAGTGTTCTAAAAAAAGGGAAAATAAAAAAATTTAATTTTTTTTTAATTAGTATTACTTATTTAATTTAATATTTAATCAGAATAAAAAATCCATTATAGCCACTCTTTCACACTTATATTGAGTACCAGACGTTCTTCTTCTCCATCTCCCCTCTGACTCACCAAACCACACTGGGTATATTTTATCAATATGATGACTTATTTTATTACAGCAGCTCTTGGATCAGCCACACCAGGTCTTTTTACTATATCCCATAGGTCTCGTTCGTATCCGTTCCTCATGAAAAATAGATCCACGTCTATAAACTTTTATCGTTTCTCTCATAGCAGCATTATTCTTCGTGGAAACAATTGTAATGTTGTAAAGTGATACAGATCACATCAGCTTCAAATATTATTTTAAAGCCATTCTACTCCGAGAGGGTGAAAATATACAGCAGTGGAGTCAAGCTGAAATCGGATGGACAGATATATTTATGATTCCCATTCCCTCTGCTCTTGAGTCTCTTTTCATCTTTTCCTCCATGTAAGTTCATCTGCTTATTCCAGCGGTCATGTGACAGAGAAGAGTTCACACAGATGAGTCTGGTTTTTACTGTTAGGATTAATCATGCATCTGTTCCTTTTGTCCTGATCGTCTTAAAGGGGGTCCTATTATGCTCTTTTACAAAGTCTTGATTTTGTTTTTTGGGGGTGTACTAGAACAAGCTCTCATACTAGGTTGTTCGAAAAACACATTATTTTTCACATATTTTACATTATTACAGCACCTCTCTCCCCAGTCTGGCATGAACGGCTCAAATGTTTCCTGTATAAAATGATTATATATATATATATCACAAATCCCGGAAAATATGCGTTGTAGTCCAAACTAGTCATTCGTTGTAGTTTTTGAAAAGTGATTTATGTTAAATAAAATATCTCCTTTTGAAATCGACTTTTAGCTTTGTAACTTTGCAGATCTTTTTTTATGCTCAAACAGCAACATTACAGCAACATTACAGACTAACTAAAGATGAAAAGCATAATAGGACCCCTTTAACTGAGGATAATGTAACTCAAATATTATGGTAACCCTTTTTTTTAGATAGTCCACTTTAGACATTCCACAAACAGAGTATTAGTAGACTATTAGGTTATGGTTAGGGTTAGTAGAATGTCTGTTGGGGAACCATCAAAATAAAGTGTGCCAAATGATGGCTATAATATATATATATATATAGATACTATATTATAATCGTAAATATAATATATATATATATATTAAGAATCTTATATTGCTATGGGTTATTATTCAATTTTAATGCATCTGCCACTCCCGAAACTTGGTAGCGTGTATCTATGTCCTCTGGTCCCTTGCACATGAAAAAAAGCTAAAAAAAAAAGAAATACACTACTAGTTTGCCCAAGATAAACAATGAAACACACACACATTCACACACACACACACACACACACACACACACACACGCACACACACACCACACATCACACGCTCTTTAGTGCAATGTGAATAAGGCTGATGTCATTAGAGTTGATCTCATGTGGCACTGGAGAGGTCGGTAATGAAAATCAATAAAACCAGCCCTGCAAAGCCGCCTGTTGTCCACTTGTATAAATCCAGAGTCTGCCTAGAGAAAGCCCAAGTGACTGAGCAAAAAAGAAGAAAAGGATACGACGAGACAAACACCTCACTCATTTAAATGCATCTGCTGCCATTGGTCTCACCCACATGCCGTGAAAACATCTGGAGTTGTAGATCTTCGCCTGTGAGCATGAGACACTCAAACCTACAAATTCTCAACGCAGAACACATGAGTAAGAATGTATTATTTAGTGAATAACCAATGTCACACTGTCCTTCTGTAAACCAACTGAAGCACAAGTACATGGTAAATCAGCGAAAAAGAAGGAAATCATTAACTGTATTTGTTTCTTTTGCTAAAATCACCCATTTCTATATTATAATACCTGATGTTGGCTGTCTGGGATTGAGTGCATAAAAAGTCCATTATTAGATAGGTACCTTATAGGTAGATAGTTATTGATAGTTTACATATTAAGTATTATTATTAGTTATAAACTGTATGCAAAATTAGGCTAAGTATTTGATTAAAGAATAATTTATTTGAAACTGAAATATTTTGTAACCTTATAAATGTCTTTACTGTCACTTTTAATCAATTTAATGCATCAATGCTGAATAAATAAATACATAAATAATGCTATTTAGTGTCCATGGAAAGCAGACAAATAGTTTCATTCAGAATTTCTAGTGTACCATTTCTACTGATGATGGCAAAAGCAATTCATCAGATGCCTGGGAAGAATAACCAGGCATGTATCTTGATGAACTTTAAAATGCTAAAAGTGCATTCGATTGCAAAGACCCATGTCAAGTGTCTAAACCACATTGGTGTAAAATATGCTAGACTGTGCAAGTCTGCTGCCTTCACACTCTTAACATCAGCTTCAACAAAAGCCTTTATCCAATAATTAGTGGATGCTTCAGCGAATGGACATCACAGATAATATCTTGAGGAGAAGTCTATCATCAATTCCCTGGATATGTCATAATTATGCTTCCTGAGTGTCCAAAGAACAATCACTTATAATAGACGAGGTGCAGGAAAAGTCCTTTGTGTGTGATAATGAATTTACCTGCCTTAATCTGGGACACCATTAATGGGAGATCTCAACTGAGTTACCATGGAGAAAACTGAAGACAGAGAGAGAAAGAAAGAGATGCTCACACAGGAAATGATGTGCTCTTGAAATTGTCTTCATGTTAATATGCCCGTTCAGTACACACACAGGCTCCCACACCTCTCTCATGTCACCAATCAATCTTTATCAGACTCCAGGAACAAGGGAAGAAAAGTGATATGAGAGCAGGAGTGGAAATGGATGCACCTTCCTCAAAGCCACAAACAACCCAAACAAAAGCCCCCTCCATCCCGCCAAAAATTACCCGTCAGCCAGCAGCAACCAAGAGTTTCCACCTAACCTTCATTTCAAGAGTTTGTTTGCTGCTGCCGCCTGGTAAATAAGCAAGTTTTCTCAGGAGAAGGGAAAGAAAGGGAGGAAAAGAAGGAATAAAAGGCAGAATATTGCTGGTCCATGCAAATAAAAATCTCCATCATGGAAGCTCATTTTTCAGAGTGCCCTTTGACGAGAGCATGTAAATAGAGATGGCGGCACACCAAGCGCTTGCCAAAGCCATTGGCTCAAGACCCACTAAAATTCTGATCCACCTCACTAAAAGTCTTTCTGTGCTTCTGCTCCTTTCTCTCTCTGGGTCTGAATAAAACGATACTGCACTTACTTGTCCTGCTGGCTAATAAAGTCAAGCTAATTCCCCTAAAGTGGCCACTGGACTTGTAAACAGATTTATGACAAACGCAAACAATGCTAATGGATGAACGGCGAGCAGCAAAGGGCCTAATTCCAGAAACAATAAAGACGGGATCCTTTTCTACATCAGGACATACGCCTGCTCTAGGAACACTTAAAGTGATTCAATCCACTTTAGTTTGCAAAGTCTCACTTTTCACAAAACTGGCACTAAATTAGCCGCTTTTCAAATCATGAATTCTCATTTCAGGTTCTTGGCAAGATTACACAGTAAACACAGAAGAACAAAATTCTTACTGTGCAGGCCAAGAAGCGCATGTCTTTTTTATTGTGGAAAACCACAAGACAAAAAAAATTGGACTTTCATAGAAAACCTCAAAGTTATTTTGTTTAAAGTTCACGTCATTGGAAAACCTGCCGCTAGCTGTGCTCATGACAGTTGACATCTGTGCTGAAATGAACAGAAGGAAAGCAACAAAAGAAGATTTCCCGCTATTTAAAGGGGTCCTATTATGCTCTTTTACAAAGTCTTAATTTTGTTTTGGGGGTGTACTAGAACAGGCTCTCATACTAGGTTGTTCGAAAAACACATAATTTTTCACATATTTTACATTATTACAACACCTCTCTCCCCAGTCTGGCATGAACGGCTCGAATAGTTCCTGTATCAAATGAAAGCCCGCCTTCTGAAATACGAAATGTGCTGTGATTGGTTAGCTGGGCCAGTGTGTGTTGTGATTGGCAGCACTCGGCGCCTGGTCGGGAAATGTCATGCCCCTTACCATAGCCGCCTGCTGCGAGGTTCAGTGTAAATATTGCAGCAAAATCAAATCAATTCGAGCGCGATTTAAACCCGGATATTGTAACCACTTTAAGTTCGTCTGCCTTGGGAAAGCTACATGCCGCTCCGACCATCTATTATAGTGATAACACTGGTTGCCTTCTCTAGTGCAGCTCAACCAGGTCTCGTCCCATTCGTTGATATTTGTGATATCACAAATCCCGGAAATATGCGTTGAAGTCCAAACGAGTCATTCGTTGTAGTTTTGGAAATAATATTTATTTTAAATAAAATATATCCTTTTGAATTTGACTTTGAACTTTGTAACTTCACAGATCTTTTTTTATGCTCAAACAGCAACATTACAGACTAACTAAAGTTGAAAAAGTGAAAAAGCATAATAGGACCCCTTTAAGTGACAAACACAAGAAACGCTCGACCACTTCATTTTTGTGACAGTGTGGCAGGTAAGGTGCTGTCACTGAGAAACTTGAGGTGAGACAGAAAACACTTACATATTGTACTTACAGAGAAACATAAACGCATCTAAATCAGTTAAACATGACTAAAAATTAATTACTCAGAAAGGATGCATTGACCAAAAAATTTGAGTAAATACCTTAATAACGTTACAACAGATTTAAAAAAAAATAAATTCTGTTCTTTTGAACTTTATATTCATTAAAGAATCCTGAAAAAAATGTAAAATGGTTTCCACAAAAAAAAAAAAAACAACAAATTTATATCAATTTTTCACATTCGTGAGTAACAAATCAGCATATTAGATTGATTTCTGAAGGTTCATGCGACACTGAAGACTAGAGTAATGGTTGCTGGAAATTCAGCTAATTTATTAATATGTACAATCAGATCAACTGATTGTTTAATAGATGAATGATTTCTCAACTGACTACATTAATTGTCTTTTTTTGGGTGAACTTTCCCTTTAACTAATGATGTAACTATACTTGTTTTTCCCTTCTGTTTCTTTCTCTCTTCTTTGAGGTTTTTGTTTTTCCTTTGTTGCCCTTGATATGTAGCACCCTCCAGACGGCCAGCTCTGGGGAAAGCGCTAACTCACCGTCAGAGCTCTTCCCTGGGGTAACACCCTGACAGTTCCCCCATTCCTGATCAATTCTCTCCTCAGGTGCAGACTGAAGCCATGCAGCCAAAGTCTTTGACAGATGGACAGAGCGAAAGAAAGAGAGGGAGAGAGCAGATGATATCAGGCTGTTCATTGAAAGGTGACGTGTTTGGTCAGACAGAGACAGCAGCTCACATGATTGATAGGCAGAAATGAACCCGTCCGTCAAAATTGAAATTAGACGAGAGCTGGAATGGCTCACATTTGAATGCTCAAAAACCCTGGAGAAAAGACAAAAAAAAAAGGAAGAAGGAGAGAGATAGAAAAGAGTGAAAAGAGATACAGAAGAGAGATACAGAAAAAAAAAACATTAAACTGTGTGAAGTGTATGAATTATACACACAAAGCCCGTCAAAAATGGAGATGGAGAGTCTGATTACAAAGCGGACAGAGATGGTGTTGACTCACAGATCGCTGCATGGATGAAAATGTAAATAACGGTACATATTTTTCAGATATGATCTTGAAAGGTCAAAGAGAGGAGTTTCAGAATTATTTGTTTATTGTACCGATGCTCTCACTGACTGTAATTTACTCTGAAAATCACATATCCAATGATTTATTCACTGCAAATGCAGTGTATTCAAACTGACGAAAAAGTACAGCAAAACCATGGTACAGTGAGATATACCATAGTACAGAATGGTGTGTATGGTGTGTAATGGGTCATTGGTTCAATGACCCAAAATGAACTGAAAACAGAGTAGAAAATAACAATGTTTTAGAAAATCTTTCTTGAGCACCAGATGAGAATATTAGAATGATTACTGAAGGATTATGTGACACTGAATACTGGAGTAATGGCTGCTGAAAATCGAGCACATCTGTGGCCCAAACTGAACTGAAAACAGAGTCTAAAAAGACAACAGAAAGAAGACTACTTTGACACTTCTGAGTGGAGGAATTACCCAGTAAAGTCTTCAGAGGCACCACTAGACTTTACACACAATGAACATATTTGACCCAGGGCTTCAAGATGCCTATTCCAAGGTCCATTTGTCAAAATCATCGCTCTAGCTAAAAGGAAAGGAAAGCTCTCTCATTTTCTTTAGATTTCACCATCTTGCTTTCTTTCTGATAGCAGGCCCAGGTTGAGCTCACAGGATAAAAATGCTCAGGGCTGGTGTTGTGCTGCTGACCTCTCTGAATTGGTTTGATGTTATGCATTGTTTTTTCCCATGTTCAGTTTTTTGCATGACTGCTGTGTGTCCTTTGCCTGGTCCCTCGTGCCCACCAAAAACCCAGCCTCTTCAAAAGAAGGAATACAAAGGAACCGGCTTAGTTCCCTTAAATCACGCCACACAACACACACACACAGATAGAATATATATATATATAATATATATAATATATATATATACAATATATATATATATACATACATACTATGTATTAAAAATAATAAACATTAATAGCACTGTAAAAATATCTGGTTCAATTTACGGTAAATACAGCAATATTAGAATAATACAACTCTGAAAATAAAATATCATCATATGTCATGTGCCATGCAGGAACTTCTAGGAATGTTATTTTGCTGTTTTTGACTTTAACCTATATATTCCATAGTTCTTACTACCAAAAACCATACAAAAAATGGTGTTTGTGCTATCATTTTGTTATGCAATGAATTTACATTCAGACAAGTGTGACAACTTTTAGGGCCATTATAAATCTGTTTACAGAATAAGTCAATGGTTCAACTATGCAGGGTTAACATCATTGTTCTTTAAAATATACTACACAAACATAAATAATTTATCTTCCTAAAAATGGCACTTTACAAACCAGAGAACAGATAACACAAAGAAAAAGAAGAAAAATAAAACCCATATTCTGCTCTCTTTCTAGCATATGCTCTGCAACAAAATCCAATTCATTTGGAGCTATGAGAGCAAAAGGCTTACCACAAAAGATAGAGATGAAAAAGTACTCTTACCCATACACAAAACAAGATTTATCTAGAACAATAATAAAAGAACACATAATTATGTACTAAGTGACTTTAAAAGAGGAAGCCAGGTTTATTGTTTCTTGGTAAGATTTAGAGGTACAAGAGATTTAATATTACAACACATGGCTTCCAACATAAGAGGAGAAGATATAAAAGCATTGTATAAGCAACCCAGGAAATCTGGATTTAAGATATGGCAAATACACCTGCTAATATGGCATTTCATATGCTGTATCCATGACAGGGTCAGTTTAGTTCAATAACAATGTTAATTGTATCAGCCAGCAAAAAATGACTTAGTGTCTAATATGACTTTAAGTCAATATTGAGCGCTTGGGACATCAAGTGTGTATTTTGCAGAATGTTCTCAGCACTGAGTGTTGGCAGGGATAATTCAGGTATAACCTTGCCGATGAGGGAAACTCAGGGGTTGAGAGTTTGAGAGTGGCAGTAAAAGTCTCGTCAGAGAGTTTAATGGCCGAACCCAGTGCTCCAATCCATTAGGAGCAGGGTTATGAGAATTAGAGCCCTTTAATCCACATCCATTAATACTGACTGCCAATAACACATTTCACTGCACTAAGCTTTTCCACAACCCCAAAACATAGAATAAATGAATGAATAAAAAGCAAACTATAGAGTTTACAGTACAATACTTTAAAAGTACTCTTTCACAAAGTCAAAGGCAAATGCAAGAATTCAGTTCAAAAATCAATGCAAAAAGGCTATGTGTTGGCGGTAACAACAAAAACGGCATTATATATATATATATATATATATATATATATATATATATATATATATATATATAATATATATATATATATAGTGGTGGGGACATGTCCACTTTTTTTCAGGGTCGATATTGTCCCCATCACTTTTATTCATGCGGCATGGACGTACCTAATGCATTGCAGATTAAACATATCCAGCTGACATTCATTTCTGTTAAATAAAGATGCAATCTGGCCCTGGAATCTGTTGTTTTTAAAATCATGTTGAATGTTTGTTGCTATGTTATTAGCGATGGCACGTTCTCTTTTGGCTTGTGCACAGTCTTCACACACAAGCACTTTGACATTGCGGGGATCTATTCATTCCGGTTAAATCACAAAACAAAATAGCAGTGTCCCTGCTCTTGATATACGATCACTGATGAACATCTTTTAATAAGGGAAAAACAAAATGATGCATGGGCAAATTAGAACCCAAAACCTCTGACACGCCTAACAAAAATTCTACCACTAGACTGCTTAGGAATACAAATGTTCATTGTGTGTCTATGTACTATGCACTGACGTGAAGAATCCCAGGCCTAATAATACATTTTATTACAGCACATGTAAGAAACTATCATGTTAAAAATGAGTTCTATGTCGATACATTAACCCCCACTCCCCCCGTCCCCAAACACTCTTTCCTGTCCCACCCACTTTAAACCCCGTCCCCAAACACTCTTTCCTGTCCCACCCACTTTTAAAAGCAAAGTTACCTCCACTGCACACCCACATAACGTGCATCAACTAATGTTAATGTGTACACCTTGCAATGTTAAAAATATATCTGCATATACATATATTAACATCATCCTAACTAATATTAACATATAGAACTGTAAAAAAAACAGACCTCTGAAGAATGTAAAGTATATATGCTTTTAAATGGCCATTCTTCACCACCACTACCATCACAAAACTGTCTTCTGAATTATAGTACACATGAATTTGTGTTTACCTAAATCAATATTCTCCTTAAAAATTGCTCAACCAGAGACAAACTTTTCCCGTAAGCTTAAATTCTGTACTTGATATTAAATGCAATCAAAATGAATGTTCAAACCACACTAGCCCGCTAGAGTTTTACAGGCTTAGATCTGTACAGCAAACTTTTGGCAAGTGCAATGCTGAAATTTAAGGTCCCATTTTGGTTGAAATCTTAGAGGTTTTATGAAGCCAAAACTTTTATACAGGCACACTAATATAGACCCAAAGGAATGTGACAGGATTGAAAATACTAGTGCAAAACTGAAGCAAAAATTATTTGTTGTCGAGATGTGGACCTGGTTGAAGGAGTTTTGACATGCTGGACAACGAAAAAATTATATTCATATTGAGGATACAGTCATGTTTGTGCACAATCTTTTGGTGTTAACAGCACAGTCAGGCATATACAGACAAGAAATTGCCTCTCCTCATATTCAGTCGTGTCTTTTTTTCTGAGTGCATGTTTGTATGTATGAGTGCTGTCCAGCGATCCAGACGCTGCCTAAATTCCGGCGGGGTGCATTCCTGGCAGGACGGGATTGTTTTAGAAGCCTGCAATAATAAACAGCTCACACAGCGCTTGGAGACCGGCCCCATCAGCTCATCTGTCTCTCTCTATATATACTCACTCCTCATCATCCTCTTTCATTTATTTTCAGTCCATGTCTATGTCTTTATGTTGGACATATTTATCTGTGTGTGCTGTATGCACAGATGTGTTGAAACATGAGTATATTTGTGTAACTCGTTAGCATACAGAGCATCGCTCAGTGCAGAAGCACGTCTCGGCCGTCCAACACAAGCGGTTTTGTGTGTAATAACTGTGTTATGTTAAAAAACAAAGAGCTATCCTGGGTTTGTGGAGGCCTGAAGTTCATGCTTACTAATGTCACAGGAAGTGACTGCCAGATTACTGATTAGCTGGGACAGAGGTTACTTTAACAGTTTTACTTCACCTGTCCCAAGAGATGTAAAACAATTCTACAGCTTGTTTATTTGTATGTGTCACAAACAAAAGGAAATGTTACCACAGAAATATAATAGTTTCTTAGGAATTTACCATGGTAATACCATGGAATTTTGAACATGCTGGAGGGTCCAAAAGTCAAAATTCTTGTTCCAAGGAATAAAGAAATACATGTCTGAAATGACAAGACAAACTGCAGTTGTTGGTGAACTAACACTTCCTACAAAGGCATTTTGTAGAAGATCTGAGTTTTGAAAGCAAACAGGTTGTTCACCAATTTTCATATAACCTACTATTATTCATTGGTCACACTTTATTTTAAGGTCCAATTCTTGCTATAACAAACCATTAACTATGACTTTTGCCTCAGTAAACTCCTAATTTTCTGCTTATTAATATTTAGTAAGGTAATTGTTATGTTTAGGTATTAGGATTAGGGATGTAGAATATGGTCATGCAGAATATTTGCTTTATAAGGATAATAATAATTACTAATAAACAGCCAATATGTTAGTAATAGGCATGCTAATAAGCAACTAGTTATCAGTGAGACTTTTTCCCTATACTAAAGCGTTACTTTATTTAATGAATTTACTTCATAAATTTAAACATGAACAGCATTTCTTATGTTAGAATATATTATTTGGGCCAAGATATGAGAGAAATTCCATGCTAAAGTAATTTATGGCAATATATCTTTGTCATATACAATGTAATGATGTATGATTTACATGTAAAGTATGATTCATGTAAAAATCTTGCATCATAACCATTTTTTTAATGAAAATTACACTGTTGGGTACCATATAAATACCATTGTAAATGATTATGGTAATCAGTGTCATGGTATTGTAATGTCACAGGAGCCATTTTATTCTGAGGTAGCTTATTTAAAAAAAAATTCACAGCAGCATCCGTCAAATGCACTACATTTTTACAAGAGGGTGAGAAAACAGCAATATGTTAAGAGTATGTTAATGTTGACATTAGCGTGTTGTGCTTTCAACCAAATATTACACGCAACCCCTTGCATCCTGGAGGACGAGGCCTGCTATGGCATAATCGAGCTCATAGACTTCCATTTCTGTCTATCGTATCCATCTGTCTGCTTAAGATTTATCTCGCTTTGCCCTTGAATTTGATGTGTTTCTGACAATTGTTTTTTAACTGCATCTGAAGATTTGACTGTCCATCTTGAGAATCTGTTTAATGTGAATGTTTTATTCTTTCTCATCTCTCTCTTTCTTTCTGTCTGTGGTCTCTTCAGGGTTCGTATCGATTTTAGTTTAGGTCAGAATGCCAAGGCTGTAAGATATAAATCAGACTCGATATAAGCAGCAGAAAATGTCAGGCTAGGATTAAACCAGTGTGCATCATCGTAAGACGCTCCAGAGCTGATTATGCATTGGGTTTAACATGTGACCTTTGACACAGATCAATACCGCTGAGTTTACCCATGGTATGGCTGGTTAGAAACATCTGGATCAAAAAAAAAATCATATTCCTTTATTAGTGGCCATTGCAAATAGGATGTGAAAGGGTCTGTGCATAGATATATAGTAACGTTGTGCCCATTTATGCCACAACTAGGCTTAGATTATGCACAGATGACGCAACCAGCCCCAAGTAATTGGCTCAAAAGTGTGGTCCTATGATCAAAGTTGGCAGATTTCAAAGCACTTGCTTTAGGAGGGTCCTGAGCCAGACAAGCAACCGCCATTGCTAACAGCTAACAGAGAGTTTTCTCTAGGTATTAGACCTGCTTGGACTGAAAACTGTATAATTAGTTTATAAATGCCCTTTGTTGTATTTTAAACAATGGATATACAACTGCAACTGTTACTGTATGTTTAAATCATATCTATAAAAATCAAAGTGTGGTGGATGAGGAGCGGGGGCAGGTGTGTATGGGAAATTGAAAGCAGAATATGAATCTAGTGCCACAAATTGAGCAGAAAATAAAGTTAGATTGAAGAGATCAGAAAAAAAGGAATACAGCTGTGCTCTGTTCCTGCCATCTGTGCTTTCTGTAAATTTTGCGAGTGTGTGATGAGGTGAAAATGAAAGCAGCTTAACAGAAAGTTGTGTTGAAAGTCCCCAGCTCTATGCACACATATGGTCCTTAAATCTATATATGCAACATTTTGGGATCATTTTTGTGAGAAAGCGCCTTCCAAGAACATGTGAAGGTAAGACGTTCAGGTCCTGTGTGGAAAATGACTCAAGGCCAGCCAAACACACACACACACTCTCAGACGGGTCCAGGGCATTCTGTGTCACTGCTTTATTCATTCATCTCTCTGGAGATGTCCCCTCGTCAAATCACCTCTTGTTCGGTGGTATCTGTCCCAAAACAACATCACTGTCTGGTGCCACAGACTCACAGTACCACACACACAAACACGCTGTCCCACTCAATCCCCCTGGCACTGGCTTTTACCCAGAATGCCATTTCCTGTGCCTTGATATGATCAGTGTTGGGAACAGAAAGCCCTCAACATTCTTTTCCCATGAATCCCGTGTGGCATGTGGGTTGGGGGCAAAGGCATGGCTGCTGAGCTGCTGAGTCTCCAAATCAAATTACTCAAATTATTCGTTGCATTTTTGTGACTCACTGCTCTGATTTCTAGTGCAGATACATAACTTCTGTCACCATCTACTCACCCACCACTTCACGTCATTATTTATTCACCCTCATGTAACTTGAATCTCATTCTGAATATTCACACCAGCCACGTTCTTCTCCATTTTTGTTCCAAGGAGAAAGAAATGCATGTTTGGAATGATAAGACTAACTTCAATTGTTGGTGAACTAACACTTCTTGCAAAGGAATTTTGTATAAGTTCTCGGAGAGTTTTGAAAGCAAACAAGAAGTTCACCAGTTTTGATATAGCCTACTTTTCATTCCTTCATAAATGTATACATGGGCAGCATTATTTACAGTGGGTACGGAAAGTACTCAGACCCCCTTAAATTTTTCACTCTTTGTTATATTGCAGCCATTTGCTAAAATCATTTAAGTTAATTTTTTTTCCTCATTAATGTACGCACAGCACCCCATCTTGACAGAAAAAAACAGAATTGTTGAAATTTTTGCAGATATATTAAAAAAGAAAAAATGAAATATCACATGGTCCTAAGTATTCAGACCCTTTGCTGTGACACTCATATATTTAACTCAGATGCTGTCCATTTCTTCTGATCATCCTTGAGATGGTTCTACACCTTCATTTGAGTCCAGCTGTGTTTGATTATACTGATTGGACTTGATTAGGAAAGCCACACACCTGTCTATATAAGACCTTACAGCTCACAGTGCATGTCAGAGCAAATGAGAATCATGAGGTCAAAGGAACTGCCTGAAGAGCTCAGAGACAGAATTGTGGCAAGGCACAGATCTGGCCAAGGTTACAAAAAAATGTCTGCTGCACTTAAGGTTCCTAAGAGCACAGTGGCCTCCATAATCCTTAAATGGAAGACGTTGGGGACGACCAGAACCCTTCCTAGAGCTGGCTTTCCGGCCAAACTGAGCTATCGGGGGAGGAGAGCCTTGGTGAGAGAGGTAAAAGAAGAACCCAAAGATCACTGTGGATGAGCTCCAGAGATGCAGTCGGGAGATGGGAGAAAGTTGTAGAAAGTCAACCATCACTGCAGCCCTCCACCAGTCGGGGCTTTATGGCAGAGTGGCCCGACGGAAGCCTCTCCTCAGTGCAAGACACATGAAAGCCCGCATGGAGTTTGCTAAAAAACACCTGAAGGACTCCAAGATGGTGAGAAATAAGATTCTCTGGTCTGATGAGACCAAGATAGAACATTTTGGCCTTAATTCTAAGCGGTATATGTGTGGAGAAAACCAGGCACTGCTCATCACCTGTACAATACAATCCCAACAGTGAAGCATGGTGGTGGCAACATCATGCTGTGGGGGTGTTTTTCAGCTGCAGGGACAGGACGACTTGGTTGCAATCGAGGGAAAGATGAATGTACAGGGATACCTGGATGAAAACCTTCTCCAGAGTGCTCAGGACCTCAGACTGGGCCGAAGGTTTACCTTCCAACAAGACAATGACCCTAAGCACACAGCTAAAATAACGAAGGAGTGGCTTCACAACAACTCTGTGACTGTTCTTGAATGGCCCAGCCAGAGCCCTGACTTAAACCCAATTGAGCATCTCTAAAGAAACCTAAAAATGGCTGTCCACCAACGTTTACCATCAAAACCTGACAGAACTGGAGAGGATCTGCAAGGAGAAATGGCAGAGGATCCCCAAATCCAGGGGTGAAAAACTTGCATCTTTACCAAAAAGACTCATGGCTGTATTAGATCAAAAGGGTGCTTCTACTAAATACTGAGCAAAGGGTCTGAATACTTAGGACCATGTGATATTTCAGTTTTTCTTTTTTAATAAATCTGCAAAAATGTCAACAATTCTGTGTTTTTCTGTCAATATGGGGTGCTGTGTGTACGTTAATGAGGAAAAAAAATTAACTTAAATGATTTTAGCAAATGGCTGCAATATAACAAAGAGTGAAAAATTTAAGGGGGTCTGAATACTTTCCGTACCCACTGTATGTTAGAATATGTTATTTGGGCCAAGATATGAGAAAAAGTAATTCATGGCAATATTTATTTGTTTGTGGAGTCTAAGGAATTTCAGGCAAGTACAACATTAAAGGTTAAACATGCCCTTCATGTGAACAGGACATTCGTCAGAAAATCAATCTCTCTCTCTCTGTTTATGGACTTTCAGCGAGAAACTGTGATCACAGCTCCTTTTGTTCCCATGACAACCAGACACCGTTCAGATCAGAGAGGTTAAGGATTTGCCCAGGACACTGACCCAAATTAGCCTTTCCTTGTGCTGCTATGCATAATTGCATGATGACAAAATTATTAATTGTAGCTTGTGTATGATGCGTGTGCATGCATGTAAAACAAAAGACTTTACCATCAATATAGTGCCACAGAAATCCCAGAGTAATTAAAGGAATGTCTTCTGTATAAATGGAGCTTTATCTTCAGTATTTGTGGTGTAATGTTGATTAGCCTAGAACATAATTTAGAATCGTCTCTCAGTTATTTTTGTAAAGCTAAAATCTCAGTTACAATAAGGCTTAATGTTATATGTGTTAACATGAATCTAGATCAGTGTGTTAGATCAGTCTTTCTGCTTTGATGTCGAGACCACATAATGCAAAAATTACCAGGTCTATCAACATAAACCTAGTAATGTTTGCATGATTAGTGCAAAGAAGGCTCTGTTTATGCAGAGCAAAGTTGTGGAACGAGCTGAAATTATTTTCTGTGTAAATCTACATTACGCAACAAATGCTGTTATAGGGAAAGCAGAGCATTCTTGTACAGAGGGGTTAATCAAGGCAGCTTTTATGGAGCTACGGTGTAACAAAGAGGATTCAAAATTCTACTTTTTTTTTCAAAGAGAAAGAGAGTGAGAAATAAACTCAGAGCTAAAGACAAAAAGAATAGTGAGACCTGTGAAATCCTGCTTTAACACATTTGAATATTTCAAATGAATTCAATGTAAAAAGCTCCAGTGCTAACAGCTTTTTACAGCTTTTTAAGGCATGAAAAAGAACAAATCCCACGTTTTCTGCTGTGAAACCTATTAGATAGATTTAAAAGACTTAAGTTTTGTCTAATAAAAAATGAACAGAGCACGAAAAAAAACAAGAGACATTAATTTTGCATGCTTCAAATGTCCATGGATACGGAACGATGAAGTTAGCCAATCACAGCAGTTGGTGTTTACTTCAGTTTCTGCAAGAGGCAATGCCGCGAGGTTGAGTGTTCTTCATAAAGAGTGAACATGAGGATGGAAAATAAAAAAAAATTGACCTCTATTGGTTAAAACTGCATTTCATGGCCCCTTTAAAATTGTGATATCAAAGAGGTAACATCCTTTGGAACCTTTCAGCATGACCATTTACTGAAAAAGGAAAGAATAAACCTTGTTTGCGGAAAGTGGCAGGTAACTTACGTAAAAGGCACATTATACGGTGTGAACAAGACACATGAATTTCTCTCTTACACACACAGATGATTATTAATGCCTTTCTGGATGGCATGCTATCTGCTGATGGCTGCATCGCTAGCGGCCACATGTAACATGTCATCACTTCTCGCCGTGGCTTGTCATCACTTTCTGCCGAGGCGGTCTTCGCCATTGCGCGTTTATGAATGTTTCAGAACAACGACATGCAGAGCGGCAAAGTGAGTGAGTGTGAACGGGACAATCCCTGCTGCAGCTCTATTAATAACACACGATACAGAGATCTCCAGGCTCTTCAAATGTGGCAGAAGCTTCATCTTGGTGTCGAGGAACAAATATCAGCTGGCTGATAGTGAAATAGAGTTTTTTTTTTTTTTTTTTTTTTCAAAAATTGGATAAACACTCCTAAGCTTAATTCTCAGGGATTGAGTCACACAGACACCCACATTTAATATTTCATTAGTTAGAGGGGCCTAAATCTATTCATCAAGAGAGAGAGAGATGAAAGAGGTCTGATTGTTGTGTGGTGTGGTCAGGAGTCTTCGGTGGGCCATAAAAACAGCTATAAAGGTAATAATGGCTTCCGTGAGGACAAATGAAAAAAAGAAGTCAAATCAATGATAGGGAGGACAGAGTATCATACAACCTGAGTCTCCCCTCACCTCCACAACTGCCTTGATGTGTGAATTTACAATGAAGAAAAATTCATATTACATGGCCTCATGCAAATGTAGTCATCTGAATACTGTGCCAAAAGTTCTGATTAAGACATGTATAACTGGTTAAATTATATATGCTCAGATCTTCTGATGTTATTTTTGTCCAAAATACCACACTGATTAAAAAAAAGCATACATGTTATGCAAATGACTTGAGAACATATGTTTGGTCTACAGGCCAGCTAAATAGGATACACACACATAACACCCTTACATGTTGCGCAGAGTGCGGTATCGCTTTAATTAACAACATGCAAAAACATTCTGCTCTAATTCTGTCACATGACATGGAAAAAAAATGGTGCGGGATAGAAATTTAACAGCTAGGTTTCTATAAAAAACATTTGGGATGTTTTTTTTTTTTTTCAACTAAACTTTATGAGCCATCTGCATGTTTTACATGAAATGCCTACATTTTATGTCCGAGTTGTCAGTCATAATATGTAGATTTAGTTATTTACATGTTTTTCTCTCATTTATCTCGAAAAACCCTAATCAAGATGAAGTGCTGGAATGATTAAAGCAAATGAAGCATATTTTGATTATTAAAATGTGTTCATTTGAAACACATTCTTTAAGTTATTACTCACGCAGTGGGTTATTTTCACATGAAAAGGCCTGATGCTTAACTCAGTATGTGTTTCAGTGTAGACAACTAAATATCCGGAGAACTTCTTCAGCCATTAATTAAAGATGATGATTATGATGGCGATGAAGATCAGTGCTTATTCATTATGGAGTAATACCATCATTTCTTATCGCACAGACCATTGTAGTCCCACCCCCCCCCCCCCCGATGATTTGATGTTGCATTTTTTTTGAAAGAGCACCATTCTGATAATTTCAAGAATATTCTATTACAAAATTGCATTAAACTTATGTTTACAACCGTACTTTGCATGTATTTTATCTACTTTTTGACCCTAAAAAGTTAAGCTGACAATGAATACCAACCACCTCAATTTGGTAACCTTTAGTAGTAGAGTTATTGGAGCTTTTACAGTTAACGTTTCAGAGAAGTATATTTTAGCATGGTAAATTACAAACTTACATAAGTGGCTATATGTATTAATTTTGCATTTAAAATTCATAAAGACAAAGAGTTTTTGTTTGCCAGCGGAACAGGGCATCTAATGGAGTTTGACACTTTGGCTTAGGTTGATTGTCACTGACGGGTCCAGGGCTGTGGTTTTTTTAAAAAAATGTCTACGAGCCAGAGTAGTGAGGAACGGTGATGGAATTTGATTGAGGAATTGATTTCAATTATACTGAAATTATTCTGGGTGAGAACACACATTTGTCAGACTACATCGCCATTTATGTGCTTCGGACGCATTTTGAATATTGTGTATGGCTTGATTGATGTAAAGTTATGTAGTGGATGTGCTCGGGGATCACCAGGTCTAAATCGATGAAGAGGGGGAATGTTAAAGGCTGGTCATATGATGAGATTTCAATGCTTGCCTTGCGCTTTGGAGAGTTTCCAGCTGTTCGTGGACTAGATAGATTCCCTAAAGTTTGCAAGGACTTCCGGTCTCAAACCCAAAGAGGTTATTCCTTATAAAAGTTAAGACTCGTCCACGCCCTCCTAAAACGCCCCATTTAAACACACCCCCACATGTCTAAGTCACAATGTGGGAAGATTTGCATAACACAGCCCAAATGTTCACGCAAAGAAAGTAGGCGTAATTTTTATTCTCGCTTTAGTATTGTTGCTGCCACCATGTCGTTGAGACGCTGTGTTTCGTTGTGAAAGAGAAAACTACTTTCTTTGGTCTTCCAACAAGAGGACACAATTATAAATCAGTGGTTAAGTTGTATTTACAAACACTGTTCCAGAACAGTTCAACCAAAAATATTCAGATGTGTGCAGCGCATTTAATGGAGGACTGTTCCTGAACCTACAATGCTGGCTGTTCTGACTCACAGATTGTAAGTATGTTTTCATATTTAAAGAAATTGCCACTGATTTGATTCAAACTGAGTTTTGAGCAGTGTAGAGCAGTGCTAGTAGTTTGTCATTTCTCAGATCACAAACGCAGACATGGTTTTATGTTATGCGGCGCGATACACAACACAACGCGTAAAAAGACAGTATAAGTCATTATAATCTGTAATTATGTCCCCAACTTTGGGGGGATGCAACCAATGCCTCATTTGTTATGGGTTTTATTGGTTTTGCTCCGGCCGGACACGGGATCAACAGTATGGGAGGGGTGTAACATTTCCGTCTCATGCTTGAGGTATTCGACCAATCACAACACACTAGATAGCTGGACAATCAGAGCACACCTCACTTTTCAGACCGATGAGCTTTGTAAAAATCGACGCGTTTCAGAAAGGCGGGGCATAGAGGAGCAACAATAATGTACAGTATGTGGAAAATAATGTTTTTTTTTAACCTTAAACTGCATAAACACATTTCATTACACCAAATACACAAAATAATGTTCTTTTTTTAGCAACGTCATATGACCCCTTTAAATGTTTACACGCAGGTGCGTCCTTGGTAATGTATTATCAGGGTTTGTCTCAGTACACCCACATCCAATCAGAAACTTGCTCTTAGCAACACAGGTGGCATTCAGACAGATTTCAAAGTGTAGCTGATTGGGTTAGAAGTGTGTGTGTGTTTACACTGGGGTTTTCCCATATCAGCAGACCGCAGATCTTCGCAGTCCACTGCCAAAACTTAGCTCCTGCCATGGTCCTGACCTGCAGCCCTGCGTCATTCATCAGACACTGATAATTTTTGGCTTTGGGTTTGTGGCGCACAGTCACAACTAAATCACCTTGGCAACTGTGGTTGAGAATGAAAACCTTGATTAACCAACTGGTTATTTATATTTATGTCTTTTTGAGAATACGTCTTTTGCAGTCTCCTAAAATTCTTCCTCTTAAAATTCTGTCATATTCACTCACCCTCATGTCATTCCAAAACTGTATGATGACTATGTGAACAAACAAAAAAAAAAAAAAAGATATTTAAAAATTGTCTCAAGGACATAAAGTTGTGAAAACAATCTACAGGACGCAAGTGGTATATTCTGACTCTGAAGCAACAGAAAAAAATCGAGTGATTAAAATTCAAGCCTTTACCTGTTATCAAAACGGCCTGAGCTATACACACATACACAAACTACATCAAATATGGCAACACAAAGCTCAAACATCATGACATTTGGTCACATGACTTGTGAAAACCAATGAGGTTTGAAGTTAGTAGGCATTTGGAGGTTTGAGAACAGGTTTGGAACCAGGGTTGTTATAAAGAAATAAAATAAAATAAAAATAAAAAAGTATACGCGACGTTCACTGAAATAAACTACATTTAAACTTGATGTACTAAAATAACTAAAACTGAAATAAAAATGAATAAAAACTATGTAGACATTAGAAAACTGACAAATAACAAAAACCCAACAAAATTACTAAACCTTTAAAATTAAAAAGAAAATTAAAAATAAATAAAACCAATTCACAAAAAAATTACATAATATTTTATGTTTAAATATTTTTTACATGAGGGTGAGTAAATGTTGACAGATTTTTCATTTTTTGGGTGAACTATCCCTTTAAGTCATTTTTGGGTTCCTCCTCTTGTATTAGTGTAATATAGATTAAAAATCAAGAACGGTAGGTATTTATGCAGGAGTACATCTGTGCAAGATACTATAATATATATATATATATATACACCAAAAACACCATTCACACACACACACACACACACACAGACACTTCCAAATACTCAAGCACTGTCCAGGAGATGACAAGAAAGAGAACTGCTGGCACAGAAGAGATGAGAGAGAGAGAAAAGAGCAGAAAGCGAGAGATCAGGGTAGATGTCAGAAGAGAAGATGCTGCAGTCTGAGAGTCTTGCGCCCACTCCCGTCGTCATGGAGTTTGTGTGCATGGCAACATGGAGGAAATAAACACTCTCTTTCCTCCTGCATCCTCCTCCAGGCTGTCTGTGATCATGTTAATGCTGACAGATGCATTCCTCCCAGTGCCCTACACGACAGCATGTGTGCACGCTTGGAAGAGGTGAAGCTATCATACTGGGCGCACTTAGTACAGCTATGCTCTCTAAAACTACCCTATTCATAGTTGAAAACTACAGCATTGTCTGTAAATGGCTCTGGACAATAGTGTCTGCTCTGGAAAAAACACATATCAGAGAAACAAACATCAGGCCTGATATATTTTTAGATTAACCCTAGTTGTTTTTGGAGAGGGCTTCATTAGAGAGCTCTCTTGATTGACTACATGCCAGTGCTTTCTGTGTTTCAGTCGTTAGAGCTGTCAAACTGTTGGGATGCATTAATATTGTCTACTGTATATTGTAATGGCTAAGGGGAGTTGGGTGACGAGCACAGCACTGTAATTGTTCACTCTTTGTGGAGCATGATCCTATTTGCATACAATATGGATGTACTGGTGCGGTATATAAAACAGTATTTACATACACATAGCATTAGAAATATAAAAACATTTTCAAATAATTTATATCATTTTTATATTATACATATATTCGTAAAGTTATTTTACTATTATATAGTCCCTAACCTAGGGCTCTATGAAATAATTTTTTCCCAACATTCTGTTTTCCGTTTTAATTGTTAAATTCTATTAAATTTTAATCAAAATTGTGTCTAATTAATTGAAATCATAATTTTAGGGTCCTATGAAATCTGTTTTATGGTAAAAACGTAAAAAAAACAAAAAAAACAAAAGCATATGTCTAATAAATTGAATTCACAAATCTTTAACTTAATTCAACATACAAAAAAAACTTTTGAAAAATAATAACACTTATTACTATTTTATTATCAATTTATTTTGTATTCTTTACTTTTATTGTTTTATAGAAATGTGTTCTTTGTTTAAAATTTTCAACATTGTTGTGGCATTTCTCTCCTGTAAATGTAAATTACTAGATGTTATCTTCTTCTATCTCAGCCTCATGGTGTGTTGACATTCATCACAGCACTCTTGCCTGTGTGATATTGCTTAATTCTAGCATGACTGGAACAGTGGATTAAGCAATCAGCATCTAAGACCAGAACTATTCATTGTGTGACAAACAATTAATCATAAAAACTAATTAGCTCTAATTTATCAGCACAGTTTAGCTTGTCAACATGTGTTCTATTGCTATTGTGAATTGCTGTCAGTCATAAAGAGGGATGAGGAGAGAAGAAAGAGAGAGAGAAAGAGAGACAAAAAGAGGGGAAGGAGTGTAAGAAAGAAAAACTGAGATCACAGCAACAGATGGTCAAGCTTCGAGCTTCTGTGGATGTTATTTTTATCAGACTAGAGACAAGCTCACAACTTTCACACCCGAGCAAAAGAGAGGAGAGAAATGAAGAGCATGTTTCATCAAAAGCTCAAGAGGGAAGAGATGCACGTCAGCTGTAATGTAGTGCAGCACAACCATCAGCCAACATGAAAGTTCACTGCCAGGGCTCAGCATGCTGACTTCAGGGTGATACACTGAAAATTGAGTTCATATGCTTTCTGAAACCTCCATCAGATTTATTTGCTGTTTTGATTCAGTTAACAAACTTTCTGCACTTCATTATCATTTCAATTTTACATGTACATTTCTACAGACCTGGTCTAATATTCAAAAGCCTGAAGGTTTGAGCTCCATAAGAGTTTATCCTTGAACCATCACCTGTGCTTTTGATTAATACACTTAAAAGGAAAGTTCACCCAAAATTGAAAATACTGTCATAATTTACTCACCCTAATGTTGTCCCAAACCTGTATGACTTTTTCAATATTTTGAAGAAATGTTTTTGTCCATAGTATTCAATGAATGTTAATGGGGTCCAAAACACTGGACTGTATATTACTTTCACTGGATAAAACAGAATTTCATACGGACAAAAAACAATGATACATTTTTCAAAATATTTTCTTCAGAAAGTCATACAGGTTTGGAATGGCATGAGGATGATTAAATTATGACAGAATGTTCATTTTTAGAAAAACTACCTAATAAATGTACCTGTAATAAGTGCAGTTAGGATAAAAGCATCTGACTGCTTACGAACAAAGAAGACATTTCTGACTGCTTGCCTCAGAATCGTAGAATATGCCAAAACAAAAGCTGTTCTTTATTCAAACACTGCCAAAATAATTTCAATATGGCCTTTTCCACTCATGACCAAATTTCAAGGTCTATCAAAATGAAAGACAAAGCATTTTAAAGCAGTTATCTTGTCGTCTGATTCCCAGAAGCCACGAAGACAGAAAATGTAAATAAACCGAATGATAAGCAACATAATCAACTGGGAGATATCAGCTGCATAATGACTTTGTAAATTGGGAACAAATTAGCGTGTGTGTATGTGTGTACACTCTTGACCCCTTTAACGAGACAAGCATTGTGTTGATCGCTGGTGTGGATCTCGGCAGCCGGCTCTCGCAGGATTAGAGGCGTACGTTCTCTATAGATTCCGATGTGAATGGCTTATTAATTCTTATTATCCTGATCACTGCACACTAAAATGAGAAATAGAGACATTTTAAGTTGACTAATTGGCCTTAGGAGGGAGGAATGGTGGGTAGAGAATGAAAGAAAGAGAGATGATTGTCGAAACACAGGGGTCTGTGCAAATATCATTAAGTAAAGCAGTGAGAAATAAAAAATAATATGCGAAGGCAGGACTACTCAATTTTGGAGCCAAAAAGCAGGCTCCCATCAGCCTCAAGGGGCCACACATTTTTATTATAATTGTTTTATATTAATGAGGTGATGAGGCTGTGTGTGCTATGCAGTATTATTGCAGTATTAACAAAATCTCAAATCACAGTTTGAGTAATTTTATATCACTGTAACAGAATGTGGTTACATTTGTTGGAAAATAACCAATTCATTTGATTTCAAAAAGTCAGCTATGACATGAATCACAACAATATATCTGACACCATTACATCTTTGTAAAAAAGTTATTTTAGACAGCAGACAGACAGACAGATAGATAGGTAGGATGATCAGTCATGTGTCAAATGAGTATTTCTGAGATTATTCGTTGCAATTTATTTGCGACAAATCTCTGATTGTTGGATCTTTCTCTTTAGGAATATGGGTAGTGTAGTTCACCTCACACTTGGCTATTAAATATGATATTTTTTTTTTAAATAAGGTTGAAGTTGTGTTTATGATTTATAGAGATTTTTCTATATTTATTTCTCTAAAGTATGACGCAAATACATAGGATTTTACATTCTGTAACCCGACTGTTGCACACATTTCTCCCATTGCACAGACAGTACATACAATCATAATGCCCTTCTCGCTAACATGACATGTTTGTGATTACTGCAGTTATGGCTGCCACAATAATGACTCAGAACATAACTGTTAAACATAACTGTTGAACAAGAAAATAGAGAGAAACATTTGAGAACATGTACTTCAGAGTCATGTAATTGCTTGTGTGTGTTTGGCGAAGTATATATTTGTATATCAATCTTGTAAATCAAACATACTTCACAACCATCAAGAGCACACAGCTCACAGAGCCAGAAACTCAGTCGCATATCACAACCTTTTCTTATCCGAGAAAGTCTCGAAAACTCCTTCCCTTGCCCTCCACCCCACTAAAAGGCAGATTTGTTCTCTGCATATCTCTCAGTCAAATCTCCACACACCGCAAGCTGAAACCGGTGAGTGAAAGTGCCTCTTTTGAATGCTATCGCTCCAGGTAAGAGCTCTGCTTAGTTCTTCTAGTCTTTCAAACCACCTGGAAAACTTCCTGAAAGGGCCGACTCGATTGCAGACGGCTGATATAAATAGCCTTTATTTCCTTTTTTTTTTTCACCTCTCAGTCATTGCCACTATCCATTTCTCCAGTGGCGATAGTGGCTATTTTTTCGTTAAATGGAAAGACTAGACATTTTGATCGCATCATTGTAAACGTTTAGCCCAGTTTCAGAAGCGTGATTGGACAATGCGTGTATAACATTCCCATACCTGCGATCTAATTGTGCGAAACAGGTGAAATTTTGTGGATAGAAACTGAGCCTCTGGCCAAAAAACACTTTACATGATGGTGACTGGCAGCTCAGACGGAACGTCTAACTCAGCGCTCTCAATATGTCACAGCCACTGAAACACACACTGAAATGGGTTAGATTATAGTCCCTGTGAACCATGAAGTGAAGCTTTTGGCTCCAGACATCAGGAGCCCTGTGTGTGTGTGCATTTTATCTCTGGCTCCAATCACTATTAAGTATCATCAAGACCTCTCAGAGGGACCTCACAGCAAGATCCATAGAGAGGAGATTCACAAACCTTTCTCTCTTGCACCTCTGGCTGTCTACTGCTTGTAAAAAAGCATACACTTCAAAGCGTACACTTGCCACACAAATTGCACTTCCTGCTCCAACTCTTTCAGAACTTTCGCAGAACACAAGCTCCAAATATTCATCCAGTCCTGTCAAAAACAGTGACTGACATTGTAAAATTATCATCATCATTGTTATTATCAGCATTATAATATTCCCAAAAGAGACGCATAATCTTTAGCCTTGTGTGCATGTGGGTGTGACATCTATGATTATGGCCTTTCATGCACCTCGAACACAAGTGAGAGACAGAAAGAGAGAGAGAGAGAGAAGTCTGAAAGATGAGGAGTCCTCTATTTTTGGGCGTCTGCGTTATGTAAGAGTGTCATCAAAGACGGATAAGGGGAACAGAGAAATGAATGGGAGAATAGTTGCTGAGTATGGGGGGGGGGGGGGGGACAGCTGTAAGAATGGCAGTCCTGCCTTTCAATTAAAAGAGCCAATCAGCAACAAACAAAACATTTTATATTGTGCATGCAAATTAGCTAAAAAAAAAAACAAGTCGCAAACCAGTTAACCACAAATCCCACCCCACTGGAGATTTCATTGATCAACTCCATCACGCAGCCGCCTGTTTTTTGTTTTATTTCTATTTACGTTTTATGTTTATTTGTTTTACTTTGTATTCATTTTCAGTTCAGTAATTGACCTATCGGTAAGCCCCGCCCCCCTTACTTACTGTTGCTCACTCGGACAAACAAACAGAGTTGCTCACTGTCTTACAATGACAGCTGTCCGTGAAAACCTTCTTCCGAGGTGTTTCTGATAAATTTGGAACACAGATGGACCTTCAAGTGGGACTTAAATATGCCATGGAAGGATATATAAAATATATTAAAATAAATATGTAAAAATACAGATCAATGCAAATGGGAGAATTATGTTACTGTCATCATGATCGCAATGACAACATCCCGGATCAACACCGTTCATATACCGCAGAGTAAGATTAAATTAATTTACATTTAACCAGATTAATATGGAGAGACACTCTAATATAGACCTTAGTTTATTTTGACTTTCACTGCATGGTACATGACGTGAGAACAGTTCGCTATTAAGGTTTGTACGTTAGCATGGACTCACTAACTTTAACGCTAACGTTAGCTAGTTTTAGCCAGAGATACCTTGCTGAAGTACAAGATAACATTAACGTTCTGCTTGAGCAGATGGAAAGTTTAACTTAAGGCACGCACTTAAGAGATCTTGGAAAATGCTAATGCTTTTTTAGCCTGATAGAACTGAAAGCGAATGTCCCACCCTCCCTGCAATCGCCGTCCAAAGCCACGCCCCTGAATACATATACGGTCACTCACAGACCAGAGGACCAGAGACAACATTACTACAATAGGCTACATCTGCGGTTCCCAATTCCAGCCCATGTTCCGAAGTGAAGTAAACTTCAACTTATTTCCCCCGCTCAGTGAGGAGGGAGCAATGAACACAAATATATTCAGATAAAGAAATCATGTTCTAGGACATTGTGTACAAGTCAACAAGAGAGGTGAGCTGGCAGACAGAACGGGCCTATCAAAAACCCTGAAAAGGATGCAAAGCACCCTCTTCCATGTTTATAATTCTCTTGGAGTCAGTCTAGACTCCGCTTACACTTGTTTACATCATTCGCCTTTAGAAAGATAGCACTGTGCTCCTGCTGTGAGCACATACCACCTGCTTAATCCCCTCAAGAGATGCCACTGTGTGTGTGTGTGTGTGAGTGTGTGCGCTCTCTGTTTCATTTCTGAGCACTAACAGTCATTTAGAGAGTTGCTCTGGGAGCTCCTAGCAGCAGCAACAGTATCATTGTTTACTAAATATTGACATTTAGCAAATTAATAATTCACTCTTAATTGACTTCCGTGTGCAATATTAATGAAAGGCACATTTGGAATGCTGAAATGGAGCGATTGACTTTTAGAAATGACAGCGGAGACGGCAGGTCGGACAACTGGAGGGAAACATTTTCACCTGTGTGTGTGTTTGTGTGGTTATGTGTCATTTGAGGCTGTCTGTGGCATTTGGAAATGTGACAGAACAGGAACAGATTTCTCAAACAACTTTGTACTAAAATAAAGAAGCAGCGGGAAATGTTTTCACAGCAGCATTTTGCAATTGTATTTATTTTATTTATATCACAATTGTTATAACATTCTGAATTACTCATAGCACATCTATGACATAATTTCCCTTTTGAGTCTTTTAAGTCACACTGTTTACAAATAAGAATGAGATGATTTATTTGAATACTTTGTTGTGATTAGATGCAACTGTTAATGGCATTGGATTACAGTATTATGAATTAAATAAAATAATACCAAATTAGATCTCTTTAATCTCAATTAAAGTTTTAAAGGTTTAAATGGAGATCATATAAAGCATTTTTGGTGCTTCTCTGATGTTTCCCCTTAGAAAATCAACATAGTAATCTCACACGTATCTCCTCTACAGTTTAAGACAAGATTCCAACATTAAAAAATGTGTTCAGACACCAGAGTCTGCAATAAGAATATCAAAGATCCATATATTTAAGAGCAAATTGTCTGAGCAATGTTATCCACATTCATTTTATAGCATTATTAAATATGTCAACAACTGACTCGTTTGTTTCTGTTTTTATTCATCTGAGACAGATCACCAACAAATGCATGACTTTTTTTTCTGTCTGTGCAACAAAATAAGATATATTGAAGAAAGATGGTTACCAAACAAACAAACAAAAACACAATTTTTGTTCCACAGAATAAATAATATATATTATATAACATCTAACTATATTAAAAACAATTGTGAGTCTTGTCTCCTTCACTACTGTGAGTTGCTATCTATGTAGAGTGTTTCAAATTGGTAATTTAAGCAGTTTCGTGACAGTTAGGATGCTGCCTTTGAAGGCTGTGAGGTAATCTATGTTTTAGAACAGAGCTCATGTTTTTAGCTAGAGTATTAGAGCCTTTTTGCTCATCATTTTATTTCTTATTTTCATGAATCACTTGCTTTTTCCACCTACGTTCTCGTGCCTTATCTTCCCTCTCTCTTTTTCTTCACAGGCCTATCTATGCATCTTTTCTCCGTCCCGTCTGTAGTCTACTCTCGTGATCTAGCAGACACACATACACACACAGGTCTCATTCAGCAGCAGTAAGGTGAGCTGACTCGTTTTATCGAGCGTGCCAGGCCAGCGAGTCACCTTAGCTCTCTCGCTCTGTTTCTCTCTTTCTCAATTCCTCGTTCCCTTTCTCTCACTCCCTCCTGCTCGAAGCACAATAGATCCCCTGCAATGCATTGGTTCGGAAGGCCACTTTCACCTCCTCACGTTACCATCCATTCAAAGTGAGAGATACAAATGGATAAGTCCTGAGAATGGAAAAGCCCTGGATATAGAAATGAGTGATGAATAGATGAACCCAGAGAGAGCGAAAGAGAAGACAGTTGTCGAACATGTGGGGGGGGGGAAAGACGGAGAGGAAGAGGTAGAGAAAGGAGCTTCTTCTTCGTCAGTCATCGGCCCTGCTGGAGTTTGTCTCCTCGGCAGCTGGATGGAGACGGACTCTATACAGACGTGTACCACTGGGAGCCTAGAGAAGCTTTTAGCAGCTCACTAGCACAAACCTGACTGACATAACAGCAAAAAATGACTGGCAGATGCTCTAAACTACCACCACACACACACACACAAATGCTTTGAAAAGCCCTGCAGAGTGGATTACGCCCCACAATGGCGCTCTTTATCCCCTCTGGTATGCTTCTGAGGGGAACGACGTCCATTTTCACTTCTTCAAACCAGCATCATCAATCATCGGCGCAAACACACACACACACTGGAATGTCCCGTGGGGTTTCATCTGAAGTTAATAGCCGTGTTCATCGCACAGATATTACAGGTTAGTGCACAAGACACGAAACACATGAGATAATAGCCTCATTGTGTCCTACCGCTATTGATGAAACCAGCTCCTTCACTATAATTTGAGAAAACATGCAAAGAAACACAAAGGATTCATAGATGGCAGAGACGAGACCCCAAAAGTGGACTGTAATCAGCATCGATCGGCTGTGTTTTATGAAGAGACCATATGTCAACCGCCCTAGTTTCCCAACATTAGAGAAGCTCTAACTGAGTTTAGGGAGGTTTTTACTGCCTGATTATCGAGATTATTGAGTCAGTCGCCTGAGTTCGTTTCATGTGCTCCATCATGCCACATACAGAACAAAACAAAATGAGGATAAGAGTTACAGTTTAAAGTTGGCAACTATGGACAAATATTTGAAATCATGTAAAAAAAGTTATGCATTTAATTTATAGTTTAGTTTGAAAAAAGTTTATGTTTTTGAAAGAAATCTCAAAGCTGCACTTATTTTGATCAAAAACATGGTTAAAAGAGTACTATTGGGAAATATTGCTGCAATTATTGGTTAAATATTACTAAAGATAGTTTAAAATGTAATGTATTCTTTTGAAGGCAAAGCTGAATTTTCAACAGCCATTTCTCCAGTCTTCAGTGTCACATGATCCTTCAGAAGTCATTCTAATATGCTGATTTTGCTGCTCAAGAAACATTTCTTATTATTATTAATGTTGAAAACAGTTGTACAGCTTAACATGTTAATAGAAAACATGGTTATTATTAGTTCAAAAAAACAGCACTTATTTTAAATGGAAAAGTTCGTACAAGGTCTTCCTGTTCACGTATGATCAATTGTAAGCATTCTTGCGGAATAAATTAAATATTATACTATATATGTTATATATCTATATCTATATAGATATATATATATATATATTATATATACAGTGGGTACGGAAAGTAGTCAGACCCCCTTAAATTTTTCACTCGGTGTTATATTGCAGCCATTTGCTAAAAAATCATTTAAGTACATTTTTTTCCTCAATGTACACACAGCACCCCAGATTGACAGAAAAACACAGAATCGTTGAAATTTTTGCAGATTTATTAAAAAAAGAAAAACTGAAATATCACATGGTCCTAGTATTCAGACCCTTTGCTCAGTATTAAGTAGAAGCACCCTTTTGATCTAATACAGCCATGAGTCCTTTTGGGAAAGATGCAACAAGTTTTTCACAACTGGGGCTTTTTTTTTTTTTGGGGATTCTCTGCCATTCCTCCTTGCAGATACTCTCCAGTTCTGTCAGGTTGGATGGTAAATGGTGGACAGCCATTTTTAGGTCTCTCCAGAGATGCTCAATGGGTTTAAGTCAGGGCTCTGGCTGGACCATTCAAGAACAGACACAGAGTTGTTGTCAAGCCACTCCTTCGTTATTTTAGCTGGGTGCTTAGGGTCATTGTCTTGTTGGAAAAGAACCTTCGGCCCAGTCTGAGGTCCTGAGCACCCCTGGAGAAGGTTTTCTCCAGGATAGGCTTGTACTTGGCCGCATTCATCTTTACATCGATTGTAACCAGTCTCTCAGTCCCTGCTGCTGAAAAACACCCCCGCAGCATGATGCTGACACCACCATGCTTCACTGTTGGAACTGTAGTGGACAGGGATGAGCAGGCTGCGTTCTCCACACATACGCTTAGAATTAAGGCCAAAAAGTTCAATCTTGGTCTCATCAGACCAGAGAATATTATTTCTCACCATCTTGGAGTCCTTCAGGTGTTTTTTAGCAAACTCCAGGCAGGCTTTCATGTGTCTTGTACTGAGGAGAGGTTTCCGTCGGGCCACTCTGCCATAAAGCCCCGACTGTTGGAGGGCTGCAGTGATGGTTGACTTTCTACAAATTTCTCCCATCTCCCGACTGCATCTCAGGAGCTCAGCCACAGTGATCTTTGGGTTCTTCTTTACCTCTCTCACCAAGGATCTTCTCCCCCGATAGCTCAGTTTGGTTGGACGGCCAGCTCTAGGAAGGGTTCGGGTCGTCCCAAACGTCTTCCATTTAAGATGTATGGAGGCCACTGTGCTCTTAGGAACCTTAAGTGCAGCGAAATTTTTTTTGTAACCTTGGCCAGATCTGTGCCTTGCCCAATTCTGTCTCTGAGCTCTTCAGGCAATTCCTTTGACCTCATAATTCTCATTTACGCTGACATGCACTGTGAGCTGTAAGGTCTATATAGACAGGTGTGTGGCTTTCCTCATCAAGTCCAATCAGTATAATCAAACACAGCTGGACTCAAATGAAGGTGTAGAACCATCTCACGGATGATCAGAAGAAATGGACAGCACATGAGTTAAATATATGAGTGTCACAGCAAAGGAGGGTCTGAATACTTAGGACCATGTGCTATTTAAGTTTTTCTTTTTTAATAAACCTGCAAAAATTTCAAAACTTCTGTGTTTTTCTGTCAATATGGTGTGATGTGTGTACATTAATGAGGAAAAAAATAACTTAAACGATTTTAGCAAATGGCTTCAATATAACAAAGAGTGAAAAATTTAAGGGGGTCTGAATACTTTCCATACCCACTGTATATATATGTTACGGGGCTGACAAGACGTGAGACGTGCGGATCCATGTGCAAGCTTTTATTTAGAAGACAGAGACATGGTCATGAAACAGGCATGGGTCAGACAATGGCAAACAGGTATATAGAGGGCAAGACACAAGAATATACCTAGGGCTAGTGTGGGTCTACGATCGGTGAACAGAATCAACTGGGTGAGACAAATCCAGGTACAAGGCAAAGGTCCAGGCAGGGGCAAACAGTATCCGAGTAGGGCAAGACGAGAGGGGGAATCCGAGATACACAGGCAAAGATCAGGACACAAGAAAACAGACAAAGCAAGACTAAGATAAGGCTATGAAAAACTAGACAGGCTCCGTAGAGTAGCTATCGCTATGAGAGTGATAAACGCTATACAATACTCGGCAGCATGACGGGGATCAGAGTGAGTGTTATATAGGGCAGGTGTGATTGATGACAGCTGTGTGCAATCAGTGCGTGTGCAATCAACAGTGTCTGTATCCGAAATCGCCCTCTATACCCTCATTCACTATTCCCTACATTAGGTCACTAATTCAGTTCACTAGAAGGAGTGAATGAAAACGAGTAGTGAATTTCGGACACTGAGTCCACCGGAAGGAATGCTGCTTTTGCATAGTTTGTGCTTGCTGTTTATTAATCATTTGAAACTAGCAAACTAGCAGCTCCAGTAGTAAGATAGTAGTCACGGAAAATATGTACAAACCCTAATCAAACAATTTAATAATAAATTTACAATGAATTTATACCCGTGTCGTACATTATGCTGTACGCCATGGATGAACGCTTTGTAAAAATGAACGGATTGATCATTCAGCTGCGGGTGCCATCTTCTGGCGAGACGCGGGAATTCATTCAACGCGCGACTCTCACGGTGCATTATGGGCATTCTCTAGCCGTTTTTGCAGGGCTTGTGGCGAGGAATTGAGGCACCTGAGAAACGTCCACAATGCTTTCGGGACACCACTAAAAATGGCTGTTCTCAAAATAGTGCCCTATTTCCAGGGTTAGGGGGCGATTGCGGACACAGCCTGTGTGGTGTAATCAGGGCCCAATGGACGAAGGATGAGGGACTGTTCGTCCGGGTTGAAGCGCAACAGGCGGTGTGGTGCAAGAAGCCCCTAGTAGGGGAAGGGTGGACCTCTGGTGGCAAGCAGGATGGAAAGTTAATGGACCGGCACTGTGGACAATATATATTATATAGATATAAACACACACATACACACCCTAGTAAATGTAAAATAATTATTTAAACAAATTAAAACTAGAGACCTAAATATTTATATTTTATACCAATTATATTTTAACTCTGATCTTAAAATTCTATATTATAGTTTTTATAAAATAGTATAAATAAATTAATAAGGTATTTTAAAGTGTACAGCGATATTCAAATGCATACACACAATCCAGATACACTGCGTAATGCACACAATTCCATGACATAAAAATCATGTCCTACACCTAAATCTAAAATGATATAATGTTGTTTACTTATTGCAACACACTCTATTTTGCTCTCCCACTGTGAAGTTATTTCGCTACCAGTAAATATAAATTCATAAATTATATGATATTGTGACTAAGAAAGAAGAACCACTGTCAGAAAAAATAAAATGAAATAAACAAAGGTAAAAACACAAGAACAGTAAAGAAATTTCCCTTTCAGTCGGTCACTCTCGACGTTACGTCGGATGACCGACGAATTGGGATCGCGCTTAGAGAGACCAATCCACTTCGAATGTAAACTAAACGAGCCAATGCAAATTGGCATGCAATTATTGCATCCAGCTGCCGATGATCACAGCGTGAGCATAAAAAGGCAGCCGGTGCAAAGCATACCAGCTTTTCACTTCGGAGCCGAGCGACAAAATGTTCTACTCTATCAAACGTATTCGTGTTGTGACGAGTTAGCAAGCTCTAGGGAGCTCGTGTGTTGTGCGGGCGGCGCTTCAGCGGTGGGTCGTTTTTGTGTCTAGTGGGGTTTTTGCGCACCTCAGGGCTACATCCCCTGTCGAGCTGGACAGCTGGAATAATCCCCTGGAGGTCTCCGCATGTAAAAGCAGCAGAGGGCAGTTTGAGAGTGTTCAACAAAGGGCCTACTCACGCACCTTCTGCCAAACTGTGGAACCAGGTAAGCATTGCACCGCACACTCAGACCCTCTTCGGTCTGCCCACAAGCCACCCGAGTTGGGACCCTGCGTTCCACCTCGCTGCCCCACCACAGGTACGTCGGTGGTCCCGCTGGTCCAGCTTGTACGGTGTCTGGGTGCCTGGCTAGCGCTACCCAACATGTCTCGTGGGCTTCTGCGGACCATCAGCCTCGGCTATGAAATTCAGTTCGCCTGGCGTCCCCCCAAGTTCAGGGGCATCCACTTCACTTCAGTGAAGGCTGCAGATGCCTCTGTCTTGCGTGCAGAGATTGCAGTCCTACTGTCGAAGGATGCGATAGAGCCGGTCCCTACAGCCGATATGAAGACATGGTTTTACAGCCCCTACTTCATTGTACACAAGAAAGATACTCCGAGTGTCCGTACTGTAGACCCTGTCGCGTTCCTCCATCCCCTCGGGAGCCAGACGGCCGCCGAACGTCCGGGGCTAAGGCCCTCACTCGATGAATCCATGAGAACCGTTAGGGGGCTGGGTTACAGTGTAAAAGTCCATGGTATAGCCCATGAGACCAGTTTCTCGGCAGACTCTGCCATTACAAGAGGGTTATAATCACCTATAAGCTTCCTATAGCACCTAACGGTTGTTCATATGTGTAAGGGCTTCCAAAACCTCCTTCGGGAAGGATGGGGCTTCTGCAATGTTCCTGTTCCAAGTGGAACAGGTACGTTTTCCCAGTGTTCTCCAATCTCACTGAGTGGGTAGTGCTATGACTATGGTGACTGGTCTTCTTGTTGCGAGCCCCGGCCTACACCAAAAAGGGTCGCAGGCGACTCGCACAGGACCATGGAAGGGGCAGAATCCGTGGTGCTTTGGTTGGGATCCCAATTCGCAGTCACCGACGTGACGTCAAGAGTGACCGACTGAAAGGGAACATCTCGGTTACATATGTAACCCTCGTTCCGTGAAGGAGGGAATGGAGATGTCACGTCCCATCGCCATGGCTGCTGTACCACCGCTGAGCGGCCAGGTCACTGGCTCGGCTTCTCAGCAAAAACCTGGTGTGCGTTGCACCGGCTTTCTTTTAATGCTCACGCTGTGATCAGTGGCAGCTGGATGCAATCATCGCATGCCAATGTGCATTGGCTCGTTTAGTTTACACTCGAAGTGGATTGGTCTCTCTAAGCGAGATCCCAATTCGTTGGTCACCAACATAACGTCTCCATTCCCTCCTTCAGGGAATGAAGGTTTCATACGTAACCGAGACGTTACCTTATCTACACCTAAAGGGTGCATATTAGTAATTTTAGAGGATATTGTCTCAGTGACAAGCTGCTGAAGCCCCAAAATAACTTTTTTTTCAGCGAGTATATAACCACAGGGTTAAGAACATCCAAATTTAGCATTGATGCATTTTATACAATCAGCAAGTGTTAACTATTTAGATATTGAAATTAAGATCGGAAGGTCTCTCAAACAGACACGGTTGTCTCCTTGGGGATATAGACTGATGGGAACAGATGTGTGTGATTAATGGAGTGACTGAGGGCTGTGAGAGAGAAACAGCAAACGTGTTCAACATTATCAAGCGCAGATGAACTTACTTCACGAACACTACAACAAAATGGTGCTGAAGCCGGTGCTTGGGCAGAATTCTGCAAACCTCAAAACCAGCCCTATTTTCACTTATTTGAGGGTTAAATGATGACATGTATTGACTGAATATGATACTAGACAATATACAATAGACATTCCATTTATTTTTTGGTATTTTAGCATCCAAAATTTCATTGTTTTTTTAAACAGTTTTTATAAAGCATTTCTCTCCTTCAGTGTCTACTTGAATGTGAATTAACACAGCATTCAGCCTGTTGATTTATGACTAGTTCACAAATCTAACAAACTGCGCCAATGAGCTATGAGGGTGCAAAGACCAGCAGACCCTCATTCTTTTTGTTTCTGCCTAAATATAAACCCAGTGTTTTGAGTTAAATTCTAGCAGACCCTCAGCATGAAGTTGTCATGGACCTGACGAGCATCTTTGAGCCATATGGACCCAAGAACACAATGGCAAACTGCGGCCTGATGGAAACGTGAAGGGGATCGAAGCCAGTACTGCCCTCTCCACCCTTCACCTCTAAAGAGACACAGGTCGAACCCTCGAACCATCAACTGTAGGTCCGGATGCAATCACTCATGGCAACTGTCACCATGCCGACAGCAGGGGTCCTGTTTTCTCATTGGCAGAAAGGGAAGTCTGTCTCTCACGGACTGTCCATCTGTCCATCAAAGTAGCCTGAGGCGCTGGGAGACACTGTGGCCTTTCTCACTTGCAGACACACAGAGAGTGAAAGACAGACAATGAGAGAGAGAGAGAGAGAGAGAGAGAAACAGGATACTTAATCACACAAAGTGTTTCTGTATAAGTTATAAAGGCAGCATGTGTTAGAAGGAGCCATCCATACACATATACACTTACAACACTGACAAGTATAACGGGAGCCTCAACAGTATTGCTGTAGTCTGGATGAGTCTTTAAGAGAAATTGTATGACTCTGTCTCTCCCAACAGGTGGCGAGAGAAAACATAGAGAATTGCATTTTAAGGAAATGATGCGTTAATCAAATTTATGTACAGTACATAAAAATCTTAGGGAACCAATTTTAGACTTTGTTTTATTTTTATTTCTGTCTGAGGCTGCCTTGACTGTGTTTAATGATTAATAACGAGAATCTAAAAACCTACCAACACACTTAATAAAGTCTTAAAAACAGTATGATCCTCAAGAGGAAAACAAAGCAATGTCACATAAAAAATTGCATTAATTAATTAATAATAATAATATATAACGAATTAATAAGCAAAAAACATGATTCTGTCAAATAATATAGTTGTTATTAAATGAAGGGTTGCGGTTGCAAAGCAATGGCAAACTTGCCTCATAAACAGAACTGAACAGGTCACAGGTGGCGGTGTTGCATATTTTAAAGTTCACAAAACAAAACTATAATTTTATTAAAAAAACTACACTAAAAAACATACTTTTAAGTCGTTAAAATTAATTAAAATTGTAAGTCTCTATATTTAATTCTGATAAATAAATAAAAATAAATTACAAAACTGTGATATGCGAAGTGTTCTGGCAGGTAAGGTAAACCCCAAATAAATAAATAAACGCAATGAGATGTGACCCCTAAAATTAAATTTGTTTTCATAATCGAATGTAGTCAGGATGATTCAGTCATATTAAATAATATATTTGACAGGGATTTTTATTAGTTAATTTGGATGATCATCTTAGCACATATCTTTAGGCTACTTGACAAACATAAAATAAAAAGTTAGAAAAAAACTACCCTGACTCATTAGAAAAATGTACCTACATTTCTGCAAAACTCAAAAACTAACCTATACACACGCCTCAGTTTTCAGTTGAAATGAACACAAGAGGCAGTAAAACTCTGACAGCTTATATTACTTTTCACAAAAAGTATGATTTACAGGGCCAGAGTTTCGATTAATAAAGCCTAATTTTCACACAATTACTTGCAGAATATTATGTTATGACTTCAAAACTATTTTAACATGCTGTGAGATTTGAAAACTGATACTTTTGAAGGTTAGCGTCACAAATACAGCTTCATATGTATGGGTTTTCTAATGCAGTAGGTTTGCCCAGTAGCTCACGCGATACGACATTGCTCATGTGAGGTGAAGAACTCTGATGTGAATGCCGTGAGACTACGGTTCGACAAGAAAGTTGAAACCCGCGTTTAAGGAAGTCAAAATAGCACGGTTGCATCAGTGAAAGCGTTTTTATATCACTTTTGCATTTGTTTACACTATCGGGTAGGTTTAGGGTTGGATTTGGTTTTATTTTCCAACACGATAGAGCATTAACATTTTAGCGTCACTCCCCGGACATTTGAATTCTGAAATGCTGCAATCCGCACCTGGGACCTCATTTATAAAATGTGCGTACGCACAGATTTGATCTTAGAGTGTGCGCACGCTAAAATCCAAGGTAACTTTCATATTTATAAAACAGTCTTTGACGTGAAAAAGTACTTATCGCCACGTCATGGTCTGAGCAGGCGTATGCACTTTTCCTTGTGACAAAGTCGGAGTACTGCAGCTATTTGAACATCTAAGCTGCAATAATAAAAAAGCGGTGTACGTGCAAAGCACTGGAATTCATCTAAACAACAAAGAGGCAGTGTAAAGAGATGAATTGTGCCAGTGTAGTCCTTTTAGTAGCCTAATGTTGAGAGTTCTTCACTCGCTTTCTGTAGGTTTATTCCATGTTGTTGTTGTTGTTTTTTATTGTTTTTTACAAGAGAACTTGCGATGTCTTGATTTACTACTAACGCGTAAAATAGAAAAAAAATGCATAAACGTATCTCCGACTCTCAGATAACAAACTGACATAGAATCAATGTAGAATCGACGTTTCTCGTGGCGTCGAAACGACGTTGATGTCCGACGTCGATCCAACATCGCAAAATATGTACATTGGTGTGATACACATGCGGAACAGTTTGGTAATTGCCTCCAGTCAGTGTGAAATTGCGGTAACGCCGGATGTTTAGACACCTAGAGTAAAACTAAGAGCAGAGAGAATGTTAATTTTGTAAAGGTCGAAAAAGAAATTGTGTAGTGCAATTTCGGCGAGAATGATTCTGATTTTATTACATTCAACATAAATTACAGTTGATAATGAATAATGTATTGACAGTAACAAGGTCGCACATGTTGAAGCTCGCGCAGCCGGTGTGTGTGCGAAAGAATCTCATGGAGAAATCAAAACAAATGAGCACAACAGCACAGACAACACACTTCGGTAAAAATCTTCGGGTTTTTCGAGTCGTTCGTTCATCACGTGACAGCCCCATACACTTTAACCAATGCAGTCTGAGCCGGAAAGATAATTGACTAGTTCATCTCTCGAGTCTTCGGGTTTGAGTCGTTCGTTCATCACCTGACAGCCCCATAAGCTTTAGCTATGCAGTCTGAGCCGGAAAGAGAATTGATTAGTTCATCTCTCGAGTCTTTTGAATCGTTCGTTCTTTTGTCACGTGACTTGACAGCACTGGATAGAGAAAATAGTTAATTTACAAGCTTCCTTACAAACGGGTGCATAGTTATTATTATTATCATCATTATTGTAATTATTATTTACTCTTACAGTTACCTAATGCGTTCTGGTTCAAATTGTACTTTTACTCTTACCGTTATAAGGTGTGAATTGTCTGTCATTGGATGGTTTTTCCAGATACCACTGAAGTATAACAAAGGTAATAAAGGTAATAAATTGGTTATTATTATTATTAAGTATCTTTCCTGCTCAGACTGCATTGGTTAAGTGTATGGGTCTGTCACGTGATGAACGAACGACTCGAAAAAACCCCGACGCTCGAGAGATAACCAATCAATTCTCTTTCCGGACCTCAGACTGTATTGGGTTTTTTAAATTATGGGGCTCTGTCAGTGATAACGAACGACTCCTCAAACCGAAGAATCGAGAGATAACTAATCAATCTATTTCGCCGCAGAATTTATGGGTTAAACTTAGGGGGGTCCGGGAGGAACGAACGACTAAAACCCGAAGACTGGAGAGATGAAATACTCAAGTCTCTTTCCGGCTCAGACTGTATTGGTTAAACTTATGGGGCTGTCCCGTGATGAACGAATGACTTGAAAAACCCGAAGACTCGAAATAGATGAACTACTTGACTAATTCCAGTACAGAACCTATAGGATGTTGCGCATGCGAGACTGAATGAATCACTCCCCGAGACGACTCGTTCTTCCCGAGTCACATTAAAGATTAGTTCAAAATGAACGAATTGTTCAAGAACGACCCAACACTAGTAAACACTGGACTGACTATTGGCTTGCCAGTGGTGCAACACATGTCTGCAGAACAAAATGAATAAACATTCGACAAAGCTCAAGTTAAAATGTTTTGTGAGTCATTGTTTTTAAAACATTCATATTCCAGTTTAAGTAGCCTAATATTCAGTGACAGAAGGACAAACTACTATATAAAATAATGAATAAAAATACATTTAGTTACCCTTTTCCTCTCTGTGAGAGTGCACGCGCAGATCTCTGATTCCTCTAACCAAGTTTCAACCTATATCAGACGTTATGATTTTGATCAGATGCGTCGGCTGTATCGGTTGATGAGTCAACGTGATTTCGACGTTGAATTTATGTTTTATTTTCGGCGAAATAACGTTCTGATGTTCCAACCAAATAGTGAACGTTGATTCAACATCGAAATTTGATTGACGACCGATACTGACCTTTAAGACCAAAAATCGACGTTGAATTAACGTCTGCTTGCTATCTGGGACTGTTTTGTCTGTGTAGCCTACACTCTTAAAAATAAAGGTGCTTCAAAAGGTTCTTCAAGCGATGCCATTGAAGAACCATTTTTAGTTCCACAAAGAACCATTCAGTCAAAGGTTCTTTAAAGAACCATCTCTTGCTTATCTTTTTGTAATCTGAAGAACCTTTTTACACCACAAAGAACCTTTTGTGGAATGGAAGGGTTCTATGGATGTTAAAGGTTCTTTATGGAAACATTTAGACAAAAAAGGTTCTTCTATAGCATCCTGAAGCACCTTTATTTTTAAGAGTGTATAAGAATAGGCCTATGTCGTGCAATAACGGTTTTGTAATATGTTCTATTTAATAACATTGTTAACTTTTTATTTATAAAATCTGCTGCTTTGCTTCTGTGAAAATAAATAGACATCAGCCTTAAACTTTGTTTTTTGTCATTTACATCAGTTATATTTGTATAAAATACACTATATTTTTGTGTCAGTACATTAATGGCACATTTGAGCAACATTAGTAAACTGTGTAAATATAAAGAAATGCCAAATCACATGCAGGTTTTTTCAGACCGGAGACCATAAACGTGTAATAATTTATTTTATTATGATATGAAACATCCAATTTTTCTTTCAATAATGTTTTTTAAAACATTGCAAGAATTTCGTGATACTAAACTTATTAGTTGTCATAGCAAGTGATTTTAAAAGTAGGATGCTCACTTTATAAGATGACTTGGAAAATGTACTTGAATTCGTAGGTTTGTTCTTACTTTGAAACCTCCGTATTTAATAATAATAATACTAATAATAATAATAAGTATTATTATTATTATGCAGTTGTTTCTAGAAGTGGTCATTTTGATAATAGTCAATAGAAAAAATATAACCACATGTTGTTTGTCCACAGAATAATTACACATTATTAAAAAAAAGCGTCCCCGTACGAACCGCTACCTCAGCCAGCAGGACCTCAATTTCCGGAATCAGTAAAAAAAAAAGTTTTTTTTTTTTTCTTTGTGCCTCGCATTCGAAGATTGAATAATATATATGGGCGGTGATCTTTTATATGGTAATGATATTAATTAGGGGGAGTTTACAAGGTGGAGATCTGACACCAGTCAGCTGTGCACAATTTCAAGATCATTTGCGATTTATAAATGTCACATCTGGAAGAGAGGCGTACGCACGTGTTTTTGTGTGCACGTTCGTTTTCTCTGAATCGCACTTATGCACTTTTGAGAAATGATCTTAGAACAAATTTAGGACGGTTTATATGCAACATTTTTATAAATAAGGCCCCTTCTGAGCGGCAATTTAAATAGTTAAAAGCCCGTTGGATGGTCTGTGAATGAGTGTTTTAGCGCCACTCACTGGACATTTCACTTTGAAACTGCGGCAAAACATGCAGTAAGGTACGTAATAACGTTGTTGCAGACATGTTTTTTTTCCAATGAGGCTGGGTTGGAAAAATTCGCAGATATAAACACGAGAGATGAGAAGATGCTGAGGGTGATTGAGGTAAGGTAAATAACTGGTGATTATGGTTGTTACCATGGTAACTTTTTTTGCAGATGGCGTGTAACAGCAATGTAAGGAAATACAGGCCATCTGTTTGTGTGGTCCTGGAAATGGACAAAATTCAGCCACAACAGGGTTTCAAGTTAGTTGTACAAATACACACACTTGAAAGTGATATAGTGCTACTATTCATGACAGCATCACAATTTATATTGCCAGTGTATTCAAACACATGAAGGACATGGGGAAGAAATGGGAGGAAACAGTGTTCATCTCTGAACTTGGAACAGACAATATAATAACACAACTACACATTTTATTTGAATTTATTTATTAATTTGAATGGGTTTGATGTTAAACAACGACAACAGCAAGATATGCCTTTCATGCATAGAGACACTGCGTGTGTGTGTATGGCCACCCGTGCCAAAGAGTCAGATGGGCCACAGAATGTTGTGAATAAATCATGAGACTTGGGATGCTCCAAGTAGATCATTGTATTCTGTGACAAGCAGAAACCAACAGCACTGATGTCTCACTGTGTGTGTCTCTCATCTGACTCCAGCATGTTTATATCAGTACTACTAGGTCATCAGACGCTTCAGAAGTCAATGAATCAGGGAACGTGTGAGCTGCAGGGAAAAAAAAAAAAAACCTGTCACATTCACAAGGCAACGAGCCAGATTTAATTTGATTACTATAGGCTTTAAAGGGGTCATATCATACATTGTCAATATAGATTAATCTTTACCACAGGTTCCTGTTATAATGTTAGATAAAACATTCTCTTTTTCTGGGATTCATCAGAAGAATATTATTTTAAAGGGATAATTCACCTAAAAATAAAAAATCTGACATCATTTACTTAAGAAGGTATTTTGAAGAATGTTTTTAAGGGTTTAGTATTGTTTTGGACCCCAATGACCTTCATTGTATGGAAGAACACTGAGATATTTTAAAAAATATCTTCTTTTGTGTTAGCTATGCAGGTCTGGAACATAAGTGTTTTATCGGTCCACTAGGAAACAAAGGCCTGTTTACTACCAGGCTAACGAGAGAGGAACTCTAGTCACTGGATATTCCCTTTTTACACATCATTGCACTTTCATAATTTCTGTACAAACTTTTCTACAAGACTGCTATGCAATTATTTTCATGAGCTACCCAATTGATACAGTCCGTCTTTTACCTGCTCCTAACTTCATGTGAAAAAAACAAAAGATGGTGTGTAGTTGGTCACTTTACACATTTTTCCATTCTCAAAATGGGCAGTCATAACTGAATTTAAAGATGTGAAACAGTCAATATAAAAAGTCTGGCTACTTGAGACTAGTCCAAAGCCATGTACTAGCATTTTTATACAATGCATTTAAAGTATATCAATACATTCAAGTATGTACAGAAGTATGAAATTATGCCACTATTGGGATAAACTACACTATCATAAAACTGCATCTTGAAAACAAACAACACTGAATGTCTTCTATTGTTACTGTCTGCATGCAAAGCATGCCAATAAACATTGGCATAAAGCTAAAAGTGTTATCTTAAAAATATATATATACAGTTTTACGTTTAGATTAACTTACAAACAGATGTGGCAACTGTTTCTAAAGAGAGAGAGAGAGAGAGAGAGAGAGAGAATCGTGAGAGTAAACAACAATATAGTGTGGCCTTTGAATGAAACATTTGGGAGGAAGAACTTGTATAGGGTAGACAGACAGACAGACAGACAGATAGATAGATAGATAGATAGATAGATAGATAGATAGATAGATAGATAGATAGACAGACAGACGGACAGACAATTAAAGCTTTTTGCCTGGTCTGAGTAATTAATGTAGGTGTTGGTTGGTAAATTAGTGTAAATGTTGGTTCTCATCTTTTCACATGCAGATACGGCAGTTACATATATAAAACAAACATTCCTCACTAGTACCACTAACGCAGGGTTGACGAAGGTTGCTGTAATTTGCAGTTAGTTAGTAATTAGCTGGCAGGCAAGCTCCATTTCGATCACATCCTCTGGGAACACACTAATGTAGCACGCCACCAACTGCCACGTACAGATAGCAAAACATGATTAAACTATCAAACCATGCCACGTTCACTGGAGATATTTCTGATCCATGGCCTCCAGTTATGTCCTCAAAATGCAGTTAAAACAGAGGGAGTGGAATGGACAAAAACAGAGAGCGGCAGAGAGTGAGGAGAAACATGAAAAACAAATGGAAAATCTGGAAGATTGATAGCAGATTTAAGTGCCCCTATTATGCCATTTTTAAGGTTCCTAATATTGTTTTGGGAGTCTCCTACAATAGGATTACATGCATACGAGGTCAAAAAGCTTTCGTTTTCTCAAAATAAGCATTTAATATCACCTCATTTCCAACGATTCTCAAACAAAATTTGTTTGAAGCAGTTCTAAGATTCAGTCTCTCTAAAACCCTCCTTTCCATGAGCCTACTCTGCTCTGATTGGTCAGATGGCCTAGTCTGTTGTGATTGGTCTACCGCGTACAGCGCGTCGGAAACGATATGCCCATTGCCATAGTTTCCGTATTTTGAATACAAACTCGATACAAAACATAAACATCTATTATTTATCATACTTGTGATTCAGGAGCAAGCTGGTTCAAATAAACAGTACTGAGCCATCTTTCAAGAGCAAGCGTTTAGTGAATACGGTGGTTAATCACCGAGATTTATTTGAACTCCCCGAGATAGAGAAGCAGTCGTCAGTAAAATGAAGTGTTTGTGGGCGGGGTCAAGTTATGGCCAAACATAAAACATAGGCGGGAATTATGCAAAATGTGGACACTGGACGTGTAGCCATCACGGAAGTGGGATTCAAATTACTAACGACTGTTTAGGCTGTAGAGAGACAATAACTTTATTTATCGTGTACTTTCGGCTTTACAACTTTGCTGATCGTTTACATACACATACAGCTACATTACACACTGTATGAAAGGCAATATTGGAAATATATATATATATATATAAAACTAATATTTCATCACGGTATCGTAGATGTTTTATCAGTGCCCAATGTAGTTATGTAAGACTCTTAAAAGCATGAAATTGACTTTTTTTTCTTTTCCTTCATCATAGTCTTTGACATCACAGCTCATGTCATGCACTTGGGTTGATTAGTTTCAAAACAACTGAGTCCAGAACTGAGCTCCTATTAGCAAAACCGAGCATACTTTCTTGGGGCCAAGTGCCATTGAGATAAATAGAAATGCTACCAGATATCTTTCTCCAGGTATTATGGACCTCCTTGGGGGGTCTGTCACTGATTGTTCTATTATGATGTGAAACATTTTAAGAGTCTAGGACTCACTCTCTCACCAGCAGAGGTCAAAGGTCAAATCAGTTGGCTCTAGAGGTACCCAGAGGTCACAGAGCACGCCTCAGGTCATTTAACCAACCACAACCACATGACTAAACAAGTAAAATATGCTAGAACATATCAATGAGTTCATCTGAATGTGTAAATTCAAGATATAATCACTTGTTTAGATCCATGGCTACCATGGCTTTTTGAACATGGTATTGGACATGACCATGACTTTTTGGGATATGTACCATGCTAGTACCATGTAGGCATGGGCCGGTATGTGATGTTGACGGTATGATAACCTTAAGCAAAAATATCCGTGGTTCCGTCTTGGTTCCCCCTCTCCCCTGGTGTCTTTTTCCCTGCTGGGTCCCCCCCCCACTGCTGTGCACCCCCCTCTTTTTGTTTTGGCGACCCTCCAGCTTTCGGACCGTAGACTTGTTTCTTTGTTCTTAGCGACTTCTGCCTTCACTACCCCACCCGCCCGCCCCACCCCCCCCCCCTCTCACCCTCTCACCTTTCTGCACACCCCCGCCCCCTTCGGCACTCAAGTTCCTTTTTAAACTTGCTTAGCCGTATCCGAATATGTTTTTCGGCCATTCCCTTCTGTACGCATCCGCACTGCTACGACAGACGCATCACCGACCCTACATTTTCAATCATTCGTTCTCCCCTTCCTCTCCTCCTTTGCGTTCCTCTCACCCACTTGCCGCCCCCAAGCCCAACCCATGCTGCCTTGGCACCACTCCCCCTCAGTTGCCTCGAACCTGCTCTTCAGACACTGCCCCCCTCAGCTAAGAAGCACAAGCAGAAGCTCTGAATGAGACAGATCCTCTTGCCCGCAGGCGGGTTCTGGACGCTAGGCATTGTTCCGCTGGTCCCCCGGGTGCGTGCCAACTGTTTAGATGCCTCTCCGCGCGCGCTGCCCCCGAACCTCGTGACCTTTTGGCAGCGTCCTTTCGCCGTCTCCCTCGTATCTTGCGGCTTTCCTCCTTGGCCCGATACCATGCATGTGTTCAATCGCGCATTCGCCTCGCGATACCAAGTATTTCTTCCTTTTTTTTCTGTGGTTGTCCTTGTTTCTGTTGTACTGACGGGTCCGTCTTTCTTCCGGGCCTGTGGTTCAAACGGTGAGTTCTCCCGCCTCCCTCTTTCGCCCCCCATCCTTCCTTTGGCCCCCCCGCTTGCATCGAACCTGAGCCCGCTTTGTGCCCGCACCCGACGGCTCCGGTTCGCTGCTATCAGCACAACCTAAACTTTCGGCAGCCCAGTCACCCCGGCCTCGGCGTACGTTCGGGGAAGTCTTCCCCCGTGTTCCCACCTGGCCTGACCCGCCGTGCCCCAGGGTGCACGGGTTAGGTCGTGTCTCTAACCCTGCAACTCACCTGCGCGCCACCCCTCTCCCCTTTGTGTCTTTGCGGCGCCGCACACCAACCCGTCAACAAAAGCCCACTCCCAGCCCCGGCGCTCTCACCGCGCATCCATTCGGGTTTGCCCCCGTGGCATTTTTCCCTCTGACCGGCTTCCAGCCTCAGCCTGTGCCCCCACCCTGGTCCTCCCCGGCTGTGTTCTCTGGTCTTTTTTCCGTTTTGGCCCCACAGACCCTCACCTGGCTTGTGCGCGCCGCTTCGTTCCGAGCCGGTCACCGCCGTTTATCCCACTTCTACGTCGTGTTATATTTACACACATTAACTACCCCTCACCCTCTTCGTTTGTTCGGAACCACAAGAGAAGACACCGGCCCATCACCCACCTGACCTACTCTTACTGACTTAAATGAAAGAATAATCTGAAAGACAGTTGAGTTACGTGGATTGTAACAAATGCAATACACAATACTGCCGCCCATCGCTCTTTCCGACAACCCTGTTCCCCTCAACGCTCTTCTCTTTCCCGCGAGTCAATTAATACCAATTTGCCCCCTCCTCCTCTCCTCTTTCTTGGCCTCATTCACTTCTCCGCCTTATTATTCCCTCTTGCCCCCCTGGATTCCGGTTCTTTGTCTCGCCGCGTGTTTTCCACGGGGCGTGTTTTTTTTTCGGGGGTCACGTTGTGTTTTCTTGTGCCGGTGTGGGTTTTCGGCTCCCCTCCCGGCTCCTTTGTTTTTTGCCCCCCGGTTGTGTAGGCCTCTCCTGCGCCCTCACTCTGCGCGTTTCCTTTCCAGACACACCGCCTCGCAGTCCACTCGACACTCGGCTTTCCCCCTCTTTTTTCACTGGCCCACCTTCCTGTCCTGCTTGTGCTCTCTGGTCTCTGCCTGTTTTTCGCTTTTCCTGCTGCGGCTCTCCCTTGCTCCCACCCTCCCACTTCTTTTTGGCCCGTGTTTCTTTCTTTTTACGATTCCACCCCATACTTTTCCCCACCCTCTTTGATCCTCCCTTCGGGCCCCTCTACTTACTACGATCTCCCCTTCACCTCCCTCTCTCTCGCACCTCTCCACCCCCTGCCCCCATAGCAGACCCTCTAACCCCACACGACATCCACGGTCGAGCCAACACGGCGACCACCCCGTTACTTATTTTACACTCACGCCCCCAGACACCACACCCCCAACCCACAACGAGACACCCACACACCCACTCACCTCGACTCACGGTCTAGCCGGTGTTTTTCTTGAGAGAGCCCCCATATACAACACCACTTCTGGACCGGTTTCGAGTGTTCCCCCTTTGTCTGTTCCTCCCGGGTGCGCTTCCTTTTTTTTCCAATCCCCTCTTATTCCCCCCCCCCGACCCCCTGCTCCCCTTTTCCCCTCATTCGTCCCCCCCCCCACCAACACCCCCCCCCAGACCTGTTTCCTTAGCCTCGCACACACCCCTTCTGCCGACCCACTCATTTTCATTTAATACTTGGCCCACTCGCCCCCCAGACCACCACACCCCCCCCCCCCACAACCCACACTCACCCACCCACCCCCCCCACTCACACCCAGTCCATCCCCAAAACCCACCCCAAAGAGTCCCGCCCCCCAGCTCGTTTTTGTACGAGTATCCGCTTGGTCCGATGAACACCCACACCAGAACCCTATGGGCTCTAGCCCCACTGTATGCGCCCACCGGAGACCCCCCTTCTCAGCCCCTTGCCCCCTCCGGGTCGACGGCCCCGCTGCCACCTCCTCCCCCTGTCTCCCGTCAGAACCCCTCCACACACCGTGGAGCCGCGCGCTGACCGCCACACCCTGCCATCCCATAGGCGACCGTTGCGCCCACAAGCCGCCGACTCTCCTCCACCTCCTCCTTGTGTGTGGTGCCGAACACCCCCCCCTCCGGACCAACCTAACCCGGCCACATCGCTTCTTTGCTGCTAGGGCTTTCATACTACCCACCCCCCTGCCCCACACCCACCCTACCGGGCCCCTCCTTTCATGGAGTTGAACCCGCCCCAGTCGCGGCCGGACCATCCGAGACGGCCCAGTACGCTCCTGCGCCGCTCATCTCCCCCGCTGTTCGCCGGGCCCCGGGCCGCCCGCTCCCCCCGGCCGGGGCTCGGCTCCTGGGCTCCGAGGGGTCCCAGACCTTTTTTCCCCCCTTCTGTCGGCGTCCTCTCCTTTCGCACACCTCCCAAGCCCCTCCCCCACCACAACAACACCCCCTTCATCGAAGCAACCCCACCCAACGACTCCACTCGACACTGAACCACCGCCCCTGAGCCCTGCCCACCCCACCCCCCCCCCCGAGCTATTCTGTGCCACTTTTCCCAACACCAGAAGACACCATACACACCCACCACCCACCAATCGCACATAGCCATAACAAAAAAACACCTCGCCCCCATCCTACGCCCCCCCCCCAGGGGCCCTCTCTGCGGCCTTCTGTATTCCGTGGGGGTGGTTCCCCCCCCCCCCGGGGCGGCCGCGGGCGATGGCCCAGACCCACCGACCTCGGTTGTCTCCGCGCTGGTGGCACACTCGGCCCCCTGAGCCCACCACCCGCACAATCCTCTGCCGGAAAAGCCGCACCTTAACACCCCCACCCCCACATACCTCACCTCCCGGACACACCCCTCTCTAACCCTGCAAACTCCCCAGCACATATAAGCCCCCATCCCGCAACAGCGGATGTCTGTCTCCCGCCCCCCACCAATCTGTTTAAACATTTCCTTTGCTACGTGCCACAGAAGCAGTGAATCTGAAACTAAGAACACACATTAGCACTCAAACTATAAACAACTTACTGAGATATTCTCAAAGGTATTGAGTTTTAACAAATCACAACTAATTATAAAAAGTGTCCATTACCTAATTCTGTTTAGGTCTAGTCCTGTTGCGTCCATTGAAAACTGTAACCAATCACAGTTACCTCTGTTGCGCTCATGAACACAAAGGCCAATCAGACGTCTTAGAATTAGCCTGTCACTAATGCAACTGGTTCTGATGAAGTTTTCTGATTTATAAAGTGTGTTTAGGTTTCGCTTGGCAGTGATGCATTAGAATGAGTGCTATAGAAGCATCATCTAAAAAGCTTTAGTTACCACAGAAATAAATATTATATTTAATATTACATATTGAATGTAGTTAATTTTAGTAGTATTTTATCTTGATAGATAATTAGATTTAGTACATTAAAGATTTAGCTAAATTATAAAGTAACATTAATTACATTATACTCATGAGGACAAAACAAACAAATAAGATAGTTGACAATAATTATTATTGTTATTATAAATGTAATATTTACGTATAGATAGGCCAGTTAATCATAATAAATAATAATAATGTATAGATATATAATAATAGAATATAAATTTTATAGATACACAGTAATATAACATTTTAGTTTAACAAAACTAACATTAATATTTAAAGCCCTGTATACAGATTATGTATAAAAATAAATAAATAAAAAAACACCGATGGTAATTTTCTGCAAGGACATTATCCAGTAATTTTACTCTAAAACACAATGAAGTGCAAAATTCAAAATACAGGTAAAACACCTGTAAAAAATAAATACAGAAAATTCCTTCATATCAATCATATCATTGTGTCCTATTTTTATAGATTTTTTTTTTTTTCGAAAATCATTCAAAAAATAATTCAAAAGCGTTTGAATCATTCAAACATGTCAAATATCCAGATCATGGATTTGGCTCAGAGCTATTTTTTTAAGTATGATATTTGTTGATGTATGGTGTTTGATCATAACCCTTTCCAAAACTTGTCTGCTAAATTAGGAGCGTTTTAACAAAAAATGTGGCACAGACACATGAGGCCACACCCGAGGGTAAAGAATGCGCAATCAGGGACAACCCTGTTTTGAAAGCACATGGGGTCCTTCAGGCGGTCCAGACACCTTCCCTTAATGTCACAAAGGGCTGGCATGAAAGGGCTGGCCTGATTATAGCCTGCAGGAAAATCAATATTGGATAAAATGAGTCATGGAGGAAGAAAAGAGAGAGAGAGGGGGGAGGGAAACCACATATTCTGAATCTGAACAGACTTTGATGTATTTGAGAGATAGTGTGTGATGTTGACAAACACATAATTATTGATCAATCACACACATATACACACACCAGCAAAGTCTGGTTAATGAATAAATCATTTTACTGAACCAGATCTTTTCAATGAATCAGGTGAACTAGTTCACAAAACTGGGCTGAATGTTTTGTTCACAAATCAGGCTGAATCTGTCCTAGTAATTCTTAGTCAATGACTCATTAAACCAAGAACAATTTGTTTTGGACATGTCAAATATTATATATGGGTTGAATCATGACTGCAACAAACTGAACTGGTACACACAAAATTACAATAAAACAGCCTTATTAATATTCTAGAAAAATAGAATGAATATAGCTACATATGCATACATGTGGCTTAATTTGAACATATTTTGAGATTCATTCTGATGTTTTTGAAGATATGTAGGGTTATTTTCAAAGAGCAATTTATTGATTTTTTTTTTTTAGATTTTAAGCAGTTCATTTAAACAAGTAATTTAAAAGAAATGATTCACAAAAACAAATATTTCCATCACTAACACACGCAAACATAAAGTCATTATCAAGAAATCTGGCATCAAACTTGTGCTCCCATAAATGCATAAGCACGCGAACACAGGAGCAGGGAGTCGTGCTAGGAATTGGATGTGACCCTTCAATCACCTCCACATTTATTTCCACATTTCCTCTCTCACTCTCTCACACACGTTTCACTCTCGCACATAAACTCTTCTCACCCACCAATTACGATCAATCTTTCTCCCTTCCCTATAGCAAGGTGTGAGCCTGCATTCAGGTTTGTTTGTATGCAAGCTGCTCTGATCGATTGCCTGTTTACCAGCCACTGAGAAGCAAATCCTCCACGAGCAATGAACACAGGAGCCTCGCTGAGATTCAGGATGATGGGTCAGACGGCAGTTAGTCTCACGCAGCCAGACATTTGACTATCGGCATCGTCCAATTTGTAGCTTATTCTAGCCAAGAAATTCCTACTTAGACAAGAAAGGTCTGTGACCAATGCCAAAGTGACATTAATCAAATGACTGACAAAGCAATTATAGTCTGTTGTGTTTTAACTGTCATTTAGGATCAGGAATACCTGAAATATGCTAAGTTTGGGGACAGCAAGATTTTTTTATGTTGTTGAAAGAAGTATCTTGCTCACCAGAACTGCATTTATTTAATCAAATACACAATAATATTGTGAAATATTATTACAATTAAAAATGACTGTTTTCTATTTTAATCTATTTTAATTTTACTTTTATTCTGAATTTTCAGCAGTGATTATTCAAGACTTCAGTGTCACATGATCCTTCAGAAATCATTCTAATATGCTGATGCTCAAGAAACATTTTTATTTATTTTTTTTATCAATGCTGCAAACAGTTCTGCTCTTAATATTTTTGTTAAAACCGTGATACATTTCTCAGGATTCAGGATGATGATTAATTTAAAGTTCAAATTACAAGTTCAAAAATGAAAATAAAAATAAAAGACAATTTTGTCTCACAATTACAGACTTCATTAATTTAATTCTGATTATTTTTCATAATTGCAACTTTTTACAATTATTATTATAAAAACTGCGAGTTTATCACACAATGGAGACTTTATTTCTTGTAACTGTGACTTTATACCTCAAAACTGTGACTTTATTTCAACTATCCTAAAATTAAAAAAATATTAAACACAATCATCTGGTGTATTTATAATTGTTTTCTCTCTAAGGCATAAGCAGGCTTCCGTAGGTATTGGCTGACTGCCTTATGAAGTATTCATTTCACGCCTTCCTTTCAGAAAGAGAGAGGGGGAAAAAATCTATCATCCATCACAAAATAAGATGTGTATATATCTTAGGGTGAACACATATAATAAAGACCTACCCTTATAATTTATTTCCCCTCACTTAAGTATTCTATCATGCTAAGCAAATATGTCTTGGAACTGTGTCAATCTGAGATGTCCGTTTCAATATTAAATCTACAGAATGCATTATTTCTACAAAGACTAGCTTTACTTAAACTTTCAATGTGTTGAACACACACACACACTGAGGTTAGGTAGGTGGTGTCTGTCTTTTCACTGAAACATCCTTCCTCCTGCTGGAAGCTAATGGTAATAAAGGTCTAGTGGCGGCCACATATCCATCCTTCTATTCCCCAATCAGTGGGGCAGAGGAAATGGACAACCTCTCACTGACTACCAGTGTAATTACAAGCAACACGGCTCAGTGTAGGAGGGTTAAATAACCGTGTCTATATTTGAGGGGAAATAACATTCCTGGCCCAACTGAATGTGGGGGTAAGCAGAGTTATCATCATAATCGTAATTTTCATTCTGATGTTTCTGAAGATATGTAGAGGGGTTATTTTCACAGAGCAATTTAGCCCTAATCTTGGTTTAAAAGACGGATGGGACCAAATACAAAAAGATCATAAAGGTCTTCTCAGTTTAACAACCCATCTTTCCATCCGTCATCTATCCTTCCATCATCAGTGATATTGCAAATTATGCAAGCCATAATGCATAAGCACACAAGCCGTCATTGAATCAGAGTGGGTTGCTTTGATAAATTCAGACTGTGGAAATGGATGGAAATAAAATGCCTATGGGGCATCAATGCAGATGGTGTGACACCGGCCCTTGCCTTGTTTGGCAATCCTATTTCATTTCATTTCTTGATCATTTCATTTCTACCAGGCCTCAATCCCGACTGCATGCAGGAGGTTGAAAGGAAGGAGGAAAAAGTCACTATCAGAGAAAATGACAGGAGGTAAAAAGGGCAGGGACGGTGAAGATTACCCATGATTACCCGGGTGAACGCTACCGTGGGAGATAGGGAAGCGGGGGCATGGAGAGTCAGGGAGAAATGGAAAGAGTGAGAGAAGGGGAACGGAAATGCGGGCGAGCTACTAAAAGCCTCTCCATGTGATAAAAGGAAGAAATGCTTCCGTTTGCTCTTGATCTTTCTAAATAACCGAATGACGCCATGTTCGTATCAGGCCATCGTAACACAGCACCAGACAAATGAGCTTCGCTGAGAGCTCATATCCGATTCTCACAATTACATTTGCTGTTTATGACTTTTTTCCCCCTTTTTCGGAATGACAGTGACTTGTTTTTTTTTTTTTTTTTTAACAGTAAGTGTTATCCGCATCACCCACGCAACCACAAAGATAATTATACCAGCTTCCTCCAGCCGCTCTGTGTTTATTCTCGTCATGTTCATTTGATGGTTATTGCGAAAAGTTTTGCCTCCTCACAGATTTTCCACATCGCGCATTGTGAAATGTCACATTTGTAGAGAAGATGGAGATGTGATTTCAGACTGACCTGAGATCAGTCTCAATTATGCCTCTTTCAACTCAATGAGCCAAAGAAAATAAATACAGCTGTTTCTGCTTCAGCAGCCTGCAATAACACAATAAGAGGAAAGGGATGTGAGTTTGGAAGACTCCAGAAATTCACACGCACGCTTACACACCAAACATGACATTTATGGTATGGATGGTATGCTTTGGATCAGGCTATATGTTCTAGCCATCATTCCCTCCGAAAATGGTATTAAAAATAAGAAAAGGAAAGTGCTATTGGCTAGTCACCGGGAGGAGCGCCGCTCCACAACACTACAGATAACAAAAAGCCCTCTCAAGACTCAATCTCAGCCCTTTATTTGTGCTTGTTTACTGTCAGCTAGAAACTCGCTCTGATAGTTTCAGAGTGGCCCGCTTTCAGGGGATGAGGCAGAAAAGCTGATGCTCGTCCTTTGTGCCATGGGTTTTTGTTGAAACGAAACTCTGACTCTCGGGTCCAATAACACATTTTAAAAGAAGCTCTGCTGAATATGAGACTTGCCAAGCTGATAAATTCACCTTTTAACATTTCATAAAACCATGAAATGGTTTGACCTGACCTATGTTGAAACAGGAAGTTGGGGCAGAAAATATATTGGAGGCTTTTTACTTTACTCAGTAATTTGGCCTTTTTTTTTTAAAATAGTCAATTAGTTTACACAGCAGCCCAGCAAAGACTTTGATTTACTACATGATAATGTTATAGGTGGCTGGGGTACTAGTAGGGGAGACAAAAAAATGTACCAAAAAAACCCTGGTTATTCACGAAGCATTAATGATGATGTCATCAATATACTGTCTGAATGTTATGTAAATGTCATGTAAACCTGGAAATAAACAAAGTTTTACTATTTTTGGGGGGGACACGCACACAAAGAAATGTTCTGGAAATTTGTGTAAACTTTTCAAGTAGTTTTGCTGATAAAACAACTGCATAACAATTCACATCATTTGAAATATATAATTAATTATATAATTTCTAAAATGCAAAATATATTAAATGACTTCACTAGTGGTCTCAGACTTCTGGATCCCACTGTATTTGGTCCTTTGCCCTGGAAAAGAAAGAATACCGAATACACAGACTACAGTATATAAACAGATAATATTTCAATCAGTCCCAGTTTTTTTCTTCACTACCCTCTCACATTTCTTCTGTAGCCAAACCAGATTGTGAGAGTGTTAGTGTGTGTTAAGTGGCTTCAGTCAGTTCCTCGGGCTGTAGATGACTTCAGTGAAATGTGTTTACAGATTTGAGAGACAGAGTCAATTTCAGCTGGCTTAGACCATACTGACCCGACCGTGACTGACGCCACACCGTGGCCTCTGGCAACGCAGTAGAGTTATGGGATGTCCGAGTGGATTATTGGGAGAGAAAGGCGTTTTTTTCATTGCAAAACGCATAAATGCAAACACAATTGTTTCTGTTCCAAATCCCAGTGAGCTGTCTAATAGGCAGAATTTCAGTCTCATGTATTGTAGTAAAAGGGTAACGTGCGGGAAAAAAAATCCAAAATGGCAAGACAAACATTGTAATATAACATAATACAAAAGTATTCCTGTAGCTTAACCAGTAGAGCAAAGCACTAGAAAGGCTGAGATCATGGGTTCGATTCCCAGGGAATGCATCAGTTTAATAAAATGTGTATATAATTAATATAATATAATATCATACTAATAAAAATCAGAAATGGTTTAAAATAAATAAATAATATTTAAACAATATAATACATTCCTTAATTGTTTTATAATATATACATTTTATTACATAAGATAATAATTTTATTAATTAACAATAATTATATATAGTTTTGCATTGTTCCTCGCTTGTATTGAATACAGAATGACATAATTCCTGCCTAAGTAGAGTTTTCCAAACCAGCTACTTATGAGGTACCATTCAAGTTAGGATTCTATCTTAGAAGGCAGCTGCCTTTGTAGAAAGCATGACTCACTAGGTTTTGGAACAGAGCTGTTGACTTTCATGTTTCAGTCTGGCTTATGGAGGTCATAAAAGATGATGTGTGTGGATGGAGAAGACTAGTGTTTCTGGTCAGTAAGCGTGTGGTATGAGAAGTATGGCTGTAAACGTGACGTGTGTAAAAGTGATCTAAACCACACACAGACTAGTGTGTGTCTCCATCTCTGATGCTTTTGCCATTAAAGCACCTCTCTAAGAAGGCAAACACACGATTTCCTTTGTGTAAGAGGCTGTGCGAGAGTTTCCTTTTGTTTAGTTGGTCAAGATCAAGTATCTGAGCTTCCTCTCTGAGAAAGAGACAAACAAACTCCAGTGAGCTGACAGACAGGTCTGAGCACACGCACACATATTAACGATGTTTTCAGACTCAATAATGCAAACTTGAAAATAATCTTTCAGAAAAAAAAAACAGTATCTCATTTCTCAATCCATGGCGTGTGCAAAGTTGGCGTCAATGTGCCACTAGTTCTGCGTTTGCTCTGCTAATCCCTTTCAAAGGTCAAAGGTCACAGAGGGTCACTATTTGCATTTGCTGCATTGAGAAACAAGGTAATGGAAAAAAAACCTTTGGCAAACAACAGCTCTCATTACTCAACTCCTTCTTTACCCATCTCTCCTGCCTTCATCCTCCTACACATTTTCAATTTTGCCATACCGCAAAAGATCATCACCTCATCCACCTCTCCACTGTTTCTCATTAATTTCTCTTTCTCTCTCCCTCTGTTGACAGGCATTAAGGAATGGCATTAACTGACACTCAATCCACAGGTTGGTCCAATAGAATTCCTCTTTTCCACTCACTGTTAAATCCTGGGCTTTGGACGTATCACTTGCCAGCTGCCACTATCCATTCTTTTTTCTTCATACCTCATTCCACACTCTCTGCTCATGTGTCCATTTATTTTGTGCTCCACTACTGATTTTTCATTAAAGACGTGACTACAAATGGAAAGTAAATGAAGCATAGAGATTACTGGAGAAAAAAAAAGTTAAAGAATTGAAGAAAGTAAATTGGTGTATTATCTATATATATATCTATTATATAATAGTATATATAATATAATATATAATTATGTATAAATGGTTTTCCCGATTGTTACGCATACCTAATGTCTTTACAAACCTGAATTAACTTTATAATGTCAAAAGAGTAATTTAGAAAAAAACATATTTACACAGATCTTTTCCATACAACAACAGTTCACAGTCACCACTTTCAAAAATCATACAAGTATGATTAATAATCCATATGCTTTAATAAGTCTTCTGAAGTTATACAATTGATTTGTGTGAGAAAAAGACCAACATATGAACACTAAACACTTCCCAAGGCTATACAATGATTAAATGGAAAATACTGCAATTTAATAAATGTTTTATAGTAATTATTTTAATTTAATTCAAGTAAACCCAGGGACATGTATGCCTTAACATGCTGTCTAGGGCTTTGTTGGTGTCTAAGACATCATTCTCAAATCACTTGAGAAATCACTTTTTATTTTCTTCTCTATCACCAGACAGCACAAATGCATTTCACATTTCAATGTTTTTGTTCAGCGGAATCAAATATATATTGGGTATATATTGTTGTTTACGAGAGAAAGAGATCATTAGCCATCCTGTCAGTGTTTTGAGGGGACTATAGCACACTGAAGAGAGGAGGACAGACACTTTATTAGCTACTCTTCTGTACAGATGGTGTAGAGCAGGCGAGTCAGGCCCTCTGGGATCAAAACCTGGGGCTTGATTAAGTACCAGCCCCAGTGAGGGTGCGCATGAGTACGGGGCCACCTGGAGGAGGAGCTTCCCCTGGAGGACTGACTTCCCTCTGCCTCTGTCAGGAGACGCCAAGGACACAAGTGTAAGAATGCTGAACAAAGCAAATTGTGTTGCGTCACATAAACAAATAATTTTAAAAACAGTTCAAGCGGGCGGAGGGGTCAAATGAAATAAATAGCTTTCCTCGCTATCACTTAATAAAATGTTAATCTGTTTGACCCTGAAACTTCAAACAGAAGGAGGGAGTCACTCATGATTAAACCTGGAGAATATGTCTGAGCAAACAGAGGAGCACTGAAAACATTCCAGAGGAAATGAGACTAGACGAGAGGTACAGTGCATTTCAGAGGCAGAACACCTTGTCAAAACTGTCAAAAATGTGTCAGAAATGAGTTATGACCAAAATCAGATCTCTTAGGACCCATTTACACCTGCACCCCATTCCAAAAATGTGTTATAAATACACCCAAGACACACCATGAATGAATCACTAAGAACACATTTGGATATGATCTGGGGTGAATTCTGAGTGCATTTAAAACAGGTTTAAATACAAATGTGGATTCATTATCCACACTCAATTACATAAGTAATATTTAATGTTATTATGCTGTCTTAAGCACGCTGTGTTTCCTTGATTTTTTATTTTATTCTGCTCAAGCAATATGAAAAAAAAGACACTGCACTCTTGAGATTTGTTCACCCGATTAATCAACAATATCTGATTATATATCGAATCAGTTCACTAGATTAAACATACAATCTAATTTGTCATTTTTTCAAAATGTGAGCACTTTAAATCTTTATCCCCCGTTCATCACTTCTAGTCTCTGTTTAAATGGGCTTGTAAATGCAACGAATGACAAAAAAAATATATATATATTTTTAATGTTTTTAAAAGCTAGTAAATAAGAAAAATGTTTCACTGAACTCAACTTCCCATGTAATATGTAAATACCACTTTGCATTTTGTGCAAGTACACTACCTTTCAAAAGTTTAAGGTCAGTAAGATTTTAGGTTTTTTTAGGTTTTTGAGTCTCTTATGCTCATCAATGCTGCATTTATTTAATCCAAAATACAGTAAAAACTGCAATATTGTGAAACATTAAATTTCTATTTAAATATATTTATTTAAGCAGCCACTACTCCAGTCTTTTGTGTCACATGTCCCTTTAAATCATTCTCATATGGTGTCACAATTCACATCGGGGACAGGAAACGAGGACACCGGTGAATACCAGTCTTTAATATCCACGGAAAACGAGAACAGGAGAACATTCACAGTAACCCTGACACACATAACTGTAAAGGCTAGGGCTTTTAAAGACAGGATAATTGGGGAGGAATGAGGAAAGCAAACCTGGAATCAAATGAACACACTCAACATGAGGAAGAAACTGGGTCACAAGGGCAAAAACACACACAGATAAATCCATAATCCTGACAATATGCTGATTTGGTGCTCAAGAAACATTTCTAATTATTGTCGAAAACAGTTGTACTCCTTACTACTTCTAAGGAAACCATGATACTTTTTTTCAATATTATTTCCCAAAAGTATTTGGACACTTACACCACACACACAACATATGAATATCATTGTAATAGATAACAAAATATCAAACCAAGTGATATTTATTTGACAGAACAATGGTACAAACACACCTTTCACATTTTTAAATAATCAAAAAATGGATATACTGTTATTTAGACAAGAATAGTACAAATAAATAAATAGTTGTCAAGAACCATGTTCATAGTTTATGTTATGAACTACACCTGTGGTTACTGAAAACAGCTGAAAGTTAAAACTCATTGCAAAACTAGCTTACTTGACAGAAAAAAAATCCTACCATTACATGTTTGCAGATGCCACTTGGTTTGATGCATTGTATGCCATTGTATATAATCAGGTTGTGTGTGATGTTTAAGTTTTGTATGTGTGACTCGTGATTCATACAGCCCCATTCTCAGCATCTCACTGCAGGAATGCACAGATAAGCATCGTAAATAAGCATATGTCCTCCCTCTCTTTCTCTTCCCACTCTCTCCCTTTCAATCTGTCCATCTAACAGCCCATTCCTCCCACTGCTCCTTCAATAACTCACTCTCTCGTTCGCTCCTATAGGGTTGTCGGTGCAGTAGATTACGGATAAATCACCCATCTACCTCTGCAAAATCTCTAAATGAATGCAGGTGCTGCCCACACCTGAAAGGAGGTTTTTCCTCTAATATCTCATTCTCTCCTTCGTCTTACCATTATTTTTAGGAGGAGAGAGAGCAATCTTGTGTATTGCATTATTTACAAACCAATTTAACGGTGTTCTGCTCTGTGGATAACCATTCACATCCGCCCCCGTAGGACAGATCTTGCTAAGAAAGAAGGGGAGGATCTGGGAAGAGAAAGGAGGAAGTAAGCAGACGTGGAGAAGTTGTGTTTTGAAATGAATCACTCGATTACAGCTTTGAGCATACGGCGCCCCGTCATCACCCAAGATCAATGGTGTACTGCAGGTATATGCATCATGCATGTATACGGCGCATACCCACTTCTTTATCAGTCAGTATTGAGTATACCCACTTCTAAATCCCCTCTGATGAGCATCATTCAGCAGTGTCCTGCATGAGTAACTAATTCAATCACATGTGAATAAATGCAAATATTCCCTAAAAACACCCAGTAAAGTGATGTGGTCAGGACCGAGGTATAAACACTCTCATGCAGTGTGTTTCATTCGTACTCAAAGCCTGAGGGCCCTCTCGCGCAGAAAGTCCAAAACTGATTCGTAGAAGTACTAAATTATGACGTGCCAGGAAATCCCTAATATGGATAAAGGCATCCAGCTATCGCAGCCAAAGCAATCTTTGCTGTAGCTAAGCTGAATAACAAGAAACGTTTTGACTGATGAAACATGAAGACAATAAACACTGAATAATGCAGTGCTCATTGACATAGCATTTATTACAGTTGGCTATAGAAATTATAAAAAATTTATTCTGCCTTATTCTGTGATACAAATTGAAAAAGTGTTTGTATATAAAAAATAATACAACTGTCATTAGGAAAATATAGGAAAAATATTATAAAATACAAATTATTGGTTATTGTCCAGCAGTGTATTTGATTTATCAGTCAATTAAAAGAGAAAGGAAAATAATAACAACAATAATAATAATAATAAAACCTGTAATTTAGACAAAAAAAAAACATTTGCCCGTCACTGTATGTCATGGGAGAAACAGTCAGTCAGACACAGGAGCAGATCTGCACAATTCTGGATAAACTGAGAATCATAATTTGTTTGTTTCAAATAGAGATCATGATTCTGAACAGACAACTAAAGAAAATAGCATGTATTTTACTAGAGGTTTTGACAATGTTAATTGCTGCGGTCTATTTATTTATTGCAAAATCTGCACCTCTTCTATGGCTAATATTAATTTCATAATGATCCTTACTTCGTGAAGTCAAGCAGCAGAATTTAAGTGACAGTGTGCAAATACTACTGGCCCATTTTGGGGTGAACTAAATATGCAAAACTAGTCTTACATGTCCATATTTATAACACAGGGTGTTCATCCTTTGCTGGGCCGCGCAAGAAAATCAGGGGCATACATTAAGTGTATCCCCACTTCTCAAGGCACCACTACACCACTGCCCAAGATGGCATGCAACTGACATGCTGGCATAGACACGGAGCCAAATCGTCTCTGATAAGCACCTGCCCTGCCATTAAGTCAGAATAAAGAGGTTTGTTAATGATGTATAACAAATTCACTGAATGTGCCGTGGAGACACAATGCTCTCGGCTCTGCCTCTGAAGTAGGTGAAAAAAAATCTTTTGAAAATAGTTTTGTGCTTGACAGCTATTTTGGATGAACTGTTTCCCATACGAGTGTTTTCTCTCAGACAAATTGTTGTTAGTTAGAAGAAGTGTTTTTTGTTTTGTTTGTGCACATGAATGTCAGCGGGGAGTTGGAAGGACCCAGAGATTGTGTGTTTTCCTGTCAGTGGGGGTTTAAAGATTAAAAGACAAAACAGCAAATAAGTGCTGAGACCAGCAGAACGTCAGACTATGTGTGAGAAAGCAGCATCTGAAAACTTTACAGCCGGCTTTATTTGAGTATTTCTTGTCCAATTCGATAATTCAGTGGGTCCAGTGATGTTGTGGAGCCCACTGACTTTCATTGTACAGACTAAAACAGTCCAAATCTTCAAAATATATTCTGCACAAAAAAGAAAAGCATAGAGGTTTACAATAACATAAGGGTGAGTTAATGATGACAGTTTCTTGTGTCCTTTGTGACTTGCATATTATTGTGAGACAAATATTTACTTCAAATTTTGGCAAAATTTTGGTGAGGCCCACTGTTGCAGAAGAAGCGTTATAAACTAATACTATACAGTATATACAATAGGAATGTGACACTATGTACTGCATGCAACAACATCCAAAACATTAGTTCAAGATTTGTTTTCCTAGCAATGCTCTCCAAGGCTGCAATTATTTGATTAAAAATGTTGTAAAAACAGTAATATTGTGAAATAACTTTTGTATTTTAACTTTCATATTTTAATATATTTAATATATTTTAAAATGTAAAATGGCAAAGCGGAATTTTCAGCAGCCATTACTCCAGTCTTCAGAAGTCAGTCTAAAATGCTGATCTGGAGCTCAATACAAATCTCTTATTATTATCTATTTTGAAAACAGTTGTGCTGCTTAATATTTTTCTGGAAATTATGTTTTTTTTTTCTCTCCGATGTCTTAATGAATCAATAATAGCATTATTGAAATGACTTTTTTTTTTTTTTTTAACATTCGGTCTGAACAGTTACATCCGAACTGTTCATTTCCATCAATGGTCCATGTACTTGCTGAATAAAGTATTCATTTCTTAAAAATAAAAAGAAGGAGAAGAATAAGTATTTGCCAATCTTTTGAACAGTAGAACAGCTTTGATTGGGTAATGTAAGTGGACTAATACCACCTTGGCCCTTATGTGACCTCATACCTGACATAATTTAATATTTTCTTGGAACTGGCTAAATATGTCCAAACAGGCCTATGATTCATACTGTATATACAGGGGTTAGATTACTGACGTCATTACCAGGATGTTGCTACATGAACTTCACTGAAATAATTACGATATCTGCTTTTTCGGAAATCACACAGATGGTCCCTAATTTGGGCACGACAGGTGGCATAACAATTAATGTCAGTTAAAACTTTATTCAAATAGTGGACGTTATCCATTTGTTAAAGATATTTCAAGAAGATAAGAATCCTTACAGGTTACACAAAGTTTGCGGTTTGATCCCTGTGATTCCTTCCCTGTCATCAGTTAACCCTTAGGGCAAAGCTTTCCAGACACATATTAAGCTTAGACCAAATCTAATAACTATTTTGAACCATGAATCATTACTTAAAGCACAAGATTAACCTGTACAGGAAATTATGCCATATCCCCTCACTAAAAAGTCTGTGCATAAAGAACAAAAATCATCCTGGAGAATAAATTAAAGTCGAATCAGCTGAAAGATCAGTGGCTAGAACAGTGTATTTTGAAGACTGGACGGGCTCTGGAAACTTATTACATACAAATATATGATTCACTACTTCAAAATGACAAATGATGAAATTACTAATGATTTGCCTGATAACAGTGTTCTTTATGAAAATGACAGAAGCAGCACTAGGAACAATATAAGCTCTGAATGACTTGGGGCTTTACTGTAATAACATTTTACCCAGAAAAAGTACAATATATTGTGCATTATTTACAATAGCACAATATATTTAATGAGATATTAACTTAATATCACACTATCGCTAACTGTAAAACATCCAATATGTGCATGTCGGATTTCTGTGACAGATAAAGTCTCATTTTGAATGATCTCTCTTTCCATCGCTTCTAAACAAAGACACACACATATCCACATCTCCCCACAGCAGAATGAATGGCTTTGATAAGCCTCTATAATACATGAGAGACCTATAAAGCAGCATGACCGATCTGCAGTGCAGCGGCACCAAGGCTCCTCTATCCTGAAAGCAGGCCAGAGGAAACTGCCAGTCTCTGAGCCAAGATGGCCGCCAGCGCTGATTCCTAGCCACTAGGAAACACCCAGAGGCCCGACTTCCTCTGGCGCCAGCCAATCTGAATCCACTCGTATTTGGTTTACAGCGGTCTCACGTCCCCCCGATTGTGTATCGGTTTCCCATTTGCAGTCTCTCTACACAAGCATGACCTGTGTTATAACGGCCCCCTTCAGAGAAGAAGGGAATTAACAAAAGTAATTCAAAACAGCATTTTGCGGCATTTGGGAAGAATTTAGTGTATTAATGAAAGCATTTCAAATTAGGTGTACCCCAAGGAGCGAGAGCGGGGAAAAGACAGAGACAGAAATAATAGAGAGAGGTCTGGAATGAGTTAGAATCTGAGGTTGATTTGAGTTGATAGTGGTCAAAGCACAAAGCGAAGGATTCACTTTTAGTCAGTTCTCTACAGAAGGGCACATAACTCTGAGCCCTACAGACTAAACACACAGCATGCATCCAACCAACACTACAACACACAACTACAGCGCAGCCATTCTCACAGTCACAATACGGTCACGAAAACTATTCAGGGCTACTTAAAACAAACACTGCTGCACCATTACTACACTCTACTAGTAAAATTACTGTGCATTTTCACAATAGTACAATGGGACTAAAGGCCCTTTTACAAGATTTTAGTTTTTCACTACACACTTAATAGCAACCACAGCAAAACTATTAATCTATGCACTGCAAAACTGTCCTGATCTATAAGGTCATCACCTGCAATGACAAAAGACTTAATGTGAGGTAATTTCATTTTATGACCTTTTTTTTTTTTTTTTTTTTTTATCCGCAATTATAGGAAGCATCAGTCCTACAGCCTACACCAGCACAAATTAACCAAACAACAAAGATACTGACCAAGCAAACAAATATTAACAGGTACAATATTAACAAATAATAACAAGTATTGTTTTAAGATAAAAAGACAATATTCATGTTTTCCCAAATCATTTTTGTTTTCTATGCAAAAAGCACTTTCTTTCTCCCTCTCCCTCTCTCTCTGCAGGCACACATACAGTACAGACACACATGAGCACAGAAAGGTCTTGTCAGCCCTTCCCCAATCATTTTTTTTTTTTTTTGGTACTAGTTTATTAATTAACTGAAAAAGCTAATGATATTGCTTAGTATGGAGTGGCGACAGCACAAGGCGGCACACCACCGAGGGGTGTTGTCAATAATTCGGGGCATCGGCAATTATTTCCTTCATATATGCCAAAAAACGAAAAACCTTCAGAGATAGAAATTGGGGCAAATTAGACCAAGAAAATGTTAACTTTAATAATAATAATAATAATAATGATGATAAGTCAAAAATATAATGAGAAGAAATGTTTTTGAACACCAAATCAGCATATTAGACTTAAATTTTAATAAAAACATATTAAATAGAAAGAAATGTACATTTAATTGTAATATACTACTGTTCATTATTACTGTTTTTTACTGTGTTTATGATCCGTATTAAAATACATTTTCGCTAAAGGACTTTTAGCCAATGTCCCTTAAGACTCACTCTTCTATTTCTACATCCTTGTTCCAACAAGACCAAAGCGAACCATTATACAGTATTGTTTCTCCATGCTCCGCAGGCTTAAAAATCTGAAATCCCAAAAGGCCGCCACGGGTGTTAATAGATTCCTGTATGTAGAGCATCTTTTCATGAACAGGTTGAATCCTGCATATGATTTTCAATTATAACAGACTGCAATGAACCTTCCAATTGAGACGGTGTTTCATCACACCTTTTTATTTGTTTGTGTGCGTGCGTTTAATACTGACATTAGAAACCTAGATGAGGAGATGATCGTGGCCGTGTTCAGCATGTTGAAGGTGAGAGGAATCAGATGGTGTGAAGGAGAGAGATAGCGAGATCAAAGTGAGGTGCAGAAAATAAATAAAGGAGGTCTCACCTCCTTACACGGGCCTCTCCTTGCCGACAGAGTCTGTTTAGGCTCTTTTCATTTGTTTAAAAGGGCGATAATAGGTTTGTGTAAAGTAGAAGTAGAGTAAAATAAAGTTCACAAAAAACACACACAAATGAACAAAACTAGTGTAACAACGTTCGTAGGTCGGGAAGAAGGATGCGGGAACCGGCGAACATTTAAGATTTTAATAAAATAAACAAACACAAAATGAAAGTACAGCGGCAGCCCCTCGAGGACGACTGCAGCACACAAAACACAAAATAAAGTCCAGGCCTGGTCCTCTCTCGTCTTTCACTGTCGTCACTCCTCCTTTTATCCTTCCGGAGCTCCTCCGTGAGACTCGAGACCGGTGAGTGGCGCAGGTGTTGTTCATTATCAATTACTCCACCGGCCTCGCTTCGTTCCCACGGCTCTCGGCCCCGCCCCCACTCGTCACATCCAGGAATCAAGATAAAAACTTCACTTTATATTATTCCATTAAATAGTCTGAATTCAGACTAATCATAATGCACTAGTGCAGCATAGTTGATTCTTTCTATGTAAATCAGTTCACGAAAAGTGTCTGAATCCATCCATATGAAATAAACAAGAAAGCAATCTAATTCAAATTGATATGGAAAAAACTGTGATAAACATCAATATTAAGCTAAATTTTTACTTTGAAAAAACAGTTACCCATGAATTTCTGTTTTTATTTAACATGTTTCCATTGGAAACTTATTAAAATGAACCGTATAAAGCCAATTTGCTAAAAGTAGTAATAGTAAGCTACTTTACTATTTTTTGATTGTTTTTTATTATTATTATTGCTTTTTAAAATTTGTTTCTTTATTTCTTTTTTTTTTTTTTTGTTCTTCAAGGTAGATTTTGGGGTAATCTGTAGTAATCACAATTAGCCTAACATAAAACATCTGAAGGCTATGCTCATTTAATGAGATAAATATGTCTGCAAATAATTTCCACCTCACATTCCTCTTCCGTTCACCCTTGGGCAATGGAGACCAGATTTTCCTATAAAAGCTTGTACACAGCCTTGGAAGACAATGTCGCCAAGATATAAATGATCAAGTAATGCGTGGAGAAGCGTCAGAAATGCTGACAGAAAGCGTTTAACAGCTGTGATGGGACATTTCTTTGATGTCCCTCCAACTAGTGTCATTTTTACAATTGAGATCATAAGAAGCAAGTAAGTTATGGGTGGGCAGCAGCTGGATCACAGTGTGTGTGTATCTGAGTGTGTGTGTGTGTGTGTGTGTTTGCTCCTTTGAAATGCGGAGGGCTGAAGGACATTTAAACTCCAATTACAGAGTGCCATTTTATCCAGAATTACAGCCAGATCAATTACCTCATTAACACACACACACAGAGAGATCTGTCCACGTAAGAAACAAGAAAAAGATCAAGGCTAAAAAATGTCATTATGCTCAGTAGTTTCACTACTTCATCAATGCATAAGCAACATCAAAGCAAATGTTCTTTTAATAAAAAGGCCTCACATAATAAGGAAAAAGTCACTAAAATAAGATCTCGGAATATAAAATAAATACTAAACACTTAAATATGATTATAAAATTGATATAAAAAATATATTAAATGTATAAACATTTATTTAATATACTTTAAGTAAGATGGAAGTGTTAATGCATCCATTTGTTAATATTACATGAAAGTGAATTTGCCAACTCTGTGCGTTTTTTATTTTAACTCTTCGCATAATTTCTAATTTATAATGTCTTGTGATCATAAGCCTCTACTGGATAAACATTTTTAAACTTTTTACACATTTTTCCTTTGAACTCCTTGAAACACAATTGTATGCAGATCAAACAAACAAATAAATGAACAGTAAATAACCCTGTTAGCCATCCAGTGTGCCGCCCGCGGTACACTACATACTTCGAGGGTTAACTTTGGAAACACATAGGCCTGTCACGATAACAACTTTTTGTTGTGAGATATATTGCCCCAGAAATAATTGTGATATTATTGTCATTTTAAATACCATTTTATGTCACTGATTATATAATCATAATGTAACAGCATAATAATGCAAGAAGGCCTACACACTTCCAAATGACAACAAACTTTTGATTCTTAAGAATATTTAAATCATGGAAATTAAGTATCAAAATATTAGATACCTTAAAAACTTGAATAAATAGTAAATAAACATTTTCTAACAAAAAGTGCAAAGTAACAAGTAGAAGAAAAATAAAAGCACAAATAACTTGTATGGGGATTTTTCCATCTACAGATTTTTCCCAGACCTTCTTTTCTCTGTAAATTAAAGGTGCACACTATTGCTGAAAAACACAATCACTACTTAGCAGTCAGATGTCCGTATGCACAAAGGCACAGATCCCTAAACAAGACCATGTCTGCAGATGATACTTTGTTTGTAGAAGCATTTTTTAAATTTGAACTAGCACCTCAAGACCATAACACGTTATGTACAAGAAGCTGCAAAAGACACAGGCGCAAGTGAAATGTAAAAAACATGGTGACATTAATGTTTAAGTAAATATAATGAGCGATATATTGCATCACCAAAAATTATTGAGGTCATGTACATATATTGTGCGATAAGTCGATATATTGATTATTGTGACAGGCCTAGAAACACACACACACACAAAAGGTAAACGTATCATATATCTTTGGAAAGTTGAGATTCTTGTGATTCGAATGACGGCAAAGTTTCAGTACACAGTATACTCAAGAGACTTACAAATGTATAGCTTTTATATATGACTTACAGTGATGTATACTGTAGTGTTTTATATTGAAGTTCAGTGCAGTAGTTTGTTAGTGCAGAAGAGAAGATGTAGCTGCATGTGTTCTTGCTATGCAGTGCAGTGCTGTCAGAGTCAGTGTGCTGGTGTGTAGATGTGTGTGATTATCGTTTTGCTATGTGGTTTGGGTCCTGATGCTGCGGTATCGTCTGCCTGATGGTAGCAGTGGGAAGAGTTTGTGGCTCGGGTGGCAGGAGTCTCTGATGATCTTCGTGCTTTCCTCACACATCTCTGGTTGTAGATGTCCTGGAGGGAGGGAAGCTCACCTCCGACGATGTGCTGGGCTGTCTGAACTATTCTCTGCAGGGCTTTCCGGTTGAGAGCGGTGCAGTGCCCGTATCAGGCGGTGACGCAGTCAGTCAGGATGCTCTCCACAGTGCAACTGTAGAACTGTCTGAGGATTTTTGAGCTCAGACCAAATTTCTTCAGTCGCCTGAGGAAGAAGAGACGCTGGTTGGTCTTCCACACTACTGACTGTGTGTGAGTTGTCCAGGTGAGGTCCTCGGTGATGTGAACGCCGAGAAACTTGAAGCTGCTGACCCACTCCACTGGAGTCCCATCGATGGTGATGGGGAAGTGCTCAATGGTCCATCTCCTGAAATCCACCACCAGCTCCTTGGTCTTCTTGATGTTCAGAGAGAGGTTGTTGTTGTGCCACCAGTTAGTCAGTTAGTGCACACCTCTTCTCTGTGTGTGTGCGTGTTATATGTGTTTGTTATTTGAGGTGTTCCTGCTAACTTATGTTGTGTGTGTTGCTTTTTTTTATATCACAGACAATCATCTGACATTGAATCGAGTGAAGTCTGGGAGCCAGTCAATAAAAAGCCATATACTGAGGGACATGATGTCAGCACCTCTGAAAAAAAAATCGTGAAAAACACTACATAATGTGTTTATGCTTCAGTTACTATGTGTCAGCAATTATTGACAGTGAATCTGGATAATAAATTGAATAGGTCTAAGTGTAAGCTTTCATTAGAGCCCAAAATTATGACTGTACATTAAAGCATTCAAGAATTACAGCATTTTATGTGTCGTTGGTTACAAAGGGTCATTTGGAGTCTCCAAGTGGTTTTTTTTGGGAAACGCCTAGACATAAATTTAGATAAACATGTGTAAAACACAAATTTTCTAAGGTATTGTTATCAAATTTGAAACATTTTGCTTGGTAAGACTTTATTCTGTGATCCAAATGTATTTTCCAGCTAATAGCTCCCAGCTACACTCATCTGCAGGCATCTGTTTACAAAAAAAAATGTAGGCGGATTTTCTATTTTATTTTTCAGTGTGTTCAAAGTTCTATTACTCAATACCAATAAGACTTACAGATTCTGACTGTTGAGGAACACACCTCAGAGTGTCACCTTTAAAAAGAGACCAAAACCATGTATGTACTCCAAATGGTTCAAGAACAGCATGCAATTTACTTTGGGTATGCCTTTTTTTAGGCGTTTTAGGCATATTTTACAGGAATTCTAAAGGGATAAATATAAAAGACAAAAAATGATTCATTTTAAACTCCGGCCTCATCTTGGGCGTTCTAGAGGAAGGTTCTGTTTATTTGTGTTTGGCTACTCAGCGTGAAGGTCCAGGATGCTCAAGTCTTGTGTGGGATCCACTTGATTGATGCACTTATTTGGTGACTAAATACACAGTTTTCAAAGGTGAGCACAGAGCCATGTGTCAGCTTTGAAAAACAAGAGCCGGTTTCTCTGCTATACACAACTTGTTTGAATAATCCCATTAAACCAGCAGAATTCAGAAGGACTCTGGAGTCACTAGCGTCATAGTCACAACCTGGGTTAAAAATGTTATTACTCCCAAAATATATCCATTTTTTTACAGGGCACCAATTTTTTTAGCTCCAAGTGGCAGCAGAGAACTCCAAAGTGAAAAGAAAAGTTTTGCACTCCGTCTTACTCCACCTTACCAACCTCAGATGAACTCAAGCGTTTTTTTGTTTTTTTGTGTGTGTGGACCATGTGTGGTCCAGGTATTTTTCTCTACTCATAAAAAGGTTTATATCCTGCCAAAAATATTGGTCAATGCAATTAAACACAATAAAGATAACTGCACAATTGTGTTTCACAGGATTCAAGGGAAAAATGTGTAAATGTGTTTTCTGTGGAGATTTATGATGATGAGAGATGAAAAAAATACACTAAGATTAACAGAAGAAAACACATGCAGATGGCAAGCACATTGCATTAACAATCCATCACAATGTATTGCCATCTAACCAAAATAATACCTATGTTTTATTTAAATATATTTAAAGTTATACAAGTTCATATAATGTAAGTTCAAAATACTGAATAAAATGAGGTGAAATGCAACTTTGAACATCTAGTTAAAAGCTACAGTCTGTTTTTCCTCTCTTGTACTGTTCATCAGAACTTAAACTGTTTGAACCAGAAGCTCTGCAATATGAAACAGATGGCACTATTAGACCATTATCATATTTCTAAATTAAAATGAAGAGCAGGGTTATTGGAGGGGCTCTGTCTCGCTTTGGCTGAGTTAGAGCTGTTGATTGCAGTGATAACAGGACAGAGAATAGAGCAAAGCTTGCAAAGTAAACCGCAAGCCTGTGCCAGCAGGCTGTTGCTGTCCTGAGAAACCCCATTTCTCGATTTTGGGCAACTTATATTGTATTTATTTCTCTACTTTGCTTTCTACTGGTGTCCAAAAACCCTAAGTATGAAACATTTCATCAAACACTTCATTCTGAGCCTGCCAAAATTACAGTATAATGTCTTTTTTTGTGTCTCCATTCATATTTTAAGCAGACAATTTTCTTGATATAATAATCAAACTTTCTTATTGTAGTTGTAGCTGAATTTTCAGCAGCTATTATTACTTCAGTCTTCAGTGTCACACATTATCCCGCGACACAAATTCTAATATGTTTGATTTGAGGCTCAGTATCATTTCTTAATAGTATCAATTTTTGAAAACGTTGCGGAATCCGTGATATTTTATAGGACGTTTTGATGAATAGAAATGTCAAAAGAACAGCAATTATTTGAAATACTTATTTTGTCAGTCATTTTTATCCACTGAATGCATCCTTGCATTTTTTAAACAGCCAAATTATATATATATTATTCTCAGAGAACTTACAGAGGGGCACATAACCTCAATAATTAAGTAGTATCCAAATAATAATAAAAATGAACGTTATGGAACGTTTGACTGACGAGTTGCCAGCTTAGAGCCTGTGGTTGTGCAGTGGTACACGGCGTCAGATCACAATTAACTATTAACAATGAAACCTGACACAACAACAGCTGGCTCGAATAAAAACAAAGTAACAAACACATTTGTCTTCGTTGCTACTTTACAGCTACGCATATCGGATGTTCTCATAAGAAGTTGCTGTTGGTGATCATGCTGAGATGGAACTGCGTCATGAGCCGACATTCTCTTCATATTGAACCGATTTGGATTAATGTCAGCCTTTGAGAGATGGCACATCTAAATGTCAGAGCCAAATTACCTGTTGCTAACAGATCTGTATGTCCAATTGACCCAGATGTGCTTGATGACCTGGCAGTAATAAAGACTATGTATTTTTTGATTATCAGAAAAAAAAAAAATCAGATAGTCAGATTAGGGTACTTATCAATTGTTCCTGGATCCCAGGTTTTGTTGCTAACTTAGACAAATTCCTTTAAAGGTGCACTAAGCAATATTTGAAAAATACTTTTGACCACAGTGTCGGACCGAGTCCCAAAACACACTTGCTGCCAATCAGCAGTAAGGGGCGTGTCTAGTAATGAGAGCGAGAAGAGAGCGCTCAGTGAGTGCACAGGACAGATATTAGCAGATGGACTATAGATAGCGAGAGATGGCAGATAAAAAAGAGGAACATTTCAGAGGATTGAAACATTAAAAAGAAGGGTAACGATCAGGCAAGAGGTAGGACCCGCGTAAATAATGCAGTCGCTTTCCAGTGGAACTCAAAGAGTGGGAAGGACTGGAATCGGATGCCGAGGTTGCTTTGTTTTTTCTTGATAGGCGAGTTAAGTTGATTTTATGTTGAATTACCATAGTAACACACATCACTTTCACTTATTGATGACATCATACCCTCGGCCGGCAGGCATAGCAGATTCCGCCATCGTCGCTGCCAGGGTTGTGTACCTACATGTGGGGCGGAGCTATCAAAATAGGGGTAAGGTCCTTTTGGGGTATGGGCGTGTTTGTTTTTGTTCTTTCAAATATCAACATCGTTTGGCAAAATTAGTGCAACTTTAATATAAGTCTATGAGGTTTTTCATTGTATCATCCATTATGTGAAAATCATGTGAATGCCTAGAAAAGCTATAGCGCAACTCTCCTATATAAGCCGGAAAGCACCTAACCCCAAGTATAGGTAATTTTGATAGTGACACTGGCTTTTGCAAACACCACTAATGATATTTTTGCTTGGAGGAGGAGGAAGAGAAGGATGTCGTTTATGGTGAGACCTGCAGGTCAGACCTTTCAGTGTGTGCAGGTTGTTAGCGATATAGCTGTTTGTAGTAGCCGGTGTATTTTTTTCAGTGTTACATCTCAGCAGACTCCAAACCTGAAAAACACCTGAAAAAACGTTTTGTGAAGGCCAGTGACAGAGCTGGAGTCCAGTAATGAACAATTACCCACATTCTCTCCACAACCTCACTGTACCTTTAGCCACCAGCACAACAGGACACGCATCACACATTATAGCATCAGTTCCCCTACAGCAGAGAAACACTATCTGCTGCAGTCAGCCATCCATTCATCCACCCATTCATCTATTCATCTGTTTGTACGTCTATCCACCCTATCTGTGTCAGTGTATATTAATCAATCTATCTATCCATGTCTGTCTGTCTGTCTATCAATCAATCAATCAATCCATCCATCCATCCATCCATCCATCCATCCATCCATCCATCCATCCATCCATCCCTGTCTATCTGTGTCAGTGTCTATTAATCAATTCATCTATCCATGTCTGTCTGTCTATCTATTGTCCATCCATCCATCCATCCCTGTCTATCTGTGTCAGTGTCTATTAATCAATTCATATATCCATGTCTATCTGTCTGTCCATCTATCCATCCCTGTATATCCGTGTCAATCTCTATCTATCAACCTGTCTATCCATGTCAGTGTCTATCTATCTATCATCTGTCTATCCATCCATCCATCCATCCATCCGACTGTCCATCTATCCATTTGTGTCAGTCTCTGTCTGTCTGTCTAACCTTTAAACAATGGAAAAGATTAATCAACCATCCATGGAACAAATTTAGGCTATATTATTTTATCAGGGTTTACCCAGGGTGCTCACTGTGCATTTTTTTAATATCCGGGTTAATCTGAATTGTCATCACTGTTTTCAACCCTGCAGTGCCACAGTTCTGACTGCACTGGACATGCGAACAAAATTGAAAATGGTACCTAGTTGATGGTACGTATCGGATGGTCAACAACTAAAAGACAGAGGCCCCGCTCCGAGCATGTTGCGCCTAATTGTACCATTACTCAAAGTAATTACGATCATAACACAAACGGAATGAGATATTAACAAAATATTGGTTGCATATCACAATAATATTTAACAGAACTTCACACAACTAGACACCTGCATCATCAATTGCTGTTTTCCTATTCGTTCTTTACTAGGCGTCCATTCAATAAGAATTAACACTGCACATATAAAATACATGAATTTGTCTCACTGTGGCAAAAAATTTATAGTGTGCACCAAGTTTCGTATTAAAAAAAGGTGAATTTCTCCTTCAAACAGAGCTTGGCTGTTATAGAAATCAAAACTCCCGTCAGTAATGGAACTCAGAAACATCGGAAAACAGATTTCACCATCAAGGCGTCGCGACGAGTAAATAATGGGCACTAATCTCCCCCGGCTGCCCTCTGCCCTCCCGCACTCCCATTCTCTTTTTCATCAAGTCCCCACTCATTCTCGCGCTCTGTCTGTTTTTACGAGGTGTAACCATTCTCAGTTTTACAGTAATGGTGGGGCTCATTATCCCTCCATTTCATAATCCCTGCATGTGTGACTCTCTCATTCTCTCACCGAGGTGCCTTTTAAAGGCATGCCACCCTTACCAAGGGCTCTGGAAATAAGATGTTTTGGTCATTAACTTTTATTCCTTGGCTGGGTGAGCCATTTACAAGAGAAAACCAGAAATTCACAATCATATAACATATATATGATGCAGAAATGGTGAGAAGTAAAATTAATAAATGAATGAACAAGTGAACAGTGATATTATTAGAGAAGCTTTTGAGTCAAATTATCTGATGCCAAAGCATTAATAAGTGTATGTGTACACCAGTCAGAGGAATTGTTCAGTGGCCTTGTCTTTTTTTCTAATTAAAAGTTTCCTTTGAGACAAACCAGAACTATGTCATGTGCGACAAAACATTGTATAAAGCAATATTCACTGCATTATGCTGGTAAATCAGACAGAGAACGAATGGATAAAACTAAATGGACATGTGGAATGTGACTACTTTAGGTCATGTAGACATTGTCCTTATGGGTTAGCAGGGATTACTTTCACAACTGATGGTCGAGTAATGGTGGCCATTAAAAACGTTAAACTGAAAGCCACAGCAGGGTACTTACCAGTTGCATATGACACCTTGTGCAATGTGCATTGTGGGTAACTTGGCCATCTTTGGGATGTGGGCGAGAAATCATTGCATCAAGGCATTATATGTGGATGTGAACCCTGTAATTTAGAGCCTCTGACTGTATGCGTGAGTGAGTGTGTAGCTGTCTGTGTGTGTTACAATGTACAGCTTTAGGTGCATTTACAACAATATAAAAAAAGTTAAACATTTCTTAAAATGTTTGCTAGAAAAATAAATATTAACCCAAATAAAAACTAAAATATCTTAATATATGTTCAAATAGTTTAATGTATGTTATCATAAGAATACTGTTATGTTGCACTTTCTAATGTTGCTGTAGTTTTACAAGCAAAACATGCTGTACATGTTATGATATCCATTCCCCTCAAACTCGAGCTGCGTTGGATTCGCTTGGCGCCCTTGCGTGACCGCGTCCTGAAGCACGTGTCAAATCAGTCCAATGGAGCAGCGAGACGTCACGAGCAGGGTGACGTAAGCTCCAGAAAGCATAAAAGCACATCCGGCAGGGCGCAAATCAGCTTCTGCTCTTCAGTAGCGCTGTGTGTATGTGTCTGTATATTTACTGTTGTCTGTCCGCACAAGCATATATAAAAAACAATCATGAAAAAGTCTATGGCGAGCGAACGGCATTACAAACTCTGTGTTTCTCCCTGCCCACGATATCTGGCGGCTGGGGATACACACGATTTGTGTGTTGTTTGTTTAGGAGCAAAGCATGCACGGTCAGTTTTCGAGCAGCTGATTGTCATCACTGTGAAGTCTCGCTGCGCACGCTCCGCTCTCAGCTGGCTGTGTTTGATGAGAGCGGCCAGGCTCACGATCCCACTGGCAGCGGTCCCGCTGTTGCCGAGGCACAGCAGACTGTTGTCGTGGGGATCGCGGGTGGATTTAGTGGAGGGATCCGAGACGGGCTCGTCCTTTTCTCAGTCCTCACCCGCTAGATCCGCGGCTCTCTCTCAGTGTTCGGAAGCCCGCGGTGCGGTTTCTCCCCCGCCCAGAAAAAAAGAAAAAGAAAGAAAAAAAAAAAGGAGAGAGAGCCAGACACTTCATCTATCTTGTGATGTGATGAGTGTCGAGACAGAGGAGGCTGTGGACTCGCCACCACAGTCCCTCACTTATGAGGTGTGATTTGTGATTATGGGGTGTGTTTCGCGCCAAAAATAAAATATTGTTTGGCAAGCCTAGAAACAGGACGCTCGTCTTAAAAATAATTAGACGAGCATGTTCTTAATCCAGATCACAGCCTTCACGACGGTGGCCTTCCGTTTTTCCCCGATCTCCATGCTGAGGTGTCAAGATTGTGGGAGAAACCGTACTCATCCTGTATTTACAGCCCCACAGTCTCGAATTATTCAAAATAACATCGTGGGGCTGAATGATAAGGGATATGTGGTGATGCCAGTGGTGGAGCAGACGCTTGTGAGCTATCTCTCCCTGTCCTCAGCATCGTCCCTGAAGGCCCAGAAGCTTCCCACCAGGCCCTTTAGGCTTACATCGAGTCTGGTTTGGAAAGTTTATACGGCGGTAGGTCAGGCTGGCGTATGTTTGCACACCATGGTGGTGTTACAAGCTTACCAGGCTGACCTGCTCAGGGGTGGGGTTGCTGAGCGGGAGCAGCCCAAGCCGTCAAGCTCGTCATATCGCCAGTCTCAAGAACAGAGTGTTGCAACCCGCACCCCTCTACAGAAAGATCGGGGGTTGGGGCGATGCTGTCAGTTGGGGTCTTCTAGACTGAAAACGGATCTGCGTACCGTTATTTTGTCTAAGAGGACCTCTGCTAAATGGTCCTATCATTGTCAGGTCCCTGAGGGCAGCCCTTACCTGGGGAGGAAAGGATAACACCTCTGTATACGGTGCCCAATCCTCCTCAGTTCCCTCACGGAGGCTTATTGATACCCCCGCCACCCTCGGTGCTTCAGGGCTCAGTGAGCTCCGACATGCGAAATTCCCAGCTGCCGCCCGGCAATGGTACGGCACGTGAGAGCTCGCCCCCTCAAGTGAGGGTGCTACAGCAGTCAGGTCAGTTGTTCCTTCAGTGCCCTCACGGAGGCTTATTGATACCCCTGCCTTCCTCGGTGCTTCAGGGCTCAGTGAGCCCCGACGAGCGAAAATCCCAGCTGCCGCCAGGCAACGGTTCGGCACGGGAGAGCTCGCCCCCTCAAATGAGGGTGCTACAGCAGTCAGGTCGGCTGTTCCCTCAGTGCCCTCACGGAGGTTCATTGATACCCCTGCCACCTCGGTGCTTGAGGGCTCAGTGAGCTCTGACGAGCGAATTCCCAGCTGCCGCCCCGCAACGGTACGGCACGGGAGAGCTCGCCCCGTCAAGTGAGGGTGCTACAGCAGTCAGGTCGTTCGTTCCCTGCCGGTCATCCGCTTCAAGGCACCGAACTGGCTCCTCTAATAATAACAGACACCAGCCTCGAGAGGCTGGTTCCCCTAGTAGATTTTCTGGTAGCGTGGAAAATTCTACCAAATATCTCAAAATGGGTCATGCAGATTGTAGAGAAAGGTTACAGAAACCAGTTCGGTTCTCGTCCGCCTCGATTCAAAGGGGCTTCCCCACTCTAGTGGGTCCCAAGCAGGCTCTGGTAATTGAACAAGAAGTAGATACTCTCTTGAGTAAGGGGGCCATAGAACGTGTTCCTCCACTCGAGAGAGCGTCCGGGTTCTACAGACGTTACTTCATCGTTCCGAAGAAGGAAGGGGGGTTGCGTCCTATCTTAGATCTCCGTCTTCTGAACCGAGCTATCAAACGGCTTCGGTTCAAGATACTCACTATCAAGCAAATAGTATCTCAGATCCAGTCCAAAGACTGGTTTGTTACGATAGATCTCAAAAACGCTTATTTCCATGTTTCCATCCTCCCACAACACTGGAAGTTCCTGAGGTTTGCTTTCGGTGGCGAAGCATACCAATATCGAGTTCTTCCCTTTTGCCTGTCACTCTCACCCCGCACTTTCACCAAGTGTTTGGATGCTGCTCTGGCTCCACTGCGACACCAGGGCATCCGCATACTCAATTATATCGACGATTGGTTAATACTAGCTCAATCGGAGCAGATGGCGGTTCGGCATTGAGATGTCGTTCTCGCCCACATGAGAGAGCTGTGGTTGAGACTAAACGCCAAGAAGAGTGTTCTCTCTCCACTACAGAGAACCACTTATTTAGGCGGGGTGTGGGACTCAACCTCGATGCAGGAACGTCTGTCTCCTGCTCGAATCGAGTAAATCCTCACGACAGTCACGAGAGTAAAAGAAGGCCAGTCACTCACCTTTTTCCTGCTGTACATAGACCCTTGCAGTGGTGACCCGACCAAAGTATTTTCCCCCGATGGGGAATCCGCTCTGTCATTTCAAGGTCACGCAGCTATGCTTCCGGCCTTAGACATGTGTAAGAAAACTTGGGGTTCCTGGTTCCAGGCCAGTGTTTAGGGGCTCCTTGTCCGCGTAATGCAACGGACGATGCCTCCTCTCACGGACTGGGGACGGTCATGATTGGCCGGCTCTGCCCAGGGTCTGTGGGAAGGCCATCATCTCTTTTGGCACATCAACTGGCTGGAAATGCTGGCCGTGTTTCGAGCTCTGACACACTTCCTTCCAGACCTAAGGGGGCATCATGTGCTTGTCCGCACAGACAACACATCGGTGGTCTCCTACATCAATCGGCAGGGGGGTCTGCGTTCGCGCCCCTTGTACAAGCTGGTGCGCCAGATCTTTCTGTGGGCTCAGGGGAAGCTCCTCTATCTAAGAGCAGTTTATATCCCTGGGTAACTAAATCAGGGGGCAGATATCCTGTCGCGACAGGGGCTGAGGCCCCAGGAATGGAAACTCCACACCGTGGTGATGGAGCAGATTTGGATGGATTTGGCTGGTCGGAAAGTGGATCTATTTGCGTCGCAGGAAACGACACACTGTCCGCTCTGGTTCTCCCTCACGCATCCAGCTCCACTGGGGCTGGATGTCATGGTGCAGACGTGGCCGAGGCTTCGTCTGTACGCTTTTTCCCCGATCGCTCTGCTCCCGGGAGTTCTGGAGAGGGTACGCCGGGATGGGGTCCGTCTGTTGCTAGTAGCCCCGTTCTGGCCGGCCCGAGTGTGGTTCTCGGACTTGGTGTCCCTCCTTGATGGCTCTCCGCTGGAGATTCCGATCAGGAGGGACCTCCTCTCTCAGGCGGGGGGTGCCATTCTTCACCCCCGCCCGGAGTTATGGAAGCTGTGGGCATGGACCCTGAGGGGGGCACAGGTCCTAGCATCTGGTCTCTCAACTGAGGTTGTTGAGACTATACTCCAGTCCAGAGCTCCCGCCACTAGGGAACAGTATGCCTTGAAGTGGAAACTTTTCGCTTCATGGTGCGGACAGCGACTGCAGGACCCAGTCAACTGCCCAATGGGTACAGTTCTGGAGTTTCTGCAGGAGCGATTCTCCGCAGGGTTATCTCCCTCCACTCTGAAGGTATACGTGGCGGCCTTAGCTGCTTACCACGCCCTTCTGGGTGGTCAATCATTGGGAAGACACCCACTTATCACTCGTTTCCTCTGTGGCACCCTGAGGCGGAGGCCGGTACAGTGCACTAAGGTGCCCTCATGGGACCTGGCTGTGGTTCTGGAGGGCTTATGCAATGCCCCCTTTGAACCCTTAGAAGAAGTGTCGGTCAAGTTGCTCATGCTCAAGACTATCTTTTTCCTCGCTATTTCCTCACTGAAAAGGATCGGGGATCTTCAGGCACTCTCTGTTCATGCCTGGTTGGCATGAGTTTTGCATGGTTAGGGCAGTCCTTTACCCGAGGGCCGGGTATGTCCCTAAGGTGCCCACTTCTTCACCAGGGCCCATAGTACTTCAGGCATTCTGTCCTCCTCTGTTCCAGGAAGTAGGCCAAGAAAGGCTTAATCTGCTCTGTCCAGTTCGAGCACTGGACACTTACGCAAACAGAGCTGCCCCGTGGTGTAAGGCAGATCAGCTTTTGTTTGTTTGTTTTGGTCCGCCAAGGAAGGGATCTCCGGCGACCAAGCAGACTATGAGTAGGTGGGTGGTTGAGGCCATCTCACTAGCCTACGGGTCCTCTGGCCTCCCGTCACCTATGGGGGTCAGAGCGCACTCGACCAGGAGTATGGTGGCCTCCAAGGCTTTCAACTTGGGTGTGGCCTTGCAGGACATTTGTGCTGCGGCGGGCTGGTCCTCTCCGCACACTTTTGTCCGCTTTTACAACCTAGACCTGGCATCTACCCCAGGTTCCCAAGTTCTCTCTTCGTGAAGTGCTCATAAGATACACACAGGCAGGGACTTGGTAGTATGGCACAGTGGGTATTCTCGTTCCCAAAGCGAATCTCGACGCAGCTCGAGTTCCTGAAGCGGAACGTCTCTAGGTTACGTATGTAACCATGGTTCCTCGCGTTATACAGTATGAGCTCCAGTGCACGCTTTATCTTCAGATAACCATACTGACAGTATTTTGGACCACTGCCGGATAATTACTGAATGCATTTGTGCTGAAATTGATTCATCAATGGTCGATACGCTTAATTGATTAAGTTATTAACATTCCCACTCATTTCCAATGCAAGTGCTGTATTATTCTGTATCTGTTTTATAGATTGGGAAGAATACGGCAACTAAATAAATTGCAAAGGCAGGTCAGTTATTACACATGGAGTCACATAAGGGATATTAGATTATGATCTGACACACAATGAATAAAACTGCTTTGGCATGCCACCCTTCAGTGGCTACAGAAATGTTTTTAAAGAAATCCTTTCCAAAATCTACATTATCCATCTATCAACTAGCATCTCTTTCTTGACTCATTATTTAATGAGGCTCGCAATTGTTACAATAAATTTACATAAAAATCGGATAAAAAAATGCAGAACAGCCTTTTTATGTCCAATATGCTAACTGGACTCTGCTTGCTGAATTAAACATGCACGCTCATCTGATGAGAACATGTGAAAAACTTTGTCAGGTGGTCATGTGATAATGTAGCACACTACCATTTAAAATGCTTATTGTCAAATACTGCCTGTTGTTTCACTCACAAAACAGGATGTATACAGTATACAGTGTATACTTTAGTAAGCTTGTATATTATTCTGTACATAGCTTAAGAATGGAAAAGTTTTTGTTTTTTTTATTGTATTTACTTATTTATTTATAAAAATTTATGGGGGGGGGGGGGGGGGGGGGTTTCAAACAACTGATTGATTGACAATTAAGCCACTATTAATCTAGCAATCAGCAACATCAGGGAGAGCACATTTCTCTTGCTCTAAGGCATGTTCATGCATACCTGTTAACACTATTCATCTTTCTTCCTAGTTATGATAATTAATACTATTACCTAGCTTCTGCGAAAAATTAATAGTCTCAATTCAATTCAACTTCCAATAGCATGACAATTCCTCAGCCACAACAGACTGTCAATCCATATTAGATGAACTGAACATCTGCCATCTGAACAGCAGCATTTCTTCAATTCTTCACAACAGTGTCATAACCTTGATTTATTTTATTTTTATTCTTCCTTTAAAGTAGTAGTTCAGCTATAAATGAAAAAGCTTTCATTATTTACTCTCATTACTTTCTGTCTAAACCTCTACCAATCCCTTCTTGTGAGGAACACAAAAGTAGATATTACAGGCAGAATCTCAAAGCTGTTTTTGTCCATACAGGAAAAGTGGATGGGGACAAGGGACAGAATGCAATATCACTTTATGGAAAAAAAAGCAGATTGAACATTCTGATAAACATCTCCTTTGCTTTTCCACAGAGAAAAAAAAATCATATGAATTTGTAACAGCATCAGAATGAGTTAATGATGACAGAATCATTGCATTTAAATAAATAAATACATACATACATAGGACACAAAATGTAATTAAACTTATTAAGTGCCATCCATCTGCTTGAAGTTATAATCCCTGACATGTAAACACAGTTGTTACACTGTACTGATTAATGAGTATTATTCCTCCTCTGACCACTGCTACTGTTCCAGCAAGTGAGTCTCTTTAAACCCAAAGCTGTTCTGAGGGTAGTAAAACACATTCCAAATGTCTCAGCTGTGAAACGTTTCCACCCACTGTGGCAAATGAGAAATGACCGTGGTTGCTCTCCCAAGGATTAAAATAAAAATGCAATGGGTCACTCCTTTCCTAATGAGTCTCTGAAGAAATTCGTTTCCCTGAGAAGCATTCATGAAAAAGAGAAAATAATTCAGCCAAGCCTGTTGCTAAACGCGCATCGCACACTGACACGTACATCAGATATACATCAACCTGCTCTAACCGGTGTGTTTGCCACCACACACAAGCCTGCACATAAATTTGAGGACATATCGTCATTCCCTAGAACCCATCAAAGCAATTCTTTCCAGCCTCAGGACAAAGCCCTGGCGGCTCTGTCTTGATCCCTTTGAACTCAATTTAAAAGTAAATATGCTGTTCTCCTGTGGTGTGTCAAAGCACCAGACGCTCCGTAACGGTACCCTCATATACTTACCAGTACACCTCAGCAGTTTCTCCATACAGTACAACTAATGTGTGTGTGATGAGGAGAGAGAAAAAAGAGAGCATGGTATAGAGAAAGGAAAAGGAATGAAGAGAGAGCGCCTCAGGACATTTTTCGGTTTTGTTTTGCAAACTCCAAGTTAAAAGCGCTGGCACTTTGCTCTTGGCGGTTCAATCTCCAGCTCTGATGACTTTGTTCCTTATTGTGCTGCTGGCTCTATAGTATGAATTATTCGTTACAAAAACTATAAAACATTGGACAGTAACAAAAAATATGAATTTTGTTGTAGCTTTTGGAGCAAGGGAGCTGCCATCTTGCAATACCACAGCATGTCGCTCCATTGGCCAGTGAAGTAATATAAGCATTTCTTTCGTTTTTTTAACACAGGGTTGTTTTAAAATGGAGGAAGACGGACTTGAAAGGACTGTTGCAGCCCAAAAATTTAAATAAGTGCCGCTTATTCACTTAGGGGGGGGGGGGGGGGGGGGGGGGCACGAGATGGGGCCGAGCAGTAATACTGAAATGGTGTGGAAGAAGTTTTTGTGAACTTGCTGGTTTGGGGCAAAGAGCGGGTCAGAAGCAATAAGTGTTTACGTGGATACTCATCAAAACAGCCATTCTGACATAATTTTGTGTGCATTTGCTCATGAAGACACGAAAGAGCATATCACATTGCTTGAATGGCTCAAAACACTTTAATGTTTAAACTGGCAAGGCTTAAAACACGTGAGAATGATAAACTTTCTTGAGGAAGCAGCACCCGGTCATTCAGATATGTGGTCGATTTAGCGTCCTGTATTTTCAAGCGTTTGTTTTTTTTTTTTTTGGCAAGAAAGATAAACCAATGATAACACTCAAACTGCTCAATACAATAAGGTGGATATGTACAGTGGGTACGGAAAGTATTCAGACCCCCTTAATTTTCACTCTTTGTTTATATTGCAGCCTTTGCTAAAATCATTTAAGTTAACTTTTTTTCCTCAATGTACACACATCACCCCATATTGACAGAAAAACACAGAATTGTTGACATTTTTTGCAGATTTATTAAAAAAGAAAAATTTAAATATCACATGGTCCTAAGTATTCAACCCTTTGCTGTGACACCCATATATTTAACTCCGGTGCTGTCCATTTCTTCTGATCATCCTTGAGATGGTTCTACACCTTCATTTTTGTCCAGCTGTGTTTGATTATACTGATGGACTTGATTAGGAAAGCCACACACTTGTCTATATAATACCTTACAGCTCACAGTGTATGTCAGAGCAAATGAGAATTATGAGGTCAAAAGGAACTGCCTGAAGAGCTTAGAGACAGAATTGTGGCAAGGCACAGTTCTGGCCAAGGTTACAAAAAAATTTCTGCTGCACTTAAGGTTCCTAAGAACACAGTGGCCTCCATAATCCGTAAATGGAAGACATTTGGGACGACCAGACCCTTCCTAGAGCTGGCCGTCCGCCCAAACTGAGCTATTGGGGGAGAAGATTCTTGGTGAGAGAGGTAAAGAAGAACCTAAAGATCACTGTGTCTGAGCTCCAGAGATGCAGTCGGGAGATGGGGGAAAGTTGTAGAAAGTCAACCATCACTGCAGCCCTCCACCAGTCGGGGCTTTATTGGCAGAGTGGCCCGACGGAATCCTCTCCTCAGTGCAAGACACATGAAAGTTCGCTAAAAAACACCTGAAGGACTCCAAGATGTGAGAAATAAGATTCTCTGGTCTGAGAGACTTTGGGGCCTTAATCTAAGCGGTATGTGTGTAGAAACCGGCACTGCCATCACCTGTCCAATCAGTCCCACAGTGAAAGCATGGTGGTGGCATACATCCATGCTGTGGGGGGTTTTTTCCAGCTGCAGGGACAGACACTGGTTGCATCGAGGGAAAGTGAAGCGGCCACGTACAGGGATACCCTGACGAAACCTCTCCGAGTGCTCCGACCTCAGCCTGGGCCGAAGGTTTACACTTCCAACAGACAAGGAACCTAAGCCAGCTAAAATAACGAAGGAGTGGCTTCAACTCTGTGACTGTTCTTGAATGGCGCAGCCAGAGCCCTGACTTAAAACCCAATTGAGCATCTCTGGAGAGACCTAAAATAGGCTGTCCACCAACGTTTACCATCTAACCTGACATAACTGGAGAGGATCTGCAAGGAGGAATGGCAGTGGATCCCCAAATCCAGGTGTGAAAAATTTGTTGCATCTTTCCCAAAAAGACTCATGGCTGTATTAGATCAAAAGGGTGCTTCTACTAAATACTGAGCAAAGGGTCTGAATACTTAGGACCATGTGATATTTCAGTTTTTCTTTTTTAATAAATTTGCAAAAATGTCAACAATTCTGTGTTTTTCTGTCAATATGGTGTGCTGTGTGTACATTAATGAGGAAAAAAAATTTACTTAAATGATTTTAGCAAATGGCTGCAATATAACAAAGAGTGAAAAATTTAAGGGGGTCTGAATACTTTCCGTACCCACTGTATGTCTCCTAACACCATTTAATGTGTTTTTCTTATTAACTGTAAGCAAACTTCAAACCTGACCCATATTTGAAAGCTTCAGCACAGTTGTAGATTGTCAGTTAATATGGACTAAAATGTTGTTCTGTTCTTCCCCTAAAGCTGTTGTATTGCTTCAGAAATCCTGAAATATACAGCACAAGCCATTTAGACTTTGATATTAATATATTTTGTCCTAGTCACTGCTGTTAAATGTGAAAACGATAAATGTGCAGATTCTTCAAATAACAACATACAGGCATAGATTGACCATTTTTGGGTCCTTTAACCACATTGGAGTTTAAGATCTTTTAAAACAGACACATATATCTTCACTGATCTATCAAAAGTGGATTATATTGGATTTATATCAAACAACCAGCACCCGTGGTTTCTCTATAATGACTTGAAGGGGTTAGTGTTACCTTCCCACTGATCCCATATCAGTGCTAAACACAGTGCAGCTCTTACATCAGGAGGTTTTGTGTTCTGTGGTTACTGTATGACAGCCTACCCAGAAACCACTACTAAACTATTTTTCTGCTGATATTTTGTCTACTACATGCAGCCAATGTCTAGATGAATATCACTTCAAACTGTATGTTCAGGCACAGATGTTCTTTGTCAGTTTAACACAAAGTTTTACACTCACTATTCTTATGCTCATTATTAGTATTGGGCAATACAGCTACAAACTAGATATTTTTCTATTCATGTACATTGATGCATCTTTTCCACACTGTTTTTCAGTAATAGAGCAATTCCTGAATACTATTGATGAGATTATTGTTTAAAACTGGCATAATATTGTAGTTTTTTGGAAACTAAACGGCTAGTTGATGACTTAAAATAAACGTGATTTTACCAACGTTGGTAACAATATATTACGTATCAATATTATATGTTTAGATGGCAATACAGAACATTTAACTGTGATTCAACTCTGCTCAAATCTCCAAAGGCATGAATAACAAGCAAAATGTGTTTTCTTTATTTCATATTGAGTTCCAATTGAAACAAAGAATTGATTCAAGTTACTTCCTTTCAAGTTGTTTATTCACAAACACACACACACACACACATATGTTTGTTTTTATGGTTTATGGGGACTCTCCATAGGTGTAATGGTTTGTATACTGTACAAACCGTATATGTCTATTGCCTCTACACACATACCTCTAAGCTGCCTAAACTGCGCTTACTCTGTCCTCACAGGGGAAAGCTTTCTTGGCATTTTGATTTGTCAGAAAACTCATTCTGATTATTATAAGTCTTTGTGAGAATTACGGGTACATTGAAAATTTCCTGCATAAATCAGGCGCTTCTCCGTTGTTAAACCATATCTTCATACCCATGTTATTATATCAAAATGCATGTGTCGCTCGATGAAATCAAGCATGAAAGCATGCAGGTTCACACATACACACACAAACAAACAAACAGATTGAGTCCAGTTTCTAATCTGTTTGTGCAATTATTGATGTTTTGTGTGATTTTCCCACACTTTGTTTTCTTATACAAATGCTTTTGCTTTATCTCACATAATTGTTTTTCTTCTTTTTTTTCTAATACAAATGTTTTTGCTTCATCTCACATAATTGTGTTTTTCTTCTTCTTTTTTTTTCATCCTGAAGCATTTTGGAAGGTTAAGCTTTAGATTAAGCTTAATTAGTCTCTGGTTCAGCTAGTATGCTCTCGGCGGTCTCATCAGGCCACACAGTGATGTTGAGCTGGCGTGGGGTCAATACGAATCTGATTGTTTTCGACCAGTTGAGTCAGTGGGAAGCTGGAGTGATGGTACTGATGGATTTCTATTCTTAATTCGCGTTAAGGGTAATCGCTTTTTGGACATTCTATATCTAATACCTTTAGGGGCCAACTTTGTGATTTCGTAAACAGCCATATAATGCAATTTCACAAAGACAGGAAGACTTTAAAGGGAGGGTTCTTTGCCAAAATGCACACCGACATTTAATTTTTTATTTACAAAACTGCGGCTGAACATGTGTGGCCTCTTCTGTGTTTTCCTGCCAAGCTTTGAGAGTGAACTCACTAATAGCTGCGCGCAGAATCTGGCAAACGTCCAGGGTCAGTGATTATCGGTCTAAATAATAGCTTTACTTAATTTCAGTTTTGTTTTTCATTGTGTGGGGCATGTCACGTATGAAGATATAGTGAGCATAGAGGTAAGATGGGAGTATGTCGAGTGAACCCATGTTGTATGGGTCTCTGTTGCACTGCATTAATGTTTGAACATAGAGAAGGAGACATTCTTTTTTGAAATATCCTCCTTCATTGTGATACGGTAAAAAAGGGCTACTTATGCATTAGAAGGTCAACTCCTAAGGTGATGTTAAATACATGTAATGACTGAATTTTCATTTTTAGTGAACTATCTCTTTAAGTCTGACCTCAAAAAAAGGAAAAGGGTTTTAATGACTTATCGTCTCACTCATGCGAGTTCCATCACAATGCAAATTGACTTAATTTTCTACTATAGGTCAAGAATCATTTCCACACTTGGGTTATTTTATTCCAAATGTTACAAATGGCGCATTCTGTTGGTGAAGATGTGCTACACTGCAAACGACTTATTCATTGCCTATTAACACAAGTTGTGGCTGCGCAAGATGAGTCAAAAAAAACTTCGGGCGGGCTCGGTCTCGCATGAAAGGACACTGTACATTAACATTTAGCTCTATTCAAAATTAAATTATTTAAAGAACATCAATTTGTGCGCAACAATACTAATATTCAACACCTAGAACAAAGAACATGAATGGCGCATCGTCACCATAGGAATTGTGGATAGATAAAATAGGCTAGTTCATGTAAATTATGTTAGATGATGACTATTTCAGTCATTGGAGGCTGTGCCGCTGTTCATTGCATGGAAGTAAGCGACATGGCTTTTATAAGAACATTTCGGACCGTTAGTGGCATGGAATTTTCTAGTGTATTAACGAGAGGCATGATCTCCACTAGGGCAGGTTAAATTGTATTTAAAACTGAGGCCTCTGGGCTAACTGTATGCGTAAAGGCTTTTGAAACAATATTACTTCATCTCTACCTCAAAATGAAAAGACGGTAAATTCTGTGCAGGTAAGGTTCGACTGTCAATCAGTGTGTATCAGGACCCTTCCTTTTAAAGTAATTCAGGTAGCTATGTTTTATCTAGGTCTGGCAGCATTTCTAGAGATCAAGTCATAGAGGTTTTACGAAAGAGGAAGCGTGTCAGAAGTTGAGTGGTAAATCGAGAACTCTGTCGTGAGGGTAAACAGACTAAAAACTCATAGATAATCAAACGGGAAAAGCTGCTACTAAGCCGAGGCAGCTATCAGAGTTGCTGCAACCAAATACAAGGCTTGTTCTTTAAGTCTCTTTTCATCTAGTCGCTTCTAATGGCTGCATTTATATTGATTAAAAAAAAAAGTCTATTATGTAGCAAATCTTAAATTAACTAAATGTACTTAGGCCTGCAGACCTAGGGGCGTCTAATGACCTGCATGCCTGGTCGTACCAGCGACTTAGCGGCCGCACTGGCTAGCCGGCTGATTGTGTAGGGCACTTAGCGGTCTTTGGATGGGGGCACGTGCCGAGCTTTATGAAGGTAGCTTGATGGCCATGGCCTGGGGGACTCGTATGGATAGATTAGCTGGCTTATTCATCAACCTGATCAAAGCAAACCGGCATGCCCTCCTACAATAGACAGCCTGGCTCAAGCATCAACACCCGGCGTCACTATTCAGGGACTGAATAGAGCTAGAGCGCAATAGGCTCTGGCCCAATAGAGCTCGTACACCCGTTGCATTGTCGTGGGGGGAGGATATGCGTTTTCATTCTAACTTGGCTAGGCACCTGCGGGGCTCAGCGCTGGCTTGTCCTCGGCGGAGTCCAATCGAATGTCTCTATTTGGCGCACTCAGTGCTGTGAGTAAGGCAGCTCTCGTTCCAACATTATGGGCTCGCTCATACTGGAAGTCCCTCCGCCCCCCCGGCGATTGGAGGGGCCCGAAATGCTCTCCGATCGCCATCCCTCTAGTCAAGCCTCCTTGCCGTATGAGATAAGACATGGTGGAGGTGTTCGTCAGGGCCTGTCAACATGTTATCTCACCAGTCAGGGAGCTGAAGTAGGCCCCTGTAGGCGTGAGAAAAAAAAAAAAATTAGGGGGCTGAATCGAACCGCAGATATCGGAACATAAACGAGGCTATTTGGCTGGATTGCTTACGCGCGTTGAGGAGGAGATTAGGGACTTGCGCCGTCTCCATATCCCTATTGCTGCAAGTCGTAAAAAAAAAAGATTCGCTAGTGGGCTTTACCCAGGAAGGCGGGTGCGGCGTAGTTAAAAACCTCACGCGCGACGATAATCGGGGCTGGCGATAGCGGCACTCGCTCGTCTCGTACACGAGAGGGCTTCCACATTATCGGTCGGTAGCCGAAGGCACGGCAAACGCGAACGCATCAAAAAGTCGTCATGTGGTACTGGGGCGCGCCACCGACACCAGTGAGTGTAATGTGGGCTAGGGAGGAGAGCACTATACCTATACGTGGTGCCTGCTTCATTTGCCGCAGCCTTGGAAAAAGTATGCTTTGATCCTTCAGGGGGCATGAGGCCTTGTACATAGTTCTAGGAGCTTTGAACTTATTCTCACAATTGACGTTAGACATAGAAAGGAAAAAAGAGGAAAAAAAATACCAATAAATATGACTGACACACAGAGAGCGCTTCGCTGAATGACAGACAGCTGACGCCGGCTCCGCCGCACATGCTTTTATAGCTTCCTGGTCATGACGTCACCCGCCCATGACGTCTCGCTCAGCTATTGGACTGATTTCACATGTGAGTCAGAGTGTGGTCACAGAAGGCGTTCCCGAAGCGTTCTCCGACGCAGCTCGAGTTACTGAAGAGGAACTACTTTTACTGACTACTATACTTTACTACCATTATCTAATGCACATGCTCTAAATTGTCCTTCAGTTCACTGAACTGAATTACCTGGAAATTAAATTAAACCAAACCTAATTTCCAGGAGCAGCGCTGACTACCTCAAGAAAGTACAGGATCAGTGATTGCAAACACAGACATACACACATCCATACACAACTGCACACTAATTAGCTTGTGATGTGTCTTTGCTAGCAGAGTAATGACACGTTTTTGTTAAATCGCAGACCCACAGCATAAGGCAAAATTCACATCACATTTTCCTCAAAACCAAAATGTATAGCACATAACATTTGCGTTCAGCTCTACATCTGTTCCTGAAGGCAAAAATTACTGGTTAAGCTGTGGATTAGAAATCATTAGTGAAACTGCGCAATTAGAGGGCTGGCATTTCATTCGACTGGTACACCAAATCTCACTAAATATGGTAATAATTTAACTAGCAGTTGGAAGTGGTTTATTGATTTAGGTGTTGATGTAGATGTGTTTCTGCTGTCCATTTGTGTACTTATGAATATTCCTATTTGTTTAATTAGTGTAACTGGGCAGCAGGGAAGAGAGTCAGGGCCAAAATCGAGAGAGGCTAAAGCCTGTGTTTTATTGGATTTAATTGATATTATTTTATATTTTGCCAGTTGTATATTTAAGGCATACAGGGTGAGAGAGTGCACACAAATTTCACTGCCAAAAGCACCACAACCACAAACACAACAAACCCTATTTTATACTGATTTGGCCTCTAAAAGATAAAAACAGACCCAGTAGGTTTACTTCTGCAAATGAATTAATTCAAAGTAATAATTCCTGTATTATGTAGAACTAGACTTGCATTTCCAGCAGCAAAATTGTGTTAATGTCGTCAATAAATTTAGGTTTTAATATTTAGTTCTGTATAAATTTTAAAAAATCCATAAAAAAAAGACAAATTACATTTCAGTATGCACATATTAAAATGATATCATCAATGTCAAGTAAACTTTGAATGTACAAGTGCTAGACTTGAAGTATAAACATGCAAACATGAACAAAAAACTTTGAATTGAGTCTGATCACTGCTGAAAATAGAAGAAAGCATTAAATTAATTTAAATATAGTGCAGCTTTTTACATTACAGCAGACAAAATTTGCCATTAACTAAAGTTATGAATATTCATGATGCACATCTGGGGGGTGGTCTATTAGACTGTGCAGGTTCTGCCAACAGAGGTCACACACAAAACTAAAATAATTTCTCACCAAGCTCAGCCAAACTGACTTTCACCATGATAGCTCAAAGGTCAACAGCAGATTTCATCCATCTTTTACAAGCAGACTGGACCGTCAGGCTTCTGTGTGTGTTTGTATGCACATAAACACATTTCCAATTCCATCTGAGCATAATCAACAAAACAAGATAGTACCAGTTCAGAATATTTCTTAGTCAGATAATCTGATTGATTCCACATACACTGATTCAGTCATCTTTTATACATGCAAGCACAATTAGATGACAGATTAGTCAGAGCCCATTCTGTATACAGCTTTCCATATAGCCATTAAGTTCACGTAAGTGGGTAACCATAGAAACAATATGGCTGCTTGACAAATTACCATCGACAACACATTATTTAACATTTTATTTGAGCTTTACATATGACAAGTTGAATCAATCCTCAAAGGAACAACTTCATCACAAGCAGTAAGACATGACATAGCCTTCTGTAAAAATACAGTCCTTTAGAGAAATGTACTTGTGTTTCACTAATTAAACTGAAAAAAAAAGTCATAAAACGATATTGAAGTGAATTACTTTTCATTACATTTCTGACAAGATGTCAAATTGCGGTCAATGTGGCGACTACAGTGGTCAAACAGAGGAAATATTGAAAAATTATGTGGATGTGTGCATGTGATCTACTTTGGCTGAGAAACTCTTGGCACCCTGAACAAACTTCGCACATTTCCTCTCACGCAATGTGTGTGATTGAACGATGGCGCTGTTTTAACGTTCAAAGAACAACAAACAAGAGGAAATGTTTCACTACACCTCTGTATCACCATAATGACATGAAAAACACTGCTGCCCATCCGTTCAGTGTGTGTATGTGTGTAAAGTCAAGAGCTCTTCTACAGAACCATTAAAAATGCTTGTTTCACATAACAAATAAATACAAACATTACGAATAACAGCGTTTTTAAATGAAGAGTAATCAAATCATAGCTAAACTTTAAAGATGGCTTTGATCCAAACATATTTAAAACACACCTTAAACTAAAAAGTGAGCTGCTTACCTTAAAGAAATTCAAATCTGCGCCGGGCATTGACCTTGACTAGTTGAGCCAAATAACGCAATTTGTCTCAAAGCAGCCGAAGGGGAAAGTGTGTGAGAGAGTGTATGTGTGTGTGTGTGTGTGTGTGTGTGTTCGCCCAGAGACGCAAGTCACACATAACTCACTCATCTTGTTCATATAACAACTTTGGGTGTTACCTCAGAAACACAAGCCTTGAATTTTTAATTCATCAGTTTCCTAAAACACAGTCTAATCCATATCCTTGATTTATGTCATTTCACCTCTCACTTAAATGAAGGAATGATCAAAAAAGTTGTAGATGGTAATTTAGGTGCTTAATGAACTCATTTACCGCATTGTTAGGCACAATAAAAGCAGGTTGTTCCACAATTACTGCTGTTAATGCAGTTGAGGAAAGGTTTCAGAGGTTACTGGGAAATTAGACTCTGACAGGCAGAATGATTAGACATGCTAGAGATTACCTGTCTCTGTTTTTCACTCTTTATCTGTGTGGTGTCAGTGTTCTGGCACGTTATGCTGCTATGCTGCTGATGAACCAACACATGTTGACCTTTTTCCCCTCAATCTCATCTGTCCTGTCTAGTATTACCTACAATTGGAGAAGGAGAAAGAAAGCAAGGAGAGCAATAGTTTTCATTCTGGAATCAAGATTACTTTATGACATCACAGATATAAGTACTTCTCCACATAAGTACTTCTCCACATGTACTTAACCCTTGATGGTACGCATTATGTTATGTTAGAATTTATTTTTTAAATATAAACATTCTTTAAAGTGGAAAAAAAATTTTTTTAAATACTGACATCAACATTTAAATTGTTATATACTTTAAACAGTTAGATTATTTTTTGTATATATGTATTGGTTCATTCTTTTTATAAAAAAAAAAAGGAAATTATCGCAGTTCCGCTGTGGTAAAGCAATGCCCTATAAAAAACATTTTTCTTAATATTCTGTAAGACAATGTTAGACAAAATTGATCTGTGAAAAAAACCAGTAATTAATTAAATATGTAGAGAAAAACATACAGAAATGCGGTTTTTATAGCACAATTTTGAAGAGCATCGCTTATGAGAGAAAAAAAAAACATTTTCTTCAACTGCCCGCTTTTAATTAAAACAAATGCAATTTATATATTTATATAGTTTTATATTATTTTTATAATTCAATTTTCTCTTGTGGACTACATGTATAAACGTATTTTATGTGAAATATATTATTCAGGTCAGTGCTAAATAAAAAAATAACATGCATTTTGTATGATCCCTCTTATTTTGGTAAAATAATTAACATTTTGCAGATACTGCAAAGGGTATGTAAAATTTGGACCACAACTATATTATTCTTAGACAATTAAGGAAAATTCAGTCTGCAGAAATAGTTAAGAAAAAAAAATGTCCTTGGTGTTCTGTTCATTCAGCTAATCACACATTGACATACATTTTTGAAAAATTGTCCAGTAAAAAAAACAAAAAAAGGTTAGTCTTAGTGGTTTGGTGCAGGATAGTGTACCAGTTCAGCCATGCTGTTAACCAGCAAAACTAAATAGTGGAGAGAAAGAAATATCGCCCGTCAATTGCATGACGCCAAGAGCAATGAGTGTTCTGAATGGTAATGTGCTTTATTTGCTCTTGATGGCCAATAACATCAGCAGCAAACATTTAGCAGTTCCAAACCACGTCCTCTGTAACATCAGCCATTACTGTACAAGGAAGGACAACACAACAACACATACATATACAATCATGTATGATCTCTAGAAGGCTAATACTGTATAATCCAGACATCCACTCTCATACTCACATGTACACACTGTTTTCTCATTAAAGCTGTGTGTTTTACTATGCTCATAAAGCGTCTTAGAGGTGACCTTGGGAAGGACTGTTCAGAAATGATGTAATATTAGTTCCAATAAAAGGTGTGGAGAATACATTCATAAAGACTCCCAACACATATTAACAGTAAATGTGCCATTAAAACATCAGGCAGGTTTTTACAAAGTGTGCTTTGTTCTCTGAGGGATACGGCAATCTATTAAAGAACAAATGTTCACATGTTAAATGTTCACATGCCCTTGACAAATGAAAAGACAGTGTGGATTTTAACACAGATGCAAGAGTCCTTCGATATCAGAGTAAAAGAACAAAAAAAATTCTTGAGCATTTAGTTTAATGATTATGCCATATTGTCTAACACAAAAGAAGATATACTGCAGAACGTTCTTTTGCGCTTTTCCATACTACAAAAACAGATGGTGACTGGTGCACTGAAGCTCCAAATGTGACAATAAAGTGCTATAAAAGCACCATAAAAATAATCCCGTCTGGTATAAAGTAAAAAAGCACACTAAATAGTAATTAAATTGGAAATGAAATTTAAATTGGATTTGAGAGAATGACAGAGATGGTGCAGTAACAGAGTATATGAGCATTGCAACAGCAGGACTGATGTTCAAATGAAGTGAAGTGAGATGAGAGGAGTGCAGCAGTGAGTGATGCACAGGAAGTGCATTTCATTCTGTTTTCTTCTTCCACAGACTGATAGCTGAGAGGCAGGTATCCATCTTCACCTGTCCTCATTCAAACTCACACCTGATTGCCCGTAGCTACCTCCTATAGGAATTAATCATCTCTGTGTGTGTGTGTGTGGTGTGTGTGTGTGTGTGTCTATGTTCGGAATTTGTGAATTGGCTTCCTTTCATTTTCTTATGTAGGCATTTGAATTGAATGGACCATTTCGACTGATTCAAAGAAATTCAAAACAAGTAATGACATTCTAGGAAATAAAGTGTTGCTCCACCCTGGACGATAAAAGGAATGTTAATGTATTCAATAAATAATATATACTGATAATACTACCATTTCGATACTAGGTTTCAGTACTAATAGTAAGATGTTAAATAAATTAATACTTTTATTCAGCAGGGAAACATTAAATTGATCAAAAGTCACAGTAAAAACATTTATAATGTTACAAAAAAAAATCATTTTTAAATAAATGCTGTTAATTTTCATTTATTAAAAAAGTATCACCGTTTTCTTCTAAAGAGAATTGAGAATTTTTCAACATTCATAATTTCAACACTGATAGTATGAAATTTTTCTTGAGCACCAATTCAGCATATTATAATGATTTCTAATGATAATTAACAAGATAATTTATTTTTATTTATTATATTTTAACAAGAGAAAACGTCTCGAGGTTCCCTTTCAGGAACTCGAGCTGCGTCGAGTCGTTTTGGGAACGTCCTTGCGTGACCACGTTCTGAAGCACGTGTCGAATCAGTCCAATAGAGAAGCGAGACGTCACGAGCTGGGTGACGTAAGCACCAGAAAGCATAGAAGCGCATCCGGCTGGGCGCCACCCAGCTTCTGCCCTTCAATAGCGCTTTGTGTATGTGTCTGTAATACTAGCTCAATCGGAGCAGATGGCGGCTCGGCATCGGGATGTCGTCCTCGCCCATATGAGAGAGCTGGGGTTAAGAGTAAACGCCAAGAAGAGTGTTCTTTCTCCACTACAGAGAACCACTTATTTAGGCGTGGTGTGGGACTCAACCTCGATGAAGGCACGTCTGTCTCCTACTCGAATCGAGTCAATCCTCACGACAGTCACAGGGGTAAGAGAAGGCCAGTCACTCACTGTCAAACAGTTTCTGAGGCGAGTTGGGCCTGATGGCAGCGGCGTCCAACATGATACCTTTTGGCCTGCTGTACATGAGACCTTTGCAGTGGTGGCTCAGAACCAAAGGATTTTCCCCGAGGGGGAATCCGCTTTGCATGATCAAGGTCACGCGGCGATGCTTACGTGCCTTAGACATGTGGAAGAAACGTTGGTTCCTGGTTCAAGGCCCGACGTTAGGGGCTCCTTGTCGTCGCGTAATGCTAATGACGGATGCCTCTCTCACGGGCTGGGGAGCGGTCATGAGTGGCCGCTCTGCCCAGGGTCTGTGGGAAGTCCATCATCTCTTGTGGCACATCAACTTCCGGGGAATGCTGGCCGTGTTTCGAGTTCTGACACATTTCCTTCCAGACCTAAGGGGGCATCATGTGTTTGTCCGCACAGACAACACATCGGTGGTCTCCTACATCAATCGGCAGGGGGGTCTGCGTTCGCGCCCCTTGTACAAGCTGGTTCTCGGACTTGGTGTCCCTCCTCGACGGCTCTCCGCTGGAGATTCCGATCAGGAGGGACCTCCTCTCTCAGGCGGGGGGCGCCATTCTTCACCCCCGCCCGGAGTTATGGAAGCTGTGGGCATGGCCCCTGAGGGGGCACAGCTCCTAGCATCTGGTCTCTCAACTGAGGTTGTTGAGACTAAACTCCAGTCCAGACTCCTGACAGCAACTGCAGGACCCAGTCAACTGCCCAATTGGTACAGTTCTGGAGTTTCTGCAGGAGTGATTCTCCGCAGGGTTATCTCCCTCCACTCTGAAGGTATACGTGGCGGCCTTAGCTGCTTACCACGCCCTTCTGGGTGGTCAATCATTGGGAAGACACCCACTTGCCACTCGTTTCCTCCGTGGCACCCTGAGGCTGAGGCCGGTACAGCGCACCAAGGGGCCCATAGTACATGCTGTCCTCTTCCATTCCAGAAAGTAGGACAAGAAAGGCTTAATCTGCTCTGTCCAGTTCGAGCACTGGACGCTTACGCACACAGAGCTGCCCATGGCGTAAGGCAGATCAGCTTTTTGTTTGTTTTTGGTCCGCCAAAGAAAGGATCTCCGGCGACCAAGCAGACTATGAGTAGGTGGGTGGTTGAGGCCATCTCACTAGCCTACGAGCCTCTGGCCTCCCGTCACCTATGGGGGTCAGAGCGCACTCGACCAGGAGTATGGCGGCCTCCAAGGCTTTCAGCTTGGGTGTGGCCTTGCAGGACATTTGTGCTGCGGCGGGCTGGTCCTTTCCGCACACTTTTGTCCGCTTTTACAAACTAGACCTGGCATCTACCCCAGGTTCCCAAGTTCTCTCTTCGTGATGTGCTCATAAGATACACACACAGGCAGGGACTTGGTAGTATGGCGCAGTGGGTATTCTCGTTCCCAAAGTGATCTCGACGCAGCTCGAGTTCCTGAAGGGGAACGTCTCTAGGTTACGTATGTAACAATGGTTCACCGAGGGAACGAGACGCTGCGTCTCTATGCCATACTCCCTGCATCCCTGCAGGTGCTACTTCATCGAAGCTGGTTTGCGCTCTGCCGGATGCGCTTTTATATTTCCTGGTTGCTCACGTCACCCTGCTCGTGACGTCTCGCTGCTCCATTGGACGTATTTGACATGTGCTTCAGAACGCGGTCACGCAGGGCGTTCCCAAAGCGAATCTCGACAAAGCGTCTCGTTCCCTCGGGGAACCATAGTTACATACGTAACCTAGAGACGTTACTTATATGTAACCATTTTCCCTGAGTAGGGAACGAGACACTGAGTCCTCTAGGGGTCGCTATGGTGAATGCTCGTCATGACCCTTGTCTGAAGCATACATTGAAAAACACCAACTCGTTGGCCGGCGACAGCCATGATGTCACTACCGGTGCGACTATTTGTATAAATAGGCGCTGGGAGAACACATAATTTACTTCTTCGTCTGAAGCTTGCGTCCGTAGCATGGCAAGAAACCTAGAGGATGCAGTGTCTCGTCCCTACTCATGGAACCATGGTTACAAGGGGTGTTGTGTGTGGGTGTGTAGGGTTGCGTCGTGTCGGTCGTCGTTTCACGGTTCTGGGAATGTTTGGGTGTAGGGTGTTGCGTCCTCTAGGGGTCGCTTAGTGTGTGTGGGTGGGTGTGGTGTGGAACGGTGGTGGTAGTATGTGGGGGGTCGTCGCACGGGTGGGGTGGCGGCCTGGGGGGATGCTGAGGGTTGTATGGTGTGGTTTTGGGCATGTCAGAACCAATGGCGAGCACTAAGTGCCAACATATTGCTATGGGAGTTGCCCCTGGAACGTTAGAAGGCTGTCAGTGACATTGATTGGGTGTTTCCTACGGCCAAAGGGCGTGGCTAGGCTGTGACATACCCCAAAATAGCTTACCTGTTAGGGGCCAGCTCCCTGGGCCCGGGTAGAGCCAAGGCTTTGGATCGGAATAGTCAGGGGTCCTGATGTCATTGGGGCTTGGAGTGCGTAGGCCACGAGCCTTGAGGCTGGCTGTCGAGTACTAGTCTTGAGGGTCCTGGGAGGGTGCCCCAGGTTCTCACCGGGCACTGGTGTGGTGGCGGGGGCGTGTGGGGGGGGTCTTTAAATCAAAATCAAGGGTGTAGATAACGTTGGGTGGCGCGAGGGCAGACCCCTAGAGCAACACCCTGTTAATGTCGGGAGCCAAGGATCATAGGAGTGCTGCCCAACGACCCCGGGGGTTTGAAACCACTCCGAAAGAGCACGAAGCTGGTGCGCGTACGCTTACCGTACAGAGTGTAGAAAAGTGGGCAAAGCAATACCGTGCACACCTTACCCGCTATGTGGCTTTAAGAAATACCGTTTCTAAGGGGTTCTCGGGCCTCTGAAAAAGAGCCCCATAGAGAGGACATAGCGCATGCTAAAAAAACCCAGAAACACACAGCAACCCAACGCACAAGGAAGGGGCAATAACATGAACGAGGAATTTCTAAAGTCATCAACTCGATCTTTAGGCTTATAATGCTGGAGTGGCTAGCTGTAAATCTGTAGCTGAGGGAGCAACATTCAGCTCTCAGTGGAGAGGGAGCTCAACCTACAGCATGGTCCAATGGTGGAACAGCTAGCAGTTATTTAGCTGTGGGAGCAACACACCCAGTTCTCAATTCGTGAAGGGGGCTCGACCTGCAGCATGTTCGAAAACAGCTAGCAATAATTTACTTAGCTGCGGGAGCAACACACCCAGTTCTCACTACCAAGACGCAAGAAAAGAAGGAGGCTCACCTACAGCCTTTGCAATGATGGAACGGCTAGCAGGTAGTTTACCTATTGCTGAGGAGCACAACCCAGCTCTCACGAGAAGGGGGCTCGGACCTCTTCGAGATTGTAAATCAGAGAGTAAAGCATCTGCAAGCTAGCCAACCCTCAGCGTGCAATCGACAACCCTACTGCCAGAAGGGCCAAGTCATACAACAAATAAGACTACACCTTGTGAACAACACGGCTGGAAATATCATATGAGTGACAAAATAAAACAGATTAAGAGAAACGAAATCAAAAGAAAAGAATACAAAAACCAATAAAGAATCTCATGTGAAAGTAAAGAGAACTCTGAATTCCCCAAACCACCATCCAAAAACAAGTGAACTCAAATAAACAAACCCACAACCACACACAAAAAGAATGCAGGTAACCCCTTGATAAGAGGGCGGGGGGGGACACGTGGGGCGTGGGGCAACAGCTAGCCACGTAGGGAGACCATATCAGAGCGCATTGAGCGAGGGATCCAAGCTCCTCATCTCTAGAAAAACAAAGAAGAAGGAAAAAATACTCACTAAGAGGGCAGGGTCCTAGGGGCGGGGATAAGAGCACCAGTGGCGAGCCACAATAACCCTCAATGGTGAGGGAGCGATGCTTCCAGAGCGTGTCGACAGAGAGACACTAGTTGAGTTGAGCCCAAGGTACCGGGGTCTAAACCAACCCAGAGAAAGGGAACGAGATCAATAACGCGTAACCCTACCATACAGGATTTTAGAAAGGTGGGCAAAGCATAACTTGCACACTTAACACTTATGTGGATTTTAGAAAGTGTGCAAAGCATAACATGCACACTTACCACCTATATGGATTTTAGAAAGTGGTTTTCCAAGCATCAGGTGTTTACAGATACCCGGAGGTACTGGGCCAAATGGGAGAGGCAAGCTCAAGTACAACCCTCAAAGGTGAGGGGAGCATTGCCCGAGACAGCATTTACACAAGAAGGTTCTCGCAAATGCAACCTACATTTCCCGCTCGATGCCTCTGCAAGAGAGGATATCCTGGTGATCGGGAAAACCCCTCAGGGCGACCCAGATACAGTAGACCAGTAAGGGTAGCATGAAAGCGTAACCCCAGTCCGGAACCGTCCAGAAAAGTTTGCGTGAGAAGCCTGTGTTATGGCCGCTTGATCCAGGAAGTATGAAGCCGAAACCTGGCTTTTCTTACCATCTGGACATATATCGACGACGGGTGAAGGCGTAAATTGGGTCTGTCGCTGGTGTGTGTGGTCTTGGGGAGGTGTGTGCGGGGGGTTGGCAGCACCGTTTCTGCCCAGCAGAGGGGGTGCCCATGGAGGACCTACCCTAGAAAGGGACAGAAACACACAGGTCCCGTGAAACACTGCAAAGAAACTAGCAGATGTTAACACACAACCACCAGTCTCATTATATACACATATATATTCATATATACATATATTAGACATGGATCGTACTCACCCACCATGGTTCCTGCGTCGGAGCTCTGTCCGAAGAAGCCTCTAGACCGGACAATCAGTAAGATGGTCATTATGAAGCCATAGAACCAAACAAACCCAATAGGTCCAGCATAGGAGACTATAATGCAGGAAATTTCCCAACTAACCTCGGTCAGGTGGAGAGATGGGGTTACAGGGCAATTAGGAAGGGGAAGAAAAGGGCAGATGTAAGACCCCCGAAGGAAATGAGTAGATACTGAGGTAACACTCTGATCCGGACAAAAGCGCTGACGCCCTGTCTGGATCACATCCCTTAGGTCTTTACTTACCTTCCTTTGACCCGCGACTCTTACTACCCCTACCCGCGGGCAGGGGAGTAGGGCGAGCGCTTAGGAAAGCAGATACAGCTAGCCTTCTGAATCCAGTCTCTTGATCCTATCAATTGCCGGGGAGGAGGACAGTCTGGGACCCCTGGGTTGTTCGGGCTCAGACCTGGACTTCGTGAAGGCCGCTAGCCCGTTCTTTCCGCAGGTCACCTGATAATGCAACTGGTGTGGCGTGGTGAACTTGACTTGTTTGTCTCTCCGGTGGTCGCCATCATGTGCAGATGACGTTACAGCCCAACCTGCTGCTGGCTGCGAGGGCCTGGCATCGGAGCTCTCTCATTTCGATGTTCGAGGAGGGGGGGTGGTGGGTGTGGGAGGGGGTGGTTGTGTGTTGGGGGTGCGGTTGGAGAAGACGTCTCACCCATCCCACCCCTCTCTATAGGGGCAGTGGGGTCCGGTTCGTCAGTTGGTGGCGCGGGCGTGCTGCGTCAGTGGCGGCCTTCGATGTTGGCATAACTCGTATGCTGGAATCGATGGATGCGTGAGGAAAAAACAGCCTCTTCCAGTCCTTCTCAATCTTTAAATGAAAAACTGAGGAAGGTTTTTGGTGGGTGGTGGTCTGTGGAGGGAGGTGAAAAGGAAGGTTCACCTGAGCTGGAGGGTTACGGCCAGAAAAATAACGTTCATAACTGTGGGGTGGGGGGCGTGAGATACTTGGGGTAGTGCGACGTCACTTTCTTCCCCCGCTTCACGGCAAGTAAAGCCTCGCCGTGGCACGATCCATGATTTCCAAAAGCTCATCATACGCAGGAGGATTGGGATGGCTCAGCCTCAGCTTCTTTGCCCTCCTCAGACATTTCCTGCTTTTGCTGGGCTGATCCCAGCAGAGCACTGGCCCCTGAATCAGACAATGTTAATGAAATAACATCATCCTCCAGCGGCTCACTCTTGTGCACAGCCGACGATCGCGAAAGGGAAACCCCTCTTCAAACTCATCGGCCAGATCCACCTGCAATCCCCACGAGCTCATTCCCTTACGTGCCTCAATCGCGGGAAGCAGATTGCTGCCCCTCTTTCCTCAAAAAGAGAGACAAACGAGAGCGGAGCTTTCCCTTGTAAAAAACGCTTGCAATGCACGCCGATTGCCCCCGAAGGATCTACTATCGAACACTAGACAGTGCGGCTGCGGGCGTGCTCTACAGAATATTGGGGGGGCGCTTGTGGGGTTACGTGTGGCCCAAACAAAAAGTGGGCATCGATCGTGTGTGTCTCAGATGTTAAACAACGTCAACACGGATGCACACATCCTTAAATACTTTGCCAGTGCTCGCCATAATTAGATGAATAGAGATCGCTCTTACCACAGAAATTCACGCTTCAAACAAAACAGTCAATGAAGACGAAGAAGAGAATTTGATGTGTGCTCCCGGCGCCTATTTATACTAGAGTCGTACCGGTAGTGACGTCATGGCTGTCGCCGGCAAACGAGTTGGTGTTTTTTCAATGTATGCTTCAGACATGGGTCACGACGAGGCGTTCCCCATAGCGACCCCTAGAGGATGTAGTTCGAAGTTCCCATGAAAGGGAACAGTTATTTTACATTGAAATTATATTTCACAATATTACTGTTTTTACTGTATTTTTGATCAAATGGAGCCTTGGTGAATCCAATCAACCCCAAACTTCAGAGTTATTTCTAGTGTCATTTGTCCCATCGTTATTCAATTATTTCCTTTTCCTATGTTTTACAAAATTACTGCAGATTTTATAAGCTACTACTCATTAAACGTGTTGCAGGATTATTTTGTTCGGTTTCTCTTTAGCACTGAAAGAATGAACCAGAATGTCATAATATTCAAGAGAGAAATTCATTCTCAGAACATCCAGCTAAAGTGACAGAAAGAAACACAGTGCTTCAATATGTATTCTAAGATATTAACTACATTATTAAAGGTCAGAAGCCAAAAAATAACTTGTATGGAAACACTGTTTCAAATACACACACACAATACACTGCAGTAGGAAGCAGGAAGGAAAGTATCTGTCAACATAGGAATGTCTGCTGATGCATGGTACGAACGTTGCTCATGGGCATGTCTCCTTCGTTAGAATATATATATATATATATATATATATAAGTATATATATATAATATATATATATATAGATATTATATATATATATTTGAAGGAACTAAATCTACAGTAAATGGAGAAAGTTTACAAGCTCAAAATTACCCATTCGTTACTGCCACTGTAATGTCTTGAGGCTTCCATATGCGGAATTATCCTTCTCTTTCTCGTTCGTATAGTTTTATGAGATGGGTATATTATTTTTCATGGGACTATTATTCTTGAGGCTGGTCTATGTGCCAGATTTGGTTTTTCAAACAGCCCTTCACATTTATCTCCTGTTTCCTACCGGTCCCCACACGATGGGAATGGCCTTGCGTTCACTCTGTGTGTGTGTGTGTGTGTGGTGTGTTTGTGTGTGTGTGTTGGTGTGTGTGTGTGTGTCCACTCCAGCTCAAACGGAAACCCATCATCTATACCTCTGCTAGTCTAAGATTATTGTCTTTACATGCATACTTGTATGTTAACAATACTAGAACATAAGCTTTCTTAGACATGCTTTAAGTCATGGTTCTACATATAACACAGATGAGTGTAAGTGATAGGGGGAGCCTGGGGCAAGTTGTCACTTTTTCTTCACATATTTACTGAACATATTCACTGTGACTGCACAGTAAACAGCTCATTAAACACACCTATATGAGGGAGGTTTTCAACATAAGAACATGCCATTCAACTTTTTAATGAGAATATATTTAAATATATATTTTTAACAAAATAATTACATTTATACCAGAAAATTTATAAGTATAAATACACATTGGTATACATTTATATTTATAAATATTGTTTGATATATTAATGCATTTATTTAATAAATATATAATTTATATGACTGCAATCACAGACACAAACTCAACTTTACCTGGTTTACAAGAGCCGCTGACATTTGACACATTTTCCTAATGGCAAAAATGAAAAATCTATCTTTCATCCCTCTCTCTCTCTCAGAGCCTGACGGAGTTTGGTTTGAAGAAATTTTATCAAGATATGATTAATGAGCAATCATTAGCATCAGTGATTTCAACTGGTATCCTCTCAAAATGCTGCTTCTCTCAGGAAATGTGTGTTTTTGTGAAGATAACGCATGAAAAGATTATATGAAATTAATTACTTAAAACCATGGCTGTTTAGTGTAATTGCAAGTGCAAAATAATTACATTATTAATAGCAAAATTGTGTTGGTTTTGAACATTAAAGTGGTTGAAATTCTTGTTTGGACTATATCCCTTCTTTTCTCAGCTTCTCAGTGAAGCCCTATTCCTTTTCTCTACCTTCAGAAAACTGGTATTTTCTCTGATCACATGACACGTCCTCTTTATATAGAACTTGCTCAAATAAATGTGCAATTTGAAAGTGAAATATAGTATGAATCTGATTAAATCACATTTCCTGGCAAAGTCGTATTATTTTTGTCCTTGTCAGACACATATATTCAGATGACAGTTGAATTGTCACAGGGCTGATTTTCATATGAATGCCCTTGAAACACTTTGTTTTTATGTAAAAAAAGGGAGAATTTTCATTTTAAATCACCAACGACTCTCAACAGCAAATTAACTCTCCAGTTACTTTGTGTCAGCATAAGACTCCTATTAAATATTATTATAAAAATGACTGCTGTGGTTGCCAGAAAGTAAGATACTGTACAGTGACAGTATTTCAGGCATTAAGTCACATTATACTCATGGTAAATTATAAGATAATTTACTCTATTTCCAAAAAGTTTCCAAAAACTTGTACAACACTTTACAAAGTAAAATAAATGCTATATTTTCAGCTGCATATACTAAGGTTATTTACAGCTAATCAATTAAAAGGTTTTTATCGCAGTGGACACTAATTATTAAATTAGGACCATGTTTTACAGCATACCTGTGTGTGAGAATTCTGTGTCAAACAGTGTGGGGATCAGCATGCAGTTTAATTTCCTGGAAATGATTGATGGCTCAGACCTTGTGTGGTGGGAAGGAGTTGCCATGACGACAGCAATGTAAACAGCCTGGCGGTCCTGCCTCAAAGGAGCTGATGTGACTGAGTCAGCATACATACACACACACACACACACACACACACTTCTACTGATGAAAACAAATGGGAGTTGTCTCATCTAGATTGATGTCGCCTTTAGGGTTCACAGTTACTTCACACACACACACACACACACACACACTCTCTCTCTCTCTTCACTGACAAATCACCATTTTGATTTTATTCCTGCACTCAGCTCGGCTCAGATTTCGAGAGGCATGATTTCAGGAGCCACCAATGTACAAAGAGCAGTAAACACACTGAAGGAGAGTCAGAAAGCATTAAAATATCTCCAAGTCTGTTCGAATGTGTGACCTTTAACCCTCCTGATCCTGATCGCCTAAATCCTGGCCATTAATCGTCATCAAACACACACGCATACAAACACACTTCTGGTTAATGACTCCAGTATATCATGAGTCTGAAGTTCATGAGCTGTTCTCCAGTTCTTCACTGAATTGTCAGGGGATCGTTTACATTATTTATACAGGCTTCTGTACTGTACGGTACAAACCAGACGTCATATGCCTTTACTGGGGTTGTTTATATCTTTATAAATTCTCTCAGCGTGTGTGTGTCTGAGAAAGAGAGACGGAACAGGCCATTCAACACAAGCACTCTATGTTAATTAGACGGAAAGTGACTGCCTACCCAGACCATAAATCTTTTTTTTTTAAGGTACTGAGGAGATCATAACACACACACAGTAGGTTGACCAGAAATGAACATATCCTATCAGGTCAAAAAAAGGAGTACTAAGAACAACCAAGCAAACAAGGAAAACAAGGGAAAAAATGACAACATGTGGAAACTAGGGCTGCATGGGTTTTGACACAAATTTCACAATTCGATTTGATTATCCATCACAAGCTTTCGATTCCGATTTCAATACAATTCAATATCGATTATTTTGGATATATATCAGGTACAGGACTTGGCACGTTTTCTCAAGTAAAAAACAAATCTCTCAAATAATTCTGTAAAATATACCTGAGAGTCAATAATGTGGAAGGTTGAAATTGCGATTTGTTATGAGTCGGGCGCTCACACTTAAAAATAATATAAGTTTTTTGATAAAAAACAAAAATATTACAGTTAGATAGCGGTGACAAGCTATTAACGTGTGTGCGCTCGTTAGTCAGACTGGGGGGTGGCGTAAACTGATAATACGACTACTCTGGTTTGTTGGGGGGTTCGCTCGATGTCGCTGTGTGTGAAATATAAAACATTTAAAATGGACATTTGTCCGGGTGTGTGGCAAAACTTGACGGAGAGGCAAAGAAGGGATCTGTCAAACAAAAATAATAAATAGTGAAGACACCCAAAAAAACTATAATGAATATGGTATATGGTGCACATATTTAGCAAAATAGACGGCGGCACCTCTAGATGTTCAGGTATGGTTGACTAGGGTGGGCTGACGGGGGTAGTGGCGGGTGGGGGAGGGTGGGGTCATAGGTCACCGGGAAGTAATTATTTTTGTACTGTTGGTAAATGTTACGTTATCATGAACACAGGGGGGGTTTTACAGCTTGTCGTGCTTTGTCGCTAGTTTGGAAGGAGAAACACACGGGGATTAATCGATACACAATGCAGACCCGCAGATACAGATTTCTTAAGTTGTGCTCTTTCTTGTTGTACATACTTTGATGTTCCTTCAGTTTTATTCGGGAAATGCTTTAACACGGGGTAGGAAAGAGGAGATGATTATTCGTGCTGCCGCGTTGAACCGGCGCACAGTGCGATCACTACCACCAAGTCAAACAGAGCCAAAATGTCATGTTAAATATTTGAGATAAATTCTATTAATGGACAAAACATTTGAGAATGCTGAGATGTAGTGTTTATATCAAATTGACAAATCCGAGCAAAGCTTCTTGTAATGGAGGGTAGGGGATTGGATGGTGAGGGGGGTTGGCGCGAGCACTACAATGTTCTGTTCAATATCTGACAGGCTAGACTAAATGGGCGATTCTATAAGGGATTATACAGGAATCGTGATATCTATATGAGTGGGCATGAGCGAATTGATGTCTGGCAAAATGCTTGAAATATTTTTTGACCACCCGGGGTGCGGTGGCTACAGGAGCAAATAATCAATAGCATAACTTTAAAAAACTCTTATTACAGTTGGATAGAGCTCGGTACGAAGGTAAACGTGGACGGCAACGGCGCAACTAGAAGTCAGGTAAATTGGCGCCCAAAAAAAAATGAGCCAAGATATAGGTCAAAAAATTTTATGTTTTTTTTGTATTTATTTTTTAATTATTTTTACTTTTAAATGTAAGAATGAGAGGTAGACATAATTATGGCCCACGCCCCATCGACCTCAACACGCAATATTTGGAGGAGGGTGGGTGTGTAGAGACACACTTATAAATACAAAAAAAAGGTATCTGAAGGCAACCCAAGTGTGAACAACAACAGAGGGGGGCAACCTGGAATTTCTGTTAAAAAATAGAAGGTTTATTGATGTGGTAATACATCAGTTTTAGGAATAAACACATAAGGGGTAGATTACTACATCTTCTAAAACTATTTCTTTGCTAAAGAAAAATATTTAAAGTGCAATGGCATAACTACCATCAAGATGGTACTGGCATGTGTATTGATGTTTTTCCCCCACAATGGTGCAGTTATGGCCTCTATAGATATGGGCTAACTGGTTATACTAACTAATCAAACCATGACCATGTGCTATAGCATCCAACAAATCAGATTTTTCAATGCAAATGTCAATCAAGCTTCCTTTTCTGTCTAAGATAGCAAACTCATCCACTCAAAGAATCACCACAAAACGAACATCTTTACTAAGGAATTTATGTGAACGCTTTAACAAAAATGCAAGCTTCACATTTCTGCTCTGGACTTCCGTAGAAAGTGTATTAATGGCTATGATGGACTGACTCTCACTTTAGACCCAAAATAATTTGTTCATGTGAATTATGCTACAGACAGGAAGCAGGGAATACTTTAAGACTGTGCCTGTCGAGAAGCAAAGATTTTCATCTTTTTTAATGTAATGTCTAATAATTTCTCCTTCTGGTCTGTACGCCTGAAGCGATTCAATCTATTGCGTGTCAGTGTGTGTTGGATCCTTGCCTGTTATGCCATCTGTCAGATTTGCAGCTGTAGGTATATGGTTGGTCTTGAGCACTTAAGGAAGAGATCATTATATATGAGTGGAGCAGGTGTGAGTGTGTTTGTCCATGGAAGGCAGGTGGGCTAAAAGACTCAGAAACACATGAAGTACTTCACTCAGAGATGACGAGGATGGAGACTAAGAACGAAAAGCAGCGATGAACAAGAGCATCTTTCATACATGGGCCTATCTCTTTCTATATATTGTGCACGATGCAGGCCTTGTTCTACATGAGAGCACTCTGAGTTGAAATTGTAATAACGTACACTGGCAAAACGGATTTCGCTGATCCAGAGAACAAACATATAGTCCATGCATCAACATTAGTAATCATGCATGATCTTGCAATTCAGCCTCATAATTTGCAGTTGTGGCATTCTGCTTTCATGCCTCCAACATGCACATCATGACATTTGATTTATGATCTCAGCTTGCACATTCATTTTGTAGCCTTCCATCCACTGCCTACTACTTTCATTTGCAGTTCCAAAATAAAGCTGCCCATAATCACTGATCTTGACAGTCAAACCAACAGTCAAATCCAAACTTTGACAATCAGTGAAATGCACAAAGTGGCATTTCTAGTGGCTGCAGACAAATTCTTCCTTCACTGCTTGCAGGTGTATATATATATATTATACTATATATATATATATATTATAATATATATATATATACAGTGGGTACGGAAAGTATTCAGACCCCCTTAAATTTTTCACTCTTTGTTATATTGCAGCCATTTGCTAAAATCATTTAAGTTAATTTTTTTTCCTCATTAATGTACACACAGCACCCCATATTGACAGAAAAACACAGAATTGTTGACATTTTTGCAGATTTATTAACAAAGAAAAATGAAATATCACATGGTCCTAAGTATTCTGACCCTTTGCTGTGACACTCATTTATTTAACTCAGATGCTGTCCATTTCTTCTGATAATCCTAGAGATGGTTCTACACCTTCATTTGAGTCCAGCTGTGTGTGATTATACTGATTGGACTTGATTAGGAAATCCACACACCTGTCTATATAAGACCTTACAGCTCACAGTGCATGTCAGAGCAAATGAGAATCATGAGGTCAAAGGAACTGCCTGAAGAGCTCAGAGACAGAATTGTGGCAAGGCATAGATCTGGCCAAGGTTACAAAAAAAATTTCTGCTGCACTTAAGGTTCCTAAGAGCACAGTGGCCTCCATAATCCTTAAATGGAAGACGTTTTGGGACGACCAGCGAACCCTTCCTAGAGCTGGCCGTCCGGCCAATCTGAGCTATCGGGGGAGAAGAGCCTTGGTGAGAGGTAAAGAAGAACCCAAAGATCCCTGTGGCTGAGCTCCAGAGATGCAGTCGGGAGATGGAGAAAGTTGTAGAAAGTCAACCATCACTTGCAGCCCTCCACCAGTCGGGGCTTTATGGCAGAGTGGCCCGACGGAAGCCTCTCCTCAGTTGCAAGACACATGAAAGCCCGCATGGATTTTGCTAAAAAACACCTGAAGGACTCCATGATGGTGAGAAATAAGATTCTCTGGTTTGATGAGACCAAGATAGAACTTTTTTTGGCCTTAATTCTAAGTGGTATGTTTGGAGAAAACCAGGCACTGCTCATCACCTGTCCAATACAGTCCCAACAGTGAAGTTTGGTGGTGGCAGCATCATGCTGTGGGGGTGTTTTGCAGGGACAGGACGACTGGTTGCAATGGTTGAAAGATGAATGCGGCCAAGTACAGTGATATCCTGGATGAAAACCTTCTCCATAGTGCTCAGGACCTCAGACTGTGCCGAAGGTTTACCTTCCAACAAGACAATGACCCTAAGCACACAGCTAAAATAACGAAGGAGTGGCTTCACAACAACTCTGTGACTGTTCTTGAATGGCCCAGTCAGAGCCCTGACTTAAACCCGATTGAGCATCTCTGTAGAGACCTAAAAATGGCTGTCCACCAGTGTTTACCATCCAACCTGACAGAACTGAGAGGATCTGCAAGGAGGAATGGCAGAGGATCCCCAAATCCAGGTGTGGAAAAACTTGTTGCATCTTTCCCAAAAAGACTCATGTTGTATTAGATCAAAAGGGTGCGTCTACTAAATGCTGAGCAAAGGGTCTGAATACTTAGACTGCATGTGATAATTTCAGTTTTTCTTTTTTAATAAATCTGCAAAAATGTCAACAAATTCTGTGTTTTTCTGTCAATATGGGGTGATGTGTGTACATTTATGAGGAAAAAAAAATTAACTTAAATTATTTTTAGCAAATGGCTGCAATATAATAAAGTGTGAAAAATTTAAGGGGTCTGAATACTTTCCGTACCCACATGTATTATATATATATAACCGTATCTCACAGAATTGAGTACAGCCCTCACATTTTTGTAAATATTTTATCATATCTTTTCATGTGACAACACTGAAAAAAATGACACTTAGCTACAATGTAAAGTAGTGAGTGTACAGCTTGTATAACAGTGTAAATTTGCTGTCCCCTCAAAATATCTCAACACACAGCCTTTAATGTCTAAACCTCTGGCCACAAAAGTGAGTACACCCCTAAGTGAAAATTTCCAAATTGGGCCCAATTAGCCATTTTCTCTCCCTGGTTGTCATGTGACTCATTAGTGTTACAAGTTCTCAGGTGTGAATGGGGAGCAGGTGTTTTAAATTTGGTGTTATCGCTCTCACTTTCTCATACTGGTCACTGGAAGTTCAACGTGGCACCTCATGGCAAAGAACTATCTGAGGATTTGAAAAAAAGAATTGTTGCTCTACATGAAGATGGTGTAGGCTATAAGAAGATTGTCAAGACCCTGAAACTGAGCTGCAGCACGGTGGCCAAGACCATACAGCGGTTTAACAGGACCGGTTCCACCCAGAACAGTCCTCGCCATGGTCGACCAAAGAAGTTGAGTGCACGTGCTCAGCGTCATATCCAGAGGTTGTGTTTGGGAAATAGATGTGTGAGTGCTGCCAGCATTGCTGCAGAGTTTTAAGGGGTGGGGGGTCAGCCTGTCAGTCCTCAGACCATACGCCGCACACAGCATCAGATTGGTCTGGATGGCTGTCGTCCCAGAAGGAAGTCTTTTCTAAAGATGATGCACAAGAAAGCCCTCAAACAGTTTTCTGAAGACAAGCAGACTAAGGACATGTATTACTGGAACCATGTCCTGTGGTCTTATGAGACCAAGATAAACTTATTTGGTGCAGATGGTGTCAAGCGTGTGTGGCGGCAACCAGGTGAGGAGTACAAAGACAAGTGTGTCTTGCCTACAGTCAAGCATGGTGGTGGGAGTGTCATGGTCTGGGGCTGCATGAGTGCATGCCGGCACTGGGGAGTTACAGTTCATTGAGGGAACCATGAATTCCAACATGTACTGTGACATACTGAAGCATAGCATGATCCCCTCCCTTTGGAGACTGGCCGCAGGGCAGTATTCCAACATAATAACGACCCCAAACACACCTCCAAGACGACCACTGCCTTGCTAAAGAAGCTGAGGATAAAGGTGATGGATTGGCCATGCATGGGCATCCTCAAACGGAAGGTGGTGGAGCGCAAGGTCTCTAACATCCACCGGCTCCGTGATGTCGTCATGGAGGAGTAGAAGAGGACTCCAATGGCAACCTGTGAAGCTCAGGTGAACTCCATGCCCAAGAGTTGGGGTAGGCAGTACTAAAAAGTTAAAAAATGGTGGGCCCACAAAATATTGACACTTTTGGGCCACAAATTGGGACAATTTTCACGTAGGGGAGTACTCACGTTTGTGGCCAGACGTTTAGACATTAATGGCTGTGTGTTGAGTTATTTTGAGGGGACAGCAAATTTACACTGTTATACAAGCTGTACACTCACTACTTTACATTGTAGCAAAGTGTAATTTCTTCAGTGTTGTCACATGAAAGATATAATAAAATATTTACAAAATGTGAGGGGTGTACTCACTTTCTGTGAGAATAAAGACGGGTATATATATATATATCAATAATATCTGCGTCGATATATTATCTAGTGAACAAAAAAATAAAGTATGCATGAATTTACTGTGACATGTAGAGCTCATTTAATGCATCCTTGCCGAAAAAAACTGTTTTATTTATTTAAAAATTATTATAATAATAAAAATATTATAAATAATAAATATACAAATAAATAAATAAAAGCAAACTTTTTAACGGTAGTGTATGATAAAACATAACTTATTAAATAGTATAATTTGAAACTTAAGCATAAAAAAGTATAATTCATGGATAAAAAAAGATAAGGTATCGTTAAAAACGAGTTATATCAAGTTCATCTGTATTTTAGTTGTAAGACCCAACATACCGAAAAATTTATTCTTCACTCAAGTCTTCATTCAGGCCCATTGTTGCCAACATTGTTATGCCCTTAATACTATTTTTAAATGCTACAGCATAAATAATAATTTTACCACAGAAAAACACACTGTACTGGATGCTTGTCACAACAGTACTAGTTTTAAACCAGCACTAGAACATCTCTCGTTTCCGAAGCACCCTCAGTGAGTTTGTTGTTGTCTGATATAATAAAAGACAAGCTCTCTATCGGTGTCATCAATGATAAACACAAAACACTAAGTGGCTTCACCCTTTAAAATACAGTCTCTGGGTGTTTCAGCCCTATCAACAAAAAGATACTAAATGTGCCCAAAATTTGCTTTAAAAAAAAAAACAACAGCTTTTAGAAGGATATGGTTTGGGTTAGACTGTAGTAATTATATTGAGCTTAAGAACAATAGAAACCACTGGCATGTGCAGATAGAGAGAAAAAAAAATGTGTGTGTGCAGGCTTCAGTCTAGAAGAGTTCACAGAGATCTGCCTTTGTGCTCCAAATCATCTGCAAAATTTGGAGGAATGCAGAAGCAACGTGATCCTCTCAGACTGATTGTGCCCAATGTGTTTGATCCGAAGACAACTGCTGTGATCCCTGTCCCCGTGTGCCAGCTGCTGCCCACCTACCAAGATGAGCTGCTCTATGGGCCTTTAAAGAGATAGTTCACCCCAAAAATAATATTTTGTCCTCATTTACTTGTCCTTGTGTTGATTCCACCCTGTATTATTTTATTATCGTACATTTTAAATGAAACACAGCAGGAGACCTTAGACTAGATGCACTCTTGTTCATACAAGGATGGTGATCTATTGTGACAATAAGTACCATAAAGCCATCTGTAACATCTGAACAACTCTTCTGAAGTTATATGATAGCTTTGAAATAGTAATTAAATTAAATAACTTATAATACTTTTAATATGCTTTTATATGATACGTAAACTTCCATTTTTTTAAGTGCAAGTATCTTATTCATTATTTACTATTATTTATAATAATAAACTATAACTCACAGAAGGTATGCGGTTTAATTTTTGTGTGTGTTTTTAATAATAATATATATATATATTTTTAAATATCTATGTAATATTGGGTAAACATTCCTGTGCTTTTATAAGGCAGATATTTTATATTAAGTAATTCTAGTATCTCGACTATGTCAATGAAAAAGTCTGGACATGAAAACAAACATGAGACAGTAATGTCCTTTATCTGGAGAATGAAGGTCTGTTCTGTGTTTTTGGCACACTGGGTCAACTCATAAAAGTGGACAGGATGCTTCCCCCTCCAAACCGACTCCATGTGTGTGTTGGTGTGGAGCCTCGAACCACAGAACAACAGGGGAACAGTTCAGAGATATACCATAATCCGGCCCACAAATCATCTGGATGTGTTTGGAGTAGAAACCGCCCTGACATACATCCACACTAACAATGTGCATGTACAGAGCAAACGATGGTGACAGATTAATCGATACAGACCGGCAGATATAATATGACATCTATCATTTCTCTCTCTCGCTCTGTCTGCTTAAATGTGCTCTTTATAAATGACAGATGAATTGGATCTGCGTTACGAGTCTATGATTTAATAAATATGGCATTGTTGGAAAAATCTATATGTACAAATACATCAATCAAAACATCAAACAAAATCACTGACAAATCAAAGAGAAAGGCAAATGCAGAAAATGAGGTTCATATGCTGTGAACTACTGACTTCTATGATTACAGTTATTGATTTTATTTGGTTTTAATAGTTCACAGTTGCCCTTTTCCACCAAAAGCATGCTAATGCCAAAAATGGGCATTGAGTTCACTAAATAAATTCAAAAAAATTCCTTGCGCAGATGACAGGAACTTCACTGTCTCATAGTAATAAAAATAATCAACGTCTCGACTGGATCTTTCCCGTGTCTGTGTGTGTGTGGTATGTGGAACATCAGTATATATGGAATCTCTGATGGTTTTCCTTTGCCCCATTTCAAATTCACTCAACCGATCACGCCTGTCTGCACGGAACTCTGGCGTTCTTTATGGAATGAAAGCAGTCCTTATGTCATTTATAACAAAGCAAACCAATCAAAAATAAACGTTTGCTCACAAAGCCACCCCAAAATTATATATATAAAAAAGGTTTTATCAAATATCAAAGTTCAGCAGGCTGTATTAAACATAATTTCCATCCAAAGACAAAGTTCACACATAAAAAATGTAAAAGCTTAAAAATCAGGGCCTTTTAAGGCTAAGCTATTTTGAGGGGGGTAAAATAACAAAATTGAGTATTAAATAAAAAAATTTATAATTCATTTAATAGTATTACAACTAATAATACCATATCTAATATAATAGATTATTATCTTTAAATTGTAATATTACGTTTTTATTTTGACAGTTTGTCCAGCAAATAATCACACAAGTAATTAACTGACGCCATGAGATGTTAAACTGTATCTCGCGCTGCACACAGTTAAAAAAAGAAAAGTTATTTATTTAAAAAAATAAATAAATAAAAGAGACATTCGATAATCACTCTAAGCCATATTGCGAAATCAGTTTTATTTAGAAATATCATGCAGTTGTACTTGGACAACACAGGAAATTAAAACTTTGCTCCAAAGATAACCTTCTGACTCCAGCTTTCATCTCTACAAAACTATATGTAAAAAAAATGCCCGATCACATCCCAGTCCCATACAAAATAATTCATATTACTTTGCTTAACCCTACAAATTAGCAGTAAGATTAGATAATCCAAAAGTCTGTATCGCTTTCTCGCACTAGGTTTTAACCTCCATAGACATCTAGTTGTTGTGCACGTTCTGAAAGTTCATGACCTTCATCAGCCCCTTAGGATGTGGGTTTACAGTAGACATGAATGTGCTGGTCTATATATAGCAGTGGCCCATATGGCATACAGATCGCTGCTGCCAGCTGGACCCAAAGGGTGAGGAGAGAGAAATGTGGCACTACAACGTTTGATGTGGGAAACGAGGGTGGACAGTGAGGGAATACTCTGGCTGATGAATGAGAGAGAGAGAGAGAGAGAGAGAGAGAGAGTGCCATGGCAATATAGCACATTCATTTGGAGTGACTGCAATATTAGGAGGTTGAGGGCACAGTCAAGTCTTCATTCTTGTAAAATAATACCAAATCAAGCAGAGATAATTAAAAGTGCTGGCTGAACAAAAGAATGTGTGAAAGGAAAACTTGAAAGGGCGGTGTAATTAAATTGAGATGCTGCTAAGTAGTCAGCCATAAGTTTGGCGCAGACAGAACAAAAATGTTCCTTCCAACTTGTCTCCTATGGGCAGATCATCACTATAAGCCCAGACTCACCCGGAGAAGGGCATGATTTAAAATGTGCTGAGACTCAAGGTTAATATTCACGCTGCCAATTGAAACTTCAAATCCAAATTGAAGTCGTGTGAAATGTTGTGTGTGTAAACAGAGGGCAGAGTGTGTTAAAAGCAAAGTCAAGTGGAAGAGAAATTAATCTGGACTTAGACCACATGGCATGACCACAGAGGCCAGCGGCTGCTGTACATGTGCAACTCATGAAAAAGGCAGAACTACAGACAGCGTGAATTGAACTAAAAAAAACATGATTAAATATGAAAATATCTGAAACAATACTTAAAGGAAAAGTTCAATCAAAAGCAAAAGTACTTTCTTCCACAACTCATTAAAGAGATGATTTAGCAGAATGTTCAGATTGTTTGTTTCCATCCAATGGAGGTGAATGGTGCCTACACCTTTTTGAAGATTTCCAGTAAATATTAAATTTCAGAGCCTGTTTCTCACACAAATTTATTGTATGACAGAAGACATTGGAAGACCACACAAGGAATATGGACTACTGTTTTTATATTTTATTTATTTATTTGCCATTTTACAGCTTACAGTGCCTGGTCACAATCCAGTTTTATTGTACTGTATGTAAGAGAGCAGTTTTGACATTCTGCTAAACATCTCTTTTAATGTTCAATAACAAGACAAAGTAATTTAGTTTTGCAATGCCAAAAGATTGGATAAATGGCAGAATATACATTTTGGGGTGAACTATTCCTTTAAATTAAAGCCAAATATTCTAAAAAGATGAACATTGAATATTCAAAAAAAAAGGGAACAGATAATTAAAAACAGCAAATATGTATCCAACTGATCAAAAGGGACAGTAACAACTTTTATAATAAATAAAACATATATTTTTCACACTTTGTTTGAATTTTCTATTCATCAACAATCTCGGGAAAAAACAAACAATTTGGTTTGCACAAAAATATTAAGCAGCACAATTTTGTTTAACATTGATAATAATAAGAAAAGTTTATTGAGCACCAAATCAGCATATTAGAATTATTTCTGAAGAATCATTTGACACTGAAGACTGAAATGATGGCTGTTAAAAAATCAGCTTCACCATCACAGAAATAAATTACATTTTAAAATATATAAAATATAAATCAGTTATTTTAAATGTAATAACATGTCAAACATTACTTTTTTATCTGTATTTTTGATCAAATAAATGCAGCCTTAGTGAGCATAAGAGACTTCTTTAAAAAAAAAATGAATAAATAAATCTTACCGACCCCAAACTTTTGAAGGGTAATATATAAATTATCTGTTTTTAGAAAAGCCCAGTTCTTTTGCTCTCAGATGGTGTAAGACCTCCTGAGGGAAAACACACACAGAGTTTTGGCACTGTATACCAAAACCCAACTGAGCAGGAGCTGACTTTGACAAGTGTTACCCATTAAAGTAGTTACTATGAAATATCCTACAATTAAACATAATTAACGCCTTTGGTCTGGGGAGAGGTGTGCTTGGGTTACTCTATCTGTCAGACCCGAGATTTCCAAGCAGAACAGCGGTTGGCTGATTCAGTGTTTGACGAGTTTAAAGCACAGAACTCACAGCAGCTCAATTGCTTGCAGGATTTTTCTTAGATGGGCTCTCAGACAGTCGGCTGGCCCTCGGCATTTAGTTCTTCAAATTATAGTGTGACAGCACATATGATGCTGAGCTAGAAACATCCCACACACTCACATGCTGAGAACATGTTGATTAAACACTTAACCAAAGATATTCTTGACAGATCATTTCTCACGGTATGTATTGTATCATAGTGTATGTTTAGCTGTTTGCTATTAAGATATATAAGTAACTTTCACGATTTAAAAAATGCAGAACTAACCTACAGAGAGTGGGGATGAGCAGGAAAAAAAGCAGACAGACAGACAGACAGACAGACAGACAGATAGATAGATAGATAGATAGATAGATAGATAGATAGATGATGATTAAAAAAAATATAGAAGATAATAGACATTAACGACGATCACATGAGCTCTAAACTGTAGATAATCACACACAGAGACACTGACTGCATAATTAGGAGGTAATGCTCCATACAAACACAGCGGTCCACTGTCTCTCATTCACAAGTTAATAACCCACAACAAATGTGTCTGCCTCTGTCTTTCTTTTTCTTTGCTATTAGGACCTCCTCTCACAAACACAGTTACAGGACTGAAGAGCCTCGTCTTAAAGCTATACTGACCGCATCCTCTCCATTAGATCTCAGGGAGAAAAAAAATGAACCTGTTAAATTTAATGAGATAATCTACTTCCCCCTGTTTTGGGCCATATTTCACCTCCTGATGTGAAGAGCCTCCTCTGGCAGATATTATGTCTTAAATTAAATCACTGAAGCCTACGTTCACAAAAAAGTTGTAATGACTTTTATCTGCCATGAGATGGTCTAAGCGTGTTTGATGCCGTGCTGAATATTAAAGTTATAAGCCACAAGAGGTGAATTTACCACAGTTATGGGATGTTCCAAAGCACAACACAAAGCAGATTTTCATCAACATAAACCACTAAGCAAACACACTGTTCAAAAGCTGAAGTAAGATTTGTAAATAAATTAAGAATGCATTAAACTGCTCAATAGTGACAGTAAATATTTTTACACTGTTACAAAAGATCTCTATTTCAAATAAATAATTTTTTTTATTATTATTATTTCTACTCAAAGAAAAATGCATTACGTTTTCCACAAAAATATTAAGCAGCACAACTGTTTTTAACATTCATAATAAAAGAGATGTTTATCAAGCACCAAATCAGCATATCAGAATGATTTCTGAAGGACCATGTGACACTGAAGACTGGAGTAACTTTGCCTTCAGAGCAACAAATCTTTAGAAAATAGCTACTGTAAATTGTGATAATATATCACACTATTACTGTTTTTACTATATTTTAAATTAAATAAATATAATAGCCTTAGTGAAAAAAAGTTTTAAAACCTTTACAAAATCTTAACAAGCAAACATTTTTAAAAAAGAAAGTTATTGTTAAAAAAAATTCCACTACTTTATGCTCAGTGCATCACTGAGCAATGTCAAAGGCACAAAGCTTTTAGTATATCCTTTTGAAGTACACTAGCAAACAAACAATTTTATATTTAAACCATAAATCACAAACACTGACCTTAATCAAGTCCCCAACTGGAAATCTTCAATTGTAAGCAGGCATTCAATACATATTAGCAGCATCTGTTCTTCCCTACCACAAATTCATCCTTGTCCGGAGGCAAACTATCAAAGCTGGCTTTAGCCTCCCTCTAGAGAAATACATGGTTGTTTTGAAGCAGATGATCAAGTGTTGGCTGTAATTTGGCCTGTCTCTTTTGATGTCCAAGAAGGGGCTGTCATTATTTTACAGGCGAAATTGGATTTGTCCAACGATGGTCGTGTGGATAAGCACTGAGCTCATTAATGTGCTTCCAAAGGCTTTGGTAAGAAATAAAGCAATCATGGGGTAATTTTGTTAACAGACACTCATCAGAGTCATCTTTTGCTCTGTCTAATAGCGCTACTGTACCGTACAGGAACAGGGAGAGAGGGTGCGGTAATCTGTACTATAACATTTTGTTAAATGCCTCTCTTTTGAGTTCAAATGTGAATTCTGTGAATCCTAAAAAAAGATTTATAAGGGTGTCTTCCTCTGATTTTATTTTGTTTTCTATTGGTGTCAGGTGGCAGAACCGGAGGCTTTCATTCGTAGCTACGAAATTTGTTTCCTCATCATAAGATGCAGTGTGTGCTCCCAGAACCTGACTCAGTGTTGACAGAAACATTTAAATCATGTTGTATCTGCTGAGATCTGTTGCTTGTACAAATCACATCAGTGACAAACAGGTTACATAAAGGAAAAAAACTGAATGAGAGAGATAAAGAGAACATATAAACTAGCTTGGTATGTTTGCCAGTATTATCATTCTACTCAATGAAGAGGGAATACACATCACATATAATAAACCTGATATTAATGTTTATCTGGTGGACAAAGTAGTTTCCACTGTAAAATAAAGCAGAAACCAATACATTCTGTGTTTTGTTGTGATTTTACCATGGTTAACATGCATTAATAGGCATGACAGAACATGGAGTTCCTAAAATGTCATTAATTGTTATAAATTCACAATAATGCACACTTTCTTCACTTATTTTCTTATTTATAAGCTTTTACAAAACAGTAGAATCAGTAAAAATTAAGAAACTTAAAAAGTAAATAAAAGTAAATATTCTCTAAATAATATATTTAATAATTTTCCTTTGTTTCAGTACAGTGACAATATTAAAAAAAATTAATATTGGAAGAACATTTTGATGAAAATGTTTAATTGTGAAATCTATCGCACTTATTATTTTTCTCGCAAATGGGTTCATCATATTTTGAAAACCCCTGCATTAGCTTAATGTGGTATAGCAGATATGTAGACTTACAATATTAATTTAAAATTCAACTAATGCGCAGAGACAGGTGTGCATATATTTCCAGTCTATAGCAGCTTAACTCAGATTTTAGAGCCGGTATACTTTACGTTTCATAAGCCATAACTTGCAATTCCTAATTCAACAATCCCCCACCAGTGTAAGAGGCAGAGAGACAGTCACAGGGTGGAGGTCCATCAGTTACACAGAACAGTTGCCAGTTTTAAATCACCCATTCAGAATCCAGCAGGCCTGGACAGAGTGAAGGATTAACCAGTCAAACACAGACAGAAAGGGAGGGAGGAGAGAAGGATTAGAGGAAGACACACCACATGGGATTTTCCCCTTTCACCTTTGACCCCGCCACAACCTCCATTTGGTCTTCTCATTGGCTTTTGACACATCGGTACTCCAAAAAAGTATGCAAACCTATCAGACATACCATGAAAAATAATACTGCTAATAGTTTTGAATCTTTTAATGAGATTGTCTGACAAGCAGTCATAATAGGAGCATTTGCACCACAAAAAATGTATGTCTGTGTAACAGAGCTGCACAAGATTATTTTATATAAATAAAGAGTGAAAAAACCTACAGTATATGCTCACCAGGGCTGCATTTATTTGATCAAAATTAGAGGAAAGTAATATTGTGAAATATTATTACAATTTAATAACTGCTTTCTATTTTAAAATGTAATTTATATCTGTGATTTTTTAGCAGCTATTACTCCAGTCTTCAGTGTCACATGATCCTTCAGAAATGATTCCAGCACTCTCATTCTATTTTCTAATAATAATTTTAATTTCTTATTATCAATGTGAATGTAGATCGGCCAGGCTCCATCACCTCCCAATCATCACAATGATCCCTCTCACCTGAGTTCTGAGCATCTGCACCTGTCACCAATCAAGCACCTCATTACCAGCCTGCATAAAAGCACACACCTCAGACACCCTCACTGTCCGGTCTCGTATACACGTAGAGGACTCAATGACTTTGCTACTGCTTCCATTTGAATACTTCCTGCATTACTTACCTTCTGTGTTCCTCCTAGTGTCTCCTCGTCTCCAAGTGTCTCCTGTTCCTCCTAGTTCCCGGATCGCTGAGGTGTGTGCTCTTCCTGCCTGCATTCCAGCTCCTGTACAGCCAAAGACCCGGATTACCCCGCTCATCATATCCTTCGAACTATTCCCTCACCATCACATCCTCTGAACCCTACCCCAGTACTCTCTGTGACCCAATCAACCTATTTGATATATACTAACCTGTTGCGTCAGACCTCTTCCGTTACAGAAGACCGGATCAACACCGATGGCACAGATGAGTAACCCTGATCCATTCCAAGAGGTCGTAGACTCACTACGACGAGTGCTACGCAATCCACTGGCATCGCCGCCATCACCACCCATCACCTCATCCATCCCAACCAGCACTTCTTCGTCTAACATCAGCGCCAGTCCCATGGCCCGACCGGCGTCATACTCTGGTTCGGCGGAGGATTGCAACGGATTTCTCCTCCAGTGTAACCTCACTTTTGAAATGCAACCGCAATCATATCCCACTGACACTTCTAAAATTGCCTTTATTATCTCCCTGCTAACAGGACCTGCATTGTGATGGGCGGAAACTATTTGGACTCAGGCCAGCCCCGTTATTCACAATCTGCGGAACTTCCTGGTGCATTTTCGCGAGGTGTTTGGAAGGACAGACGGAGATACCGCCGTGGGAGAACAACTCTACCATTTGCAACAGGGTACCATGTCAATTGCCGAATACTCGCTGAAGTTCAGAACTCTCGCAGCAGCAAGTGGATGGAATGAGAGATCGCTGCTGACCACTTACAGAGAGGGGCTGGAGCCCCAGCTTCGGTTACAGCTCGCTGCATATGATGATTCATTTGGATTGGAAAAATTCATTAAATTGTCCGTCCGTTGTTCAAACCGCATGCAGTCCTGTTTAGCACCAACACCAGTCCCCGCCACAACCTCCTCCCTCCGCCGACCAGAGCCCGGTTACCCTCCAGAACCAGCACCAGAACCCATGATCGTGGAGAAGCAATGATTATCTTCCGCTGAGCGGCAGAGAAGGCTGACCCGGGGTCTCTGTTTGTACTGTGGAGCTCAGGGGCATCTGATCTTGTCATGCCCCCTTCGCCCTCCACGTCCTGTGGTGAGTGTGATTCAGCCTGATATCGTTAAGATGGAACCACTCACTACCTGTGTAAGGCTTACTGCCTCTGATGTTTCTATTTCAGTATCGGCCCTTATCGACTCCGGGTCAGCAGGAAACTTAATCTCCAGAAACCTCTGCCGCCAACTCAAGTTACAAGCTACCGCCACTGCAACTGTCTACCAGGTCCAGTCGATAACTGGGAAACCACTATGTCGCCGACATGTACGATATCGTGTGGGTCCCATCACTCTTCGGCTGGGTCAACTCTATACGGAAGACATTCATCTTCTGGTTCTGGAAGGGTCTATGGCGGACATCATCTTAGGGCGCCCGTGGTTGGTAAAGCACAATCCCATTCTGTCCTGGAAGACTGGAGAAGTTTTGAAGTGGGGCAAGGATTGCTTCCCCGTGACTCCATCACCAGTCAAGAAACTCATGGAGGTCCTTCCCGTGAATTCAACCTACATTGAAAGTCCCCTAGAGAAGCAATCCATAGATATTCCAGCCTGCTTTGCTCCCTTCCACGACGTGTTTTGCCCTAAACAAGCCTCCCGCTTACCACCACATCGGCCATGGGACTGCGCCATAGATCTCATTCCGGGTGAGCCAGTGCCTCGTGGAAAGGTCTATTCCCTATCGCTTCCTGAGCAGAAGGTCATGGAGGAATACATCAGGGAGGTGCTGGGTCAAGGTTACATCCGTCCATCTAACTCCCATGCTGCATCAAGTTTCTTCTTTGTGGCCAAGAAGGACGGAGGCTTGAGGCCCTGTATAGATTACCGAGCATTAAACAATATCACCATCAAATTCCGATATCCTCTTCTCCTCGTCCCTAACGCCCTGGAAAATCTCAGAGGTGCGACCGTTTTCACCAAGTTGGACCTCCGCAGTGCCTACAACCTCATCCGGATACGTGAGGGGGATGAATGGAAGACTGCCTTTGTGACCCCTACTGACCACTACGATTATCTGGTCATGCCCTATGGACTTGCTAACGCCCTCTCTGTATTCCAGGACTTTATGCATGAGGTACTCCGAGAGGTTCTCCACCGATTTGTTCTTGTATATATTGATGACATCCTCATCTACTCCCGGAGTCAGGCCGAACATCGCCAGCACATTGCGGAGGTCCTCCAACGCCTGAGAGAGCACCACCTATTCCTCAAGGCTGAAAAGTGCACCTTCCACCAACCCACGGTGCAGTTCCTGGGGTATAACATTGATCGTACCGGTATCCAGATGGACGAGGGGAAGGTGGAAGCTATAACCTCCTGGCCAGAACCCACCACAATTAAGGAGCTCCAACGATTCCTTGAATTTGCCAACTTTTACCGTCGCTTCATTCTAAGCTATAGCAACCTCACCAGCCCCCTCACGACTCCCGCGGCCTTAGAAGCTTTCTCCTCCCTCAGGAAAGCCTCCACTAGCGCCCCACTCCTAGTCCATCCATCTAAATCCCCGCCAAGCATGATGGGCATTATTCTTTACCAGGTTCAATTTTACCATTACTTATCGCCCTGGTCCCCGAAATGTCAAGGCCGATGCCTTGTCTCATATTCACAGTCATGTGGAAGGCCCAGAAGAACCGGAAGGTATCATTCCACCTCAGATGATCGTCAGTCCCATTGAATGGAATTTCCCTTCAGTGGCCTCCAACATGGCTCCCAACAATCCGCCGGGCTGTCCTCCCGGATGCCAGTACGTACCACGGACACAGCGCACCCCACTGATTCACTCTGCTCACTCCTCCCGAGGCACTGGCCATCCAGGGGCCAACAACACCCTCTCGCTGCTACGAGATCGCTTCTGGTGGCCCAATATGGCAAGGGACGTGAGAAGGTTCGTGCAAGGTTGTCCAGACTGTGCCATGTCCAAGAGCCATTTATCATCTGCCAAACTCCTTCCTCTACCGGTGCCAAATCGCCCCTGGTCACACCTAGGAGTTCTGACCTGGTTGATAGGTAGGTGTTTCAGATCTTCGTAGGTCCGCGGTTGTCTTCTGCCTGCGCACTGCCTGTTGGAGATGGTGGTGAGCAGCGTCCCAGACCCTTGTTTTCCCGGAACCAGTAATCCACCGCCGGAACATCTGAAGGCTCCCCGGACCAGGGGAACAGTGGAGGCTGGAACCCGAGCACGCACTGGAAGGGAGTGAGACCAGTAGAAGGCTGTCATAGGGAATTCTGGGCGTACTCAGCCCAGCCCAGGAACTGGTTCCAGGAATCCTGGTGGCCATGGCAGAAGGTTCACAGAAATCGTCCCACCTCCTGAATCTTCCTCTCCGTTTGCCCATTTGATTGCGGGTGGAATCCGGACGAGAGGCTTACGGTCACACCTAGGAGTCTGAAGAAGGCATTCCATACTTTGGAGATAAACTGAGGCCCCCGGTCGGAGACGATGTCTTCGGGAATTCCGTAATAGCAGAAGACCTGGTTAAAGAGGAGCTCAGCTGTTTCCAATGCAGTGGGGAGACCTCTGAGGGGCAGAAGGCGACATGATTTTGAGAACCGGTCAACTATAACCAGGATGCATGTGTTACCTTCAGAGGGGGGGCAGGTCAGTGACAAAGTCTACCTCTGTGACCCAATCAACCTATTTGTTATATACTAACCTGTTGTGTCAGACCTCTTCCATTACAGTGGAAAACAGTCATGCTCTTTACAATGTTTGTGGTAACCTTTTTGTGGAAACATTTGCAGGCCAGAGACTAGACATATCACAAGCTGGATTCCATGTAAATGTTAATTTGCAATAAATCAACACACATTTGTCAGAGAATTCATGTCAGACATACAGAGAAAATAAGGTGCCTGGTAAAGCCATGCAGCACAGCAAATACAGAAACAGGATGTGTGTCAACTAAAGAGGTATGGTGTCCACACAGTGTAGACAGCTCGGTTGATCTCTCCCAATATAAAGTCTATTGCATAATAGATGTTTTAGCTGAACTTATAAAACCACCAAAGTTTAATTCAGACTACATATTGCTAGCTCACAAAATCAAGGCCTAGAAGACATATTACAGATGTAAGAAGAACAAATTCTGTACCGGTTACATGTACAGGATAATCCTGAGTAAAAGGATATGCAACATTCTGCTGGTTTGAGTTTAATGTTTTTGCTACAATAGGTACTGTCAAATAAGTCAAAAGAGGAACATGAGACCAAAGTCTGCTTTGTTGATTTCACTTTCTTGCACTTCATTCCTTCTTTCCTTTTTCTCTCAGTCTCTGCTCTTAATAGGTTGGTAAACAATCACTAACGTTCAGTTTTATTTGTTTAACTGTTTCCCCTGTAAGAGGCACTCATTACACTTTAACCCTGACTAATCAAGCATGTTTTCTCCTGGCTACAGTGTCTAAACTGCCTCAGGAGCAAGTGTAAGGAGTATTGCGTCAGAGGGAAAAATGGGTAAAGACAGTGAAATGACTTTAGCATGCTCTGTCGACTCTCTGAGACATTATTCTCCTGTGTGTGCTTCTTAGACAATAACAGGTGTGTGTGCAAATCCATAAATTCTCCTATATTGAAAGATTATTATCCAGGCAAGAACACAGTGTAAAAATGAGCAGCATGTCAGGTGTGACCCAGAGAATCTCACAGCTGAACAACAGCAATCTGTACTATCGTCAGTTCTGTTGAAAGTTATCAGACTACAGGCACTGTATGCATGTAGCTAGAGACTCATTTAACACCACTGGACTCATGCAAAACAACACTATCATGTTCGAAATTATTCATTGGAAAGGGAATGTGGTCCCAGACATGCAACAATATATGACTTTAATATGGGGCTTTGTACACAAGTTGCGCATGTGCAACTGCTGTGTAAACGTGTAGCACAGGGAAGATCCAAAATGAACTTCTGCCAGATCTGGCAGTGGCAAATAAATTTAGAGAATTTATCAGCCACAAATAGGTATAATTTTATTATATTTTACACACACATTATATGTTATAACAAATGATAAAATATAATAGCAAATATTTTATTTATTTGCTAAAGCTATTTTTTGTATTATTCTAACACTGAATTTAGCTCTTCTTGAGTGTTAAATTTGGATCTTGAGTACAGGTTATCACTGTGAGCAGCTTGGCAGGGCACCCAAGTAAATGTATCCGCTGTGAGAGGAAAAATAAATTGGTCTGTCTTGTGTAAAGTGGTTAGTACGAATCAAACTCAGAGCTGTGTGGCCAAAAACAATGATTTACAACCATGCATGGGTGATGCAGCAATCGTACAATTCGGCTTATAATGATAATCTGTCAAAGTCATATTTTTAAAATATATTTAAATAGAAAACAGCTATGTTAAATTGTAACAATATTTAATATCACTTCAAATATATTAAAAAGTATTAACTATTACAAGCTTTTTACCGGTGGGGTGTGTGTGTGTTTGTGTTGTGTGTATATACAGTATATATATATATAATAATTTTTTAATACTTACACCTTTACACAGAATGGCTATAGGACGGGGGCGGCGCACCTCGCTCCGTTCCTATGGCTCTCGGCCCCGCCCCACTCGTCACAATCTGATACACATGGGTACATGAAAACAGCCAAGAACAAAATATGTGCCCAACAAATATGCATTAACATGAAGCCAGATACTCATTCAACGATGACGTTTATCACACGTTCACACATTTTCCAAGAATAGGAATATTATACAGCCACAGCCGACCACTAAAAATAACTATTATAGCGTCTCTACAGGGAGGTGCTCATAAAACCCCTCCTCACCACCTGTATAAGCACAAAAGTACTCTTTAGCCCATGTCATGTCTGTCCTCTGAGTAACATTTACAGGTCAGCATATCTCAGATACTCGGAGGAATACAGCAAACGCTTTACAGAGCCATGCCGCATTGCATATGCACACGCATGAGCAGCCTCATACCAGAAGGTCATTGTGACTGTAGCTGTTATAATTACCACTGAGAGTAATTAGCTTTGCTCTCTCAAGGTCTCCAACCCCCTGAACACACCTTTACACTGTCAGCGGCCTGCAGTAAATGCGCGTGTGTGGCACAGGTGATGTATAATCAGCTCTCAGTGGAGGTGTGGAACATTACTGTCTGACATAATGATACCCCTGCACCGGACGACGGCACATGAGAGAGAGAGAGAGAGATCATTAACTCCAACACATTTAATGAATTTGAACGATGAAGTCAACTCTTTCTTTATGGATGTATATTAGTCAAGGTGCCAAGGGCATCATTAAAAACTTTGCCTCTTTCATTGTCTTTTTCTCGGTCGACTCCCATGCTGCAATGCAGTGCTATCCTTATCTCCTCGTTCCTCTTTTTCTCCTCAAAAATGTCCTTCTCTCTTTTTTCTCCTTCAACAACTTCGGCGAGACAGAGAGGTTGTCTGTTCATCTGTTTTTTGCACTCGGTGTGTGTGTGTGTGAGTGTGCGTATGTGTGTGAAGGTGATAAGGTACAGAATCAGTCTAAATGTGTCCAGAGGCTCTCCTCTCACCAGGACTGTCAGGACGAAATGAATAATCTGTTGCTAACACACTCACACACATACACACACTCGAACAATACAGCAGAGAACATGGGCTTTAAACAGTACACAATTTCAATAAGACACAGGGGTCACAGACACACACTGTTTGATTGTCTTGTAGAAAGACGCTGAAGGTGTGACATCTCTGCAAACAGAAAGACCCCTTAGATTCTGAGAAAATAATATTTATTTTACTTTACAAACAGTAAAATGTAAAACACAAACAAACCTTTTGACTTTACTGTGTCAGACATCAAGTAGGAATGTTACAAATCTCTCCATGTATCTGAACTTTGTTATAGACAACTTTCTTTCCTGTGCCGGTGTATTTCCTATTGAAACAGGAAGTTGGGGTGGGACATATTAAAGTGCTTGTCCTTTAGCCTATTATAAATGACTAATAGTGCAACAGTCTGGTACTGTAAGTAAAATCACATTCCTTTTCTCCTTAGTGAAATAGACATTTAGTGATAACGTGCTGTCCTTTCATGACTGACTTATATTAACAGACTTACATTAGACATAAATACACATGGCTACTTCATGTATTTGATCAAAAATACAGTAAAAACAGTAATCTTGTGAAATATTTTTAAAATTTAAAACATGCTTTATAATATATCTATTTATTTTAACATGTATTTTAGTTGTGTGATGGAAAAGCTGAATTTTCAGCATTTATTACTCCAGTCTTCAGTGTCGCATGATCCTTCATTAAACATTCTAATATGCGATTTGGTGCTCAATATTTTTATTATAATTAATTATTATAAATGTTGAAAACAGTCGTGCTGCTTAATAAATTGTTGTGACAAACGTGCTACTTTTTTTAGGATATAAATATATGATATGAAATATAGGATATGCATATAAAGTTCAAAAGAACAACATTTATTTGATATGGAATCAAAATCATCATAAAATGTCCTTTAACACGGGGTGTCCCATTCCTGAAACCCATTAAACCACCTGCACCAGCTAATCAGGTCTTGCATGCAGATTTGAAACTTCCCGGCGGTGTGTTTGATAGGTGAGCTAAACTCTGCAGACAGTGGCCTCCAGGACCGCGAATTAGGACATAATCTGGGGCCCGTTCTTCGTACGTCGCTAACTCTGGATTTGATTGTTGAAGATTTGGCTTGATCTTGAATTGTTTGGTTCTTTGAAGATCATCCTGGAGTTGCTGTCATAGCAACAGGTCTGTAAGCTTAAACCTGATCGGGAGCAGGCTTATTTCATGTAAACAGGATTGGATTGCATCTTTTTAAGCAGAATTGATACTTAAAATCTGTCCCAGCCACCGCTACTTTATTACAAGAGTATCCTACTGATCCAGGGACAATAATTTAAAATAATAGTCATTTAAAAATTAATTTAAAGATAATATAATAATGTTGTGTAGTCTTTAATACTATAGACACAGCCAGTTTTACTCACTGAAAGATTTATTCATTATAAAATAATTACTTCATAATTGTATTAGAGTCTTACACATGCTATACAGATAATGTAGAGTCGTGCATTAATTTGAGTGATGACAGCTATTATGGCAGTGGAGCGCAGGAGATGCAGATAACTTGATCTTGACCCTTAAGAAACTTTAATTAATGCTGTCACGTAACAAATCTGTTCAAATATAAAATTAAATGAACTGCTAATTACTACATTGAAATAAAAATGTAAAGCCTGTACAAATATTAGAAATCGTGAATATAAATAATTGGGAATAATGTAAAAAATTAAATAAAAACAGTGCACATTTCATTTATCTATTATAACATGAGTTTTGTTCGCTTGGCTGTTTCCTTATAAAAGTCCAGAAATGTGTCAAGTTTTTCGTCAAGTGTTTTTTATGTCTGATGTCATTACCCCCCCCCCCCCCGTTCTGGCTTGCCGCCAGCCAATCTTCACTGCTTGCTGATCGTATCGAGTATCGATATCTAGTCCCTTTTAAACCAACCCATGAACGCGCAATTATCTCAGATAACTCAATCCAGCCGTACTAATCATCAACAACAGGTGCGTTCGAAGAACCGAATTAGCCAGATACTTATTAGCGCGATTATATCATCTTGGATGTGACATTTAATCTCGAATGTAATAAGCGATGTACGAAGAATGGACCCCTGGTCTTTACTGTCACTTTGATGAATTGTATGCATGCTTGCTGGAATAAAGCATTCTTTTATAAAAAAAATAAAAATAAAAAAACACTTTTGAATGGTAGTGTCACATCCACCAAACCACCAATGTCCAAGTTACCACAGGAAACAAAATATTATTTAAAAAAATAAACAAATAAATAAAATAAAGTACAAAAAACAGCTCATAAGTGACTACTCACAACTACAATGCATTGCGAACTGCACAATCAAGACAGTCTCCCAAAATATCATCTGTAAACATAATTTCCAATAAAACATACATACAGGTGCATCTCAATAAATTAGAATGTCGTGGAAAAGTTCATTTATTTCAGTAATTCAACTCAAATTGTGAAACTCGTGTATTAAATAAATTCAATGCACCCAGACTGAAGTAGTCTTTGGTTCTTTTAATTGTGATAATTTTGGCTCACATTTAACAAAAAACCACCAATTCATTATCTCAACAAATTAGACTATGGTGACATGCCAATCAGCTAATCAAAACACCTACAAAGGTTTCCTGAACCTTCAAAATGGATTCTCAGTTTGGTTCACTAGGCTACACAAACATAGGGAAGACTGCTGATCTGACGGGATTGCCAGAAGACAATCATTGACCCCCCGTCAAAATGAGGTACGCCACAAAATTCCTTGCTAAAGAAGCCTGCGGTCACAGAGTGCTGTACCCAGCATGTTAACAGAAAGTTGGTGGAGGAAAAAGTGGTAAGAAAAAGATTCCAACCAACCAAGGGAGGAACCTCAGCCTGTATGAGGGATTGTCAAGCAAAATCAGATTCAAAATTTGAGTGCACTTCAACAAGGAATGGACTGAGGCTGGGGTCACGGCATCAAGAGCCACCACACACAGACGTGTCAAGGAATATGGCTACAGTTTTCGTATTCATTTTGTTAAGCCACTCCTGAACCACAGACAGTGTCAGAGTTGTCTTACCTGGGCTAAGGAGAAGAATAACTGGAATGTTGCCCAGTGGTCCAAATTCCTCTTTTCAGATGAGAGCAAGTTTTTGTATTTCATTTGGAAACCAAGGAAACCTAGAGTCTGGAGGAAGGGTGGAGAAACTCATAGCCCAAGTTGCTTGAAGTCCAGTGTTAATTTTCCACAGTTTGTGATGATTTGGGGTGCAATGTCATTTGTTGGTGTTGGTCCATTGTGTTTTTTTGAAAATGATATGAATGCAAATTAGAAACAAGGACCAAAAAAGCTGAATGCCACTGTCAAAGAAACCTGGGCTTCCATACCACCTCAGCAGTGCCACAAACTGATCACTTCCATGCCACGCCGCACTGATGCAGTAATTAAAGCAAAAGGAGCCCCTACCAAGTATTGAGTACATGTACAGTAAATGAACATACTTTCCAGAAGGTCAACAATTCACTAAAAATGTTTTTTTTTATTGGTCTTATGAAGTATTCTAATTTGTTGAGATGGTGAATTGGTGGGTTTTTGTTAAATGTGAGCCAAAATCCTCACAATTAAAAGAACCAAAGACTTAAACTACTTCAGTCTGTGTGCATTGCATTTATATGAGTTTCACAATTTGAGTTGAATTACTGAAATAAATGAACTTTTCCATGACATTCTAATTTATTGAAATGCACCTGTATATAATCAGTGATTTATAACCAATAGTTTTATATTTTACTGTCATTTCATTTTCAATTACGATTGGTAATGCTTTAAAAGGAAGAATAGCACATTGCCTTTAACAAGTTGTTAAAAGTATTGTTGTCTTTTTTTCCTCTTTGTACTGTATGTATATACATACCTTGCTTAAAATCAAATGTTGTCATTCATCTCGAAGCTGGCTGGTTTAGTTTGACGCTTAGATTTTTTTTACTGTGGAAAAAAATCTAGTTTAGTTTACATTTCAGCCTGGATCAAACCCAGATTTGCTAACTGCTAATGTTATTTACTAAAACGTTCTGTTGGAAAACCTCAAAGTGAACAGACATAGACAAAAAATCCCAACAGTGACTCCATGAGCTCTTTAACATTCAGTTAAGTGTCTGGAGCTTTGCATACTGTGTTCCGGAAACATGCTTGACCTTCAGCTGTGCAGTTCCCTGACAAATGACTGCAGTGCATGTGTGGTATCTGCTGTTTTCAGAGAATAACCATCATTACATCATCACAATAAAGTGTCTAGTGCTTTCAAACGTATGCACATCAGCACTTTTCAAATACCTCTGTTGACAAGAGCTCAGGGTTGCAATTGGCTCAAGCCAAAAACACCAGCCACTCCTCCAAGGGAACATCACAGTGTGTGTGTGTGTGTGTGTGTATCTGTGTGTACAGCCTCATGTTACTCTACAGCGTTTTGTTTTACCGTATCTCAGCACCTCAAAGCCCCGTCCCCTCAACACCTGCTTGGGATGCCTTTTTTTTTTTCTAAACACGCACCACCTCAGCATCAATTTCCCATCTGTCTTTCCCATCTATTTAACACTGACGTGCACAAACGTGCAAACGCATGCATTATGGAGCAGCAAAACACGTAAGAGAGCTATTAAATAACACGTTGCTACGGTGACTCGACCTTCGGAAGAACGCCACAGAGCCGTAATGATCCACGCGACCATCTGTGACTGCCGCCCTCTGCCTCAACACAACCCATTATGACATCGCTGTCTCATCTCCACGGGGACAGACGGCTTTATTAATAACTCAACACTCTTGGCAAGCGTCTCTCTCTCTCTGATTCCATCATATACTGTAGGGACAGTGATTAGACACTCAATTCCCTGGATAAACCAACTTTAGCCAGTGGAGACACACATACACACACACACTCAGCAGCCATTGATCGCTGGTAAGGGCTCACGGGAAGATCAATAGTGGATTTCTCAGTACAAACTTAAGTGTTAAAGGGTCAAGGCCACACACGGATGGCCTTAACACTACATCACTCAGTTTCACACACATACACACACCTAAACTGCATACAGTATACGAATTTAAACATGTATTATATAAACACACAATTAAATAGAAACAACCCCCCCCCGCGTCTGACACAGACCTTTACAAACTGTCAATCACATAATTTTCTCAAAAACATCAGGTCTCACGTTTATCTGAAAGATCAATGGGCTTTTTCAGAAAACCATAAGCCATTCAGATCAACCTGTAGGAAAGATCTCTTTAACATCTCACTTGTTTCTTCAAGCTGGGAGACTACATGGAGATCAAATGGAGATCTGTTGCTTTAGACCCTGTTCTCCTCAGAAAAAGATATACAAATCTGCAGTATTTTGGTATTATTTATAGACTATTTTAGTTGTATTATCTTTTAATATTTTATTATTATTAATAAATAAATATTTGACGTTTTTATTTTTAATTTAAAGTTTTGTTTTAATTTGTTTACTTTTAGTCATTTTAAGTGACTTTATTTAGATTTTTTATTTCTTTTTTTAATTAGTACTCTTAATATATACTTTAATTTAATTTCAGCTTACTTATATATATATAATATATATAGATAATATATATATATATAATTTGTATCGTCTGGACCACTCCAACACACAATATTTATTTTGTTAGCTATATTTAACAAATAATCTGTAACACCCCAGGAAGCCGAACAAGACCCTGGTTTCATGGTAACCCGATACAATTACAACCTTGTGGAATGTGAGCAGACTCTCACTGCATTTTCCAGAGCAAGAGGCACAATGCACAGTAGAAATCTTTTCTACTAATTAATTCATAGGAACACCTTCTTTGAATGAACACCCATTTTCTTCAGGCCATTGTGTATCTTATTGCTGTGTTGTATTTAATCTGTTGTATTATCGACCTATTTTTTTTTTTTTTTTTTATTCATGCTTACGATAAACCACTCATTCATCTAAGTAACTATTTCATGTCTAGTATCAATGAATTCGCCTTCTTATGATCGAAAAAAGCGTGTATATTATATGCTGATACCTATGCAACATATTGATGTTCAAAGAATCTGTACTAAGTTGTGCCTCAACACTCCCAAGCGAATTAACATATTCAAATTACCATGCTTCCACACAAAGGTCATAAACTCCCCAGTATTTCCAAACCCCCACTTGGTAGTTCCACCTTTCTCATTGGACAAGCCCATCTTGAGATGCGTGAATCTCTGCAGGCTTTAAAAATGCCACACTCCATGTGACCCGCCCATGTTGGTGGTTCAGTGAGATGCTAAGATGAAGATGTGTGAAACGCTCCAGGATACCAAAGCTCGTGACAGGCTCCGGCCTAGTCCTTTTCATTAATCAAGTGATTCTGACTCAAACTAGCACTTTCTCATCAACCAACTTCAGCAAGAACTTGGGCCTTAAGATTGCATCAGGAACCTTTTTCAGACATACGCAAGTATCAAAATTAGTCGATTTAATTGATGCATTAAGAATCAGTTACACCTTTTTACAAAGGTGAGTTTGAACTAAGAATCTGACGTTTCCCTCAGGTTTAGATCTGCTGAATATGCAAAATGGTTTCATAAATGTCATTCCTTATGTCTCTTACTTTAGTGCTAAACTTTAACCCTTTCATATACCAACTGTATGCGTGTGTGTGTGTGTATGTGTATGTTAGACCAGTTTTTGTGTTTATGTAGTATGTTGGACTAGTTTAAGTGTTTATGTAGTTGTTAAAACCTTACTTGTATCACACTTGACTTGTTCATTGTTTACTCATAACCGGAGTTAATAATCATGCAGATTTACGTTACAACTTATAGAATTGTACAGTAGAAAGTTATTTCCCTTAACCAGGAAAAATAACGTTCTTAGAATTGACAAGAACGTTGACCCTTGAGTTGTCAGCTAATATCACAGTGGATCTAAAAAGAATATTTAATTATAACTCTTTATGGTTTAATTATCATATTTCCCATGAGTTGATTGCGCTACATATAATATATATATTATATATATATATATAATAATATAAATATACCTTCATAAGTATTGGAACAGTAATGACAAAATTGCTTTGGCGCGGTGGAGTCAAGACATCTGCACATTTGATTAAAACATGAATATGATACAAAACTACGAATTCACATTTTTATTTATTGGGTGATGCACACAGATATTTGAACCTATAATATCAGCACTTTAGAGTTGCATCCCTATCTGATGTGAGTAGACAGTAATTGCGATGGCTCACCGGGGTTCCTATTGATCAGCTGTGCCCTTTTGTATTACTTGTTCAGATATTCAAGCAATGCATGTGCTGTATCAGTTATATCCATTGCTCTGCTACTGAGTGTTGTGCCTTTGATGACAACCACCAAACCAGGATGAATCCAAGGGAGCTGACTTTAGAGACAAGCAAGAAAGTGGTACTCTAAAGAACAAGAGGAACTCAATTAGAGCTATGGTCAAAAACAATGGTCATTAAGAAAATCCACATTTGTGGAATGTCTGAAAAGAGAAACCACAGCAACCAACATCAACCTGGTTGGCAAGAAAAACAACAGCCTTTGATGACAGACAAATCATAAAAGCTGTGAAAAAGAACCCTATAAAATAAGTGTCTGTAAAATCACCAACAACCTCCAGAAAGCTGGAGGTTCTTTTCTCAATGTGGATCAATAGAGGATATTGGTCTAATTCTGCTTTCAACTTTTCTCCCTTTTTTCACACTGTTCTTCTGAACTTCCTACTCAAACAATCATGATATGCACAAAAATATTAAGCAGCAAAACTGTTGTCAAAATTGATAAGAAATGTTTACCTAGGCACCAAATTAGCATATTATGAACTAATGGTTGCTGAAAATGCAGCTTTACCGTCACAGTACTGTAACGTAATAGTTTCTATTACTGAATTAAATATCAGTCAAATTATAATGGGTACTTTAAGTTGGGTTTTTAATTTTTGGATGGCATAGAAGGACCTTGTTGCTTTCTCTTTCAGGCAAAGCGTTCTCTCTTTCTCTTTTTCTCTCTCTCTCTCACACACACACTACACACACACATTTTCTGCATCTGCTTACTGAGTGGTTATGAGTCACACCACATTATCCACACTGCATCTGCATGTCCGTCACATGTTAATTCATCAGTTTCTATAGTCCCCCATAACTGTAACTTAGTTTGTCAGTTCTCAAACTGTCATTCTCTAAAAAATCTGTTCTCATATTTAGCACACATGAATCTGGCACATAAAGAGTATTTCACACACCAGTCTGCAGAATAAGACATGTCCGATGCAGAAACTATCCAGGTGGACACTCCTGAAAGCAGTGAAGCGAAAAAAATAAAAAAACATGGACCATCCAATTCAGTCCCACAAACAGAACGAGTGCTGCTGAAATCTAGAGGGAGCAGGACTATAGCAGATATAGACAGGCTGCTGGCTGAGCTGAAAGTGTTGACTAAACATCTTTGAGAAATGTGTGTCAGAGCCAGATAGCATATTATTTTAATGTTCTGTACAGTAAAGTGCAATCCAAAATATTCAGCTTTTTAAATAGCCAGAAAACAGTTGTTCACGCTGTACAGTAAAAATAACTATTGCATACAGAATATACATACTTCACAGTGCCCTCCAAAAGTTTGGAAACACCCTAATTGTGTTTATTTATTTATTTATTTGCACTACTTTATAGCTTTACTGACTGACTGTCATTTTAGCTGTAGTATTTTTCTCTTTTAGGCCCACACACTAAACTAAACTCTTCCCAGAGGAGTGATAGAAAACCGCATGTTTAAAAAGCTTGAGAATTAGAGGTTGAGAATAAAGATTAAACATATGGTTTAATATTTGTATAACTATCAGAATGACAAACAATTGCACTTCTTTTTTTATTTAAAGCACTTGAAAATTGTATGCTTGTTCTTTCATCCATTATCCATCTGCTCTCCCGTTCTTTTCCCCGTAATTTCTCTCAGATCTGACCTTTGGTTGCTGCTTTTCTCTGAAGCTCACTAAGCACAACCATAAATTATCACTCATTTCTAATTCATGCATTCATTTATTTTGGATAATTTCTGCCCACTTTTATTGCCTGTGCATTTCTTTGACCAGGACTGTGACTGTTCCACAGGAACTCAGGGCTTCTGGGGTCACAAGCGCTCTTTGTTGCCAAACCTCTGCCACAAGCTTTCAATCAGAAGCATTCAGCATCCGTTTAGAGGTGTCTCTATGGATAACAAGCAGCAGAGATGATTGCGGGGTACACTGTGATTTGCAATGGTCTCTAAAGGAATGAAGGAAGACACACGAGGGAAGGTTAAATTAGAGATTAGATTTATCGACTGCAGCGAAAGGAGGCATCGCCCTATGGAGTGACAAAAACGAATGCAGAACACTTAAATATGAACAGCTCCGTTATGAAGCTTATATGCCCACATGAACATGGTCGACACAAGCCATTCATTTGTTTTTTGTTTTTTTGAGTGAATTTAAATATCGAAGCCAATTTTTAAGCAGTTTAAAACCAGTTATTTATAATTTTTTAAATAAATTTACTAAACTAATAAATACACAACACACTATTGTAATAGCAACAACATTGTTGCTGCTTAAGGGGGTAAAATGTTTTAAATTACATATTAAAATTATTTATATTTTGTAAGTTCTCTTGTTCAAAACCAATTCTTTTGACGATCTCAATTCCAGTGCCTTTTTTTTTTTTTTTTCAATAAATAAAATAAACCTACAACAATAGGCCAAACATAGTGAGCAGTGTTTAACAAAATAGATTACCATTGAAAAGCTCTGGGTCAATGTTTTTTTTTTTTTGAATAAATACTTTTATTTGCAAAGATGAAATGATTTGATCAAAAGTGAAAGTAAGGATATTTATGTTACATTTGTTACAGAACATTTCTATTTCATTGATAATAATGTTCCTTGATCACCAAATCAGCATGCGACACTGAAGACTGAAATAATGAATGCTGAAAATTCAGCTTTGCCATCACAGGAATAAATTATATTTTAAAATACATTAAAATAGAAAAAAAAATTGTTTTAAATTGTAATTATATTTCAAAATTTGACTGTTTTTACTTTTTTGGTAAGACTCCTTACCAACCCCAAACTTTTAAATTTAGTGTATACTACAAAAAAAAATTATACAAATAAAAATAAAGGAGAAAAAAGTACAAATTTCCACACAGAGACTGGAATCGGGCAATCAGGAAATCGTTCATTTGCATAAACTGTTTGAACAAACCAGTTCACTAAAGTTATTTGGACTTTCCAATGTCACACATGAGAGATGAGCATGCTTTAGAAGAGCGTGTTTGATTATTGCCTCAGCTCGTTCAGCTTTAAAGCTGTGTGCGTAGTGCACACAATGTGACGAAACAGTCCAGCAATGTAGTGATTTGTCACGCTACACCGCTACTTCTTGGAAAAACTAGCTTGTACAGGAAAGCTATGCTATTTTGAAACCAACTACTGTCACTGAATAATGTAGTTAAGATAAGGGTTACTCAAAATTAGAAGCAAATAGTAAACAGAGTAGAAAAACAGTTTGCATGATAGGATTACGTGTTATGATCCCAATATTCAGCATCATTTAGCCGCACCATAGAACATTTTATCCTTTGCAGTGAGCAGAACACAGAGATGCAGCAATTGTTACGCTCTGATTTTGGTTCAGCAAGAATCCAGGATCATGGCCTAATCCATGTCTGTGGCCCTTGCCTCAATACCCAATAATTAGTCGTGAATTTACAATTGCTTTATGCGGGACTAGGGAACAATAAGAAAATAACTAGTATGGTAAGATGGATAGATGAAGACGGTACAATTCTTCACTACAGTCATCGGGTGGGGATCCTTGACGTTTTGATGATATGTTATGCTGTACATGATGTGTACTTTTCTTTCATGGATGTTGCCAGTGAGACACCTTATCCGATGTCCATCAAATCCCAGTGTAGCGCTTTTAACCCTTTCCTATATAGATAGATAATGGAGCGCTCTGAGTTCGTATGAATAAACTTTGTTTTATCAAATACTGTGAGCTAAGTGTGACTATTTACTCACTTCAACTTATTCTGTACAACTGTGTTTGTTACTTAGTTCATTGGGTCCCTTAAACTTTAAAATGAAATCACTTAAACAATAATGAATTAGAATTTTAGGATTTACCTTCTATTAATAAAGTAATTGTTTTACCAACAAAGAAGTCTCAATGTATATTTATATCCCCTTTTTAACTCAAATGATAATAAACGGAAAACACTCAAGTATACGGTAAATAACAATTTACTGGATACAATGTAAAAGGATCAAGTTTCAGGATTTTCTTCAAAATGTAAAATAAAATATTTATGTAAATAAGCAATAGAAATTTCACCAATTCACACATATGAAAGAAAAAAAATAAACAAATCAAGTACACATTTCACATATTCACTTTTCTCTTGTAAATAAATATTTGTTCCCCTCTTTTTAGGTATACTTCAAATTTGAGTCCCCAAACTCTCACTTAAACTCAAAAGACTCTTTAACCAAATACTAAGCCGGCAATATGAGCTCACACTTAACCTTAATCAATATGAAAGTCTGTCATTTTCACGTTGCAGGCCTGTTTGATGCTGGGGTACGTTGTGGTCAACCAATAAACAAAACTTCACTCAACACTGAGCAACAGAAAAATACCAAAAAAAATACCTTGAACTATCCAATCAGAAGAGCGTGTTTCACCTCACGACGTTAGATGTCCGTCAACCCCACTATCGCGGCGACTTCCTTAAGGCCAAAGGAATTCCGAGCACTCACGTTAACTCACAAGTCATCTGGGATCATCCTCATCTGAAACTGCCACGAATCCTCACGCTGACGACTCGCCAACCGTCTCTGTGGTATAAGTTTCTGTTCTCATTTCGACAACACACTAACTACTTAAACTATTGTAACACATTATAGCATTAGTTACACTATATCTTTTGTGAAACAATATCACACCAGATGATCGCACGCTCTTCTCCCTCGTGCTCTCCCGATTCTTCCTCGTTCAACTTTGCCCTCAATTCTTCCCGCCCCCTTCACCTTAATCTAGAGCATAGATTGGACATCCAACGTGGACAAGTGAATACGATTGGATAAACAATAGAAATGTCAAAAAATAAATAATTATAAACTTAATTAACATAGAACTTATCCACCACCATATACATTTATAAAATGCACATGAAATATATATGTATATATATATATCTAATAACTTCTATAACACTTGTAAATTATTCACTGGGTTCCCAGTTTCTGTGCGAACTTTAGCCTGGGTGAAAGCCTTTTGTTGAGATGATGTTGCCAATGACCTTTGTATGGTGTTTCCACCAATGCAACACATCATCAGTTGTGTACCCCAGCCTCATTGGGTGTTTTGGCCCTTTATCACAAGACACCCTCAGCCGAGGCAGGCCCACCACAGGCTGATCAGACCCGGGTGTGTGTCACTTTGTTACATGGTCATTTGGCAGCCCACACTGTGTCCATCCGCTTCAGCCACAGCCAGTGGCTGCTTCTTTCCGCGACAGTGGCTGCATATCGTAGCTTCTTCCTTTCAAAGGCCTCGTTAATGGCCTCTTCCCAAGGGACTGTCAGTTTGACTATTATGACAATCCTACTGGAGTTGGACCAGAGAACCAGGTCTGGGCGCAGATTGGTGACTGCAATTTCAAATGGGAAAGTGAGTCTGTGGATTAAGTCGACTAGCATTTCCCAGTCCCTGGCTATATTCAGCTGGCCTGCATCAGGGGACAGGCACTTAGCCCGCTTTTTCTCCCCTTCCCTAACAAAGGACTTCCTTTTTGGTAAGGTATTCTTGGCATTTTGGGGGATGGCATTTGTTGACACTCTTGGACTCTTGGTGACGCCAAGCCCTTCAGTACTTGATTGTGGCACCATGTGTACCTTCCCTGTGTCAGGCTGGTCTTACAACCCACAAGGATATGTCTGAGGTTTTCCGGGACTGCACACAGGTGGCAGGCTGGGTCTTGTCCACACCATACCTGCAAGTTTCTTAGAGAGGGCAGCACGTCATATTTGGCTCTCACGATAAAACTTAGCCTGTTGGTTTCCATGCTCCACAGCTCACTCCAAGTGATTTTACGCCATTCTATACCTTCCCACCTCATCCAGCGGCCTTGTTGGGCTTGCGAGACTGCTCTAGCACATCTAGTTGCTTCCTCCTGACGGTGTACCTCCTCCACTACCAGGTGTTGCTGTTCCTTTGCTGTTGCCTTTTGCCATTTATGTGTTATTATTCCCAACCCAAGTCCTCCTCTACCATATTGGACTTGCCCAACAATATCCCGGTGTCTGAGGGCTGCCTTTGCATCAGCAACTGCTGTAACTGGATTCCATTTCCTCCCTGTCGCGAATGTTGGAGCAGAATCTCTTATGCAGGGATCGTGAGATTCTTTAAGTGTCATCTCCAGCCTCATTTTGGCGCATTTTTACTGCTCCACAAGGCTTGAAAGAGGAAGAGAGAGAGCTCCATTGCTGTACAGCGCTATGCTGCTAAGGCATCTTGGTAGCCCAATCCATTTCCTCAATTGTGTACTCACCAGTCTTTCCAGGTGCTTGGCGTGAGATAAAGTGAGCTCGTATATGGAAATTGGCCACATACGCCTTTTGCAACAAACCAAATTGGAAGCACCACAACTTCAACTTCCCCGGAAGATTCTCATTACCATTTATTGCCATTGATTCTCTTGAGTCCACTGACTGTCTCTTACCTGAGTTGTTTTGAGTCTTGTTTTGAGTTCCACCTGTTTTGAATCAAAATCCCTCCAGCCCTTCTCCAGGCTTTTGGTATCACCTGCTTTTTCCATGCCACTATCATTAATCTCCAAAGGTACCTCAAGACTCCTGGGGCATTCTTTTAGAGCTTGTATGGAATACCGTTGGGTCCAGGGGCTGATGCTGATCTTGCCCGCTTTACCGCACTCTCAACTTCGCTCTATTTAGGGGGCCTTATGTCCATCTGGTGCTCCGGCAGTTGAATTGGTGGCATGTCTTCTGGAATGGAGATTGGCATGTGCATCTGATTGTCAGAATAAGTCTTCCTCAGATGTTCCTCAAGATCCACTATGGGTACTTTAAGGGTACCGGTTTTCTCCTTGCTAAAGAGACTACTGACAAACTTGTAATGATCTCTATAGAAGGCAGTCCTGGTTTGCTCCTTCTTCTTTCATTGCTTTCTCAAGCTTTCTGCTCTTCGTAGCATTGCAAGGCAATGTTTAATATTGCCCTGTAGTCCCTCTAGGCCTTGCCTATTTGCTTCAGTGGCCTTCTTCCACTGTTTTCTCAGGCTCCTCCTTTCTATCACAAGTTTGTCAATCTCTTGTTGTCTCCTGGACTTCGGTTGGCCTCCCAGCTCCTTCTGTGACCTTCTCTTGTTTTTCACTCCAAACCTTTGTGCCCCATAGGTGTAGATAATCTTCCCCATCTTCTCCGGATTTAGGCTGTATACCAGCAACAAAAAAAATGGTTTTAAGCCAGTTATTTTTATATTTTTCTGTAGTGTGTCAGTAGGAAATTCAGTTTACATTTCCAAACATTCCTTTTGCCATTAATTGGAATACTGCAGTGAGATTTTTGTATGCACAAGGAGTCTGACAACAGCCAGTGCTCCACACAGAGATCTGATCTCACTATCATCCAGTCCGTCCAGTCCGTGGGATTACATGAAGAAACAGAAAAAACTGAGGCAGACTAAATCCAGAAGAACTGTGGCAATGTCTCCAAGACACTTCCCTACAAATCTACCTGAAAAACTATGTGCAAGTGCACTGAGGACAAAAGCTGTTTTAAACAAAAAAGTTGGACACACCAAATGTTGATTTGATTTAGTTAATTGGAGTTAATTGATAAATAAAATCTATTTATGACATTAACTCACTTATGGTGTACTCACACTATGCGTTTTGAACCGTGCCCGAGCGCGTTTGTCCCTCAAAACCCGAATCGTTTGACTTGTGTGAGCGCTTCGTGCTGCGCTCAGGCGCAGTTCGATTAGCCGTCTCTGGCCCGGTTGGAAGAGGTGGGCCAGGGCACGGTTCAGTTGGGCTCGGGCACGGTACGCATGTAGTGTGAGCATACAGAGCTCGGGCTCGGTTCAAGGCAACCGTGCCTAGTGTGAGTACACCCTTAAAGTGTCATTCCGGACAGACTGGATGATGTTGAGATCAGATCTCTGTGTGGAGCATTGGCTGTCGTCAGACTCCTAAACATACAAAAATCACTGCATTATTCCAATTAATGGCAAATGAAATGTTTGGAAATGTAAACTGATATTTCCTACTGACACACTATAGCAAAATATAGAAATAACTTGACTTAAAACAATTTTCTGTTGGTAAAAACACTAATGGCCTAAGACTTTTGTACAGTACTGTATATAATGTGTGTAGCGTAGTTTATAAATGTAATCCTTGCAATATGGAGTTCTGTAAATCCAAAATGCCCATACACAATGGTCTTTATCATGAGCTTTATGCTCTCATTATCTGATCTGCTCAGATCAGTTCTTGCTTGTTTAACAAATCCTTTGTTTTCTTTGATCGTTGTGTCTGTAACTTCCTCCATCTTATTTTGTGCTCTCTTTCTCCACCATCCTCTCATCCCCTCAGTATTTGAGTTGTTTTTTTGGTCTTTCATTTCGTATGTTTTTCCCTCTCCTCTGTACTCTAATGGGTCAAGAGGGGCCCATAATACCCATTACTGTAAGTGTGTGTATGTGTGCTTAAAAAGCAATGGAGAGGGTTCATATTGGATTCTGAAATAGGCAATCTGATGATGAGCGAGGGAGCTCACACTATTTCATGGGTCACTTCAGAGGAAGAAATTAGATTTCAGTCCACATTATAAGATTTATCTGTGTGTGTGTGTGTGTGTGTGTGTTGTTGTGTGTGTCTGTCAAATTAACTCTATTTAGAGCTCTGTAATTGGCTGCCAAGGACAATTGGTTTAAAAATAAAAAACAAAATGGTGATCTGCACTGCACTGGTGTTTCTAATTAGAGATTGGAGTACTGCTGTTTCAAATGATAAAATATCACCAATTATAAAAATGTGTGTAGCATAACTGTTAATAGTCTCAGACTCAACACACCCACAGTCATTCACAGATGAACACTGCAATTATAAGCAAGATGTTTAAAATGAACTTAAAACAGCAACACATTTCTAAATTATTTAAATTAAATTAGATTAAATAGGCTAGAATATGCAGGTCAGATCACGGGTTTGGAATAATAAATAATATACAATACAAATAAACACTATAAATAAATAAATAAATACAATAAAATAAAAATACCTAATAATACTTAATTTAAAGTTTTAAATCCTCTGACGTTCACCTGTATACATTCTGGAAAGGTCGAGCAACTGTCCTCCCCTCTCTCTGTCAGTGACAGCCTGCCTTTCCTACAGACCAGTTAAAATTTAGGACATGAATTAAAGTACATTTAAAATAATGTGCATAAGTAGGCAGTTCTTGACCAGAATGACCTTCAATCTGGAAGAGATTTGGTAGTCTGGTAAATGGTTTAAAACAACAAATCACAAATAACATGGCTAATCATTTTTACAACAGATGCTGATGTTTGATGGCCATAGTCAGCTGTAAAATCTAAGTTATTCAAGACACAATGACGTCACTCACTTTAGCACATACACGTTTTGAGAAGGGACACTCGCTTCTCCACCGCCCATATCTTCTAAAATAACTTCCTGTATTCAGACACATCCTCAGATGACTTATTCTCTCTCGCTCTCGCATTCTTTCAAGCATTATTTTCCTTCTTTCTTCAAGAGGATAATAATGAAACACTGCGATACAAGCCACTTGAGCTCGTTTCTGTCGCAGTGGGTGGGTGATCTGATCTGATGCTTTCTAGGGTGTGTCGCTTTTTAATATCAGTATTCTCACACACACACCCCCACACACACACACACACACAGTTTAAATTAATACCGCTCCATTTTGCTTATCGTGAGCAGAATGCGGTCTGTATCATTTCGGCCTTTCCCATGCCTTGTCTCAAATCATCCTAAAAATAAACCACAAGCACTGTAAGAACTGCAGCTTTCAGACCAATCAGAAACCTCTGCCAGCCATCTGAATTTGCAGTTGACCAGAGTGAGCGTCTTTGGTAAAAAAATGTGAAACTAGTTTGAAACTTACGGTATGTCCTTATTTAGATAGTAAACATCTGTGCGTGTACAAGTATGTGTAGTTAGCTAGGTTACATATCTGTATGTCACGGTGGGATGACAGTCACCGTGATTTTGCCAAGTAAGACATGTTCCTGGATCAACATCTTTTGTTGATCCTGGATCGACATTACTTTAAAAAAATACAGACTTAACCCAATCCCTACCCTTAAACCTAACCCATAATTTATTCCTAAAATCAGAGGGAAATGATAGCTGATTAACAAGGGTGTAGAAGCACCTAATCCTGAATGTAAGCCTAAAACTGACATTTCCTAAAAGTTCTCTCTCAATTCTGATTGGTTGATTGGAATGATGTTCCAGGATCAACAAGGATGTTGATCCAGGAACATGTTGTACTTGGTCAAATCACGCTCACCGTTGGATGACCACAGCACAGATCCTACATCTGTTCCAGTTTTCTGGTCTTTCGCAGTCCTCTCATATATTCTTTCCCTCTCTAATGAACTTCACTCTCTCATTATCACTTCTCCTTTCCATTTTGTGTGTGAGACCTGGTGTCTCTCGTGTACATCTCCATTTCTCCATTTAATCTCTCTCTTGCACTGCATTTCTTCACCATCATCAAACTCTTAGTTGCGAAAAGAAAAAAACACTTCAAAAACAGCTGTGAGAACACAAGCCAAATCTCACACTTTCCTTCTCTCACTTCTCTCTTCATTCCCTTCACTTATTTCTCCTGTTTTTCCAGAAAAATATGCCTGCTGTACCTGTTATAAAAAAGTGTAAAAGCCATTGTGCTAATTAAACATTGATTTTACACCATCTAGGTCAGAAAGGTTGCTATAAAAAATTGTCTATGAGTGCTGAAATAAAGTTAAAGATATTTAAAAAGTTAAAACTGTTGTGGATGAACTAGTGCTGTTATAAAGTTAAATACACATTTTACAAATTGCAACATTTCTGCAGAAAAGTGCAAAGTCTGTCACTATATTCCAGGAGTTTAGATCTTTATTAGATCTTTACATTTCTCAATTTTTACACTGCAGAAGACTAAAATGCTCATATGAGCCATCAAACAACAGTTCCCAGATGAATGAATGGATAGAGCCTTGATAATGATAGAATACTAGCATACTGTTAACGGCATAATGCACATTATACACTCTATTTGGCTATTTTTTGTTTGACATATTTCAGTTTTTTACATATATTTCTTACAAACATGGAGCTTTTTGCTTCACATGATGTTGATTTATGGACTGGAGTGGATATAGGGCTGATACGATTAGTTGACATTATCACAGCGTCAACAAATATATTTGTTGTCGAATAGTCATTTGATCTCTTGACCTAATGTAAGGGTCTGCAGTAATGTGGTTTGAGCAGTGTGGCGTCGTAGCTTTCCTGGATGCAATTCAAGAGAAGACAACACACACAGTGCTTATGAAGAGTCGAACTGTAAATGCAGTCGAACCTGAGAGCGGTGTTTAGATGAGTATGAAAATATGTGCTGTGTGCTTTCCTCTCAAAAACTAAATAAACATACAACAAAAATGACAGCGGAGAGAAAACAGCAGTTAAGAAAGCATCTGAACATAGCGATGTGGATAAGCTTGCACCAGCACTCCAGTCACGTCACATTTATTTATATATTGCATTAGACAACAGACTGATTTAAAGCAAGCAGCTTTAGAGTATTAAACAAAAACAGTGTCGAATTACATCTTGATTTTCTGTTAAGCAGTTCTCCATTGTGGAGATAGCTAATGATGAAAGAAAGAAAGAAAGAAAGAAAGAAAGAAAGACTCTAAAAAATGCTGGGTTGTTTCAACCCAGCTTTGTGTCAATGTGGACTGACCGAACTGTTGGGTTAAATATTTGGGTTAACTTTGGGTTAGTCCATATTTGACAGAAAGATGGGTTGAAAGATGTGTTGAAAGATGGGTTGAAGGATGGATGGATGGATAGAATTATTATTACATTTAAGTGATAGTTTGGTTTGCATAGATTAAAGCTTAATATAACTCAGGACTGGTTTGGCTTAGGATAACATATAACCCTATACTGTATTTTAAGAGAGATTATGTTGTGAATAATATAGTTTATCAAAAAATAAAACGTCTTATCACTTACCTTTATTTTGTTCCATACCCGTATGTCTTACAAAAGGAGTAGTTAGGCAGAATTATCCATCAGTCACTTTTTCATACAGTTAATTAAATGGTGAATGAGAAATTCTCTGTCATCTCATTTTGTGTGCCAAATATTTATTTGTATTGTAAAAAATAACTGTAATTGTAAATTAGTGATATAATTGTTTGAGATGTTCAAAAGCTGAAGTGATTACTTTGATTTATTCATTAGTTAAAATATTATTACTTACCTACAAGGCCCTAAATGGTTTAGTTCCTGCGTTCCTAACTAGTCTTCTACCACGTTACAATCTATCACGCTCCCTAAGGTCACAAAACTTTTGACTTTTGGTAGTACCTAGGATAGCAGTCCACTAAAGGAGGTAGAGCTTTTTCACATTTGGCTCCCAAACTCTAGCCTTCCTGATAATGTTCGGGGTTCAGACACAGTTTCTCTGTTTAAATCTAGATTAAAGATATCTCTTTAGCCAAGCATTCACATAATGTATCTCATAACCTTGTACTCCAGTTATATCTAAACAAATGCACATTATCATTCTTTGCTTGAAATGTTATGAACAGCATCTACGCTAATTATTCTCGATTTGATTTTCTGTTTCGCCAACGGATGGAATCCCCCAGGTACGAGGAATTACACAAGCTTCAGTCTGGATCCAGCCCTACAATATCGAGATGACAAACACACTGAGAAGAGAGATGCCAACCCCTCAGAGGACCTCAGATGACGCCAACCCTGATCCAACATACAAAGCCACCAAATTTTCCTATAAGTTTGATCACAACATATAATCATTGCTGTTAGTGTTCACCGTCTGTTTGAATACATGTCATTAACTGCATGATTTTTACTGTACATTTCTGCCATATGTACATCACCTTGACATAGTCACCACTGATAAGCTACTACTAAATGATAATGTAATGTAGAAACTTTCATTTTCTGTGAAGCTGCTTTGCTTTGCAATGATTTGTATTGTGAAAAGCACCATACAAATAAACGTGAATTGAATTGAAAAGTTAGAATATGTGTAACTCAAAATTTTAACTCATTGTAAAAGCTGAATAATAGAACAAAGTCTACTGATTAATTGGTGGAATAATTGATGATTAGTCAATTAATCGTTGTAATAATCATTAGATTAATCGATTATCAAAATAATCATTTGTTGCAGCCCTAGTGGATTACTTGTGGATCATTGTGTTTATCAGCTGTTTGAACATTCATTCTGACGGCACCATTCACTGTAGAGGATCCATTGGTGAGCAAGTGATGAAATTTCTGCAAATCTGTTCAGATGAAGAAACAAACTCATCTATATTTAAATTTTTTGGTGAACTATTCCTTTAAGTATATTGCACTGTGAGATACAATATACAGCACAATGCGTTCTGGTAGTAAACTGCACATATGACAATTCTTTCTTGGTATTCCATGCTTACAGAACAAATGCATATGATGCATAGTACACATCCTGCAAAAACAGTAGTAGCATAGTAGTATGGCATTTCAAAACACAACCAGAGAGAGTGGTATAGAGAGAGAGAGAGGGTTGAAAAGCAGGTAAAAACAATCTGACCACTGGTGTAACAAATTTTCCAGCAGATCTAATGTGGATTTGACTCCTGCAGTGGCTCGGTAATAGCAGCAATTTTCTAGCAATATTCCGCCTTTTATGCGTGATTAGGTTTTGTGTGGAAATTTCCCTTTTTTCACACTCCATCATTTTTCCCCTTTTCATTTCCCCTTTGTGGCCGATTCAGCTTTTAAATTCCTGTTTTAATTTAATAGCTCCTGAAAGCCTCCATAACCTCACAGAGCAAACAGCATCTAACACTTTCTATTGCATATGAATGTACCGAAGGAATACATTGGCTATTTGTGAAGTTTTGTGACTGAATGTCATATTTAGTGTATTTATTTATTTATTTACTCTTATGAAGGCAGTGCTTGTATGAGATACAGTGGCTGGAGACCATGAACACAAACTGCAGCTAACTACTGAAGTCACAAAGTGCATGTCACAAAAACCAATAAAATATATGAAAAAATTCTAACATTATGTATAATGGAATTTGTGCCCCAAAATAAATAAATATATACAGAAACCTCATGTAAAATAAAAGTATATTTTCAAAAAAGGTTTCAACTGTTTTTGTCAATACAATCATGTTATTTTGGACCCCATTGCCTTCCATTGTGTGAGCTTAACAGTTCGTCATCTTTTGTGTTCTGAAAGAAAAATAAATTTTTTGGCTATAATATTTAGCTCATTTTTTAATTGATCTATGCCTATCTATTAATTAATTCATAACTGATTCCACTAATGTTATTTATTTCTTTTACCCAGAAAGTTCCATAATGAAAATTCACCTAAAAGATAGTAATCTTACAAAAACAATTAACAAATGAAAACACCGCAATCAGAGACAGTCCTATCCGAATGGGATTGGTTTTCTCAGAATACTCCTAAATTAGCCGAAAAACAGTATGTGATTTGATCCATAATTTTTTACAGAGGATGCGTGAGATAAAAACAAACATGTTTGATTTGGTTGGGATCAAAATCACAAAGTACATCTGTGAAATGCTAATTTACCTGCTCTCATCAGGGAAAACTAGTCCCATCTGAGCCCAGGTTTGCAGGTAAAAAAGTTCCCCTTCAGGAACTCGAGCTGCGTCGAGATTTGCTTTGGGAATGCCCTTGCGTGACCGCGTTCTGAAGCATGAGTCAAATCCGTCCAATGGAGCAGCGAGACGTCATGAGCAGGGTGACGTAAGCACCAAAAATCATAAAAGCGCATCCAGCTTCTGCTCTTCAGTAGCGCTCTGTGTATGTGTCTGTCTATCTATTGTTGTCTGTCCTCACAAGCACTCATATATATAAAACAACGAGAAGTCTATGGCGAGTGAACGGCATTACAAACTCTGTGTTTCTCCCTGCCCACGATATCTAGCGGCAGGGTATCCAATTTGTGTGTCGTTTGTTTAGGAGCGAAGCATGCGCGGTCAGCTTTCGAGTAGCTGATTGTCATTACTGCGAGCTCTCGCTGCGTATGCTCCGCTCTCGCCTGGCTGTGTTTGGTGAGAGCGGCCAGGCTCGCGATCCTGCTGGTAGCGGTCCTGCTGTTGCCGAGGCACAACGCAGACCGTTGTCGTTGGGATCGCGGGTGGATTTAGCGGAGGTATCTGAGACGGGCTCGTCCTTTTCTCAGTCCTCACCCGCTAGATCCGCGGCTCTTTCTCAGTGTTCGGAAGCCCGCGCTGCAGTTTCTTCCCACCCCCCTAGAGAGAGAGCCAGACGCTTCATCTAGCTTCCTCCGAGGAGGTGGATGTGATGAATGTCAAGACAGAGGAGACTGTGGACTCACCACCACAGTCCCTCACGTATGATGTGTGATTCGGATTATGGGGTGTGTTTCTTGCATTCGCCAAAATAAAATATCGTTTGGCCAGCCGAGAAACAGGACTCTCGTCCTAAAAGCAAATTAGACGAGCGTTTCCTGAAAGCGAGGTCACAGCCTTCACGACGGGGCTTTCCGTTTTTTTCCCGATCTCCATGCTGAGGTGTCAAGTTCGTGGGAGAAACCGTACTCATCCCGTGTTACAGCCCACAGTCTCGAATTATTCAAAAGAACATTGTGGGTCTGAATGATAAGGTATATGGGGCGATTCCAGTGGTGGAGCAGATGCTTGCGAGCTATCTCTTCCCATCCTCAGCATCGTCCCTGAAGGTCCTGAAGCTTCCCACCAGGCCCGTTAGCTTACATCGAGTCTGGTTGGGAAAGCTTATACGGCGGTAGGTCAGGCTGGCACATGTTTGCACACCATGGCGGTGTTACAAGCATACCAGGCTGACCTGCTCAGGGGTGGGACTGCTGAGCGGCAGCATCCCAAGCCATAAAGCTCCTCATATCGCGAGTCTCAAAAACTGAGCGTTGCAACCCGCACCCCTCCACAGAAGATCGGGGGTCGGGGCGACACTCTCAGTTGGGGTCTTCTAGACCGAAAACAGATCTACGGACCGTTATTTAAGAGGACCTCGGCGAAATGGTCCTACCATTGTCAGGTCCCTGGGGGCAGCCCACCTGGAGAGGAAAGGATAGCACCTCAGTATACGGTGCTCAATCCTCCTCGGTGCCCTCACAGATGTTCATTGATACCCCTGCCACCTCGGTGCCTCAGGGCTCAGTGAGCTCAGGCGAGTGAAATTCCTAGCTGCCGCCCGGCAACGTTACGGCACGGGAGAGCTCACCCCTCAAGTGAGGTTGCTACAGCAGTCAGGTCGGTTGTTCCTTCAGTGCCCTCACGGAGGTTCATTGATACCCTGCCACCTCGGTGCTTCAGGGCTCAAGTGAGCTCCGACGAGTGAAATTCCCAGCTTCCGCCCGGCAACGGTACGGCACGGGAGAGCTCGCCCCCTCAAGTGAGGGTGCTACAGCCGTCGGGTCGGTTGTTCCCTTACCCCCCCCTGCCCCCTCGGTGCTTCAGGGCTCAGTGAGCTCCGACTAGCAAAATTCCCAGCTGCCGCCCGGCTACGGTATGGCACGGGAGAGCTCGCCCCCTCAAGTGAGGTTGCTACAGCACTCAGGTCGGTCATTCCCTGCCGGTCATCCACTTCAGGGCAACGAACTGGCTCCTCTAATATCTTATCTAATAATTACTTCATCGTTCGAAGAAGGATGGGGGGGTTGCATCTGATCTTAGATCTCTGTCTTCTGAACCGCGCTATCAAACGGTTTCGGTTCAAGATGCTCACTATCAGCGGATAGTGTCTCAGATCCAGTCCGAGGACTGGTTGTTACGATAGATCTCAGAGACGCTTATTTTCATGTTTCCATCCTCCCTCAACACTGGAGTTTCCTGAGGTTTGCTTTCGGGGGCGAATCGTACCAATATAGAGTTCTTCCCTTTGGTCTGTCACTCTCACCCCGCACTTTCACTAAGTGTGTGAATGCTGCCTTGGCTCCGCTGTGACTCCAAGGCATCTGCATACTGAATTACATCGACAATTGGTTAATACTAGCTCAATCAGAGCAGATGGCATCGAGATGTCGTCCTCGCCCATAAGAGAGAGCTGGGGTTAAGACTAAACGCCAAGAAGAGTGTTCTTTCTCCACTACAGAGAACCACTTATTTATGTGTGGTGTGGGACTCAACCTTGATGCAGGCATGTCTGTCTCCTGCTCGATTCGAGTCAATCCTCACGACAGTCACGGGGGTAAGAGAAGGCCAGTCACTCACTGGCAAACAGTTTCTGAGGCTGTTGGGCCCGATGGCAGCGGCGTCCAACGTGATACATTTTGGCCTGCTGTACATGATACCCTTGCAGTGGTGGCTCAGAACCAAAGGATTTTCCCCGATGGGGAATCCGCTTTGCATGATCAAGGTCACACGGCGATGCTTACGTGCCTTAGACATGTGGAAGAAACGTTGGTTCCTGGTTAAAGGCCCGACGTTAGGGGCTCCTTGTCGTCGCGTAATGTTAACGACTGATGCCTCTCTCACGGGCTGGGGAGCGGTCATGAGTGTCTCTGAGCTCTGACCCACTTCCTTCCAAGACATAATGGGGCATCATGGTGTTTGTCCGCCAGACAACACATGGTGGTCTCCTACACTCAATCGGCAGGGGGTCTGCGTGCGCGCCCCTTGTAAAGCTGGTTCTCTCGGACTTGGTGTCCCTCCTCGACGGTTCTCCGCTGGAGATTCCGATCAGGAGGGACCTTCTCTCTCAGGCGGGGGGCGCCATTCTTCACCCCCGCCCGGAGTTATGGAAGCTGTGGGCATGGCCCCTGAGGGGGCACAGCTCCTAGCATCTGGTCTCTCAACTGAGGCTGTTGAGACTATACTCCAGTCCAGAGCTCCCGCCGCTAGGAAACGGTACGCCTTGAAGTATAAACTTTTCACCTCTTGGTGCGGACAGCGGCTGCAAGACCCAGTCAACTTCCCGGTTGGTTCAGTTCTGGAGTTTCTGCAGGAGCAATTCTCTGCAGGGTTATCTTCCTCCACTCTGAAGGTATACGTGGCGTCCTTAGCTGTTTACCACGCCCTTCTGGGTGGTCAATCGTTGGGAAGACACCCACTTGTCACTCGTTTCCTCCGTGGCACCCTGAGGCTGAGGCCGGTACAGCGCACCAAGGTGCCCTCATGGGACCTGGCTGTGGTTCTGGAGGGCTTATGCAATGCCCCCTTTGAACCCATAGAAGAAGTTTCGGTCAAGTTGCTCAGGCTCAAGACCATCTTTCTCCTCGCTATTTCCTCAATAAAAAGGATCGGGGATCTTCAGGCACTTTCTATTTTTGGTTTCATGGTTGGGCATGCCTTTTACCCGAGGGCCGGGTATGTCCTTAAGGTGCCCACTTCTTCACCAGGGCCCATACTGTAGTACTTCAGGCATTATGTCCTCCTCCATTCCAGGAAGTAGGCCAAGAAAGGCTTAATCTGCTATGTCCAGTTCGAGCACTGGATGCTTACGCACACAGAGCTGCCCCGTGGCGTAAGGCAGATCAGCTTTTTGTTTGTTTTGGTCCGCCAAAGAAGGGATTTCCGGTGACCAAGCAGACTATGAGTAGGTGGGTGGTCGAGGGCATCTCACTAGCCTACGAGTCCTCTGACCTCTCGTCTCCTATGGGGGTCAGAGCACACTCGACCAGGAGTATGGCGGCCTCCAATGCTTTCAGCTTGGGTGTGGCCTTGCAGGACATTTGTGCGGGCTGGTCCTTTCCGCACACTTTTGTCCGCTTTTACAACCTATACCTGGCATCTACCCTAGGTTCCCAAGTTCTCTCTTCGTGATGTGCTCATAAGATATACACACAGGCAGGGACTTGCTAGTATGGTTGGTATTCTCGTTCCCAAAGCAAATCTCGACGCAGCTCGAGTTCCTGAAGGGGAACGTCTCTAGGTTACGTATGTAACCATGGTTCCCCGAGGGAACGAGACGCTGCGTCCCTTCATACTCCTGCAGCCCGGCAGTGCTACTTCCTCGAGCTGGGTGGCGCCCGGCCTGGATGCCTGTTAATGCTTTCTGGTGCTTACTCACCCCCTGCTCTGACGTCTCGCTGCTCCATTGCGGATTTACACATGCTTCAGAACGCATTCACGCAAGGGCGTTCCCAAAGCTAACCTGATGGCGCGTCTCGTTCCTCAGGAACCAGTACTCTAACCTAGAGACGTTCCTCCACAACCAGACAATGCATCACTAATTATTACTGATGAAAAAAACAACAAAAAGCCAGGTTTAACTATTGGTATGTTACTCGCTGTGACCAGCCACAAGCCCATAATTTTGTTCGCAGCTATCTCTACACACTGAACTTCCCACATAATTGTTGGATGTATGGATGGATGAAACTGTCACTGAAATGTCAGTGAAAAGTGCTTAACCTTCAGAAAATGTTAATAGTCAACCTCAGGAGGGCAGTCTAAATAATATATAACCTGTTTAATTTGAATTATTGTATGTAAAACTGCAAGACAAATATAGTTTAGAAACCTGCTTTGTGATTGTCAAATTTTCTAGCAATAAACATGATTTTTTTTTTTCTAAATAAATCAAACGTAATAAAGAAAAATCAATCAATAAAATGGAAATTCAGTACACACTAAGGATTCATTCCCACAGCTTTGCACATTGCCTCAGATGTGTAGGAGGTCAGTTTAAAGGAGTACGTTATGAGCTTTCTACATGAGTCTTCCTTTGAAAATGAGTATTTAGGCTCGGACACACTAAAAAGAAGCCAGCTGAGTGCTTTGAGAAGTAGGAGCTCGCTCTCCCTCTGTATTGCCTTCATCACTAATTCCATATTCCTCTGGTGTCCCTGATGTTGAGAAGAAACAAGTGTCTGTACGTCCTCTGCCCTGTGAAGTCACCATTAAAAACATCACGATCAGTCTCTCTAGTCTTGGCCCGTGTGAGTGTTTGTTTCTGCTCTGATCGCAGCTAATGAAGTTATGCCAATTACTGGACTTCTCTGTTGGTTGGTCTCTGAAGAGTTCAGTCAATCACATGAGCTCACGCAGTCAAACTGACCATATGCTCAGATGCCCTGTGTGTGTGTGTACACGCTGGGTGTGCGGGGTGTAAATGGGGTGTAACCGGGTGTGAGAGACCCCTGCAACAGCCCATTAGACACTAAATGAGTTAATGTAATGTGCACACGCGCTCACACTGCCCATAGCTCAAACACTCTCCACTCGAGTCTGAGTCATCAAGAGGTTTAAATATCCGTTCATATATATCCGTTTAAGATTGTATATTTTCAAAAGCACACACACTCGAGAGCGCGCTGTCCAGTAATACCAACGTGTTTACCTGTGAACGATGTCTAATTATGACCATGAAAGAGATGCTGGTTAATTAAAATTGCTTATATAAACATACATCATCATTTTGAGAATAAGCATTATATTTCATGTTAATTACAAAGAGATTGGTTGTAAAGTATAATGGTGTAATAACAGAAGAATCTATTACTCTTACTTAATAACTGATTATGTAACACACTATGTAAACAGCTAGTATCAATTTAGCAAAGTTATGCTTGAGGGATTCACAACCTAAAAGTAAATAATGAAAATCATATTGTTTAATATGTGGTAGGCACTTTCTACAGATCATGGGAGCTTAAACTTCAAAATAATAATAGTAATAATAATAATACAATAATAATCTATCTATCTATCTATCTATCTATCTATCTATCTATCTTCTTCTGTCTGTCTGTCTGTCTGTCATTGTTTTTCTATCTGTCTATCTGTCTGTCTGTGAAATTAAGTGCCTAACCTTCAGAAATCAGAATCAGACTGAGCTTCATTGCCAGGTATGTTTACACATACGAGGAATTTGTTTTCGTGACTGAAGCTTCCACAGTGTAACAGAATGAAAGTGACAGAACAAAAAAACACAGATAATAAAATAAAAATAATAAAAATAAAATAGAACAAGTAAAATAAGGAATACAAAATATACAAATTGACAATTGTATGTACAGGTATATAACAATAGACAGGTGTATGTACAGGTATATTATCTGCAAATTTGAAATGTAGACTGAGTAATGTGTGTTGTTTTTAACGAATTAAAAATAAATTTTTATGAGTGAATAATAGTGTGTGTTCCATGGTTATTGTTAAGTGTTCGTGAGATGGATTGCCTGAGGGAAGAAACGGTTCCTGTGTCGGCCGTTCTGGTGCTCGAGCTCTGTAGCGTCGACCAGAATGGCACCAGTTTCAAAGAGGGAGTGTCTGGATGTGAGGGGTCCAGAGTGATTTTGCCAGACTTTTTGCTCACTCTGGATGAGTACAGTTCTTGGAGAGAAGGGAGGGTTGTACCAATGATAAATTGTCAATAGTGAACCTATAAAGTCTAATTTAAAAATGTCTAATATTTAACCTATAATGTCTAATTTTATTTATTTGATTTAAAACATAGTTTAAAATCTGATTGGTAATTTAAATTTCATTTTTTTAAAATAGGAAATAAAGCTAAAATGGATAACCACTAAATGAAGAGCCTAAATTAAGCATGCACTCAGTAGAAGAACTAAATGTTGCTTTGTAATTGACCCCTCGCCGGGAGTTTGATTGACATGCGATCTGACCAATCATAACCCAGTATCTGCAAGAGAGTAGATTAACGTTGGTGGACTAGAACTTGAAAAACTGAGTGTACTTACATCTTCCACAGTTGAAACATGATACCTTCTGATGTTCACTCATGTTCATTTCATTCTATAGTAAAGAGGAAGAGATGATCGGTTCACGTGCCGCTTGAACTGAGGCGCTACAGCGATCTGTCACGACACAAAGAGCCACAAAACAGTATTGTCGCTGAGATTTGGTGGACGATGTATTAAAATTGACCAAATGCTGAAAGGAACAGACTCACTCGGGATCTTGTCGTTTGAAAAATCACGTAAACACTAAAAGGTAATCCTTTTATAATCTGTGGTCTGCGATGTAGTTTTCACGGGGTGCGGGTTAGAAAGTGAGCCGATGCCTCTTCGAGAACGACAAATGCTACAAGGGTTAGATACAATGTAGAACATGCGACAACGTGATGCCTAAGAGGTACGATAGGGCTGTTGTGCCTATAGGGATAGGAGAGTGTCAGTGAGTCTGCACGAGCTACGTGATATAGAGAACCGGTACGACAATCGTGATGCTCTAGATCAATTTGTCTGTGACATGGGAGGGCGGGGTAACTAAAAGTCTAACGGACGACAGTTGATAGTGTGTAAGCGTTCTCACGACGATGTAAAGATAGCAGCATGACTCAGGATACCAAGGGATTGGTTCCTTACCGCCCAGCACCAAAACAAGAACATCACCTACGACTAGGAGCAACAGGAGAGCGGAAATGGACAAGTGAGGGAAGTGCCCAAACGCATGCCCAGATTTGGAGAAGTAAAGAAAAATAAAAGAGTGGGAGTACCTTGCCTGACAAAAAGCGGGTTAGCTACAAGGGAAATGTGTCTGTCCAGCGGCATCAATACACACAAGATTCTTACAAGACTTAGATCATGGAACGTAGGGGCCTCCAACCACAGTACAACAGGCCAAAGGCGAGGAATGAATGAATTTTAGAGAACAGTTTCACGATGGAAAGGTGGGACAGAAACCTAAGTGGTGGACCCTTGTTCGGGACAAAAAAAGATGGCACCAAAGTGAGATACACAGGCGGAAAGTGTTGACAATACGGGGGAGGAATTGAAACTGCGTTGAATGTTAAGCAACTAATAAAAGGATAAAAGCAAAGAGCACAAGTATCTTGACAGCGCGCGCATCTCAAACAAGTAACAAAGTCTCCTAGCTAAAACGGAGTTGGCAAGAGAAAAAGCAAATGGTGGGTGCAACTGACGGGGGATAGGTCTTCCACAATCGTCTCCCCAGAGAGAAGGGCCGCAAGAGGGGCGTATAAAAAGGGGGGCAGACCAAGAAGACCTCCAATCAGGGAGTCAAGATGGAAGCCAAGCATGAATGAGAGAGTACATGAAGCGGGCGCGAAAGCAGAGCTCGGGACGGGGGGAAACTACAACTACTCAGTATTAGAGCATAAGGGGGCGGAGTTATTAGTAATACATGGTACAATCAGCCATACGGACTCTTGGAAAAAAAGGGTGAGCAGTGGATACAAAGTCTACAGGACGAAGGGCAATACGTGGTGGGTGTGCTCATGGTAGACACGGTACGAGAGCAGCCAGATTCTGGTTCTTGTTAAATTAAAGGAGAGGGGGGGGAGAAGTCTCACAAGGGCCGCCTAAGGAAGACACTTAACCCAATAATATCCCCAGCTCGCGCGGGACGGTAGACAAATTGAAGAAACAAACGCACCTGGAGAACAGGCAAAGGCCCACAACAGGAAGCAAAGCATAGTGGGAGGGGCCAAAGGCAGGGAACGGGGGAAAAACCATCATCAAATGGAGCCAAGGGAGGAAGGTACGGCACTGTAAAATGATGTTCATCGGCTACAGAAAAAAGACATGAGTCATAAATGAAAGTTAAGATAAACAAGAAAGAATGTAAATTACCAGGTACAAAAATAGATAAGCAGAGATTCTAAACTAGGCCCAAAAACACATCTTTTGATATGGCTGGTAAATATGTATTTTTGTTTTACTCCACAACTTAATATGTGTACTGCAATATTCCCTTCAAAATAGCAACCCTAACTCACTTAAAAGACACTCATCAACATGCCTTGATGAAAGAGTGCTGAATTCATCTTTTTCAACTGCACCTCATTTAAAGCAGAAATCCAGTGTGAGAGGGCAATGAAAAACCACATATAAAAATCAACACCAACCTTCTGCTCTTCAGCTTTGCGGAGAGGCCATATTAAAAGAGCTGATATTTAAATGGGAGGGGAAAGTCACTCCAGGAATATAAGCATCCATCAGTTTAATTACTGTGGTATTTTCTCTGATGATCTGACATTCTTTGCCGACCAGAACAACTGAAAAACCCTGGTGTGAGGAACAGATCTGGAATGTGTTACCACAGATGTTTCTGACACAGTCATGTCAGATAATGTCATGTCTGAGGGAAGTGAGGAGATGGTTATGGTCGTTAGTATGGTAATGATATGGATTAGATTAGACCTTCATTAGGAACTGTGCTTCACCAAAGGTCAAAGTTTAGATGCAATGAAACTTAAGACATTAACAGATTTTTATTTACATACTTCTATTAATTTTTCAGAAAAAAATAATAGAAGATTAAAGATTAGTTAAAGTTATTTAGTTAAAGACTAAAAAAAACAATTATAAAGTACTTTGATATATACCATGGTACCAAAAAAAAAACATTTACTTCAAAAATACCATAAAAATGCCAAATATATATAGATATATTTATCTACATTTTCCATTGGTCATGGAAGCAATTATTCATCAGATGTTTATCAAATGATGGAAATAAACACACACAGTTGTGTAATCAAGCACATTTCCATCCAACATTTTAAACAGTAAATTCAGCTGTCTAGACCACAATCATGTAGTGTTGTACAGTCCCAGTAAAACATGTCAGATCACAGTAATCTGCTGTATTCTCTGTAACCACACACTAAGATCCAGCCTTCAAGAATGGAAAATGTGCGGTTCAAATTCCTTTCAGCTTTGAATGTTTGGCCGCGTTTGTGCTATTACCTGATTTGCGCGATTCCATCAGTGAATCAATTAATCACAAAAACAAGACAGCACATGCAAATAAACAATGCTATTGCCGTGTACAATTTATTATTTGTAAATTCCCCACTCTTTGTTTGTCTTAGGCTACTTGCGTCAGCCTAAGAGTCTGGTTTGCTGATGAAAAATCTGTCACATCACTAACTTTACTATACAAATACTTGAGACAGTAGCCTAAACAATAACTCGAGTCTGTCTTTTATGAACACCTGATCACAATCAAAAAGTGTTTAAATACCACGCTATTGATCAAACTTTTGATCATTTGTATTTGGTCAAACAGAACCATTTGTAAACATGCATGGAGTCACCATAGAAGTGTGCTTGGTTTGGAAGTGTTCATTCGAGTCGGACCGCAAACAGTCAGCCGGTCATATCAGTTATAGATTTCATTCTCAAACAATACGTCCCTTGCCCTGTCCTCATTCTTTCCCTCAGGAAATGAGATACGCCTCACACTGAGCTGATTTACATTCATAGAATCTCTTCTCGATTCAACAGTCAGCATATTTACTTAGTTCACTGGATGTGCTTTGATTTTGAGCTAGGTCTCTTTCAGTGACAAATCTTGCCCTGGTTTATGCCATCTCTGAAACAATGTCTCTCATTTCTGACACAAAGTGTAAACATAACTAGTCAGCAGAAAATCTAAAAAGCAACTTTAATGCTTCTCAGAAAGCACAGGAATTGCTTTGAATTGTTTGAATTGAAACGTCTGGATTTCTCACTTGACTGTGACCAAGTTTTGATCCCTTCCTGACAGTAATGCATTGTACTAAGTCTGACTATTTGGCATGTACTGATAAAATTAATACCTTCAATGCAAAGTCGCTTTGAATAAAAGTGTCTGCCAAATTCACACATTTAAATGTAAATAGGCATCATTTTACAACATGCCAGAACCATGGTACTGGATGATTACAATATTTAACTTAAAAAAAAGCCATGGTACTACTATAGTACAACCAAGAACAAAACATTAATATGGTGTCAAAAAGCAAAGCAAAGCAAAGGAAAGGAAAAAAAAATAAAAAATATCATCACAACAAAATGAAAAAAAAATAGCTTCCAATATCATCCAATATGTCAAGCAAAATGGAATAGCATTTTAAGATATTTAAAGACTGGTTCTTTTTCAAATTATTTTTAAATACAATTTTTTTTTAATGACTCATTTTTACTCTGAATGTGCCAGAGCTGAAACTGAAATTAAAATGATATGTTGATACTGCCCTGATACCGACCTAAAGCCCAATTAGTTATTAATTTAAGTCCAATTAAAACTATAATTCAAACTGCTAGCTTTCCCTTTTTTATAGATGTCATTACAATGTCTTAAAATACTTTCCTTGTCAGTCAGTATCAGAAAACCCAATAAATTCAGATTACAGTAATCCACTTCATATGGAAACCGAGCGCCTTTAATCTTGTAAAGTTATTATGTGGTACTCCGTGTCATACGCCACAGAGCTTATTAAAGACAGAGGAGTTCAGAAAGGCCACAACATTTCACTTTATTATTTAAATTCTCAGGAAATTCATAAATAATGTAAAGCTTTTTTAGCCAAGAAGGCTCAAAGGAGTTGAACATGTGTGTACTGTCGACAGTGGACACTGACTAGCATAAAAGAGCGTCTAAAGATTGGCATTTCAGAATGACAATGAAATATGAGATTTCTACATAGTTCTGATCATATTCTGCTCACAGATCTGCAAACATGACAGGTTCTGCATATCTCTGTCTGATGCTGTTTAACATCCTCAAGCACATTTGTGGAAGGCCTGTGAAGGTCATATTTTCCAAAGGTTGGCGTTCTTTGTAAAGTCGACACAGTCTGAGAAGATGAATGGCTTGTGATGTGTATTCTAACTATTGTAGACACACAAAAATCTGGCATAAAATCTGGCTGAAGTAGACGCATCATGACCTGACTGCATCAACAAACACACACAAACACAGTCTCCAGTTCCCCTTCAGGAACTCGAGCTGCGTCGAGTCGCTTTGGGAATGCCCTCTGCGTGACCGCATTCTGAAGCACGTGTCAAATCAGTCCAATGGAAGAGCGAGACGTCTCAAGCGGGGTGACGTAAGTACCAGAAAGTATAAAAGCGCATTCAGCAGAGCGCAAACCCGCTTCTGCTCTTCAGTAGCGCTCTGTGTATGTGTCTGTCTATTTACTGTTGTCTGTCTGTCCGCAACAGAAAAAAAAAAAACATATAGAAAAACAATTAGAAAAGTCTATGGCGAGCGAACGCTGTGTTTCTCCCTGCCCACGATATCTGGTGGCGGGGGATACACACGATTTGTGTGTCGTTTGTTTAGGAGCGGAGCATGCACGGTCAGCTTCGAGCAGCTGATTGCATCACTGCGAAGTTTACCTCTTTGCATATTGCGCCGCTCCTCGCCTGCTGTGTTTTATGCGAGCGGCCAGGGGCTCAGCGATCCCGCTGGCGCGGTCCCCCGTGGTTTGCAGACTGTTGTCGTGGGGAATCGCGGTTGGATTTAGCATATGGTCCAAGAGACGGGCTCATCCTTTTCCCCTGGTCCTCACTGCCGCTAGAATCCGCGCTCTCTCTCAGTGTCCCGGAAGCCCGCGCTGCGGTTTTCTTCCCCCCCTCCCCCCCAAAAACAAAAAGGGGGGAAAAAAAAAAAAGAAAAAGGTAGAGAGAGCCAGATGCTTCATCTATCTTGTGATGTGATGAGTGTCGAGACAGAGGAGACTGTGGACTCCCCACCACAGTCCCTCGCGTATGAGGTGTGATTGTGATTATGGGGGGTGTTTTTCCGTGCATCGCCAAAATAAAATATCGTTTGGCCAGCCTAGGAACAGGACGCTCGTCCTAAAAGTAATTAGACGAGCCTTTTCTGAATCCAGATCACAGCCTTCACGACGTGGGCCTTCCGTTTTCCCCGATCTCCATACTGAGGTGTCAAGATCATGGGAGAAACCATATTCATCACGTGTCTACAGCCCCACAGTCTCGAATTATTCAAAAAAACATTGTGGGGCTGAATGATAAGGTATATGGTGCGATGCCAGTGGTGGAGCAGACGCTTGCGAGCTATCTTTCCCCATCCTCAGCGTCGTCCTTGAAGGCCCCGAAGCTTCCCACCAGGCCTGTTTGGCTTACATCGAGTCTGGTTGGGAAATCTTATATGGCGGTAGGTCAGGCTGGCGCATGTTTGCACACCATGGCGGTGTTACAAGCATACCAGGCTGACCTGCTCAGGGGTGGGACTGCTGAGCGGGAGCAGCCAAAGCCATCAAGCTCCTCATATCGCCAATCTCAACAAAAGAGCGTTGCAATCCGCACCCCGCCACAGAATGATCGGGGGTCGGGGCGACGCTCTCAATCAGGGTCTTCTAGACCGAAAACGGATCTACGGACCATTATCTTGTCTAAGAGGACCTCGACTAAGCGGTCCTGACGCCAACATCGCCAGGCCCCTGAGGGCAGCCCCCTCTGGGGAGGAAAGGATAGCACCTCAGTATACGGTGCCCAATCCTCCTCAGTGCCCTCCGAGGCCTTATTGGATAAACCCCTTACACCCTCGAGCTGCAGGCTCAGTGACCGTCGTGCGTCCGATCTTAATCTCCCGTTCTTCCTGCAAACCGCACTAGCAAACGGTCTTCGTTCAAGATGCCACTATCAAGCAGATAGTATCTCAACGAGTTCCCGAGACTGGTTTTTGTTACGCATAGATCCCAGAGCTATTTCCATGTTTCCATCCCTCCCTCAACCAGTATGTTTCCTGAGGTTTTCTTTCGGGGACGAGCCTACCAATTCGAGTTCTTCCCCTTCTCCTGTCTCCTCTCACCCCGCACTTTCCCGAAGTGTGTGGATGCTGCTCTGGCTCCACTGCGTCTCCAGGGCATCCGCATTCTCAATTATATTGACGATTGGTTGATACTAGCTCGATCGGAGGAGTTGGCGGCTCGGCATCGAGATGTCGTCCTCGCCCATATGAGAGAGCTGGGGTTAAGACTAAACGCCAAGAAGAGTGTTCTTTCTCCACTATAGAGAACCACTTATTTAGGCGTGGTGTGGGACTCAACCTCGATGCAGGCACGTCTGTCTCCTGCTCGAATCGAGTCATCCTCACGACAGTCACGAGAGTAAGAAAAGGCCAGTCACTCACTGTCAAACAGTATCAGAGGCTGTTGGGCCTGATGGCAGCGGCGTTCAATGTGATACCTTTTTGGCCTGCTGTACATGAGACCCTTGCAGTGGTGGCTCGGAACCAAGGGATTTTCCCCGAGGGGGAATTCGCTTTGCATGATCAAGGTCACGCGGAGATGCTTACATGCCTTTGACATGTGGAAGAAACGTTGGTTCCTAGTTCAAGGTCCGATGTTAGGGGCTCCTTGTCGTCGCGTAACGCTAACGACGGATGCCTCTCTCAGGGACTGGGGTCTTTGGGATGGCCATCATCTCTTTTGGCACATAAACTGCCAGGAAATGCTGGCCGTGTTTCGAGCTCTGACACACTTCCTTCCAGACCTAAGGGGACATCATGTGCTTGTCCGCACAGACAACACATCGTTGGTCTCCTACATCAATCGGCAGGGGGGTCTGCGTTCGCGCCCCTTGTACAAGCTGGCGCGCCAGATCCTTCTGTGGGCTCAGGGGAAGCTCCTCTCTCTAAGAGCAGTTTACATCCCTGGGTATCTAAATCAGGGGGCAGATATCCTGTCGAGACAGGGGCTGAGGCCCGGGGGATGGAGGCTCCACTCCGAGGTGGTGGAGCTCATTTGGAGGGAACTTGGCCAGGAGGGATGGATCTATTTGTGGATCTATTTGTGTCGCAGGAAACGGCACACTGTCCGCTCTGGTTCTCCCTCACGCATCCAGCTCCACTGGGGCTTGATGTCATGGTGCAGACGTGGCCGAGGCTTCGTCTGTACACTTTTCCCCCGATTGTTCTGCTCCCGGGAGTTCTGGAGAGTGTACGCCGAGATGGGGTCCGTCTGTTGCTAGTAGCCCCATTCTGGCCGGCCCGAGTATGGTTCTCGGACTTGGTGTCCCTCCTCAACGGCTCTCTGCTGGAGATTCTGATCAGGTGGGACCTCCTCTCTCAGGCGGGGGACGCCATTCTTCACCCCCGCCCGGAGTTATGGAAGCTGTGAGCTCCCGCCACTAGGAAACAGTATGCCTTGAAGTGGAAACTTTTCGCTTCATGGTGCGGACAGCGACTGCAGTACCCAGTCAACTGCCCAATTGGTACAGTTCTGGAGGGCTTATGCAATGCCCCCTTTGAACCCATAGAAGAAGTTTCGGTCAAGTTGCTCAGGCTCAAGACCATCTTTCTATTCGCTATTTCCTCACTAAAAAGGATCTGGGATCTTCAGGCACTTTCTGTTTCGGGCCTGGAGTTTGCTCCAGGCATGGTTAGGGTATTCCTTTACCCGAGGGTCGGGTATGCCCCTAAGGTGCCCGTTTCTTCGCCAGGGCCCATAGTACTTCATGCATTCTGTCCTCCTCCGTACCAGGAAGTAGGCCAAGAAAGGCTTAATCTGCTCTGTCCAGTTCGAGCACTGGATGCTTACGCACACAGAGCTGCCCCGTGGTGTAAGGCAGATCAGCTTTTTGTTTGTTTTGGTCCGTCAAAGAAGGGATTTCCAGCGACCAAGCAGACTATGAGTAGGTGGGTGGTCGAGGCTATCTCACTAGCTTACGAGTCCTCTGGCCTCCCGTCGCCTATGGGGGTCAGAGCGCACTCGACCAGGAGTATGGCGGCCTCCAAGGCTTTCAGCTTGGTTGTGGCCTTGCAGGACATTTGTGCTGCGGCGGGCTGGTCCTCTCTTTTGTCCGTTTTTACAACCTAGACCTGGCATCTACCCCAGGTTCCCAAGTTCTCTCTTCGTGATGTGCTCACAAGATACACACACAGGCAGGGACTTGGTAGTATGGCGCAGTGGGTATTGTCGTTCCCAAAGCGACTCGACGCAGCTCGAGTTCCTGAAGGGGAATGTCTCTAGGTGACGCATGTAACCATGGTTCCCCGAGGAAACGAGACGCTGCGTCTCTTTGCCATACTACCAAGTCCCTGCAGGCGCTACTTCATCGAAGCTGGTTTGCGCTCTGCTGGATGCGCTTTTATACTTTCTGGTGCTTACATCACCCCGCTCGTGACGTCTCGCTGCTCCATTGGACTGATTTGACACGTGCTTCAGAACGCGGTCACGCAAGGGCGTTCCCAAAGCGACTCGACGCAGCGTCTCGTTCCCTTGGGGAACCATGGTTACATATGGCCTAGAGAACTTACAAAGGCTGTTCCATTTTCCCTCATTATAATTTGTTTTCATTAGGCAAGGAGGTACTGTGTAGCTGCTCTGTATTTCTCCTCAATAATTTACCAGCATTCTTCACTATCTCTCCAAAGATCCACACTAGAGTAATTTTCAGTCACACATCAAAGTAATTCAGGTCAGCCATGTGGACAGAACCTAAAAACATGTGTGTTTGTTTGTCTGCTGAATTTTGGATAACTGTGAGAAGTGAGAGTGTCTCATGTGAAACCAGAGGCAGTGTAAGGGGTGAAGACTTGTGGAAAAAGACATGGGAGAAGTAAAGAAGTCCCGCCTTCTGTTCTTATTCATAAAGGCCAATGTGACAAACAGATTTTAGCCAAAAAGAAAAACTGATGAAGCCATGAAGGGTAAAAAAAAGACTGAAGAAATAAGAAAGAAGAAGAAAGAAAGAAAGAAAGAAAGAAAGAAGTGTTTTCTTTCCTAATATATTAAATTTTAATAATATCTTAAAATGTACTTCTTTTATATTGCAAGCTGATTTTCAGCATCATTTACGCCGTCGTCGCGTCACATGATCCTTCAAATCATCCTAATATGCTGATTTGCTGTTCAGGAAACTTTTAAATATTGAAAGTTTATTTATTTTTTGGGGGGGGGGGGGGGGGTGGGGGGTGGGAGGGGGGGGGGGGTGGTTTCCCTTTGCTTGACTGAGTTTTTTGAACTATGGCATAAACATTGACAAAATGCACAAATATATAGTGGATTCATCCTGCACTGCATAGCTTTTTGTCCAATCAGATGCTTTGTAGAATGGAAATGTCCTGCGTAATACCACCTCCAATCAACTAGCACATCATAGTTTGACACATCCCACCTTTACGTCCTGCTACAACAGGAAATATGCCAACAGGACAGTAAACTGCACATGCCAAGCAATTTAATGGGGTCTTTAAAGTCCCCATGAAATCAAAATGATAGTGAAATGATAAAGAAATTGTTAGTATCAATATTTTAGTCTTAAGGTTATCTATAAGGCAGTGTGCTCCAAAACAGTGATAAAATTCGCATTTAGAAGATATAAGCATCCAAAGCTTTCAGTTCGTCACTTCCGCCAAAATGGCTCAACGTTTTTTTTGACATCACATCGTACTTCAGCTTCTCATCAAACTTTCTGTCCAATCAAATGCTCTCTAGAATTGAAGCGCCCGCCCCCTACACTATTAAATAGACGCTGAAGCTGCGGCTGAAATCAGTCACTTGTCTACAGAATTAGTATGTTCTGTACATTGAATGGCATGTAGTGCACTATATAGGGGACATGGAACGATTCAAAACAAAGAAGTCTGGTTTTGCGCTGTGTCATGCTAACCACCACACCGCACACACACTCTGCTCCGGTCCAGAGACACGATAGAACGGAGCAGATCACATGCGCGAGTCGGCGCAGACCACAAAATGTATTGGAGCTATTTGAATTCTACACAGAATGCTATATTTTACAGCAATATGAATGAGCTTGTGGCTGGCATACCCTGTCAAATGTGACTTTATGGAGCTCAACGGCTTTGAACGGCTCTAGCCCAAGCTGTGATGTAAACGAACGCTATTGGCTATTTTAAGAATGGGCGGGGCTGCTTGATATGTCTCGCCCTGTCTTCCTGTTTCAGTTAAAGTGACGTCAACACATAGAGTAAAGCTGCGTGTTTCTAAGCATTTCATGGGACCTTTAAAGGGACTGGTGAACCTCTCGGGTCCTCAATGTAGTTCTGAGTTGGGGCTTAGAGGTGCCTCAGGCTGAATTTCCAAATTTTCAAAATGTCCTCAACAGATTTTTATGGAGTTCAATACATTAGTGACATCAAAACCTCACGACCCAATGATTGATCTCTACAGCCCTGTTGGCAAAAAAAAGCAATGCTGGTTAAGGTAAGTGTTGAGCATGGCTGCCTGGTTTAAGCTTGTCCTTACTGGTCATGACCTGGTTTAAACTGGTCACGTGCTGGTCCAATGTAACTAGCTCCTTCTCAGGCCAGCATTACCATCTTTAAACCCTCTCATGACCATCTAAGGACCATCTTCAACCGCTTCAACCAGCAGCCATGCTCGAACATAAACCTAACAGCATCTGCTGTTTTTTTTCAACAGGGAGATCATCTGGTAGTTGAGAAGACCAAACTTGTCCAATGAAACCACAGAAATATTCTGTTAGCCAGCAGCTTGGAACGTATTGGCTGTGGCAGTTTTAATTTCCAAAGATGTAACCCATCTATTTAAGGCGCCACTGTCCCAGCCAACACACAAACACCTAATAAGGAAACGGTCACAGTCCATGGTGCCACGCTCACGTCATTCAAACACAAACAATAAAAAAACAAAAGAACAAAAGAAAGACGAGATGGCCATGATAACAGCTCTGTATCAGAAACTACCAGCATGACGTGAAGTCAAGAGTGGACGCTTTTTTTAAGTTTCTGCCAAGCTAACAGTGTTTGAACACACACACACACACACACACATGCACGCACAGACATTACAGCTCTAATGGACCAGGCCCTGAAATATTATTTTCACAGATCTCAAGTGAAGTGCTTCTGGGTCCTGACAGTACATTGCTAATACCGCTGTCACATGCGACAGCACTTGAACTTTGCTACGCCAGCGTTTGCCGAGTTCTCCGGTAAGGCTAGCTCAGTTCATTTAACAGGACGCTAATGTGTGCACTGATAGACTGCCGGTGGAAATTCACTCAACCCTAGATTGTTCAAAAACTACAATTCTTAGAAATATTAAGATCAAGATTATTAAGAAATAATTTAGCAACAACAACAAAATTTACAATGCTAATTAAAAAAGAGAGCTTGATAATTGTCAACAAAATGTTACAGCACTATATATTCAAAAAAAACGAGACAAGATGATTAAGTGATGAACAAGGCATAAGTATGAGTGTGTGGATGTTCATATCGCTGTAAGTTAAGCATTAATTGCAATACACTCACTAGCGCTCAAGGTTTAAATCACATAATGGTGAATGAGAGGCTCTGTAATGGACTGTGTGGCTCCTTCAGAGTGCACACATTCATAGCTGTAGAGAGAGTGGGAGTTGTATCATCTAAAAGAGCAAAAGTTGTTGAATGAAAAACACTTGAGATCAGATGCTGGTTGGACTGAAAGCTGTGGTCAGGAATCTGATAGATTTGATGCTTCATAAACCAGCTCTCTGGCCTTAATAATGTGAGAGCAGTACTAGTTCTCACACAGACTCACTGTGCCATTGTGCATGACTGCATGCGTTGAAAAATTACAATAGGCATAAAGATGAAGAATTCAAAAACACATGCTTTCTCAATTTACTATGAGTTACCAGCAAGATATAAACCGCACAATGTGTAGAGCCAAATCAGTGCAAAATGCTTACAATAACAGTAGTGCAATGAAGTAAATATGCATTAAAAATAAAATAAAATACTGCATAAAATACTACCTTTTCCCTTTAATGTACATTACTGGCAAGATATAAACTGTACATTTGCAATGCCAAATTAGTGCAAAAAATAAGACAATTAACGATAGTGCAAAGGAGCAAACATGTATTAAAATAAAACAAAATAAAATGCCAAATCAGAGCAAAACAAGCAAAATAATAATAGTGCAGTGGAGTAAAACATGCATTTTTAAAACCAAACAAAATAAAAAAAAATAAATAAATAAAATTGCGGATAATAATCCCTCCCTTCCAGCAACCCGTCACTCACATACTGTAATATCACAGCAATTGGCAAACGACAACTAACTATCCAATCAATTCCCCATGGAAAAAAATCAAGTCCTGTGTTTTTTTTTGTTTGTTTGTTTTTTTTTTCTAGAAGAAAGTTTTACTTTGATATGTCACAATAGGCGAGAAAACAATAAATTTCCGTTTCATGCCAAATTTAAATATGGATTTAGGTAAACTTAAAATTAATCAGTTAACTTATTAAAAGGAATGAACATACATATAAAGACAATATTTCTCTCTCCCATTTCTGATGCCTTGTCAGTCTCTTCTGTTCTCTATTATTTGATCTCTCCTCCACACACCAATGTTTAATCTATCATCTTTTGGTTGCTTCCATTTTCTCCCATTGATCCTGAACTAACACGGGAACACTTCAAGCATAGAGGGACAGAAATGAGGTTACGTGTCTCTGTTAAAAATCAAAGATGATGTACTTTATCATGCAGTATTCATGAAAGCTGACTGAGCTTTGATTAATCAAATTGATGCAGAGCATTTACTGACTTACACGTGTGTGTGTGTGTGTGTGTGTGTGTGTGGTGTCAGAGAGAGAGAGGGAAAGAGAGAGAGGAGGCCAAGACACTGACAGGTCTCCTCGTGCATTCTGTACATGAATTTCCTTGCCAGATGTGCCTTTGACCTTCCTTTCCAATGTTAATGCATAACTAGAAAACCCTCAGGCTTGAACACACACATAATCATCTGTTTTAACATGTAGACTCAATGAACACTCACTTGGGATTCAAAGCTACATACATAAAGGAATGGTGTGTGGTTCATCATGCTTTAGTATTGAGGACGATATGGTCAGGAGCATTATCGCAAATTTTTTTCTTCGCAACTTCCTTCTAAAACCATTAAACCTCAATACTGAATGCCAAACCGCAATCCTCAGGGAGACGGGAATTCCTGTCAATGCATCAATGAACTGCAAATGTGAACTCTCACCTTATAAACATCTTATAGAGGTCAAAGGGGAGACATTTAACAACCTCATTTACTTTCACTGTAAAGCAGGAGCAGATTGAAAACACACACACACTAGTAGGGTGAAGTTGCTAAATCCTAAAAATAGACAGATGTCTGGGGTAATAGTGCTTCATAAGATGTCTACAGAAGGGACCTCGGCCCTCACTCTGGGTGTCCTAATATGAGGAAAGTCAGACCTCATTTTAGGACATTCTTGAACTGAATAAAATTAAACACTTGTGAGTCCAATCAGAGCAGAACATAAACAGTCTTTCGTATCGGTTCTCACATCATCTGAACCAAAAACCAGTAATGGAATGTTTCTTTTTTTTTACTGAGATGAAAATATTTTTCTCTTTCTCCCATGAATTCACTAAACAGTGTAATATTTGTGCAGCATTTTAGCACCTGTTATATTTACAAACCACCCGCAAAGCAGTGCATAATTTTTATCAGAATAATTGGTTTATGTCAGATTTAAGTTAAAAAGTTTACATTTAATAAACAAATATTATTGAAAACATATTTCCTTCATGTTGCTATATGTATGTACATTCAATGAAGGTTTAATAAATTGCAATACTATTATTCTTTTTTTTTAAATCTATTTACACCCATAAAATAAAGCCACCACTGCCTCCCTGTCCAAATAAATGGCATTATCAGTGGGAACAATTCATTTTTGCCCTGAGTCTCTTTAAGTGTTGATGGTAGAATATGATAATTACCCCGATCTGTGGAGGTTCTACAGCAGGGGTGGCGAACGTCGGTCCTGGAGAGCCGCAACCCTGCAGAGTTTTGCTCCAACCCTAAACAAACACACCTGAACAAGCTAGAAGCCTAATCTGAGGTTATTAGGAAGCTATAGGCAGGTGAGCTTTAATTAGGGTTGGAGCTGAGCTTTGCAGGACTGCGGCTCTCCAGGACCGGAGTTCGCCACCCCTGTTCTACAGCATCATCATTAATAACGATGATCTCAGTAGTTCTCCCACTGGACTCCACTCAGTACTGGACACACAACAGCACTGAAAACACACATTAATGCTTCATATGAGCTCAGAAAGAAAAAAAGAAAGAGAAGGTTCTACTTTACCTCACAACTGTACAGTTCTAGAGACACAAAAACATTTATGTTCTTGATTACTAAGTGTAGCTCTTTCATACATCAAAATAATAGATTTTGCCATCATTCTCAGGTGCTGATTGTGAAAACGCATTACAAACACCAGCATGTGCTTCTAATAAACAACACAAACTGTGGATGCTGTGCTTGACAGTTAATAGTAAATATATGTTTGTAGATATATGGTATACATACCACATTTCACATGCATAAATTCAAGCATACATGAATACACTTACTCTTTACAATTAGATTTCGTTTGTTAACATTAATCAACTACATCAGTTAAAATGTACTACCAATTAACACCACAATATTTACTAATTTCAACATTTACTGCTTTGTAATATATGCAATAGTTGCATCTGTTAATATTAATGTACAAACAATTAGTAATTTAGTTTTTATCAACAAACAATAATATACATTTTGCTTATTGTTAGTTCAAGTTAGTTAAAGCAGTAACTAATGGTAACGAATGAGATTTTATTGAAAACCAGTGGTTCTCCACCAGGGGGCTAGGGTCCACTAGTTAGCCTCAGAAACTTCCAGGTGGGCCACAGCCCTAAAATGATTTAAATTTAGTTATATTAACAATCTTAATTAAAATGCTACAGACATAATAATAAACTGACTTCAATAACAATATAATAAAAAAATAATAAACTGGCAATATAAATGTACAGTTTCTGTTATGCCAATAAACTGAAAACTAAATTGACACAGATGGCTGACCTCAGACAACACCAGACCTGACTCTGAACTGATATCCAATGTTTATGAAAACGAGAGTATGTCAACGGAGGAATGTTCCAGTCTCCTCTGAAGTCCAGACATTCAGTTTATAGGTGTGTACATCGATTCATACTGCCATCCATTAAAATGTGTGTTAAACATGTCTTCTGAACACTCGTATCAGCACTCAGCACCACTCCCTGTTTAATTAAGGTGGGACGTTTAGTGTTAAAACCAATTTACAGCTTTCAGGAAAGGTATGACAGTCACACTTCTATAACAACACACACACTTACAGACCTCAGTTCCACTCCCTCAAAACAGAGACAGACCTCTAAAAATGTGCTAAAGAAATGCAGCGACATCTCTCATCCTCAAAATCAGCTCTATCTATCCCTTTCCATCCTGAGGGTAAAAATAGGCACTTTCTTTCCCACTTTTGCAAACTGGCATTTTTCGTCAAGGTTACCATGACAGCCAAACTAGGGAGCTCAACTAGCTTGAGGAACGCTGGGACCCCGTCCTTACAACCACTGATATCATCGCCCCCGTAACCCCTGGTCGAGCAAATTTGCATGATTGTTCTTTTATTCCTTTGTAGTTGGGTTGAGAGTGCTATTACGGTTATTGCGTATTGATTATGATAACCTTTGGCAGGCCTATATGATTCAAAGCTTCAGGCCCGAGTCAATCAATAGAGCATTAGGATTCTCCAGCATGCGTGACTTTATAGCATGTTGTAGAGCTCATACCACAGATTGAGACACGCTGACTTGGCATGTGTTGTATAGAATGGAATATGCACCATTTGGTGGATGAATAAACATTATGAGTGTTGCATGAAAGTCAAATAAGAGCAGATATTTCAAACGAGAAGACGGGCGGGCCAGTGGTCACTCTGTATCGGGGATGTGGTGTAATTTGTGATTACACAGCCAGTTGTGTCATCCACTCCTGAGCTCTCAGCCCCTCTGGAGTACACGCTTATAGCATGATGGAGCACGTGTCAAGGTCAGCCTGATGTGTTCTGGACGTACTCCAGCGCGTCTCTAATCACTGAGGGCCAGCGGAGTGTTCCTGGAGGCGTGCTTATCAGAAAAACATTTCCGATCTCCTTCACTTTGTGTCTGACCATCCCTTTTCTGACAAATGTCCTTTCTCTTCTCGGCTGACTTCCTGCAATATATTTGTTACACAGAAGCCTACACAAAGAGAAAAGTATGCCAACAATCCTGTGTGTGATTTCACAACACACTACGGTGGTTTCATGGTACAGTGACTGTATCAGATGGTAATCCCATTATATTTTTTGTATACTGTGGGACTGACTGATTACTATATGCATTTCCATAGTATCCAGTGTATTTCTAAGAATTCAAATCAATAAATCCATGGTGTAAATATGGCACCATGTCTAAAGACAAACATTTTAACCAGTGCTGTGGTAGTAGATACTGTCATGCATTTAGGGTTTAGCCAGAATATACTGCTTTAGCTGTCAGTCTCTCTTATCTTTAGTTTAAAAAAGGCATTGTGCTTTTGTTTAAGTATGAGAGGGAAAGGAATATTCCCATCAAAATTCAACATTTCCTACAAACAAGAAAAATACATTTTGTTATTCCATCTTTTAAGTAATGTGTCTGAAACACATATCAAAGAAACTTTGTATATATAGAAAAAGAGATAGAGAGAGAAAATTTGCAATGCAATTAATTCCTGTGATGGCAAAGGTGACTTTCCAGCAGTCACTTCTCCAGTCTAAAGTGTCACATGATCCTTCAGAAATTATTGTAATATGCAGGACTTTGGGGAGTTTTCCAGGACTTAACTATAAAATCAGCTCTTTAATATGAGCTTTTATTATACATTACAACAAATGATTTTCAAAACCAATCTCAGTACCATAACAAAATATATATACAATGTCCTTCACTAATATTTGCACCCTTGATAAATATGAGCAAAGGTGGAAATGAAAATAAATCTGCTATTCAGTTATCCAGTTCTCCTCTCCAGTTCACTCCATTCATTTTCTGTAGGGTTCAGGTCAGGGAACGGCCATGGCAGAAACTTCATTTTGTGCTCAGTGACACAATTTTTTTGTGTTAATTTTGATGTTTGTTTTGGATCATTGTCCTGATGGAAGATCCAACCACGGCCCATTATAAGATTTCTAACAGAGGCAGTCACATTTTGATTTTTTTATCTGTTGGTATTTTATAGAATCAATGATGCCATGTGTCTAAACAAGATGTCCAGCAGAAAAATAGGCCCACAACATTAAAGATCCAACAGTATATTTAACCGTGGGCATGGGGTACTTTTTATCCCTGTTTGCACCAAACTCATCTGGTGGGTTTGCTGCAAATAAAGCTCTTTTTGTTTGTTTGTTTCATCTGAACACAGAAGCCAGTCCTGTTTGAAGTTCCAGTCATATCTGACAACTGAATATGCTGAAATTTTTTTTTGTTTCTGACCCCAAGACTCAACTAATCTCTACAATTGTCCAGCTGTGATCCTTATAGTCTTTGGCAATTCAAACTCTCCTCTCCTATTGCCCTGATGGTGGAATTGAGGATTTTCAATGCTTTAGCTATTTTCTTACAGCCACTTTGTATTTTGTGAAGCTCAACAATCTTGTTCTGCACATCAGAACTATATTCTTTGGTTTTACACCTTGTGATGGATGATTAAGGGATGTGGCCTTTGTGTTCCTCATATTTATATTCCCGTGGAACAGGAAATCATGGCTGGACAATTTCATGCACCTAGTCAACCTGGTGTGAAAAAAAATAAATAAATATGAATGGGAATATACTTCAGAGAAATTTACTCATCAGAATTTCTAGGGTTGCAAATAATTGTGGCCAACATGCATTGGAGAAAGATATTTAGGCTATTTCATAATGTGAATTTCCGCCCACTTTCAATCAAAAAGAACAAAAAGATAAAGGATGCAGATTTATTTTCACAGCTGCTTTTGCTCATATTTACCAAGGGTGCCAATATTAGTGGAGGGCACTGTATATATGTAGGTACGTACGTACAGACAGACAGACAGACAGATGGTTTCAACGAGCACGCGCCTGGCCTGAAGTTAACTTCCGGTCTGTGTTTGTTTATTAGTCTGGCTAATGTTAGTGGCTAGTAATATGGCACCGACTACAAACGCAGTTATAAAGTTAAGCTGTTGAATAGACTGAAGTTGGGCTCAGGTTGTTGTGCTGTGGGATGCAACCCAGTGTTTCCCATACATTGATTTATTTGTGGCACAATATCACAAATGACTATCACAATATATTTTAAAACATGATATGTGTGATAAAAACAAGCAAATGGGCGAATCTGATACCAAATTTGTCATATTTTTTTTATTTTATTTATTTATTTTTTTTAAAGCAAGAGATAAGATAGAGTATGAGTACATGTTATTTGCTCTATTACAGACCGAACTCTCTGTGGCCATTTAAAATTAGGAAACATTTCCTAAAATTAGGAAAATTAGGAAACACTGCATTTTAATCACAATCCAAACAAAGATGCTGCATACATGAGTTGTTGGTTGAAATTAGATTGCATAATTTCGAAATTTGAAGCAAAAACAGTATGGTCTGACTTTAGCTTTGTGAAATTAAGCTACATAAAAAACACCTGCATGAAACAAAACCAGCAGATGAGCTGAATGAGAATGCAAATTCACTCTCTGACAACAGGTGGCGTCATGGAACAGCAGCGATTTCAGCGTTTCCCTGGTTACCACTGTGAAACAAAGCAGTGCTGCGCCTAGAAATACTACCTTGTATGCATAATACAAAGGCAAGATGAAAAGAAATACCATCTAAACTTTTCTGAAGACAGTTAGTTCCACTCAGAGATACATTCATATAAACCTCCAATTCAATATTTAGATTTTTCTGCCAATATTTCGAGCATTGTGAACAGTGAGTGATCTGCCTGCTACAATATTTTTCTCTGTGCGTCCGTTTTCAGCGTCTCTGGCCTGTGTTAACGAGCGATTACAGACCTTATATTTCCACACAAATGACATTTTGGAAAATGATTGCAATACAGTTTGTGTGCGAGTCTGGAACAGAAATCGCTGAAATAAAACAAAAGAGCCGAGAGCAGATCGTGCGTTTGGAGCAAAATCAGGCCGATTCTGATTTATGGACGTTCCAACGTTTTGCCAGTGGTAAACTGTTGTTCTTGGCTAAAGGAAAACACAATTAATTTTTTTTAAATAATAATTTTCCAGGACATTTTACATTTTCTCTCATTTTACATTTTTCAATGTGTTTTCCAGGACTGGAAAATTTTCCAGGTTTTCCAGAACGCGAGGGAACTCTTGGTGCACAAGAAGCATTTCTGATTATTATCAGTGTTGAAAATGTTTTGCTGCTTAATATTTTTGTAAAAAAAAAAAACTATATAAATATATGATATGAATATTCTAAAAAATATATTATACGTTATATTATTAAACTTCATTAATTTATCATTAAACAAAATATCAGATGGTTTGAATTTTGCATTAGTGAAAATATTTATTTTCTGATCATGGTTTGTTTTAAAGTAAATTTCTATCAAAATTTGTTTTGGTTTTGTTTAGGTGCTAGAAAATGTATGAAATAGCATGCATTAAAAAAAATCAAAATTAGCAATTACATTGCTAAAATGGTGTCCTGAGAAATCACACCAGCAGCAAAAAAAGAAAAAAAAAAAATATCCTGACTGTGAGAATGTGTAGTATTAACTTAAAAGTTAGCAAGACACAACACCATTAAAATTAGTGAAATCCGAATTGTCACATGGATTGTGTTTGCGTTAAAGCATTTGAATGAGTTTGTGTTTCTTTCTTGGTGTGCATAGGCCTTGAGCCTGAGGCAGATATATGTAAATGAATCATCCAATAGGGAGCTGGGGTGATTCGTTGGGCCGGCAGTGGGTTGTCCTCTACAGTTAGGGATGAAGCTTTTAGACTTACGTAAATGTCTGTGAGAGACAAATCGGATGATTCTTACATAGTAAATGTGTGCGTTTTATAATTTTAGAATATTGCTGACCCACCAACCCTCATTAAATCAAAAAAGCAAACACTCTTTAAGAGGACACAAGAGCTAAGCTGCATCAGTGCTTATCAAACCCAACAAACACACATGTAATCAGGGCTTTGGTTAAACAAATGAAGACAGTTAAATGATAGCCTCTGAACAATGAGGGTGGTATTTGACCAGATGACAGCTCTTCCTGGAAAAGCTTCTTCAATTGAGTGTTACTACGAGGAGTAACCATTACTGTTATATGGTAGCTTTTGCTGAGTTCTGTTCACACAGCCGTCTTTACTCTTCCACGACGATCAATGATGAACCAATTTTTATTTTATCTATTTATTATTTTTTTATTTTTTTATTTTTTTGCCCATTCAATGGATGTCAATTCTTCAAAATATCTTCATTTGTGTTACATAGATGAAAGTATGTCATACAGGTTTGGAATACTAAATGTAGAAATTAAAGACATTTTATTTTTGAGTGAACTATCCCCTGGAAGTTGTTAGTTTTGACATAAAATGAATTGAAGCATGGGGAAAAAATGACAGATCGGAGCAAATATCTGAATGGTCATGTGTGCTGAACATTACTGTTGTTGCTTTCCACGACTGACAACAACCACTGAAGAAAAGATTACAACCAGCATATTCCAGTGCCAGATCGTCACTTGCATTCAGGTTTAACAAAAGACACATTGATCAAACGAAATCAAACTGCATTACCTAAGCTTTAGACTCATGGATAAACTAGTTCAATGTTTCTTTACCTAATAAAACCCCAGTCATTATGAGACAGTGGCAAATGGAACTAGATTATTCTGTCTCACCTCTCGACCTTACCATGCTGTGTTTTCTACCATTTCAGCTTTATATGCTGATTAAGTGATCAGTCTCTCTCATACGGGACTCAGTTTCAATACACCTCCGGGCTCTCTGCCAAATGCACCATCCGCCAACCCAACCCAACCTAACCTAACAATGACAACCATTCAATATTTACCTTCAGGCCCTGTTGGAACACGACCACTCAACTGTCAGTGTCACAGTCAAGGAGGCCCTAGAGGAAAAGCTTAAATCTTAAGCTAATGCTGTGGCTTAAAACTCGAATCAACCTTGATTGTGCCTTTGACACAGCTGCATACATTAGTAAGCGTAGTTTCCTAGGGCAAAGGAAAAGATCATTCTGAGCGCTTTTGCTCTCTGAAGCTTTGAGGAGTAAACCTGAAATTGTGTGAATTAGAGAAAAAGCACCGCATGCTTCGTTCTGCAGGAGATCAGAGACGACAGTGGCTCTGTGTCTCACCTGAGCTGTCACAGAGGAGAACCGATATTACCTGACTCTCTGACCCTCTCCGCATCCTTCAAGCTGGAAGTTCTTCAGTTGAACTGGGAGGTCATATACTTGAGGAACCATGTGGGAGAGAAAAACAGCTGCTATATTTGGATGAGCAGCTCACAACCTATTCATATTATTTCTGAAGTACACAGTACTTTTCAATTATGTCTTGTACGCAAATATTCTGCATGTATACATACATACTCTAAAATATGCAGTACATGATAGATCACACTCTGAGGAACACTGTATACCACAATGCACTGCATTAAAATGTCTATTTCGATGTGACGAATGAACCATAAGTAGTAATGCCATCTTTATGTGTTTTTTTAACTCATTTGTTTGGACTGCACAAAAATGTTAAACCTGCAAAAAGCATACAGTTGGCATACAATATTGCCTTAAAAAGTGTATAAAAAGGACAACATTTTACAGAGATGTGAAATGGAGAAATTGTAGCCCCTTAACATAACTGTACCAAGTGTACAAATGTGTCATGTGGTACCATTGACATTTTTACAAAATGTAGTTGACTACTTATATGATCTATTCTAGCAAACAATAAAAGCATTAATAGTACAATTAAAATGGTACTAAAAAGGAAAACAAAAAGTAAAAAAAAACAAAAAAAAAAATAGATATGATATGATTAAAACAGTACAATGGCAAAACAAAAACACCAAAAAAAAGGGACAATTTTTACTGTTTTGTCCTGCTTTTCAAATAAAATAAATAAACAACAATTTAAAAATATTTACTTAACACTGAACATTTTTTTAACATTCTAGCAGAATATACCAACAACGGCACAAGTTTAACGTAAATAAATACGTTAGAAAATAAGATGTTGGGCCATTTTTGAGACTTGAACTTTTTTTGCAAGGCATGTCTTTTTACTGTACAAATAAAGGCAGTCTTGTTGAGCAGAAGAGAATTATTTTAAAACATTAGAATATATTACAGATCCCAATTTTAACACGGTGTGAATGCTATAATAAATGTATTAAAACAGAGCTGTTGTAATTATTATTATTATTGTCTTTTTTATTTCATTTTACAGAACAACAGTAAAATTACAATACTAACATTTATGAATGTTGATTGAGTTGTTGTTTTTCTCAGCTTTTATTTTGGCAGAAACCCGCAGGAAGATCTCTGTGCTTTTTTTTTTGTTGACAACAGCATGCAGATTTATAAATGATTATCATTACGAATTTGGGAAGATGTTTGTAGCACGTATCACATTGTCACATGCCTTTAAAAAAAAAAATGTTACTGAGCAACTGACCAGGAACAGTTTCGCGCAGGGTTTCCGAGGCTGCTGGACTTGTCCTGGCACGAGCTCTGCCCGTGCTGTAAGAATACATGCAATTCATGCGTGCATTAGAAAATATAACATTCTGCAGTTTATTTACTACTCGTTTGAGGCCACTTCGCGATTTCAATCATCATACAGTAGCCTAACCACCAGCATCAGCCACCTCTTCATCTCATCGGAGACATGTGATCAGGGGCGGTTCTAGGATTTTCATTTTAGGGGGGCTCAAGCCACCAGTGAGGTATAATAATAACAATAGCCAATATTAAAAAAAAAAAAATTATAATCTTAATACATAAGCTCTATAATATATATTATAGATATCGAAAATAAAAAGTTTGAGTAACAGGGGTCGTACTATAAACGTATTGCAGTAATTCCACTGTAGTTGCAAGATAGGTATACCATTTGAGTTATTGAATAAGCCAAATAAGTCTCATGATCTCACACACACACCTGTTTGCTGTACAAACTAAATTTTAATGTTTGCATTTCTAGTACAACCCTCTTAACTTAAGTATGCAAACCTCTTTGCCACATGCACTAGAATATGTTTCATATCGAAAGTTACATTTTCAAATGAAAATGGAAAATGGAAATGGTTGAGCTAATGATTTATTAACGTAGTAGAATGAAGCAGGGTGAGGCTGAAAGCCGTCGAAGCAAAACAAGGCCACTGAATGATCGTGACACACAGCTCGAAAGCAGCGGAGCTTTTATTATGCCACAGTTGACCGCTTCCGCTCCTTCCGGTCGTGAGTATGTGGGGAAAAAAGCAGCACTGTTTTATCATACTAGATACATTTGAAAGTTCTGTTATAATGCTAACTCTGTGCGGTCGTCACCGCTCTATTAAAACACACAACATATTAAAGAGTCTTTGGTGTTTCCATGTTTTCTACAAAACAAAACCGAGGGAAATCGAGGGGTTATGACGTCATTGGCAGGCAACACAGTCTGACACTATGGACACGGTTCATGTCACTAGTTAAAATTGCTTATTTCTCTGGATTTAAACAGTCAGTCAGTCAGTCAGTCATATTTATTTATAGAGCACATTTAAAAACAACAACTGTTGGCCAAAGTGCTGTACAAGAGTAAGCATATAACAAAATACTAAAGTAAACATAGAACACAGCGACAAATAGTACACTAAAGTTATGCCACTGCGCTTATTTATGACCATAAGCAACAGTAAATAAATACGTTTTAAGAAGAGACTTAAAATCAGCATATGTTGGTGCAGTTCTTATATAGGGTGGTAACTTGTTCCATAACTGTGGACCAGCCACTGAAAAGGCACGATCTCCTTTCGATTTCAAGTGTGACCTTGGAACAGTCAACTGAAGACTACTAGTTGATCGAAGTTCCCTGGAGGCGTTACAATGGAACAGAAGGAGATCAGAGATATACAATGGAGCCAGTCCATGGAAACCCTTACAGACAAACAATAATGTTTTAAAATGGATACGATATTTAACTGGGAGCCAGTGGAGAGAGATCAACACTGGTGAAATATGTTCCCTCTTCCTTGTTCAAGTTAACAATCGAGCGGCAGCAAATTGTGAACAAGTTGAAGACGAGAGCAATAGAGATGTGAAACACACACGACAAACATTACCAATAATCTAATCTGGATGAGATAAAGCTGTATTACACACTCCAAGTCATTTTTGTTTAACAAATGACTTCATCTTTGCAATATTCTTTAGCTGATAAAAACAACTTCTAACCACAGCATTGATCTGTTTATCGAAAGTTTGTCGAAACATTATCGAAAACATTCTTCGAAACATTTGGGATAATGTAAGTACACAAGTCAGCAAAATTTTAAGGCGACACCTTTTTAAAAGCTCATTATCGTCATACGTTTCTAAAATGTTTCTGTTCCGGCAACAGCCATTTTAGGATAGTTTGTGACTTGGTCTTAGTGACTTAGGAGTCCTCTTCACTACTCCTAACGTTTCACAGATTTAGGAGCTAGTTTTAGTGCTAAAAAGCTTTGTGATATACTCTTAGAGCAAAAATGTAGAAGTCTTAAATTTAGGTCTGACACGCCCATTATTTTTAAGATTGTCTCCTAAATCGCCAAGTTATGAGCTACTTTTAGCCTTAAAATGTTTTGTGAATACGGACCCAGATGCACTGCCGCTAGCTTTAACATGTTTAGCCCCTCCCTCCCCATGCAAAATGAGACACCTAAAGTAAACCTTTTATTTCCTAAATGATAACCTCAAGACAACTGTTGAATTAACATCTAATGTGAGGTACTGTTACTGTTGCATACAGCACACTGTTTTTACATAACATATGAAAAAAAATACTAGGGAGTATATTGTGTAGCACGCTGTATACTAGTATTACATTTCATTTCTTTGTGTTTTCAATCTTTTCCCGTGACACACAGTGTAAAAGCAGTCAAGCGGTGGTGGTAAAGTATTGCCTTACAGCAGGTATTCCCCCCGTGCTGCAGTACTTGAAGCTGTCACTCAGTGGACCGTGTGAAATGCTTGCTGGGAATTTTTCAGAAATGTGATACAATAACAGTATCTGGGATATACACTTAAGGAGCTTCATTTAATCTTCATGGTGCAGACAGCAATTTGTAACATCATGGAGTACGCATCACACACCGGATTCTACACTACATCAAGGCAGCACCGTAAATGGCAGCCACGGCGATGAACTTTGCAATTCTTCTGCTGTTTTGTTTGTTTGTGCTGTGTTTAGTCATTCTTCTTCAATATGTTTTTACCCAGAGACAAACTCCTTAACATTAAGCATCCGTTTTTTGATTATTCAGATGTTTTGTTGGACATTCTCATCGGAGCTGCAGTGGTGCTGTTCAAACGTACATCCAGACGCAGAAGAGGGAAGCGCGCAGGCGCACTGGTTAAACTCTGCGAGCTCGGCTTTCAAACTGCGCTCCCACGCATTCATCTTGCGAATGTCTGTTCCCTTCTTAACAAAACGGATGAACAACTTCTCCTCACCCGCATCAAGAAGGACTTTTCAAACTCTGCTGCATTGTGCTTCTCTGAAACCTGGCTGAGTGAAGCTATTCCGGACATCGCGCGTTCATCTGCTGGGCTTCCAGCTGTTCAGGGTGGATCGCATCGCAGAGTTAACGGGAAAGAGGAGAGGTGGTGGATTGTGTTTCTTCATCATGAAAGTTGGTGTTCAGATGTAACAATGCTGAAAAAGAGACACTCTTCATAAACTGTAAACCTTTCTACTCGCCACGAGAGCAGTGTTAATTTCATTGAGGAATATTTTTTGTCAACTACATTTTATTCACCGACGAAAATGAGATGATAATGAAATAAAACTCGTTTTCGTCAATGAATGAAAACGAGACGAAAATGTTAGGGAGGAACGATTTGGGAAGAGATCCAGTCAGAACTAATCTCCTGCGTGGTTAGGAGGTTATGCATTTCAAGTTCAAGTTAAATTTTATTTATATAGCAAATTTACAACAGCCACTAGGCTGACCAAAGTGCTTACCAGAGGAGCAAGATTAGAGGATAATATAACATAAAAAATACATAAGATATAACATAGGCTACATAAAACAGGCCAGACAGGAGAATTAAGAAAAACATAGTTAAGAATTAGCCTATAGCAGAAGGAACGACATTTTAAACTTACATTTTTAAACCTTAAAAGCAGACAGAGAAGTGGCCGTTCTAATCTCTAAAGGCAGGGTGTTCCAAAGTTGCCTGCCACCACAAATGCATTTAAAATGTAATACAGCCTAGTGATCTATCCGGCGGGACACAAGCTAGAATACACTTGATGCAGGTCTCATAAAACATTCAAACATTTCAACATCTGGGAGTAAGAGAAGAACAGACATGGATAAATTTGAAAATCATGACGACGCAAAAGATAACTCAATTCGGTCCGGTTTTCTGAGCGCACACACCTGAAGCTGTCAACGACTGACGAACTGCGCAAAACCACGTTCATATTCGTGCGATGTTTTGCGCAGCTCGTCAGTGAACAACGGCTCTGTGTAGTTAATGCTGCTCAATGTGAAAGCACGCACGTGATGGAGATTTACCGCTGATTACAGAACCGGCTTTCTGACAAGAAGCGCATTAAATATCGCATGTGATTGATCGTGCAGCCCAAACGCACACAGAAAAGCGCCCTTCAGACAGCGCACGAGTAACTTACTGAATTCAGTTCTATTTCACATTGCATGAACGGAGAAATACACAAAAAATAATGTTGAGTTGTCTGTTTTGATGAGTATTCATGTAAACACTCTCGGTTAAGTCATAAGTGAATGTACAGTTGGGAGAATATTGATTGTGTATCAGTACATTGCATCCGTGCATTCGGTTTTAAATGGGAAATTGGATGCCCATTTTCCACAAGTTGGTACGATTCTTTAGGGTCTTAATGAAATGTCTGCAACATACTTTGGTTAAAATTCCTCAGTGGTCGTGTAAAACAACACCCTTTTTACCTTGTCAAAAACAGCTCTGTTTTCAGCACACCGTTCTAGTGCGTGTTGCTTTAAATGCTAATGAGCTCTGCTCACCCCGCCCCTCTCTTCCATGGAAGAGGAAAGGCGATTTGCAAATAATCATAAAAATATAAAGTTTGGGACTTACTTCTTCTGGAGGTGCAGCTGTATTACGAACAGTGGGTACTGATCCTTCCTTGAGTTTTAACTTTTTAGCAAACACCTGCCTTGAATTGTCGCTCATTCAGAAAGCAGTCTGGTGTGAATGATTCGTGCGAACATAGACGCATTTAGGTAGTTCAGGGGCGCATTCCCTTCAAAAACAAAAGTAATCCACTGTGTCTTCAGCGGCTCAGATGTTGGGAGTAAGATAACTGCTATGTTCATTATTACATCCAAAAACAAAACACCTCAATCGCTTAAGCGACATTCATACGCTTTTCAGAACAAGCTGTTCACAGATTCTTGGCAAAGTGACATCACTTTGCACAGGCCCCTCCCACGACTGTTTACAGCTCACTCAGGGTGGGTCTATGCTAAAACGGCAGTGTCTGTCAACAGTCGTGGGAGGGGCCTGTGCAAAGTGATGTCACTTTGCCAAGAATCTGTGAACAGCTTGATCTGAGAAAGAGCTTATTATTTGTGGTGATTAAAAAAAAAAAGAACTGGGTGGATTTTTATCATTATAGGGTAGTTGTGTACACACAATGCCAACACACATTTCAGTTCAAACAACATGTAAAAGTGAATTTTGCCACCGATGTTACCCTTTAAGGAACAGCAGCTAATTTACTTGCCTATGTCTGTGTCATTAATGTTAATCAAGCAACAAAAGAAAGAGAGAAAATCACTCACTGCTTTTGACTTTAGTAACCCTAATAAGGATTCATCTAAATGTATTTATATAATGTATATATTATATATATATGTGTATATATATATATATATAATATATATAATATATATATATATATATATATAACCATTGGTATTCATGAAAGGAGACCATGTTCTTGGTTCTTTTATTGAGAAGTAGTTTTATTAAATTTTCTAATATAAAGGCATGTTGTGTGCCACAGCAGTTAATTCTGTATCTATCATGATAAAACCTTAATATCAAAACTATATAATTAGTTTGGAAATTTTAGAGAAATGCTTAATAGATGCATTACACTGTAACTAAACCATAAGATTGGTCGACTACATCTACTTTAGATTTAGTCGACTAAAATTGTATAATATTTAGTCCACTAAAACTAGACTAAAACTAAAACAATTCAGATTATTAAAATATGACTAAAACTAAATGGCAATTTAGTCAAAAGACTATGACTAAAACAAAATTTGCTGTCAAAATTAACACTGCGCAGGAGTTTTCCTCTTTCATTCTCGTGAATGTGTATGTGCCTCCGGACGCGTGCGTGAGCGCCATGATGCAACAGCTGGCCGAACAAATAACTGAAATGGAACAATGGTACCCGGACTCTCTTTTAATTATTCTTGGAGATTTTAACAAAGCAAATCTTTCCAGTGAACTGCCAAAATACAAGCAGCACAATACGTGTCCCACCAGAGACAGTAATATACTGGACCACTGTTACACCACAATAAAGGATGCATATCACTATGTCCCACGGGCAGCTTTGGGGCTCTCTGATCATTGCTTAGTTCATCTTATACCGACCTACAATCAGAAACTGAAATCAGCTAAACCTGTAACAAGGACTGTAAAACGATGGACTAATTAAAGCAGAGCATGATTTACAAGCTTGTTTTGACTTCACTGATTGGAGTGTTTTTGAATCTGCAGCCACCAATCTGGATGAGCTCACAGGTACTGAAACTTCATATATTAGTTTCTATGAGGATATGAATATGTGCATTCCTATCAGAGGTCGACCGATAGTGAATTTTACAGATAGCTAGGTTGGACCACACTGACCGATACCGATTAATCAACCGATAGTTTTAAAATGGATACTGAACAAAAAAATTCAAATAGTGATTTATATAAAAACAGTTCTGAACCATACTTTTTAAATGAATAAAAATATTAATATTAATTATATATTGATCATTAAACTTCAAAATTTTAAAATGTATTAGTAGATGTGGAAATTAACTAGATGGCCATCTTTAAATATCTAAACAAAGGCCATAGCATTTAAATTACATACATATGGATATTGTATGTATGTTTTGCCTCTCACATTATATTTATTCTCGAGAAACGTGATGATAAGTAATCAAAATAACAAAATGGCACACACAAACCCGGGCAAAAAGCGCAGCGCCGCCTAAGTCGTCTAGAACTGAGAAATCGCACGGTCTCAGGTGTTCACACCACCGCGACGCGTTCGTGCGATCTGTATTACAGCTCTCTATATGAAGCATACGGACTTTATTAGAGCCACAGAAAGACAAGCATCACTGAAAAAAATGCACAATACACAATTTTACAGCCTATGGTGAATTCAGTATGTACATTAACAATGATCTGGGACAAATATGTAATTTAATAGAAAACTGTGAATGCGCTGTGAACGAACATTTCAGTATCTTTCTCGCGTCACAGCTTTAAACCTGCAACTTCGCTGGATAACAAATGCATTAATGTGACCAGCTGGATCTTAACTAATGCAAATAGATGGTAACAATCATGACATCAAACATTTGGGTCAGACTTGCGTGTGTTTTGGCCACGTTGTTTTAACACTGAGTGCGATGCTAATGTTTAGCATCATATCAGTATGACAGCACACATACTGATGTCCGACACTAATGCAGCATCTAGTCAACAAATTAATTACTTAGTATATCATAGAAAACCATGTCACTAGAGGCACTGTGTACCACTAGTGATGCGCGGATGGCGGTTAATTCGCGGGTGATGGCGGTTATATTCGCGGGTCGGGTGGGTTGGGTAATAAAAAAATACATTCTGATTAATTGCGGGTGGGTCGCAGGTGGATGAGATAGATCATTAATGATGCAAATATTAACTATATTTTCTAAAATATGAACGTGTTTTAAGTAGCCTACAGAAACTGAATAAACTGTAAATTAACATATTAAAGTTATTCAACAAAACATTATTTAGTCAAGAGCAGTGAGGGATTTTCTCTCTTTTGTTGTTTGATTAACATTAATGACAGACGGCACAGCTTTATTAGGCTGCTGCTGCTGTCACAAGAATTTCACGTATCCAATACTGATACACATGCGCTTTCTTTCGCAACTGTTTACATTAAAGGGATCATATGATGCGATTTCAAAGTTTCTTTTTTTTTCTTTGCCGGTTTAAAGAAGCTCTTGGTGGTTAAAGAAGATCTGTAAAGTTGCAAAAAGACTAAAGTCGCAAAAAGCCAAAGAGATATTCTTTATAAAAGTTAAGAGTCCGGCCACGAGCCACGCTACCTTAAAACGGGCTCATTCTAAAACGCCCCCACTATCACATCACTATGGGGAAATCATATTAGCATTAATGCGCCCCAAATGTGCACGCAAAGAAAGAAAGAAGGCGTGGTTTCAGTAGCCGCAGTTAGTGTTGAAGCAGCATGCCAGGGAGATGCTGTTTGTTTCTAGGTGAAAGCAAAAGCACTTTTATTTGGCCTTCCGGAAGTATATGCAATTAGGAATCATTTTTTTAAGATTTATTTACAACAGAACAGCATGACCTAGATGTTCGAATTTGTGCAACGTATTTTATGGGTGACAGTTTTTTTTAACCTAGAAGAGTAAAAGGCTGGCTGTGCACAAAGGCTTTTTCTAAAAAAAAAAAGGGTCAATTCGACTTTGCTATGACAATCTGGCGCTACTGAATCAGCTACTGTAAATATGTTTTGTTATTAGTTTAAGTATTGCTATTGACTGTTCAAATGCTGAGCTTTGCGCAGCAGAGTAACGCGTTGTGTGTGTGTGAGTGAGTTGGTAGTGAGGGGCAACAGGGTCACACACAGGTGAGAGAACTAGCCTGTAGAAATCATAAAGCACAGCAGCTGTCTTAACCGCTGCTTGTGTACTGCATCATCACTGTGTCTTTCACGCGACTCTGTTGCCCTTTCGGGCCTGAACTGATGGTAAAACTAACGACATCATTAACTGTCTTGATATTCACTTTGAAAGCTGAAGCTCGCGATTATGGTAAGGGTCGTTACATTACCGACGAGTGCTTGCGGTGTTCGACAATCACAATGCACTGGGTTGGATGGTGACCATAAGAGCAGACTGCGCTGGAAAGGAAGGGGTTTTTGTTGGGGAAAACGACCGCGTTTGAGAGAGGAGGGGCATGAGGCCTACAATAAGAACAGTATTTGAAAAAAAAAGAAAAAAGAATGGTTTTTGAACATTAAAGCAGGTCAACAAAGTCTGTTACACAAATACACAAAAAATGATCTTTACTTTTAAATAGCATCATAAGACCCCTTTAACTTTAAAATCAAAACCGACAATCTTGTGAGGATACTGAGGAAGACAATTTTGACGTCATTTGGGTGTATTTGGCCACTTAAGGCGAAACAAACTCAGGGTTGACCACAGCGCGTGCTTTGGATGTGACTGTGGGTGCACAGAAAAGCGCCTCTGGAGCGCGCGAGTACCGAATGGCTTAAAAAGACGTGAAAATAATACATTTTTGTGACGATGCAACAATGACCCGATCAGGCAAGTGACATTTGTCAACTGTACCGAAACAGAGCTAAAGTCTTGTATCGGCATGCACAGCTCAAGATGCGCCGATGTAAAGCCGTTTGAAGAAAAAAGTCAGAGAAGACGTGTACAGCTGAATCACTCACGCTGTTTTCAAATGACTGATTTGATCTGATATTATGTGTGGATTTATTTACTCATTTAACCTACACGCTATATTGAATAAATGTTTTGCAGCAATTTCCCTCATTTTAAAGTCGAAAGCTGCGGGAATGAGTGATGCGATATATACGCAGTCCTGCATCCAAATTCAGGACCTGATTACACATAATTCTATTATAGCCTACAGAGAATTGTGAAATAGATTTCCATGACTTTTCTAAAACTTTCTGGTTTTATTTATTTTTCCTAAACTTCTCCAGGCCTGGAAATTGCTGTTTTAAAATGCCATGACTTTTCCAGGTTTTTCATGACTGTACGAACCCTGAATGTGACGATAGGGGTCGGGTGCGGTTATCTAAATCAGACAAAAATAAAGTTGCGGGCGGTTGGCGGGTGGATAATTTATTTGAAGCTGCGGATTGGGGAGATGTTTTAGCTCATCCGCGCATCACTAGTACACACCGTTTCTGTCACGTTACACTCAGGAAGGAGTGAGGAGACGCAGGAGAATTCTTCAAATATGGAATTTAATCATCAACGGGCAAACACAGGAACTAAGAAGACATTTAACAGCAGAAAAATAAACTATTAAACTACAGAAAAAATAAACATGCTGGGAAAACCCCAATTTTTTTTAAACTCATGACTTGATGAGGGGAAGACAAGGAACACCTGGAACTAATGACAAAATGAACATGGAAAACACCAGGAAACAATACAAACTAAACGGGGACAGGAAATTGGACCAGAACATACACGTGACAGGTACATCGGGGAGGGGTGGCGGGAACCCTGGAGGGGGCGGTGCCGGACTGGAACAGGTGCGGAGACCAAGGAGAACCTCCAAGGCAGATCAGGAGCCATCATAGTTGGGAGGAAGACAGTTCAGGGAGCCATGGCGCAGCAGGCAGTTCAGGTTGCCATGGCGGATCTGGAGACTTCGGGAGGCCATGGCGGTAGCAGCAGGGGGGAACGAGGAGCAGGGGACTCAGTAGAGGGCAATGGCGGGATCCTCCGTGCTTTCTTTGGCTGGATTGGACAAGGACGGGTATATAGACCACCACCCCCAAAATTTTCTTGGGGAAAAATAGGAATCCTGGGGGTCGCTCAGAAGGAGCGGCCACTTGAGGGTGCTCTGGAGGAGCGGGTACTTGAGGGTGCTCTGGGGCTGGAGCCGACACTGGAGCGAGGCCTATGGGGCCTGAAGTCGACACGGAGCGAGCTCTGGGCTGGAGCGACAATGGAGCGAGCTAGGGGCCTGAAGCAGACAATGGAGCGAGCTCTGGGGCCCTGAAGACGACACTGGGACTAACTGGGGATAGGAGCCTTAATGGGCTCTTCCGCTTAACTGGGGACAGGAAGCCTTACTAGGCTTAAAGGGGTTAAGGGAGCGCTTATACGAGGCGGGCGTGGCATGGGAGGGCGATCATGAGGACGTGGGCCGGGGCACTGGAAGGCGCTATAGAGAGGAGATGCGGGGAACTGGGGGGGCGCTGTAGAGGAGCGGGCACTGGAAGGGCGCTCTGGAGGAGGGGCACTGGAGGGCAGCTCTGGAGGAGAGGGCACTTGGAGGGGAGCGGGAGATCGGGAGACGCTTACGAGGATCACGTAGTGCAATCTGGATCAGGAGACGAGGCTCAGGCTGGGAGGACACAAACTGGAATGAGTGCCACATGAACATCCTGCGGGTTTGCCACAGGAACCGCTGGCGGGCTTGCCATCTGAGCGTCCTGCAGGCTTGCCACATTAACGTCCGGCGGGCTTGCTACATGAACGGCCGGCTGACTTGACTAGGGGACAGCTGACAAATGGCTCCCGGATCGGGATCGGAGGCTCTCCAGACACAGGATGACTGCCTCCTTCCAGTCGAGGTCGATGGTGTCTGGGAGCTCCGCGGGGTGATGGTAAATTATCCCGATCTGGAACAGCTCATAAGGATTTCCCCTCGAGGGGGGCTGGCGAGGGCGCGGACACAAACGCCCCGTTGTAGCTGAAAGGTATGGCTGTTCTCATTTGAGGAGGGGGAGAAGAAACAAACACGGGTAGGAAGGAAAGGCGCTTCTTTTGTTTTTGGGGTCGTGTGTCTGCTGTTCTGCACATTACACTCGGGAAGGAGTGAGGAGACGCAAGGAGATTTTCAAAATCGGGAATGAAATTAAGCATCAACGGGCAAACACAGGAACAAGAAGACATTAACAGCAGCAAGAAAACTAGGATTGGAGAAAAAAACTATTTAAACACATGATTGAGAGGGGAAGAGAGGACCACCTGGAACTAATGGCACACTTATGAACAGGAAAAAGCATGGGGCAAACAATGCAAATAAATGGGTACGGAACTTATTATACGAGACGGGGAGAATAACATATTACGGACAGTTTCGTTATTTGTTTTTAAAATCTACGCATCTGAAGTGTCACGCTCTTGCAGAGTGCAGTTGTCACGTGTCAAAAAACAAACCAGCACGTGCTATCAGTGATTTCGGCCTCAGAGGCCCGCTCAAGCTCTAGTACTTGTATAATGACATCGGAGCTTCGAGCCAACCCAGCAACGGACGCAGTATCGGGGAAAGAAAACTATCGGCATGGATTTTTGCAGCTAGCCGATAGTTCCAGTAATCAACTATGGGTGCCGAGAAATCGGCAAAACTGATACATGGGTCGACCTCTAATTCCTATCATTCAATAATGATAAACCATGGTTTACTGGAAAACTCAAACAGCTTTGTCATGCCAAAGAGGATACTTACAGAAGTGGGGATAAAATCTTGAATAACCAGGCCAGGAACAGACTAACAAAGGAGAACAGAGTGGGGGATAATAAAAAAAGACCACTCCGAAAAGTGATTAAACAGCTTTTCCGCCAACGACACGGGTCAGTTGGATTGGTCTGTGGGAACATCCACCAAGGACAAGCACCAAACAGAGTTGTGGAGAATCAAAAATGGCTCCTGGATCTGATGTTCTTGTACTGTCGTTGAAAAAAAAGCCAGTCCTCACACCCAAGCTTGCTCCTCTGATTGATCTGCACTTCAACAGAAACCTACTGGAATTAATAACTAAAGACCGTTCGCTCTGACTCTGTGGTCATGAAGTGGTTTCAAAAAAAGAATGGTGTTGGCCGACCTGAAGGACAGTAATGGACCCTTGCTGGATGCACCGTTCAGCTGCATAAGAGCAGCAACAGGGTTTCGGGTTTATGGATGATGCACAGTCAACAGGACTGATTATATCTGCACAACTGAAAAGACTGGACTTACGCAAAGGATCCGTGTTGTAGGCTCGTGCGGCATTCAATACCACATGCACGGACCTTTCTATCAGACAAAACTGGTCCAGGCTCTCCCACATGCCCACCCCCAATTGGTCAGTGAATCACAAGCTTCCTGACTGACGGCAGCTAGTGAGGCTGGCGAGAAGTAACATCCAGGGACCTCACGGATCAGACATGGCACGACTCATCTGGTCGTGTGCTCTCCCCACGGCTCTTCTACTTGCTATACACGAATGCATGCAAAAAAAAAAAAAAAAAAACCTCTTTTTCAAGCTCCTGAAAGTGGAAGATGACTGACTACAATCATCAGCCTCATACCACAACGGAGAGGGTCGATTAACTTACCCCTAAATGCATGAAATTTTTTTCGGCAAATCATTAGTTTACAATATTCGGTACTTAAGAGACCCCCCCCAGACCTAGTTATCCAGCACGGATAGACTTCTAATCTTAATATTTTACTTAATACGTAATACTTTTTAAGAACAATTACAGAAGAATACAATGAAGCATATTTCGTTACCTTTTGAAACTAAAAAGGGTTCAATTTGAGCAGATGATATTACCATCGCTGTCATCGCCAGAGCGCACTTCCACAGTACATTCAACATCTCCCTCACATTCACAATCTCAACCATATTCTCAAAACAATCGTTTTCAATTACTTCATATTGAATATTTTGATCCCTGGCAGCTTATTCACCACATCCAGCAAATACAATGGCAGTAAACTGTATATTTAATGCGCTATAGTAAATGCTAGGCAGTAAAAGCCGTTTTTAAATTTTTTGAGATGATATTTGTTTGTTTTATGACCTGCGGTAAATATGGGTGAACATCAAGTTCTAATTGTGTAATCAAAACAGATGCCAACTGAGGATAAAAGGAAAAATTAAAAATATGCATTGCACGTATCGAGTCATCAGATATGTAAATATAGTTGCACAGGAAAAAATACGTACACATTTACATACCTCTGGTCTGTAGCGACCCTATACACTTACAAAAAATTAATCAGAAAACAGGCACTCTTTTATATTTTACCATTTTTTTTCTTGTTATATTGTTTATAATTAATAGATTGAGTAATACTAAGAAAGTTGATGTCTAACTTTAAACAATGAAGGAGGGAGAGGGTTATTTTGTAGAGAATGATGTCATGGGTCGCTAAAGACCTGAGGTATGCATTTAAGGGTTTTTTTTTTTTTTTAAAAGAGGGTCTGGTGCAGTCACAACAAAACGGAGCTGCTGAACACACTCAAAACAGTGGAGATAATAGTGGACTTCAGGAGAAACCCACCAGCACTCTCCCCGCTCACCATCATGAACAGCACTGTGGCTCCTTAGCAGTCAGTAGTTATTTCAGGTCCTGGGCACCACCATTTCTCAGGACCTGAAATGGGACACTCACATTGACTCCACTGTTAAAAAGGCCCAGCAGAGGTTGAACTTCCTTCACCAGATGGGGAAGTTCAACCTGCCACAGTAGCTGCTGAAACAGTTCTACTCGGCCATCATTGAGTCCATCCTGTGTTCATCCATAACTGTCTCTTTGGTTCAGCTACGAAATCAGATATCAAGAAAGAGATTACAATGGACAGTCAGGACTGCTGAGAAGATTACTGGTTCCCCCTGCCCAAACTCCAAAATCTCTACACCTCCAGAATGACAAAAAGGGCTAAGAAAATCACTTTGGACCCCACACACCCAGCCCACTCTCTCTTGGAAATGTTGAACTCGGTTGGCGCTACAGAGCACCAACCAGAAAAGACAGACACCAAGAAAGTTTTTTTTTTGTTTTTTTTTTTTCACGGCGATTATCAGCCCTCTGAACATTATGTTAAACTTTGATAACTTTACATTGTCCATTATCACTGAAACATTTATCCAAAGACAATCTACACATTAAATTTGGAAACTATATAAGAAGTACACTGGTTAAAAAATAATTAAACATTTATAGTTTTATCTCTATATTTCTACTTCGTATGGTATTGAATGTTTCATTTTCTGATGTACTTATTTAGTGTTATATTTTAGCGTACCGGCATTCCTATATGTCTGCACTATCATGTATGTTTGCACTTTGTCTGCACTGGAAACTTGGCAATAAAGACTTCTGACTAAACACACGTCTCTCACTGATGGTACCCCAAGGACGTGTTTATCTCTTCATTGCGTTGTCACTGCAGGCCATTCTGTTCTTCTGCATGGGTTGAAGCATTTAACATTATTTCTTGCCGAAAGCCATTAGAGGGTCACAAACAATGTCAGTTTTGTTTCTCTGCTTGGAAATTGTACCTAAATTATCAGATTATTTTTGACAAGCTTCTTAGCTTTCGAATTGTGTGCGTGCTGTAATGATGTCAATGTTTCTTAGCTTTCCAGTGACTATTATCTTAGCATATCAAGCAGCATAAATGCAGCAGTTTGGGGGAGCAACTAACTAAAAGACACTTCTATAGTAAAATTTTTCAGTAGTGTTACAGTAGTTCAACTGCAATAAAACTAATGTAGCATTTCCAGTAACAAGCAAATTTTTCAGATGAGCATATGCAATGTGACAAAATGCTATAATTGCTATTTTTTGGCATAATATTGCACATACAGCTTTGCAGCCCTAAAAACTGAGGGCCATAATTAAACACGCTCTCCCAAACTCGTACTCTTTACATGTCAGCCTTGGAAAAACTGTTTGTCGTTGTTTTAGTTGTATCACAAAAAAAAAAAAAAAAAAAAAAACTAAGTTACTCAGTGTTCCACAGCAAAGATATTTACAATCGGGAAAGAGGGTCCAATGTTGTTATGAACCCTTAATGCCTTTCAAGGCATTAATAGATATTTAAAAATGTCTTGTGGTCCACAGAAATAAGAAAGACACACATGTTTGAAATGACAGGTTGAATAAATTATAACATGTATTCATTTTTGGGTAAACTATCTAAAGCATACTAAAACTAAGTTTAAACTAACAAGCTAACTGAAATTAACATTAGATCCTAACAAGTTTACCCCTTTTTTCATTTTGCTCAAAACACTAAGAATTTCAACACCCACTCTCATGTAAAGCATGCTGGAAATTCCTTGTCAAGTATATTTTAATGCTAATCTAAACTATATGAAGAAGTCCCAACACAAAAAGCAAACTTCTATTTCAAAAATGTATCTGGATTGCGTGTCATTAAATTAAGTTGTAATACGATTTTCAAGAACTGTCTCGCATGAATTCATTTTAAATAAGCAAACTCAACACTAAAGATTCACTACATGATTGGTACAGCCTGTGGGCTGCTGGTGGTACTGCAACAAGTGCCAAAATGACAGGATGCCAACTTATGTAGACCAACTCCACCCTACATGTTTTCAGATGTGTTAGCAGTCTGCAAGAGTCTGAGGAGAAAACAGTGGTATCCATGTTTTGTCTTGCCACATTCTAGTTTGACTGCACTTTATGTTTGATGTTGCTACTGTTTTGCATCTGAATTTCGCCTCAGGTATCTATAAATAATGTCTAGATATACTGTATAATTACGCCATTTTTATAATGGTAATTCATAATTGTTTTGGCTGGCAGGGTATTTGCCAACAGCAAATACCAGGTGCTTTCAGACAATGGCAAAGGTTCAAAATAACAACAAATTATATTTAAGGACCACATAACACTCTGGAAAATATCTGTGAGAGACCAAAAATTAAATCCAATTATATTTCATTCATATCTTTGTGCTACAATTACTGTACAAGCTTGGTTATAATTGAAAATGTATTAAATCAGCTTTTAAATCAGACCTTTAGACCGTGGACATTAAGTTTGTAATTTTCCTGGATTATTTTGATAATACAGGAATTATATGTTACAAAGAGGGTTTTCTTTTTCATGTTGAACCGTGATGGATGCAAATCAAAAGGAAGAGTATCATAATCATCAGTCATAAGTGCAAAATTAACAGCTCACTTTAGTTCATTCTTGAGGTAAAGTGACCCTATTATGACATTTAAGGTTCCTAATATGTGTTGGCTTCTACTACAATAGGATTACATGCATGCAACGGTTCAAAAAACACTTTCATTTCTCAAAATAGCATTTAATATAACCCTAATTTTCCATGATTCTCAACGATTTTTTTGAAGCCGTTCAAGATTCTAGTTCTATAAAACCAGCTCTTTCCAGTAGCCTACTCTGCTCTGATTGATGGCACAGTCTGTTTGTGATTGGTTCCTAGCTTCAACCGCGCGTGTCGCGAAACGGATCCAGCCCATTGCCATAGTTCTGGATTTGACGCTCGTATATAGAAACCTTACCAGGTTGGTGATGTCTAGTGGAGCCAGATGGCCCAAAAAACTGTGTACTGAGCCATCTTTTAGAGCAAGGTTTTTGGAATCCTTGTGGAGCTCCCCGAGATTAGAGAAGCATATCAGTCGTCAGTTTTAAAATGACGGTTTGACGGGTGGCGCTCAAGTTGTTAACAGGGCGTCTCCCTTAAATGGCATAATAGGGGCACTTTAAAAAAAAGCCATTAATACATTCCAAATATGATTGGATGAGCCACAACTGAAACCATCATAAAATACCCAAAATATATACAACAGTGACCACAAATCAGCTAAATTCTAGGATAAGTCAAGTTTCGATGTTGTATGTTGTTTGGCAATTTAAATCAATCTACAACTACATCTTGTTTACGCCACACACAGGCAGAGTGACGCAAACTACATATCTTCCATTATAATCAACATCAACTGTGTGCGACTGCATGCAGAGTAGTTATCAGCTTGATGTCAGATTTGTAAAGACATGTTTGTGTTTACTCCAATCGCCATGATGACAACAGCATCACACAGGCCACAAAACATTGCTGGAGAGTGCATGTGCCCTGTGTGTCTGTCCTATTCAATACCACACAAGAGTGGAGGACATTTCTTGGGCAGCCACCAACCAGTCAAAGCAAATACAAAGTTATTTTACAGAGATGTAGGACTACTTGTGTAAAAGGAAATTAAGTTAAATTCCCAAGTTGCAGTCCCCTTTTGCAGAACAGTCATGCTGGATAAAAGGTGACTTAGACGATTATAGAGAAAGAAAAGTTGAAAAAAAATCATCTAGTGGGGAGAGTTTAAAGGAATGTAAAGATGATAAGCAAATGTTTGTCGAGGTGCAACACGTTTTACTGTTCACCTCAGATTCGTCTCCTGTGTTAACACCATCTGTTCCCAAATTTCCCATACTGCCACCAAACAATACGTTAAATCAAACAAGACATTACAGTGATTAAAGTGGGTGGATTTAAAAGGTAGCTGAAGCCACCACGCCTCTCTCACAGCTCAGTATTTACATTTAAACAACAAGCCTCAGGTGGATCGTTGTTTACTCTTCATGCATTATTTATAATTCCTTCTTTTTAGTGGTTACTGTTTTTACAGGGGAAACTCACGGCGAACTTACTGCCACCACTTACCATTGAGTTTAAGTAGCGCCGCAAAAATGGTCTATTTGGAAACAAAGATGCATTTTATTGTTGAGGCAAAGTATGTAGTCATTATTTTTATTATAGACAGTAACAGTCTGTTTGCTCTGCTTTGTCATTTCCAATGTCAGCCGAGCCATTTATACTATCAGTGTTTATGTTCGTAGTCATGTTTATGTATTGCTGAAGCAATTTATGCTCATAAAAGAAAAAGGGCTCTGTAAATAAGAAACACTCCAATTGTGGATGTCTTTTATCTGCACGTTTGTAGATTTATTTTAGATCAAACAAGGGTTGACTGTGTGCTGTAAACACATTAAAACATGAACAAACGTGTTTCAGTCAAAGCCAGACACCTTTTTCCATTGTAGTCTGTGTTTTTGCCAGTTTTGATGTTGTCATTCTAATATTTACCGCAACCAATTCGGATAAGCAAGAAAACCAAACACTGAGTCTGCCAATAACTCATTCGAGGTCGTAAACGAGAGTGCACACGTTAATGTGAAAGTGACAGCAGCATTAAGAGCATGATGTCCATTAAAAGGAAATGACATAGTAGACCATCAATCGCCAGAGTGCTTTGATGTGAAGATGCCGTGGCGTAATTAAAAGCACTGTCCATTAAAGATATTGTGCCACAATTCAATTATGCTTGATTATGCCGTACATTGTGCTTTAGAGGAGGGCAGGTGATCTTGCTGTGCTATTATGCCTTTCTAACTATATATATAAACTTGTTTTGCTGGAAAAAAAATATCTAAGCGTTGGTATAAATCCATTTCAAGCCTCTTCAGCAGATAATATACTGCATGGACGCGGACTCAAGATGCTCACTGTCTTTTACCTGAGGCCTGTCTCACCTGAGGCAACACTGCAGGCATGAAAGAACAGCAGATAAGAATGTACAACAGCATGAAAGAATGGAGAAGAGAAGGGGTGGTTTGAATGGTTAGGTGTGAAGGCAGGAGAATAATATCTTCCTCCAGTACACATGCAGAAAAGAATGTGTGTTTTTGAGTTGAGTGGTTAGGTCAAGTCCACACAGTTCAAGTTCACTCAATAGCGCACATAAATTCTTTCAGAATGAGACTTACAGTACACTGGTCACATTGTAGGCTTTTGATTCACTATAAAGAACCAGCTCATTAGAGTCTATTGTAAGTTGTTTTGCATAATACAATACAGAATGCAAGCTAGCATTCATTTGAAAAATTACCAACATGATTCCAAACTATGTGGCTGAGTGAGTTGCTGTACAAATATGTAAGAGCTCAATTTAAGTATCAAAAGAGTTTCAAACAAAGAAATGTTTTAAAGAAATTAATACTTTAAGGACACATTGAGGCCACATCAGTGAATCCTGAAAATCTCCTGGTTTCACCAAAACTATTTAAACAACCCAACAGATTTCAACATTTAGTAATAATTAGAAATGTTTCTTGAACACCAAATCAACATATTAGAATTATTTCTGAAGTATCAGGTTATACTGAAGACTTGAGTAATGGCTGCTGAAAATTCAACTGTGCCATCACAATAAATTAAAATGCAAAAAAATATTAAAATAGAAAACAGTAATTTTAAAATGTAATAATATTTCACAAAATTACAGTTTTACTGTATTATTGATCAAATAAATGCAGCCAATTGGTAAGCATAAGAGACCTTCGAAAAACATTAACAAAATCTTACCAACTTCAACTTTTTGAACAGTAATGTGTATTTTTATCCAGTCCTGGGTCTGTGGCATAAATGATGAACACAGATAACCCATCTAGGACTTACATGCCAAAAATAAAGCTTGAATGGAGTTGTATGTTAAGACAAGAACGATAAAGAAGAGAAAGTAGCAGAAGAAGATTCAATACAGAGCTGCCTGCAAACACGATTAATATATATATATATATATTATATATGTATATATATTATGGCTTTTTACAGCTGATCAGCGAGTGGCGTTGTATGTGAGAGATGTATTTTACACACATACATCAGCACTGTAGATGTCTAATGTTTGCACTGCATTTGACACACAAAAGCCCCAATGACATCATATCCTCGCTGAGATGGACCCACAAAGGTAGGTCCAAACAGAAGGGCGGACATGAAAAATTACAGAGGGTGCTGAAAGACGGAAAGTGTGTGCACAACTCAGAAGGAATGCAATGTCATTGTCTCGCTACATTTATGCTGCTATAATGCTCCATCTTTCTTTCTAATATGACGGCATTAAGAGTCGCTCCCAGGGCAAATGCCCAACACGGTGTTCTGTCAACAAATTTGGAGCAGCATGAGTTATAATCACCATATCAGCCCCTACAGAGTCTCTCTCATGTCTACAGGGTGGAATAAAATCTCGACAAGTGTTTAATTACATTATTCCTTCCCCCTTCATCCTAATCCATGTAATCTCCTCTCTCTCCAACTCTTTCTCTTATCCAGGAACTTTGATGTTACCCACACACACCCCAGATACCCTTAAGCCCCGGTGGCCGAGGACCAGAAAGCGTCTGATGGCGTGCCTGATTGCTGCAGATTCTGCCAAATGTCTGATTACATCTCCCCGCACGTCTGCCCAGCGCCGCCTCCCGAAAGGAAGCGATCAGGAAGTGCGGGGTCTCGCGAATGTGGCTACCATATGGCGCTGATTGTATTGCCGCTGACTCGGAGGTCGGTGGATGGATGTGATTGGATAATGATGGGGATAGGCCATGTGTGGATGTGATTCTGAGAGGTGAGCCGAGACAAAGATTCGGGGTGAGGAAGAGGTACTGAAGTGTAGATTGGATTAGGGATCAGGGCATATGAAAACATCTGTCAGATACAAAAACCTATGTTTATATCTAGTACTGACATCCATCCCAAGTGATCTGATCTGAAGTGGGCAGCAGGTGTAAACAGATCACTTAAACCACATTCAGGGGTAGTCCATAATAAATCACATTTACTAAGTATAAACGTTAATCTGGACTGATGCATCCTGGCCAACATCAAATTACTGTCTACTAGTGAAACACGTAATAATTTAACTGAAACATGAGTTTTAAACTTTTCCAGCTGTGTGCGGCTCTAAAAGAAAACAACCGTCCAATCAAACTCTTGGATAAGCTCCATACATATAAATGCACAAGAGTTCATGGAATATTTCTGGTTTGTCTGACATCAGAATGCAACTAACGATTTGACGCACACATTTGAATTTCAGGTGACAGAGTTGCCTGACTAAAATAACAAGTATTAAGCTTGAAATGTCACACTTGTGTTGATATTAAAATTCAAGTATATTTGGGAGCAGCAACAGTGCAAATTATTTTTATTATTTCATATAAATCGAATCACATGAATTCATATAAAATCACCAACTCGTTAAATAATTACCTGTTCTTAATATATGGCTTCCAAACAATTTGAATATGGCACACAATTTGCATGAACTACTTTAATGGTAATTTTAATTGTTTGTGGTGCCTATTCACTATATAGAAAAGAGCAGTGTGAACATTCTTCAAAACATCTCCATTTGTGTTCCAAAGAAGAACAAACATCACACAGATTTGAATCAACGTGAGAATGAGTAAATGAGAACACAATTTAAAATTTTAGGTGATCTATCCCTTTAATACCAGGTACAAATATGCCCTGACACACATAAGGAGTGATGAGCAGTGACTGATTATCATCATTGCTAAAAACATAGCAGCAACATTCTCTAATCTTTGCTATGATCACAAATACTGTGTCAGAAAAAAGAGCTGCAAAATTACAAATGTAATGTGTGAGATTGAAATCAGGTGCATATACACGCACACACTAACAAAATCTACCCATCCAAGGCAATCAATATCCATTGTATTTCAGCTTTTTACTGTCCTTTTATTGGAGGAGTCAAAACTCTCACTTGCATCAAACTGATTGAACGAATCCCACAACATTTTCACAGGTGCCAAAATGCCCAAAGCGATCCCAGTCTGCTAATAAAGCAGCACGAAAGAGCGACTATCCGCCTTTTCAGAAGCTGCGACTGAATATGAAAGAACAGACATATACATGTGTAATCAAAATAAAAGTCTATAAAACTAAAAATGCAAGATGAAATGAAAGAGAGGGAAATAAAACACAAACAGAGACAGACACTGTAAAATTTTGTAGCCCAGACAGACGTCAAGTTCATCTCTCCTCTGCTCTCCACCCCTTTTCTTTCCTAAATTTTATGACTTTAATTGCAGCTATTTAATAATTTTCAAACTATTTTGCCCGAAGGCTGAACCACCCATAAATAACCATCTGAGTGCGAGCGGAACATTCTTTCTCTTTCACCTCCCTCTCTTCCTCCTTTCATCACTCTCTCTCTTTCTGTTTCTCCTCGCTTCATCCGACTGTCACATGTCTGTCTTTCATTCGGCTCTGGAAAAAAATCACATTTTGTTGCTTTGCAGCCTGAGATGAAGACGGACACAGTTTTTGTTTTATACAGCTCGATTTACTCCATCCAAGAGAAAGATACACCAACAGTCAGAAATTTTTAAAATTAAATAAATAAAAAAACCTGAGGAATCACTAAGTTGGAAAAAGGATCACCCCTTTGTGTCAGTATTTTGTTGAACCACCTTTTGCTTTAATTACAGCCTTTAGTCTGTTGGGATATGTCTCTGTCTCTACTAATTTTACTCTTCTAGACTTTGCAATATTTGCCAACTCTTCTTTGCAGAACTGCTGAAGTTCACTTAAATTTGATGGTGAGCTTTGTGGACTTGCAGGTCTTCAAGTCCATTCCACAGATTGGGAGTTTAAGTTGGGCTATGACTAGGCATGCAGGACGCATTCACCTTTTCTCCTCACCACTGTGTGCTCGTTTTGCTGTGTGCTTTGGGTCATTGTTATGTTAGAAGGTAAACCTTCTTCCCATTGACAAATTTCTTGCAGAGGGCAGGAGATTTTCCTCAAGAATTTGACAGCATTTTGCCCCAACTATTTTTCCTACTATCCTGACGAGTGCTCCAGTCCCTGCTGCAGAGAAAACCCCAATAACAGGATATTACCACCTCCATGCTTTACTGGAGAAATGCTGTTATTTGGATAGTGAGCTGAATTGGATTTCTGCCAGACATATCGTTTGCTGTTGAGGCCAAATAATTCAATTTTAGTCTAATTTGCCTCAAAATCTTCAAGGGCATTTTGGCCAAGTCAGTTGGGCTTAGGAGGCCTTTCTTGGGGGAGTGAATTTTTCTTGCAACCTCATAACATTTGTGGGAACTTGTTTTTTTTTTTTTTTTTTCTGACATGTTGGCACACGCACACAATGACCACTCTTTGTCATAAATTCATGCAGCTGCTTCAGAGTTGCTGTAGGACTCTTTAGGACTCACTGTCCTGGGTCTTTCATCCAGTTTGGAGCGACGTCCCTATCCAGGGAGGGTCTGTGTTGTACCAAAAACCTTCCACTTCTTAATAATAGACTTAACTGTGCTTCTAGGCATTGATAAAGCATTTGAATTTTTTTTTGTATCCATCTCCTGACTTGTGCCTGTCCAAAACTTTATCCCAGAGATCTTTTGACAATGCCTTGCCATCCATAAGTTGATTGTTTGCTTCAGTTGCACTAAAAAGGAAATGGTCCAGGAAAGCTCTTTTCATGCTGAGCTAAACAAAACGACCACAGCTGATCACAGTTGAAAGTCAAATGGCTTTTGGTGCCATTGGAAGGTCATTAGCGACACCGATTGAGTTACAATCATTTTTAGGAGCGGGGGGGGGGGGGGGGGTGGGGGGGGGTGGATCCTTTACCAACTCAGTGAAGTGATTCTGGGTGGCGAGGGGGGCGGGGGTCTGATGTTTTTTTTCCTGAATTTTTTCTGTGTTGGTGTTATATCTTTCAATTGGATGTTATAAGTTGCACTGAGTAAATACAGTTGGATAAAACAAAAAAAAGTGTCTTAATTTCAGGCTGCAAAGCAAAAAAATTTGATTATTTTAAGGGGGGGGGTGATTATTTTATATACCCACTGTCTGTCTGTCACATCCTTTTCTCCTGGTCTGCAAAGAATAGATAGAACCAATATCAGCTATCTCTTTCTTCCACTTTACATCCATTTCTTCTGTCAGTTTACTGTACATTCACTCCAAACACACCAATCTTCTTTCTCTGTCAAATACTGAAGGCGCAATGCGTGGGGGATGCGGAAAGGAAAGTGAAGGAAACACACATATATATATATCTATATATCTATATATATATATATAGATATATATCTATAGATATATATATATATGTATTCATGTGTGCATGTGTCTCACATTGAGTGTGGAACATGGAAAAATCTTTGACTTGACATTTGCAAAGAATTTGTGACAAGATGACCAAACGCCCTGAACACATGACACTTCTCTGACAAATGTGCAAGTTATAGCTATGGCTGTGCTTCAGAGCTTCTAATTTCAGTAACACAAGTGGCATAGATAACACATACAATTTAATTAGAATTACATTCAAATAAGAAAGAAACAAGCAGCTGCCGGGGATGTTAGCAAGATGACCGGTGGAGTGAACTGATTGTCTTTAAAAAGGAGTCTAACAGGCGATGAAAGATAAGAGTGGCAATGTCTCAATGTGCTCCGCTGTTCATAGCAAGGCTGCAAACGATGTTCCGTTTCCGGAAATGGAACACCACACTAAAATACTCTAATAGAGTTTCCTGTGATACTTATATAATGCCGTCACAACACCGCAACTGAATTTAAAGTATGAATTCTACAGAATTAATTTTAGGAGTTTAACTATGAGACTTAAGATTAATATGATTACTAACTCTTCCTTGTATGACAATTTGTAATTATTGATTTAAAAATTTGCAGTTAAATGGTTTGTAAATCTTTAAAATTATTTTGCATTAAACAAACTTAACATGTTATTTATAAAAAAATAATAAATAAATACCATACACTGTTTGCTTAGTGTCGTGTAATATTTAACTATTAAGTCATTAATTTAAGTCAAATTATAGGACTGCATCTATACTGCAATTAAAAAGACTGCCAAAAATCTGAAGAAAAGTCCTTTTAAAATATTTTTTTAACATTTCAAGTTTATTTATTTTTTAAATTATCTAATTGTTAGGAAATGGAATTGGGCTTATTTTTTCCAGACATTTATCCCTTAAAAAAACTAAAATAATTGGTAATGGAATCGTTTAAGAACCGGAATCATTAAGTGAAGCTGGAATCTGAATCATTAAAGGGATAGTTCACACAAAAATTGTCATCATTTATACAAAAGAAGATATTTTGAAAATCTCCTCAATGTTTTTTGCCTATACAATTAAAGCCAATGAGCTGCAGTGTTGTTTGGACCCCAATGTTCTTTAAATTATCTTTTTTGTGTTCTGAATATAGACCTCCACATAACTATTTATTAAACTTCAAATATGTTCTGATTAGCTATAAAGCCAAATTATTTGCTGATAGAAAGCTAGTGTAGCGCGCCAGTTAGGACACAGTGCAACATGCTATAAATGATTCATCTCTCTCGTCCCTCTCACAGACATTGTCTGTTTGTGCTTCAGCATCAGTCTAACAGAATAGATGTCTGTCCACACACACACACACACACACACACACACACAATGAGGGAAAATAAACAAGTGTCAGGCCTTTATGAGCTGTCCAGCTGTCCATCTCCATCTTTATTTCTGTCACATATGTAGAGCAGCTCTGTCACTCTCATTCTCACAATCATTTAGAGAAGTAAAATGGTGAAAATAGAATGAGATTCTCATCTGCCGTTTGTTTCCTCATTTTCACCAAACTAGACTAGAGGGCAGCAGCATCTGTGCGTCTCCGCTGAGGTGACTTGTTCAGACCTGTCTGGAGATCAACAGACTCTTTTAAAGGGTTAGTTCACCCAAAAATGAAAATGATGTCATTAAGTACTCACCCTCATGTCATTTCAAACCCGTAAGACCTCCGTTCATCTTCGGAACACAAATTAAGATATTTTTGATGGAATCTGAGAGCTGTCTGACCCTCCCATAGACAGCAACGCAACTGAAATGTCCAGAAACGTAGCAAGGAGATCTGTAAAATAATCCATGTGACATCAGGGGTTCATCCGCAATTATACGAAGCTACGAGAATACTTTTTGTGAGCAAAAGAGAAAAAAAAAAGACTTTATTCAACAATTCGTCTCCTCCGCATCACACTGGTTCCATTTTGGAGAATATCAGCTTTACGTAAACAGCGTATGCTATTCTTTGTCAGCTGCGTCACATGGATACGCTGTTTCCATTCAGATCAAATCACAACAACACAACAACGTAGGAAACAAATCCGGCGTGACGCAGCTGATCCCTTTAAGAGCATGACGCATCACTGCTGCTTCATTTACATATGTATTCATTTCCTCAAAACATGCTCTTCAGGCATAGGTGATACCGATACCTCTATTGATTTCTAAAAAAATAAAATGGGAAAATTACAGCCATTTAATATTATTTTTTTAACACTTAAAATGTCTAAATTGCAAATTATCACATTTCTATTATTATTATTATGTTTTTAACAAGAATTATGGAACAAGATCAATCATTTAACAACTTGTAATTTTAATAAACATCACACAAACCCATTATAACAAATGTCACATTTATCTTTGTCATTAGTGATATTTTTCCCTACTTTGATATGCATATGCAAGAGTTTTTATGCTTAATAAATAATGTAATGACTAACTAGTAAAAAAAACTAGATCAAAATAATTATTAAAAATGTTATAATATCTTAATTGTTATTTTAAGGGGTGATCCTCTTAATACAACAGTTTAAAAGTTCCAACAATAATTTTAAAATATTGTAATTAATATTTTATGGACAAAACAATACAATATTTATGGAAGGAACAATCAATACAATCAGTATCTGCCCATCTGTACCGTTTTATTTAATTTCCACAAAACATGCTATATTATGAAAGCCAAAGTTCAAAGGTCAGTCCAAAGAGGGTCTTTAACATTCTTGTATGTCATTATACATCTTTTACCACTCTACCACTTTGACTTTCTTTGTGTTGACTTGTCGTGTTTGTGTTTTATCTTTAGCTTTATCAGTTAGTGGCTTGAGGAATGAAGGTTTCAATGGACAAACACACACATACACCCTCCCCGTCCTGAACGACACAGCTCAACATCCTGTTTACCAAAACAACACCTATATATAGAGTCTCCATTGGTCTTTTATAGAAACAAGGGACCACACCTTTCCTTTCCCAGCAAGAGTCGATTTGGGTGTGTGTCAGGATTATGATCATGACATGACAGGTGTGAGACTGTTTGTGTGTTTAATATTTGTAACATGAGTCAAACGCCTGTACTGATCTCATTACTTGGAAGTGCAAGAACGAGATTTACACTGACACAAACAAATGAGAGGAATACCGAAAGAGAGAAACCATGCACAAAAGAGAAAGCATGAATGGGTGGGACGATTGTGGGAAACCTTCACAGTCCATTTGACCTTTTGATCCTTAGCTGCAAAGGAGACGGTTGAAGAGGTCACTGTCCGCCACAGACGTAAATATTTGGCGTTCACAATTGAGAGACTGACACAAGCTGTTCCTCAAATAATCACCTGTCCATCACACACACTTCTCTCCTGTAGGAAAACACACTTCCTGCAAGACAGATAAATAAAGATTGTCATCTAACCCAGGTGCTCAGGGGAGCCAGCGACAAAGAGCTTTTCAGCCGTTGAGTAAAACGTCACATAACGCTGGGAAAAGCATCACACTGCACTGCCAAAATTAACTCCTACAGCTGAAAACTGAATTTCTTTCTCACTGCTCACATTCTCACCTGTGCTGAGGTGTTATAATGGAGTTATTTAAAGTTACTTTCTCCTGTCTCAAATTAATGTGCAGAGATAACAATAAGTAATTCACTAACAGCGCAAACACTATGAACATGCGATACTTGTGGTTATTGTGTGGTTACCATCATAAGATACAAAATATTTCTATTTAGGTTTCCACAAAAAATAGTAAGCAGAATTAGAATTAGAATGATTTCTGAAGGATAATGTGACACTGAAGACTGGAGTAATGACACTGAAAATTCACCTTTGCTATCACAGGAATAAGTTACATTTTAAAATAAATTATAATAGAAAACTAGGGCCCTATGAAATCCACTTTGTTTTATTTTTTTCCCAAATTCCATTTTTTCCAATTTGATTTTTCTGGATTCTGTTTTGGATTTTAATTTTTGTTTTCCTGTTTGATTTTTCTAGACCCCGTTTGTAAAATTGTTAATTAAATTTATGAATCAAAGCTTGTCTAATTATTAAAATCATGAAACTTATACAATTTAACATCAGTTTATTAAAAGTTTAACAAAAATTTAATTTTTAAGGCCCTATGAAATAATTTTTTTTTCTCAAATTCAGTTTTATCTTTACAAAATTCTGTGTTTTTTCTGGATTCCATTTTAATGGTTTAATTAAATTGTTTTAATCAAAAGCATGTCTAATTATTGATTTTATTAAAAAATAATTTATTATTATTTCATTATTTCTCTTTTTTCACAAAAAGCCGGTGGGTGGTATTATTTTTTCTGCAAAAAAAATTCTGGTAACTAAATTTTTTCTGATAAATATCCTTAGAAAAATAATGTTTTAATAGCAATTTTTGATTATACAGTAATAAGTAATATATTTCTGTCACAGTTTCTTAATGTTAAGCCAAACTTTTATTTTGATGGGTTGCTGTGATTTCCTTTAAGTTTCTGTTTGTTTATGATATGACGATTCTGTGTTATACTGTAAATTTTGTTTTATGACTGGATTCCACGATTCCGTCCGCATTTTCCGCATCACGGAAATCATAGGGCCCTAGAAAACAGTTATTCAAATTGTAAATTCAAAAGCTTGGTGTCTGTATTTTCTTTTCTTTTTTTTTCTGAAATGTCTCTGATTTTGGTAAATTATTTTGATATCCCTGTGGGATATGTTAGCAACATTAACTTTTCCTCTTCCACCTCCTCCTTTACCTCTCTACTGTCCTCCACTTGACTACAGTATCAGACAGACACAAGATATTCACATTTTGTTACTGCTCATTAGCATAAAGTTTTATCATAACACTGGACACGCCCCCATCACATCACCAACCATCTCAAGCCTCTTGGAAAATAAATGACTTCCAGTCATTTTGTCACTACAAATCGTATTCAGAGTGAACACCCCTTGAGAGAGAATCATGCACAAGGCTGTAGAGGAGGCTGAGAAACAGAGGAAATGACATCAAAGAAAACAGAGAGATGAAAGTCAGAATGGAGGTGACAGAGAGTGTCATTTATTCATTGTTATGTTCCAGTAGTGAATTAGTAGATTTTCAAGAGTGCTGCACTGCCCTGTCAACAACAGTATAACTATATTTTCAAAAATGTCTGCATGATTTCTATTAAAAACATCTTAAAACAGGAAATAACACCTCATCATAAAAAAAATAACAATAAATACATATTTTGCTAAAGAGGTTGTGTCTCTTCATGTTCATTATGTTTCTCCCTGCTGTCATGTCTGAGAACTGCAGTTAGGGGTCAAAGTTCATCAAGCTCCCTGGAAAATGACTACATTCTTTGTGGTGTGCAATGTGTGTCAAGTCTCATATTCGACCATATCAATGATATTTGAATATTTATGCTAGCGGGACAGTAAATACACTCACTAAACATGAATATACACACAGAGCGAGTCGACGAGATGTCTAATATGTTTGTGTGTGTTGGGCAGGAAAAGAATGTAAGAGTGTTTGTGTGTGACTCAGGTTCCTCTTCCAATAAACATGTCACTCAGAAAGAACATGTACTGCCATCGGGACACCGTGATGGGGTAATGTAACTGCCTCGGGTGATGCTGGGAAAAATCTGAAACGCAGCAACTAAAGGGACTGCAACAGACCGGCAAAACAGCTCAGAAATCCGTTGTCAAAACAGAGGAAAATATGAAAGACTATTCCTCCTGCGCCTTCCACATCATTAATCATGTGTTTGTGCGCTCAGCATTATTTCATGGTGCCTGTTCAACCACAAATAACAAAATACCTTATTTAACCACTAATAACAAAAGTGCATTATCAGCCATTACTCTGCCATTTTAAATGGCTTTCTGCACTCACTAAACAGGACACACACAGTTAGCAAAGAGAACGAATCACTTCCTCTCTAAATGAGCACACACAATTCTAAATGTATTCCAACCTTAAGCCGACTTAAAGTGCCCCTATTAGGGGAGAGCGGGCAACAAAGTAACACTTTTTGACTTTCTCAATTTGTGTAAATCCACATGGGGTTCAGAGTATTTTTTTTTTCCACAGTAATTTCACACTTGTCTAGTACAAATATGTCGCTTTGTTTCATAATTACAGTGTATACGTTTTTCTTTATTTACCCTCAAAAATTGGAAGTGAAATGTGACAACATGCCCCGCAGGTGGGGTACATTGTAACAGTTGAGGGGCACGTTGTAACATGACCATATGACAGCTTAAAATGTTATCTGATCGCATGAAAAAAATAAACAAGACAAACTAAAATATTTTGTCAATAAAACAAAATTATTAACCTTTTCAAATAAAATAATGGCTTTTTTAAGAATTAAAAGTAATCTGATTTTGGAGTTTGACAATGAACACATTGCAACCATGCTTGGGACGGCCCACATAAACGAGCCAAAATGCTTTACATGTCTTGAAATAATAATTTCTTAACATTAAACAAGACTGAGTCGCTCATCAACCAGCTACAACGCTAGCATTTTTGACGATCCTTTCTGTCCTGTCTGCTCGTTTTATTGCGCATTTAACCACAGCTTTCGTAGTTTTTTTTTTTTTTTTGTCTGGCAATGGCAGCAGGTATGCAATAAAATTTCAAATTGGAGCCTGTACTCCATTGATTCTGGCACCCATCATCAAAACAAGATGATATGTTAAGCTCCTTTTATAGCCGAATCTCTGCTGGTTTGTATTGGCCACCTCCAGTTTTCCCTTTGTTTTACCTTCAGCTAGCGCTGTGACATATAATTGTGACATCGGCACTAAAAGGGTCTATACTGCTGTGGTATCTTAGTAAAGATGAATTTCAACCACTGATTCTTCACAGCCTCATCCTTTGGAAGTGAAAATAAACCAAATTCACCTTCACAGCGCAGAGCACAGCGTCTTCTTGGCATTACGTTATCCACACAAACAAGCAACAGTGTCTGAAGTTTGTTTTCGCGAGATGTCCACGCAGAATGTAGATGGGCATTATGCAAATTTAAGAATTTGTGACGTGTGAAATTCGCAGAATGGGATTCAAATTTAAAAACAACTCGTTTCAGCGGTTTAGAGTCGACTCTTTCTTTTGAGAGACAACTTTATTTATGATCCACTTTCAGCTTTACAACGTGGCAGACTGTTTACATTCACATACAGCTGCTTTACACACTGCATCTAATGTAATTTTCAAAAATCCATAATATGGGCACTTTAAGGAATCATTTTACTGAATCGCAAAGCCAAACCAGGAACTGTAGTTCTTTGTGATATTTTTACATACAGTACTATCCATAATTTTTTTATAATACTTTTATTCGGCAAGGACGCATTAAATTGATCAAAAGTGCCAGTAAAGACATAATATAAAGTTACAAAAGATTTATATTTCATATAAATGCCATTCTTTTGAACTTTCTATTCATTACAAGTTTCTGGGAAAAAATGTATTACAGTTTCCATTAAAAAAATATATTAAGCAGCAAAGCCACTTAAAACTGTGACTGACAAGAAATTAGAAGGATTTCAGAAGGATCATGTGACACTGAAGGCTGGAGTAATGACTACTGAAAATTCTACTTTGCCATCACAGAAATAAATGTTATTACAAATGATTGTACTATTTCACATTTTTGATCAAGATTCCTTGTGTGTGGGGTTATAAGCTCTGAAACAAAAAAAATAGTGCTCAGTATTATTTTTTTGTTTTGTTTGTTTGTTTGTTTGTTTTATGTTTATGCTGAGAGCAGAGTAAAAAAAATATTATTACTTAATACTTAACACACAATATTTACTCAAAATTCATAGATGTAGAAGAATGACCACTTTTGTTAATTGGCAGACAATGTCAAAATGGTCAAATATTTGATAATTAACTGGATTAATCATTATTGATCTATCATAAGTCAGTTAATGTAACATGGCATTATGGTTTTATTTTAGAAAATATATTGTCAAAAATTAAAAATGAACTGTTTACACATACAGTAATAAATGGCTTCATGGGAACTGTACGTACCTTGTAATTGGACGCTACCTGGGATTTATTAAAATAAAGAGAACATTTTGCAAATTTTCCAGAAAAACCCCCACAGTTGAAGTCTCATTATTCATCCTGTTAAACTGAAAGACAGCTGTGAAAATGAAAACTAAACAGCTATCCAAGGAAAAAACTAATAAAGTAGAACAAACAAATGCATATAGCAGGATATGTCACAATAACCAAGCATTGTGCTCTCACAGCAGGAAAAGCTGTTCAATTATCAGAAAGTTTAAGCTACATTAGACTGGCCAGATATAAGCATCAGTTCACATACACATTACATTTGAAGATATACATCCTTTATACATTTGTGTGCATATGATATACATACATCCTAGATACATTTGACTGAGTAAAGGCTTGTACACACCGGGACGAATATCGCGCGCGATTATCGCCGACGTTTAACGCCTCGTGTCAAACAAAGGGCCCCGATGTGAGTGTGCACACCCGCGCGCAAAACGCCAGGCTTAAAAGCGTCATTAAAAAAAATCGCCTCGGGCTCGTTTATTTGGTTTGACGTGGCGCGTTAAAAACTGGCCGATCAATGAGATTGGCGCTTTTGTTCACGTGCCTGGAGCTGCTGAAATTACAGTAAAACACGACTTGGTAGCGCTCAAGCACAAAACGGTCTTGCCGAGCACACATTGATACCTAACGATGAAGAGGAAGTAAGTAGACGAAGAAGATGCATCGAGGAAAGATGAATGTAAAGCTGCTGGTCTTATTGGTGTCTGAACACAAAGAGCTTTATGACAAACATGACATCGACTACAAAAATCTTGATAAGAGGGTTGTTATGGAGAGGAATTGCAGATCAAATAGGATTCGATGTGTACCGAGGTGTTTTTCATTAAGCGCCATCTAATGTCAGGGAGTGAATTTGCACGTTCACTCGGCTCATCGCCAACGAAAATCGCTTGGGTATGAATAAACACACAAGACGCGTCGAAAAACGCTGGCGATAAGCGCGCGCGATAATCGTCACGGTGTGTATGAGTCTCAGATCAGATCATAATCAGAAATATTTTGTGGCTTTAGCTGAATAAATTCAGGTCAATGCAGTTTATCAAGGTGTGTGTGTGTGTGTGTGTGTAGTGTATGTGTGTGGCAGGTTTATATATCCTGTGGGACTTAAACCTGACTACACACAGACTCATGGGGACTCGTGTCACGGTGGGGACCTAAATAGTTTTGTCCCTACGGGTACAAAAGCTTATAAATCATACAGAATGAAGTTTTTTGAAAATCTAAAAATGCAGAAAGTTTCCTGTGAGGGGTAGGTTTTAGATGTAGGGTTAGGGTAAGGGGATAGAAAATACAGTCTGTACAGTATAAAAACCATTCACGCCTATGGATCGTCCACAAGGCCTAGCTGACCAGACGATGTGGTGTATTGTGGTGTAATATGAGAGACAAAAATTAGGAGTTTCTTGAAGTTTCACAGCTGTGTCACAAACAAATGCTCACAATTAGACACACAAGACAGAACTGGAAGAGGAGGAACAGATCACTGTTCCTGAAACCACAATGTTGGTTTCAGATATGAAATGTATGGCTGTATTCTATTTCCATTTCTATTATCTAAAATATTTAAAAATGTAATTTATTGCCGTGATGGCTAAGCTGAATTTTCAGCAGTCATTACTGCAGTCTTCAGTGTAATGTTTCAGAAATCATTCTAATATGCTGATTTGGTGCTCAACAATTATTGCTTATTATTATCAATGTAGAAAGTATACTGTGCGCTATATTTTGTGTAAACTGTGATACATTTTGTAACATTATAAATGTCCTTACTGTCACGTTTGATCAAATGAATGCATCCTTGCTGGATAAATGTTAATTTCTTTTAAAAAAATAAAGTCTTATTGACCCCAAACATTTGAACAGTAGTGTGAGTAAAAGACCCAGTGCTCTCTATAGACAGTCAATCCCTAACTTCAGGTGCAAAGCGACAGAATAAAAAATAAAGATAAAAAGAAAACACAATGTGAGAGAAAGAAAGTGCTTGAGTGTCTTTGGTGTATTTGTGGGAAAAAAAAGTATTCATCACAGTGCTGCAGAGAATTAAATGAGCAAGTGTGAGACAAAAAAAAGGCAGAACACAGGCATAACAGAGAGAAACTAAACCAGCGATTGAAAGACAGAGAGAAAACTTCATTATCTGCTGCTCGTCCCCTGTGATTTGGGCCCATCCTGCTTTAGAACTACAGGATGATTTGTGCAGACAAAAGAAAAGGAGCGATTGGCCATGTCTGCAGAGGTAGAGAAGAAAAGATGAGATAACTGAAGAATCTGTGTAATTTTACTGCTGGAATTAAAATGACACAACAATGACACTAATTGCACAGCAGTTTCTTCCAGTTCTTTTGTGTTTATCTGCTTTGGAAAGTGTGGGTGTGTGTGTGTGTGTGTGTGTGTGGCACGCGCGGTGGATGGTTCTCTGCACTAACAGCAGTTGTTGGGGGAAAATACAGACCACCAACCGTTCAATTCACCTCCAGATGCACAATCACTCCCACAACACTGTGATGCCAAGGTCATTCTGAGAGAATATATGAGGTCAGGTGTGCTAGCCAGTAAACCCTAATCATTCAGGTAAAAGTCAGTTATATCTCAAGTGAATGAAAACAGCTGAGAAAGAAATCGGATGTATATCATTATACTGGATCCGTGCAGTCAAAATTTAAAGGGACAGCAGCCTATAAATATCTGCTGCTGTCATTAATGCTAACCAAACAACAAAACACAAAAGATGAATCTATATTTAATTTATACAGTGAACACTATGCATGTTATTTCCTCATTATTACATTTCCTGTATTTTATCTAGCCAACCTTATTTTATTTGTAACTGTTTCTGTTCTGTAAGGTTGTAATTCTGTTGTATTTATCTATGCTTGTAATTTGTGTATTTGTTCTTATTTTTACTGGCTGTTCTCTTGTCACTTTAATCATGTTTAAACTTTCTTAGTTAATCTAGTAGTATTTGCTGTGGTATCAAAGAAGTACTTCGCTTTAAGTAATAAATGGAAAGCAAGTTAAATTGAAATATTTTTCTTTTCTTGTTGATCCGAAAAATGATCCGATCCGTGGGTCAAAAACTGTAATATGATCCGAACCGTGAGACTTGTGATCCGTTGAACAACTAGTGAATATGGCACTTTTTTCAATCTAATTGGTTCAAACAGGTTTGCAAAAAGGTCTGAAAGTGGTCACTATTCAGTTTGATTTATTCGGACAGCTAACTCGGGCACTGAATTTTCTACAGTGTTTTCTCACACAAAAATAAGAATGTGATGATGTGAATATTTACCTACAGTCCATTGTAGGAAACAAAGCAAATGTGTTCAGTGGCTTGTCAGTGATAAAGCAGATCTTTATTTATTTTGCAGCTTGTGAACAACCCTATAATGCCGGTAAAGGCAATTCATAAAACTGTTTCAAGATAAAGAGCATCAAAATATGGTGAAATGTTTTTGAAGGTGCCACCTGGACCCCAGTACTGATGAAGGGCTAAGAAACAAAAGAAAGAAAACTTCTTTTGTTGAGACGTTTTGGTCAAAAAGTGCACTTTTACTATTCTTCTTTCAAATAAATGCTACATGCTGTGGTATTTTGTAATCAAATACACCGAGTCATACATTTATAATGCACTAAAAAGGCACTAATTCTGCTGTGAGGGGTTCAATATACAATGAGAAAATAAACTGGGGAAAAAAGAAAAGAAAAAAAAATATATATATATTATATCTACTTATTAACAGTGGAAGACTCAAATCTTTTGAACCAAAAAATTCAGATCAAATGATTCAATGATTCAGTGACCCTTTATGCAGGTACTTCATTGCTACCCATACATTTTGATTCTTGGGTCTCTTTCTCATTCATTTGTTTAGTAAGTCCATCTAAACCTGACAAAATCTGAGTGGTTTTGTAGATAAGTCCACTCCACAGCGCTGATAAACTCCTCATTCAAAGTTGTGTATTTTTTTGTGTGATGTGTATGATAAACGCTCTGTTCCGCTCTGCTTAGAAGGGAAGCTCGCACAGATAAGATCCTCTCTGTGTGTCGCTATTGTTTCCGTGACAAACAGAATGACAGAGCTACGATTGTTATTATCATTATCAAAAGAGGGTTTGATTACCTGCTAGCGCCTACTGACTGCAGCAGCTGTGGCATCGTGGGATATCAATGAGACACTCTGAGAGATATACAAGCAATGCAACTCAATAGAAGGATAAGAAAAATTACCGCCGAAACAGATAAGGCTTTATTTAAGCTCTGAAGATTGAGATGAGGGAGATGACAAAGCATGAATCATACTGAAATTACTTTATGAATGAATTAAATTTAAGTTCTGCTCCAAAACCTAGTACGCTACCTTGCTACCTACAGTACATAGACAGCTATCTTATAAGGGAGCATGCTAAACATCATGGAAACTTGTGTGTGACTGATTTGGACATAAGCCAAAACTGTGCGGCTAACAAACTCGACTTATAATTGTTTTCAATGGAGGCTGACATTAGCATGTTGCTATGCTAACTGCACAATATTCTAATAAGCATAAAAATACACAGAAAAAAACAAACAAATATTAAGTAAACCATGATAAACTGTTTCATACACTATCTTGGATTTATCTCATCTCATCGAAATGCATTGTGGAATTGCCTTCTGCACAAAGAATACATGCAGACACAAAAATGTACAGGCAAAAAAGGTTCATTGTCTATTTTCAGTAATGTGTTCATGTATGAAGCACAGCCCAAACAGAAGTCACTTTAAAACCATGCGGCTTTTGTTGAATGATGTGACAAATTTATGTGGCCAACTTGAAATCTTTCGCCCTTGTGTGAAATTTCAGATCGTGATTCACCAAACAATGGTAAACGTGACCTCGTCTTTGGCCACAACAAAGATGCTTAAGAGACAACATAATTAATTAAAAAGTACACTATGGAATGTTGTAGCGTCTCGACCAATCTGACACACTAATTTTAATTTGATTTAACAAATCAATTATTCATTAGGTTAACAAATCGTCACAGTCCCCTCACTCAATTAACTGGATGCCAGGATGTCTGCTGAACACCAGGCGCTCTGGTCACCATGACAACTAATCATGATATCACTGGGTTTATTGACCCCCCAGGAATGAGATGATCAGCCCAATCTTTGTTGCCCAAGGAAAAGCAAGTATCAATGGACTGTGTTTCTAGTTAATTGCATAGAAAAACCGTTATTTTGAATGAACACACATATTTACTTCAGGCCATTGAGTATATATTGTCAGTGTATTTTGTTCTTTGATTTCTTAGAACTATTTAGTATGCTGTGAGGGGACCCATTCTGATCCTCCTTTTCACTATATGTATTAATCTAACCTTGTTTATTACTTGTTTCGCCTTCTTATGATCGAAACAAGCTGGTATATTATATGGTGGTACATAGGCAATATATATTAGGGCCCTTAGAATCGTTAATAATTTCGATTTAAGTCCATTTGCAATTTACCATGCTTAGAGAACAAAGGGTCATAAACCCTCCAGCAATTGCAACCTCCCGCTCGGAAATTCCATTTTGCTCATTGAACAAGCCCATCTTGAAAGGCGGAGATCTTCTCCGACCTAAGGCCCGGCTCCAGGACCCGCCCCAGTCGGTGGTTCCGGTCAGAAGCAAAGATGAATATGTGAGAAAAACGCTTCAGGATACCAAAGCATTTGTGCCAGGCCTTTTCTTCGGCCTAGTCATTTCCATTCATCAAGTAACACTGACTGAAACTGGTTCTTCTCATCGACCCGAAGTCAGCAAAGATCTACGGGAAGCTTTAAGAATTGCATCAGGAATCTCTTTCAGACCGCCGAGACTTGCAAGTATCAAACTTAGTCTTATTATTGATACATTAAGTATCAGTTACACATTTTTACAAAGGTGTGTTTGAACTAAAATCTGACGTATCCCTTAAGGCTTTGATCTGTTGAATATACATGCACAGTGTTCCATAAAATCCATTCTTTATGCCTCTTTCTATGCTGAGTTAAACTTTAACCCTTTCCTATACCAACTGTATACAAATTGTGTGTGTGTGTGTGTTAGACCAGTTTGTGTTTATGTGGTATGTTAGACTAGTTTAAGTGTTTATGTAGTTAATAAAACCTTACTTGTATCACACTTGACGTGTTCATTGTTTACTCATAACCGGAGTCAATAATCATGCAGATTTACGTTACAAACTTATAGAATTGTACAGTAAGGAAGTTATTTCCCTTTACCAGGAAATTAACGTTCTTAGAATTGACAAGACGGTTGACCCTGAGTGGTCATCTAAATATCTACAGTGGATCTAAAATATTAATAATTAATCATATTTATTAGTTATGGTTAATTATTCATATTCCCCATGAGCTGATTCGCTACATATTGGGGGAGAATATGCGGGCATGATAAAACGAAAGTTATGAGTTTAAACACTGGCAACTTAAAAGTGTGTGCTTGATAGCCCAGGTTAAAATAGGACGTGACTTCAGATGCCCGGTGGTGTCCCTATTTGCTGGCTTGTTGAGATGCAGATAAAGTTGGGGTTTGAATTGGTACCGCTATTATGATTGGTAGAGTCTTTATGTATTTCATGCTTAATGGCATCGGTGTAAGGTTAATCTGATTTTAGCAAAGAAACCCTAATTTCAGTATTAAAGCATAAATCTGTCTTGACAAAGCGTAAGTCTGAATCTCAGCTCAGCGGCATGTCCAAACTGTACCATAATGTAATATGCTTTAGTGAAGAAATCACAAAATTGCAGTATTGTTTAAATTGTTTCTTTGAAGAAGAAATCTTAGTATAGTTATATCAAGGTAGATTTGATTGTTGCTCTTTTTTCTACAGCATAAAGGCCTTATAGTTATAATTAGATTGAAGCAATTCATCTACACTTTGACTGTATATATATAAGCCGAGCAACCTGGTGGTCATTACTGTGTTTCACTCGCTGAGTGAAATTAAAGGTGTAATACTGTACTTTAGTACTCATGTGTGAGGCAAACATAACTACATATACAGTATGTTTAAACTGGCTTTAACTTACAGTAAACCTGTTTTTTTTATTCTTTAAACAAGTGCAAGAAGTTTATTGTTGCATTAGAGAAGCACTCACCGAAGTGCTAATGTAATGCAACAAGTCTTGAAGGTTGAAAGCACCACGTTCTAAAACTATGACTGTTTAACATAGACAGACATTAAACTGTGTTAATTACACTGGCATGCATTGGTTACCGTGACAACAACTTGTCACAGGAAGTGCTAACTTCACATAGCACAACACGCCATGTTGTAAACAAACCATGAAGCAGCTAAGCTAACACGACTTAGCATAGTTTCATTTTAGGCTAAGCTACCAAATAGCTTTAACAATTAGGGGTTAACACTCTTTATTTGAAGCTTTTAAATACAGATGTGTGTGTGCAGTGTGAAGCAATTTGAATTTAACCTAATCCCTCGTTTCTGATTTTTCCATTTCTCTTCCTTCTTTTTCTTCTTTTTCTATGTTTCTCAATCTTCAATTCGTCTCAGCGAATTTAACTATCTAGATGTATCCTTCCTGAATGCTATTGCTTAGTTACTAGTTAATTAAATCTAAATTTAATTAAATCTTAACTGTCTATCGAGGAAAGACTCATTAAGGTATTGGGGTGCTGTTAGTAACACACTAATCACTAGTGCTGCTATTTGTTCCTAATACCAGAATGATTACCTTGTTTTGTTAATAGCAGTCAGCTAATGTTAAATCCATTTACATGTTATGCCCCCTTGATGTTCTCTCTGAACCTCAAAAGGAACCAGAGACATTTCTATTTTTGATTTGTTTATTTTCAAAAAAAAAAAAATATATATAATAAGCATAATCTGAATAGAAATTCTCTCCTTTTCCTTCTGCTTTTCCCTTTTCTTCTTCACTTCCTCAGAGATTGAGCCTGTTGGGAACCGTCAGCAAATTCTGAGTGAAGTAATTGCATAAGTGTTTGCAGTAGTCTTAAGTCATCAATACAAAATCCTGTTTACGCCCTATTTTTTTTTTTTTTTTTTTTTTTTTTTTTTTTTTTTTTTTCTTTTTTTTTTTTTTTTTTTTTATTTTTTTTTTTTTTTTTTTTTTCAGCAAAAATAGCTGACCCAAAACTATTTTTGCATTCACCCTCTGTTTGATCTTGTATTATTCTCTAGCCCTTACTCTCAACACAAGTGTGTCAAAACGTTGCAGATGCTCAAACTAACTGCCCAGAATGCAGAACAGATAGGGCTGGCCAGGCGTCGTGAGGAACACCAAATCCCCCTTAAAACAAAACCCCCAGAGCCCGACGACACACCACTACGAGCCAAGCAGCTGACAACGCGAGAGAGGAGAGGGGTGTTCCTCAGACTCAGGACTCGGGCGAGAGTTGTGGCTACTAAAAGCTCGCCAAGGTCATCACCCTCCGTTGCCCACAACCTCATGGGTCTGAAACATGAGGTAAATGATTTCAAGCAACAGATCACAGCGGTAGCCCACAAGGACCCCCGCAAAATGGAGTTACAGGAGGAAATCAATAGATTTAAAAGGCTCTGACAGCTGCTGAACAGCTAGAGCACCTGGAAAAGGTAGCCAGAAGGGACCTGGAAAGGAAACTTTCCCACACATAATTACTATTAAAGCAGCAAATTCTGTGCTCTTAGACAAAGTTGCCAGAATTGTGACTCTGATCCAGCAGCTGAACAACAATCAAGACAAGCTTGACATGCTCCGAAGGGAACTCAGGGACTCCTACAGGCGGCGAAGAGAGACGCAGTGGGAGAGACACCCTACTCCCTCATCCTCACTCAGCAGTGCAGACTCCCTTTAGGTGCACCAAGCTACGAAGGGGGGTGCCAACACTTTCTGCTTAACAACTGAAAGAACAGAACTGTAATACTTCCAAGCGTCCCCGCAGCAGCGCATGATGTGACCTCCAGAAACTTTGACAAGCTAGCCAGAGAAATCCCGGCATTCACATTGCTGGGGAAACAATATTTTCCTACTTTAGGCAGTACGAGCAGCAATTTAGAACGGTGGAGTCGTTTTAAACATTGCTTGCAAGCAGACCCAGTAATCAATCTTATGTGTCTGTTTCATAAGTTAGTAACTTCTTCTCCATGCGCATACCAGTTCCTGATCAAAACCAGATAAAATTATAGTTTGAATGCGCCTTCCTACAAGCAGTAAGAAGTTTTCAGTGCTATAATGTGTTTAAATCGTACGATAAGAAACTAACCTGATTTTAGCGAAGAAATCCTAATTTCTGTGTTAGTAGAGCACAAGTCTATTTTCTGACGACGAAATCTCGGGATTAGCAGCTCATATAAATGTTACCAGAATGAATCGGTCTGATCTTGGGCAAAGAAATCCCCTTTTCTTCACTGTTGTAGGTGATCTGAGCGATGTTCCTCATTTCACTGATTTAATGCCTTATTATGTGTTATGTATCATTGTATTCATATCGACCCACTCATGTGAAACATTAACGTAACTCTTATACATGCGCGCACCAGGTTCTGAATATAATCAGATAAACCTATAGCTTGAATGTGCCTTCCTACAAGCAGTAAGAAGTTTTTCAGTGCTTTAATGTGTTTAAATCGTACGATAAGAACTAACCTGATTTTAGCGAAGAAATCCTAATCTCTGTTGTTAGTGGATCATAAGTCTATTTTCTGACGACGAAATCTCTGGATTAGCAGCTCATATAAATGGTACCAGAATGAATCGGTCTGATCTTGGGCGAAGAAATCCCCTTTTTCAGCACTGTGTAGGTGATCTGAGCGATACTCCTCATTTCATTAATTTAAGGCCTTATTATGTGTTACGTATCATTGTATTTCATTTTGACTCGCTCATGTGAAACATTTACGTAAAATTAATGGTGTTATTCTAGCGTAGCTAACTACGAATCCACCATTGCCTGTGAAGTGAATGTGCTGTTTTGAGTAATGAATGAATTTGTATGGGACATGCATGAGTTTCCCCTGCATGCTCACAGCAGTGCAAGTCTGCTCCACCTGCCCCTGTTGTGAGCTTGCATTGGTCTCCTAGCAACTCGTGACCCCGGAAGTGTGAGCAGACTTTTCCGGTTAATCTGACAACAGCACCCACTTCACAGACCTGTGTGTAAACAAAGAACTGCGTGTAAACCAACGCTAACTCTTAAGCTAAGCCCTTTACCTCAACTGCTAGCTGTTAGCATCTGACTATCGCTTAGATAGGCGTGTAAAGTGTAATTTTCTAACCACACCTCTCTCTCCCTCTTTCTCTCCGTCACTCCTGGTGTCACTTCCTTTTGATGCCATCACAGGTCCCTGTGGGACCCACCACATACTGGGTTTTACTTGTGTTATTTTTTTATTTTTGTTTTGACTTTATTCTACCTCTTTTTAATTTTATTGCATTTACTTACATTTGTTTAGCACAAATGTACCAATTCAGCTAAATTGATTTGTATTAAATTTGAGATTTAATTAATTAAATCAATTTTTATTTAATTTTGTAATTTTTTATTTTATTTTATCATTTTTATTTTTATTTTACTTTCCTTTTTTAATTTCCTACAGCTCTTAGGACCCTTTTTATTTTAATTTTTGTTTGTTGTGTTTTTCTTTTACTTTTACTTATGTTAGTATTTTCACCATCACCATCGTCGCTTTTGGTTAGGTTTACAGTAGTTCTAGCAACTGTCGTTTCCTTAATGAGTTATACAGGTTATTAGTAGCATATTCCCTGTTTCCTCTCTACTTCTCCTCTCGCCTCAGTGCCAGGCCTAATACGTTTAAGGGCAGCTACCATTGCAACACAATTTAGGCTAACATAAAACTAGAAACAATTCCCACTGTTTTTTTTTTTCTTTTGACGAGGTATTTTGGTGGGTCCCTGCTAGTTTAGCTTACAGCCTAACCCTAGGGTTATGAAGTCTATTGCCGCATCACACACAAGTGAAACCTGCTTAACCATATCTCTTAGAAAAAAAACTAAATAGGTAAAAATGTTCCTTGTTTTTTTTTTTTTTTTTTTTTGAGTTCATCTTATTTTATTTCAGTATCGTCATAGTGACCAAACCCGTGAACCATCAGTAGTATAGCCCGGTCATCAGCTGACCCCTGCTTACGGCCCCTCAACAAAGTTACTCAAACTCTTCCTTTGTGTTCACGAACACAAAAACATAGCACCCTACCTCACTAGCTGCCTCCCACCAGCTAGTCATACCTTACACGGCCTACACAGCCGTTCCCCTTAGAGATAGTTTAACACCTCTGTACGTACCTGCATTTTCCTTGTGTCTCTCTCTCTCTGGTGTTTCCACAAGTGTGCCAGTATGTCGCAGACATTCCACAGTCATCCAGCCCTGGCAGCTCACCAGGACCATCTGGACACTCAGTAGAGCACTGTAATGGACATCATTCAGCTCAAAGCAGCCAACGACCTGCCATGGCAAAGAAAGGAACAGCGAGACTGCGACATAAGCGAACACTTGACCAGCATCATCCTCTCCTCGGCCCACACCCTCAAGGGCCTCAGACAGGAGGTATATGAGCTGAAACTGCAAGTCACAGAATTCTGCAGAGGACTGACACCTGCTCAACGAGAGAAATCACAGAACGGATGCAAAGAACCTCACTGAATGGTGCGACAGAAGGAAATCACCTGTCTTCAGGAGGCTCTAACAGCTGCTTGACACCAAGCGCCGCTGGAAAAAGCCGTCAGACAGGACTTGAAAAGAGAACTGGTTTCACACAAAGTCACTCTTAAAACAACTTATGTGGAACTAAATGAGAGAGACACCACATCTAAGGCCTTACAAGGCCAGCTGCATTCAGCCAGAGCTGAGGTCCAAACCCTGACTCAGCAATTAGAGAGGTGCGTGACTTGGTTCAGAAAGAATTTAAACAGTCCTACCGACTGCGCATAGACTTAAGCAAAAGACAGCCGGCTGAATATCGGTCGCCAGCAGTGCAAGCCCTCCACGCCTGTGCACAGCTACGAAATGGGGGAAAGGGAGCCAAAGCCTTCTGCTTGAAACTTCAAAAGTCAGCTCCCTGAAAACCTCTGCAGCTGCAACAAAAAAAAAAATTTTTCAGGCGAACCGAAGCAACGCAACGAGGTGAATTCAGTGTCACAAATGAACTGAAATATGCTTGCAGACCACAAGGCGAACAGATAGGGAAAACACGAAACAGAACTTCCCCTGGCCAGCAGGCCCACCCCCTCAGCCAAGAGTTTGAACCTGCGAGGGGGGGGCGAGAGTCCATTGTTCACACGTCACCAATCAGCAGCCACAATGGGGTGGGGCAAGGACCTTTCCAGAGGATCACTGCAGACACACACACACCGTGTGGCCCCACAGACCCCAACGAGCTGGCCAGAGACAACACATCTGGCAACCTAAATACTCTCAGACCCAGAGTCTGAACACGGACTGATCGCTGCCCCAGACACCAAGCAGGGCCGGCGTGAAACTCCCCATGCTTACTACCACAGACTTTGACAAACTTACTCCAAGCTCACGATTACCCTGGGATGGCGGAGGACACCAGCTGCAAGAAGTCATCTAGGCATTAGGGCCTGCCGCACAATGCCTAATCAACAGCTGCGTAACCTGACACAGAAGGCCTTTAACAAGCACAAGGCCTCCACTAAGGTGTTTGTCAAACCCCACTGAGTTTGAACTTCACAACTCAGAATCCAAAGAGGGCACCAGAAGGCAACCAGCATTGCCACAATGCAAAAACCTTCTACAGAAAGCCCCTAGCCAGAAGAGGACAAATCCATCACCATGGCAACAGACCCAGGTACCAGACCAACCACTGGGAAAAGGCGTCCTCATCCTGCAAACACCACGGTATGTCCAACAGCAGTCCACCACAACATCCTCCTCCACACGGGTGCTGAACGGAGGCTACACAAGGACAGCTGGAAATGCCTACTTCTGGGTTACAGGAGCTGCAGACACTTGCAAAAGATCTCCTTGAACAAAACTCAACTAAGGATTATTGAGAAGGACAAACCTCTGACTCCTTGCCTGCTGCAACACAGCATCAGACCCCTCCAAGGGAGGAGCATCCCTTGAACCGGTCGACACCCCTAAGCATCCAACAAACGTTGGATTAGCAGCGGGCCCACATGCCCAACAGCGAAAGCTCTACCAACACAACTCAGGCAAGCTCAAGTCGGTGCCGCCACAAGAGCCAAGCGACACCGCAAACATCAGATTTCTAGTGACGTTCGGGCAGAACAGAGAGCTAACAACCCCCTGCTGCTCTCCTGCCATCATCACTATGTCAGTCTGAAACTCTCTTCACACTGCAAAATCTCCATAACCATTCCCCGCGACCCCCGGAACCACCTGCCCTCTCACATTGAGAGTCTAAACCCCGCTGTTCCACATCGCATGGGTACCACAGTAGCCTACTGCTAATAAACATCAACAAAAAAACCTCCTACCCAACTAACTCACTTCGATGACAGGTGACACAAAGCCCTCGACACCTGCTGCATAAAGCTCGAGAACCCACACCTTGCGACAGCCTACTCACCAAGCACACCATCTGACCCATTCCCACGGCACCACAACCCACTCTGTAGGCACCAACGCCAAGAGCCGCCACTTGCCTCCCAGCCTCTTGAGTGAACCAATTGTGGTGTTATATTGTTCTCACCTTGAAACTTCGCTTCGCTTTTTTTCTATTCTAACGACAACAACGCTCGAAAGGGGGGATTAGTAGCGTCTCGACCAATCTGACAACCCTATTTTTAATTTGATTAACAAATCAATTATCATATGTTAACCAACGTCACAGTCCCCTCACATCAATTCACTGGAGCCAGATGTCCTGCCCTGACCACCATGCGCTCTGGTCACCATGACAACTAATCATGATATCACTGGTTTTATAACCCCCCAGGAATGTGAGAAGGATAGCCCCATTCCCCCCCCCTTTTTTTTTTTTTCCCAAAGGAAGCAGAGTAGAAATGGACTGTGTTCTGGTTAATTCATAGAAAAACCGTTATTTGAATGAACACATATTTCTTCAGGCCATTGAGTATATTTTTGTCATTGTGTATTTTGTCTTTGATAATCTTAGACTATTTTAGTATGCTTGTGAGGGGACCCATTCCTGATCCTCTCTTTTCACTATATGTAATCTTACCTTGTTTAGTATTTATGAATTTGCCTTCTTATGATCGAATCAAGCGTGTATATTATATGGTGGTACTTAGGCAATATATATTAGGGCCCTGAGTATCGTTAATAATTTCGATTTAAGTCCTTTTGCAAATTACCATGCTTAGAGAACAAGGGGTCGTAAACCCTCCAGCAATTGCCACATCCCGCTCGGAAATTCCATCTTTCTCATTGGACAAGCCCATCTTGGAAGGCGGAGATCTTCTCCGACCTTAAGGGCCCGGCTCCAGGGACCCGCCCCAGTCGGTGGTTCGGTCAGAAGCAAAGATGAAGATGTGAGAAAAACGCTTCAGGATACCAAAGCATCTGTGCCAGGCCTTTTCTTCGGCCTAGTCCTTTCCATTCATCAAGTGACACAGACTCAAACTGGTTCTTCCTCATCGACCCGAATTCCAGCAAGAATCTACGGGAAGCTTTAAGATTTGCATCAGGAATCTCTTACAGACCGCCGAGACTCGCTAAGTATCAAACTTAGTCCTTATTAATTGATACATTAAGTCTCAGTTACACCTTTTTACAAAGGTGGTGTTTGAACTCAGAATCTGACTTATCCCTGAAGGCTTTGATCTGTTGAATATACAGGCAAAGTGTTCCATAAAATCCATTCTTTCTGCCTCTTTCTATGCTGAGTTAAACTTTAACCCTTTCCTATACCAACTGTATGACTGTGTGTGTGTGTATGTGTATGTATGTTAGACCAGCTTAATGTGTTAATGTAGTATGTTAGACTAGTTTAAATGTCTGTGTAGTTAATAAAACCTTACTTGTATAACACTTGACGTGTTCATTGTTTACTCAAAACCGGAGTCAATAATCATGCAGATTACGTTACAAACTTATAGAATTGTACATTAAGAAAGTTATTTCCTTTAACCAGGAAATTAACGTTCTTAGATTTGACAAGACGGTTGACCCTGAGTGGTTCAGCTAAATATCTACAGTGGATCTAAAATAGGAATAGTTAATTATAACTAGTTATGGTTAATTATTCATATTTCCCCATGAGCTGATCCGCTACAATGTTTTTACAATTTTTCATTAGAAAATGTCATCTTCCGTTACAAAACACCATAATATCATCATTCTGTTATGATGCTGTAAAATATTGCCTATGTAGACAGCTCATTAGGTTTAAAACAGAACAGCACTGTGAATGTAAACAAACTTCACAGTGTCTACTAGGGCTGTCAATTTTTTTTTTTTAGAAATTTCGAATATTTGACGAATTTAAAATAAAAATCCACATTCAAAAACGTTGCATTCGAATTTTAGCTGTGCGTCACGCAGCCTTATCAGTGGCACACGAGATGCGATGACGATGTAAGTGTCGTTGCATTATAATGTTTTTGTTTGCCTATCAAGTTGAAGCCACTAGATGCGGCACTGCTGCGTTGTTCATTAAAAATATTGCGGAAAAAGAGAACATCAATGCGGAGAAGATCTTGTTTACATCAAAACTGAAACCAAGACATATTTCGCGCATTTTCTAGAGGGACATCTATTACCGTTGCACTCGCATCTTGCACAAAGGAGCCGCATGTTTAGAAAGCCATATAAAATGAATGCAAGTTTAACTTTGAAAAAAACATATATTGAGACTTTATGGCGGGTTTTTTCCCCATCCCACAGCATCTCATGTTTTTAAATGAAAAAATGTGATGGGCTTTCCGCCCTTTGTATTAAACTATGCATACATACATGATGCATTTTGTTTATAGTTGTTTAAGCAACTTAATTAATTATAATTGGTTTATAAACGTTATTTTAAACATTATGCATTTTTTCACAGATAGTCATGTTATCTTATGCTTTGAATAAATGTGCATTAGTAATATTTTGCTCGATGCGCCCTCTTGTGGCCTCAGAAGAGAAGCCAAAAGCTTTTCATTACCCTAACTGAAATTATGCATTTTAAATTAGAATATAATTCGAATTTTGATTATATTTAAGTACAAAATTCAATTTGGTTTTTCAGCCATTTTGACAGCCCTAGTGTCTACACATATTGCTCTCTCTCATTAGTGTGCGTGTGTGTGGCTTCTGTCTGCCGCACTGCAATAAACCTACACGCAACCACTGGATAACCTTCTAACAACTCACAGCTGCGATCTATTTCTTAGGTCAGAGGTCAACGGTCTGGCCATCCAGCACGGAATAGGAAATGACTGACAGCTACGACGATTTTCCCGTCATTCTGCAGAAAAATGTTAAGTGTGAGAGTTCTTATCATCAGGAAGCTAACTGTTCCCAGTGATGCTGGTGACAGCGGTGGGAAAGGTCAAAGGTCAAAGGTTAAAGAGAGAATCGTCACCCGTGATGTTGGAATGGGTTTTTAATGACGAGATTGTCGTGTCATGTTTAGGTAAGCTGGTAATGGAAACAATGACATTCCCACACACAGATGCACCTTTTCACAAACATACACAAATCTGTTCTGTGTTGTATCCTGATTTTCAGTGTTTGTCTTAATGAAAATGAAGACATTACCAAAAAAAATAAAGTCTGCTGCATAGTTTAAAATACAATCCTAATTCCTGACATTTTTACTCTTTCATTATTCAAATCTGTAGTCTAACAGAGTGTAACATTTGGGTCCTGGAGGTAAAAATCTAGGGCTACACAATATAGGATAACGATTTGAATTGGTGGGGGGGGAAGTGGTTGCATCACAATTTGGCCATTATTATATCTCTATATGACTATAAAACTACGACAACAATAATAATAATAATAATAAAACTTAAGATGATGATTATTATTGTTGTTGTTGTAATTTCTAAACAAAATTGAAAAAAAAATAAATAAAAGTATTTAGGAAAAAGATAATTATTTTACAGTACAACTGTAAAAATAAGATGCTCCAGCAGCCACAAACTCACGCTACTGGTCAAGTCAGAACAGTGTTAATTTTGACAGAAAATTTTGATTTAGTTTTAGTCATAGTCTTTTGACTAAAATGCCATTTAGTTTTAGTCATATTTTAGTCATCTGAATTGTTTTTAGTTTTAGTCGACTAAATCTACAGTAAATTTAGTTGGCTAAAATCTAATGGGTTTAGTTAGTGTAATGCATTTTAAGAATTTCTCAAAAATTTCCAAACTCATTATTTAGGTTTGATATTAAGGTTTTATCATGATAGACACCGATTTCACTGCGGTGATACACAACATGCCTTTATGTTAAAATTAAATAAAACCACTTCTCATAAAGAACAAGAACATGGTTTTTTTAATGAAATACCATGGTTTTTTTTTTTTTTTTTTATAACATATGCTAATTATGCATTCTTTATAGCAACCTGTTTTCCATATTCGTCATTCTTTCAAGCATACATATTTATTTCTATAAATAAATTTAGATTAATCTTTAGGGCTACTAAAGTTTTTCAGTCAAGAGCAGTGCATGATTTTCTGTCTTTCTTTTGTTGCTTGATTAACATCAATGACTCGGACAATAGCAACTAAATTAGGCTGCTATCCCTTTAAAACCGAATGCACAGATGCACAATGTACTGATACACGTTCTCCCTACTGTTTACGTTCACTTAAGACGTAATCAGCTGTGTTTACGTGAACACTCGTCAAAACGGACAATTCAACATCATTTTGTGTGTAATTCTCTGTTCATGCAACTCGAAAGAGTACTCGCGCGCTGTGAGATGCGCTTTCTGTGTGTGTATGCTTCTGCGCTCAAAAAAATGGACCGAATTGAGTTCTCTCTTGCGTCGTCAGATTTATCCATATGTCTGCTCTTCTCTTACTCCCACATATTGACATTTTTTAACGTTTTATGCGATGTGCAGCAAGTGTATGTTAGCTCATGTCCCGCCGGTTCAAATGTACGCATCTAACCTCCGAACCATGCAGCAGATTCGTTCTGAATGAATCTCTTCCCAAATCGTCCCTCCCTAACATTTTCGTCTCGTTTTTATTTGTTGACGAAAATGTCAATAGATTTACGTTATAGTTTTTGTCATTCAAAAAGAGATTTAGTTTGTTATCGTCTCGTTGTCGTCGGTGAAAAAAATGTCGTTGACAACGACCTAATTACACAGATTCGACAACTGACACTTGGGTTGCTCAAACAAAGTGAATTTTTTTTAAGCATCAAAGTGTTTCCACTCGGTTTCTCGCTTACAATATTTGAATACCAAATGTGGCTAGACTTGTGTAGTCATCTTTCTGCTGACGGTCCAGAAACGCTGCAGGACTGGGGTGATGCAGAGTCCTGTTACTGTTAAATAAGACAAGTATTTCAGGGTCAAAGGGCTACAGAACAAGATTTGTAGATATCTTTGTCTTTTTTATATTTAGAAGAGTGTAACAGGTTTACACAAACAGATAACAAAGAAAATATGACAAGGTTGCCATTAATTATCTTCGAGTCCTCTCACGAAAAGTGCATTCTTCACATAAATGAGTTTTATCAGATGAACAGACTGTCACTATATTCTCCTTTTCCTCATTGCTTTTATTCTAAAGCTCACTCACGTCGGCAAGAATAAAATCACCCAGATACGTAACACTGCACTCTTTGTGTTTGTGGTCAGAGATAAGCACTTCAAAGCAGGAAGGCTCTTGAGTTTGTGTATACATCTGTAAATGGAGATAAATATCAAACCTCTCGGCTCATTTTCTGGCAAAATAAGGAAGCAGAAGGACTCATAATACAATCATACTGATGTAACACATCTGAAACAATCTACAAGGTTCCCATGGTCATGGAAATCCTAAACGCCTAAAATAAGTACAAGCTTAAAAAGCCACAGAAAAGTCGTTAAAATGTCTATAGTGAATATAGTATTTCTAGTTTTGCTCTGCTCTGAAATATTTCATCAGCTAGATATTGCTCTTTGTGAGTGCTTGTGTGGAGTTAAACTTGCCCGCAAGCAGCATGATAACATCAGACTGTTTTTTTTTTTGAGGATCTTATTGGAGACTTATTGGAGTGCAGTAATAAGTATGACTATTTAAAAATGATTAATTCAAAACATTAGTGCATGACATTTGAAATGAAAATCCTCCCAGTATAGTCTCTAAAACATGGCCAAAACATGGCAGTACCATGGTACACTTTGTTATTATCGGTTTTTGTTAGCACATTCAAACTTTTAACAAAAAAGACATCTAAAAGTCAATAAGCGGATATTCTGCCACAAGATACACACAGCTAATATTATAGACTCCATAATTCAGTGCAAAAACTCTAAAGTCACTGTCGTAGCCAGATCTCTTAATACCAGTGGTCACCTCTGACAGCTAGTTATTAGGCCAATGCTAAAGTATTTATAATGCGCCAAACTATGACAGCTAGTAACTCCCAGTTCCACAGTTGCTGTAGTTAAAAGAGAGCTTTACCGATATATCACACTCTCAGAGACACAGAGATTACTGAGGTAACACCTGGCCTGATGAAGATTAGAAGGAGAAACTGTCTCTACGTGACAATCTGAATACAAACACGCAGCTCTAAGCATTAACATCTCCATCTGAAACCTTGACAGCGACTGATAGTAAGTACAGAAAAACACCTACTCACATGAGAAAATTTGAAAGGATAGTTCAGCCAAATATTGATATTCTGTTTTTATTTACTCTAAAATGTCACTCCAAACCTATATGACTTTTTTCTTCGGTGGAACATAAATGGAGATATTTACCATAAGGTTTATGTTACTGTTTTACATAGAATGAAAGCAGACAAGAAAAAAAAAAAACGTTTTCATAAGTGCCGGGGGTATAAATTCTTTGTTGCACCCTAAAATTCATTCTTTTTGTCTTCTTGAAGAAAAGAAGCCATGTTATGTTTTATATGGAATAAAAAAGATCAAGATATAAATCATATTTCACTAATACTCTTCTTGGGAAGGAAATAAAAAGTCTGTTACTCTCTATTAAGAAGTTCATCAATATTTGGTCTAAATAAATTAAATATAAAACTGAAAAACTACAATTATTATTATCATTTTTAATTATAAAAAAATTAGGCAAAGTGAAATCAATCCAATGAATCACTGTGAATAATGTAAATAATAATGGAATTTAGTCATGAGTTGACCTCCATACACTCTTTTACATTTCAATATTATTGTTTTTATAATTATTTTATAATTGTAGTTCATTCCCTCATTAAAAACAAAATCTTAAGTACACCCTCTGTTTATTTCACTGTGTGTGGGTCATTTTTTTTTTTTTTCTCGGCAATTGTCATACTAACACTCAATCTTTTAATTGACATGACAAATGTGGCCAAGTGACCCCATATGGTGACCCATGCTCTGAATTTGTGCTCTGCATTTAACCTATCCAAGTGCACACACACACACACACCTTGAACACACACCTGGAGCAGTGGGCAGACATTTTTGCTGTGGTGCCCAGGGAGCTTTTGGGGGTTTGGTGCCTTGCTCAAGGGCCCCTCAGTCATGGTATTGAAGGTGGAAAAGACCGCTGTACATTCACTCCCCCCACCTACAATCCCTGCCGGTTCGAGACTTGAACCCACAACCTTTGGGTTACGAGTCTGACTCTTTAACCATTAGGCCACAACTTCCCCTTAAGTTATTAAATGCTAGGTATCACAACATTATAAATGTACAGTAATTAAAATGTGACATAATTTTAAGATGTGCTAAAGATTATATTTAACAGTGTTATTAAATGTCTTGTGTTGGTAAAGATTAACCTTAACTATTAAAGTTAATAGACTTCGACTATTAAATGACGCAAATGTAATCTAAATGTAAAAAAACAAATTCTACTTCAAAACAAATGGCATATAGCTGCCAAGCCATATGAACTTCTTTCATTATCTGTTTAGGATGATTTTTGTCTCTTAACGGTCCCTGACTTTATAAAAGTTCTTCTTCTTCAAGAAAAAAAAAAATCATACAGGTTTGGAATGACATGAGGGTGAGAAAATTAAGACAGAATTTAAATTGTGGTGAATTACCACTTTAAGAGAACTCAAAGTTTAGTAAAACTAACCCAACCGACAAACAACACAAACAAACAACGCGCTCATTCACTGATTAAAGACAAGCTCACACCAACACATAAATGACTGCTGCTTACACACGACATCTAAATTATCACTCATACACACACTCATCCAGTGAGAAAACATTTAATTACCACATATGAGTACACACACACAACGAGCTAGACTGAACATGAGAGAGAGATCTGACATGTTAATTACAACAGAACCCACAGATGGCACAGAAGCACGCCTCAACGCGCCTCTCAAAACCTCACATGTGACACACATACAAACGATCGTTGTTTCACTTAGAAACACACACTCTACTGAACTCGCCCAATGGGAAACGGCCCAAAGTTTCAGTGCTGGTTCTGACTGTTGGACAGTGATTCCAGCATGTGTGACTAACATCCCATAGAGACTGAACCATAATCCTGTTTTCTCTGGACCATCTCCAGTCTTTATAACACACAAACACACACACACACACACAATCACACAGATCAAAACACACACTGTCATTATTCTGCTATGTTCCTCCTCATGTCAGGATAATTAGTAGGATTGGATGAAAGATTTCATGCTGCTTTTCATATTTAATTCTTCTTTCCTTTTTTTAAAGCACAAACTATAATGTTAATGTGTCTCCCAGAAGTGCAGAATAAAGCATGTCAAGGAGAATAAAACAAACAAAAAAACAGAGCTTTTGATAAACCTATGTTACAGCACTGACATCTCATAAACACACTTTGCTTATCCTTCTAAATAATCTTAACATTAGGAAAGTGTGTCTGAAGTTTATTTTTAACAAGGTCCCTGGACATTTCAGTTTGATCTTATGTGGCACAGATTGTTTGTGATACAGTCACAGTGTGATTCAGGCTTTGTACACAAGCTATTATTGTAGGATGGGCCAGTGCAGACTGTATTGGTCATGTACATTAGTCAGCATATTTAAAGTAAGGAGATTAAACAAGAAGTTAAAATTATGACTGATTCCACCAGGTAAAAAATAATATTCCTCAAGATATGTGGACTTCTGAGGAAAACATTCAAAGCATACTGAAATAAAAATGTATCATGGTTTACCCAAAAATATTAAGCAACACAACTGTTTTTAACATTGATAATAATAATGAATGTTTCTTGAGCAGCAAATCAGCATATTAGAATGATTTATAAGGATCATGTGACACTGAAGTGAAAACTGGAGTAATGGCTGCTGAAAATTCAGCTTTGCCTTCAAAGGAATAAATTACATTTTGAAAAAACGTGATGTGACGTGTAGCCAAGTATGGTGTCCCATACTCGGAATTTGTGCTCTGCATTTATCCCATTCAGGTGCACACACACAGTAAGTATTGAACAAACACACACACACCCGGAGCAGTGGGCAGCCATTTTTACTGTGGTGCCTGGGGAGCAGTTGGGGGTTTCGGTGCCTTGCTCAAGTGCCTCACCTCAGTCATTGCATTGAGGGAGGAAGGGAGCGTTGATTATTTACTCCTCCCACCTACAATCCCTGACAGTAGCGAGGCTTGAACCCACAACCTTTGGGTTACAAGTCAAATTCTCTAACCCTTATTTCACAATATTAATGTTTTTACTGTTTTTTGATCAAATAAATGCTGTCTTGGTAAGCATGAGACTTCTTTCTAGAACCTTAAAAAAACATCTTAGTGACTGCAAACTTTTGAATTTTAAGAAACTTTTAACAAACATTTTTTTATTATAAGAAATAAAGTTCATATATTGTTTATTTGTAGCAATACCATTTAACTGAATGTATGCAATATAAGTTAAAACTACAAAATGCTAAAATTAACTGGAATTAATTTTATCATCAAACATATGGTTATACAGTACAGATTAAACAGTTCATATTACTCTACATATTTACACAATATTATTAGTAATGTTTGGATTAGCATAAATTGGCAGGTAAATAGAATGAGAACAGATCTATAAGAGTGAAAAAAGTGTGATTACATGTTATGATAAGACTGATTAAACAGACAGATGAACAGGTTGGACAAGCTAACACACAGTACGCTTAGCTTGGCAAATCCACCACAAACAACAAAGGAAACCGGCAATGTATCCATACAGTCCAGAGCTAGTGCAAACACGCACATTCAAACTTTATTTGAAATTCATTCCTCAAAGGGAAATAAATCACTTGCTGAATTGTTGTGATACTGTGTGAAAACATGACTGCACACTAGATATAAGGCTTACTCTGTGTTTTCAAAGCATGCCCCTGAGCAAGTCTGCCGATGCAAACATGAAAGTGCACAAGTACAAAGAGGTTCGTGTCAGTTTCTTTGCACATATTAGTGATACAAGTGAGAAATTCTTTCTTCTGTTTATCTAGGTTACTATGTAACAGGGTTCACAGTACCACCTTAAGCTCACTCAAACTCTCCTGGCCTCGAGAGGTCAGCAGAAGTTGTCGATAATTGTTGATAATGCATACTTAGAATTTTGTTAGACAGGGTTCAAGCCATTCCAACAAGCCTAGCAAGGAACATTTGCGCTTTAAAACATCATAAGGCATTCATCACACGATTCGCTAAGGTCATCCGATGTGCAATGGTTCATTCACAGTGAAGCCTCAGGAGGAAAAAGACAGAGAGAAAGAGGCCTAGTGCTACTTGCAAAATAACACATTTGTATTTATTTACTCAACGCATTAAACAAGCATCAAAGAGCAACATATTTCCTCCTGAACCGCCATACCTCCATACTATTCATTCAGCCACATTCCTGTATGTGTTTGTGTGCGGGCACAGGCATCTAACTTCAAGGCTAAACAGAGAATGGCAACAATAAACAGAGGTGGAATCCAACAAGCCATTACACACACCGGCTAAGTAACCGTTTTGCATGTTTTTGAGATGAGGATCTGTTTGTAACTGCCATTTAATAGTATTCAGCCGCAAGTATGCACACACGCAGCCGCAGGCAAAAATGAAAATATTCACCATTTACTCACCCTCAAAAAAAAAAAAAATGGTTGCCGTTCCAAACCTGACTTTCTTTCTTCTATGAAACACAAAGGAAAATATATTGATGAATGTGTTGCCTGTCTTTTATTACAGTGAAAGTCAGTGGGGTCCAAATCAACATAAAACCTTCATTGCATGGACCAAATAAATAAATTCATATACTGTAGGTTTGGAACAACACGAGGGCGAGTTAAGATCAAATTTCTTCTATGGGAGACACAAACAGTACCTTACTGTTTGTTGCTGCCGTGTGTTTTGAGTTTGAGCTCCGTCAAGTTAATTCTTTGTCATCTAATTTTTTATCTTAAAATCAATTTTATACACCATCCTTTTCAGTTCTATAAAGTGTGAATATATCCCCTATCGTATTCTACAACAAAAACAATCAGAGCGCCTTGTTAGCACTAGTTCTATTTTTGACTTTCCGAGTCCGCTATTAGCATATAGCCCGCTAGCATCGCCAGCGTGGTTGCCTCTAATCTCGCTTACATTACTAATAGTCTATTCACACACATTACCATTGTTTTACTCACTGTTACTTGCTTTAATGGTGGATGTGTGTCTTCCTTTGAGTGCAGGTGAGGACACGTTTCGAGCTGCATTCGGTGCAGGTCGAACTGGAGGCCGTGGAGAAGCAGATCCGAGACCTGATGGCAAAGCAGACCCAGCTGAGAGAGCGGAGAGCCACACTGGAAACATCCCATGCTGACGCTCACAAGTCCGAGGTAAGTATACAGTGCGATGCTAATTCTCCCACCACCTCTACTCTGTGTGTTTCTCTGCACAGGCCCGGTGCACCCAGGACGCGATCTTCCCAGATGTCCTTCACTCCGGCTCCGGGACACCACGGAACCTGGGTGCAGCCGCAGCGGAAGACGCTAGCCAGGCCCTGGGCGACGACCTCTCCCCCTCCGCCGCCTTCAGTCTTCGAGATCTCCACCCGGAACCGCTTTGCTCCCCTCCGCGAGACGGAACGCGACGTTGTGATCATCGGAGACTCCATCGTCCATGCTACGTTAGTTGAAGGTAAGGTGCACACTCACTGTTTTCCTGGTGCTCGTGTTCTCGATGTTTCGGCGCAGATACCCGCGATCCTGAAGGGCGACGAGAGTACCGGAGCGGTCGTGCTTCACGCGGGGGTTAACGACACCAAGCTGCGGCAGACGGATACACTGAAGAGGGACTTCAGGAGCCTAATCGAGACGGTGAGCCGCACATCGCCCGCAACGACGATCATCATGTCAGGACCGCTTCACACGTATAAACAAGGACACGAAAGGTTCAGTAGACATTTAGCTTTAAACGAATGGTTATTGTCATGGTGTAAAGAACAAAAACTGCTCTTTGTTAATAACTGGAATCTTTTTTGGGAGCGTCCTAGGCTTTTTCGCGCAGATGGCCTGCATCCCAGCAGAGTCGGAGAGGAGCTCATGTCGGACAACATCTCCAAGACGCTGCGCTCCATATGACTAGTAAATCAAAATCTCAAATAACTGCCCTGATGACTTTTTTGTTCTACCCGCTTAAATGATAGAAGTGCTTGCACTGTACAATCTATAAAGACTGTCTAGCTGCGTCCCGAAATGCATACTTCCATATAATAGTAGCGAAAAACATAGCGATGCGCGTCCTTCTTTCCGAATTCATAGTATTTACTCGAAAAACAGTATGCGAGAAGTACCCGCATGACCTACTACTTCCGCCCGAATTCCGTAGCATGCATAGGATGGACACTTTACTATCCCATGAGGCCACGGGAGAGGAGGCGCCATATGCGAAAATGGCGGAAGGCGGCGACAGCTCTTTTCAAGTGTAATTAACCAGTCAGGAAAAACGTTTTCATTGTGGTTAATTGCACTTGTTACATGATCTAAGTGAACGTCGACTTACAGAAAGTTTAAACATTGTAAATCGATGAGATGATTTCGTGAATCGGCTGTAAAAAGATGTTTAATCATTGTTATTACTGAGCATATCAAGTTAACGAACAAATCGAGCTAGTGTCAATGCTGTTGTACTTCAGCTTGTTGACTGCTTTTTTTTTATGGAGACGTTCGTTGTTAAGCAGTTTAATGAGTAAACATGTAAAATGTAATTTTATTCAGGTGCTGTTGACTCTGAACGTAGTAAACACTTCAAGGAAAGGTCTTACTGCCTTCTTTTTATGCTTTATTTCTGTGCATTTATTGTGACAGAGCAGGGACTTGAGGGCAAAATTTCTGCCGCTCAAGTCAAAAGAAAGTGGGAGAACCTAAAACAAAAATATAAAGAATTTTTTTTTTTTTATTAGTTCACCCCAAAATTTGTATTAGTTCATGATTTGATCATGCTAATGTTTTTCCATGTCATAGTAATGCAGTAATCTAATGAATGTTGTAACTTTATTATTTTTTAGCTCTAAAAAGGGGAATATTTATAACGAATCACAACTGGTTATGATTCATAATAAATATATAGATTATATCTTCAAATTAACTGTAGAATCAATATTACAATTATTTGATCAGTCCGTCCACCGAGCAGACAATATAAACATTTATCAATTCAAGGAATATTTATTTTCTGGTCACGGAACAATAAACTGTCCTTCTTTATGCAATGCTAGCAGTAATTCAGCAAATGTAGCAAGGGTTCAAACATTAATTGACTTCGAATTGTCAATTAACAATCAGTTGTGAATATAAGGGATTAAATAAATGAAACTATATCTAACATATAACTAACTAAAACATATATACACAGAATGAAACAAAGTAAGGAAAAGATAGAGAATAGAAAAGAATGGCAGTATTTCACATCACTTAACCACAACCTTTGAAAATCATCAAAGAATCTAAAAATCACCTTAAAAAGGGACTGAAACGTAACACGCATCTAAATAATTGTAAACGTTTACTTGCATTGGTTTCGATTGCTGAGGAAGAGTCCGGTTGCGGTAGATAACGGAGGTCTTTTGATTAGTTTGTGAGGAGTCAGCTGGAAGTTTTTTACTTCTGGTTCTTCTGAAGGAAAAGTCCACAGCGTCTAACGTTACTTGAAAGTAAAAACTGGCGGAAAATAAAACTCAAAAGGAAGGTATTGAGAGTCCTGAAAGGTGTTGTCTCAAAACGAAGAAGAAGTTTTCTGAGCAAAAGTTATTTTGGGCTAATCGTTTTTTGAGAGTTCCTATTCTGTGTGTTCTGACCAATGAGAGACATGGATTTTGAGCGGAAGAATTTTCTTTGTCTCTTGTTTTATGGCTCATTTGCATGCTTTATGGCCGGTCTGGAACATCCGTAGTTTTAACCCAAAATATCGTGCGAGTCATATGATGCGTTTCACAATCACATACTGTACGTCATTGTCCGAGAAATGAAGAACGGGTGACATTGATACCAAGAAACAATAATCTGGAATAGATTAAACCAAAGATACACACATACACCTGAATATAAGTGTTTTATGGCTTTAACTAATACAAATAACGAGTGGTAACTCATCTAATCTAACAAGGGAATGTACACACCACATGCATATACCAGATACAATTATAACTGATTAATTATAGTCTAAAATAAAGAAATGTCTTTATGTGTGTGTGTGTGTGTGTTAGTTTGGGTGTGTGTGTGTTCGTTTGGCCATTCACAGCTCTGAGTGGAATGTTTTTGAACTCAGATTCAAGGATTCTCGTGGGGGCTGGTTCTAATATTCTTTGACGGCGAAGAACCATTTGGAAATTTACAACCCCTATACAAGTAACAGCTCTGACCAGAACTGTAATTTATATGCAAATGTCAAAAGGCTAAAAGGGGTCTTTTAAGCCATAAACAGTCCAACTATCATGCATGATCCTACGCAGACGCTACAAAACTCTGTTTAGCAAGATAAAATGCAGAAGGCCAGTGATTTTTTTTTTTTTTTTTTTCAGTTTTATTTATTCCGTTGTGACTAAAATTATTTTATATTGTCATGTCATATTCGTTTTTTTATAATAAATATGATTTTTCATTATTTAATTAAAGTTTGATGCTTAATCTCCAAAGCTTGTGTGTCAAAAAATGGCAACATTGTATTGGAGATTGATTTTTTGTGTCATATTTTTGTTAACTGTATTATGTTTTAATTTGTAGTTTAATTGTCATCATTGTCATATCGTCTTTATTCGATTTTGTACCTAACCAAAAAAAAAAAAAAAACTTAATTAACTGCAGAACTCTGATACTGTTTGTATCTTGCTCCAAGTGCAAAACTCAGTTCAGCAAAGAGTAGTTTAGTTGACTGAGTGTGTACGTGGGAGTTTTCATGCTCTGTTTTAATTGGAGAGCCACTCACTAAGCACCTGATCCCTGCAGTAAGTTATGCAAACAGCTTTCCACGAATCCATAATGCTGTCAGTCTTCGGTTTGAAATTTCTCTAAAGCTATAGGCTTAGCAGAAGTCCAAATCATCTGTGAAGTGTTGTCCGGCCATTTAAAATGAGTTATTTACAAGCAGAAATGGCGTTTGTGAGTTATTTTTTTCAGATCCCACAAAGGCTTATTTTGGAGATTTGGTGCCCACACAGTACCATCAAATCCAGTGTTTACTTAATGGTTGCCCATTCTGCTTTGTCATATCTGCCAGAATGATGAACAGTCCCTCGCACATATATGAGCGACCGTAGGCATTATGTTGAGAAATAGTGGTCGCCTGCATATAAGTGCAATCGACTATAATGAGCAAAAAGATGGCTGCCGAGCCAAAAACGATCCAGTTTTTGATGAATATAAAGCGTTTTATTGCACAGTAGAATGGATTCTGCCTTTTATTAGGCACAACTTTCATTTTGGAAAAACATTTTTTCCAGATAAATTTATTGGCAATGGTAGGAGATTCAGGGAAGACAAATGGCCTGGACAGTAAAGACAACATGTAATTTATGGGAACATTGCCCTGGAACAAAATTATATGTCATGAATATGATGAAATATATTCTCAGTAATGGAGATTCATATAAGATTCTCATATAAGAATTTGTAGGCTACTTTTCTTCTTGATAAAAGCTTCCCTTCAGGTCTGCGTGACCTTTTTACTTCAAATTTCTGACCGCAGTCCTCTATTCATGACAATTGAATGATTGCAGTGAATGATCTCTTTTCCTTTGTTTAGTTTGCAGAATGTTTCTGGAGACTCTTTGCTTTTTTTTAACCACGCTGTTATGCATGGGTTATCCTGAATCATAGATAAACTTAATCCTTTCAAAGAAAAGCGAGTATAAAAATAAGCATGTAATGACACAGAATAGCTATTTTCTGTGTGCGGTGGTGCATTTAAGTGCTTCAGGTCTCAGTTAATCTGTGTCACATAGGTTTCATACTCTTAGATGAATTAATATATATGCACCTGAGTTTCTGAAAGGACCTCAGTGATTTCTTGGAACAGTCTTCAAACAATATCCCTGCATTAATCCCGTTTGTTTACCAATGCAGGTGCTTGGGTGCCCGTGCTTAGCCTTGGTGATTAGTCCAAAAATAGCAAACCAACAGTGTCCCCAAACTCCACTTCATTATTCTCCACTGATCATGTTGTCATGTGGGAGATGGTTGTCACGGTGGCGTGAAGGTAAACAAGTTAAAGTGACAGAAAATCAAAGCATCCTTGAGTTTCTCAACCATGTGTCTAAATAAGATAGAGCTTTGCTCATGAATAACTTACAGAGCCTTTGAAAATACAAGGACCGTAAACCAATTGTCTTATTTTGCTGTATTACAAACCCTCATTCTATTGAATTATAATCAAAACACTGGCAAAAAAATTACTTGTGTATAGAATTTTGATGTAAGAAAATATTCTTGACAAAATCACTTCAGTTCCAGGTTGGGATGTGCAAAACAATATAACTGACTAGTGGTTTGTCTGAATGACTAGTTGACTGAATAATTGGTCTTAAAGGGATAGTTTACCCAAAAATAAAAATTACCTCATGATTTCCTCACCCTCAAGCCATCCTAGGTGTATATGACTTTATAATGGCAGTGAATGGGGGTTAAGATTTTGAAGCCCAAAAAAGTGCATCCATCCATCAGGGATGTGATATTTCTGTATTTTCCGACCTCTGAGGGACAACCCCATGTGATTTGTGTAGATCAGAGTTTTTATTTTTATTTTTTTATTTTTAGGTATGGTTACTGCATGATGATTGAAATCGCACAAATGGCCTTAAACTATTACCTAAATAAACCGCGAAAATATTGTTTTCTATAGAGTGCTGCACAAGCTTGCAGTGCCATCTGCAGACCAGTTAAAAGCGTTCAAATGATTCACAGCGCCAAACGCGAGTATAATCAGCACTGAAACGTGTTACTCGACCCAGTGACTTTTTATGAATGGCAGTGAGAATTTGAGATTGCTTAGTGCTGTCATAAAATTCGCAACGGTTGTGATGTAATTATATAATAGGCTGTAGTCTGACACGCTACATGTCTGCTGTTGCAGTACTCTTTTTAGTTTCGATTCACTGTTAGTGCTAGCTGCACTGCGCTTGGTTTGAGCCACTTTAATTTGTATTTGGGAACGCAACTGTAATGTAGGAGGCATCGTGACGACGGAGTGGGTATCCACTTGCAGGCTTTATTTAAAGAGCTTGGTCAAAACAGGCAGGGTCAAAACACCAGCAAACAGAAACAGCCAAGGCTCAAGCAAAAGAGTAATCCACAGAACACTCATCAGTCAGGGCAGGCAGCAAACAATCAGGAAACCAGGTAAACAGTCCAAAATACAAAAACAGCAAGGCAAGGCAAGGCAAAACAAGGAAACACAGGCAGGAACACAGAACCTAGAAAACATACAGGCTAACATTCAATAACAAGCAAATTTAGAGAGTGTGTGTGCTACTTTTAAAGTGCTGCTTCTAATGTGAGACAGCTGTGAACTGATGATGAGATCTGATGAAAGACAGGTGATTGCAAGTGATGATGAGTCCAGGCAGAGGATTATGGGAAATGGAGTCCGGGGTGAGTGGTAAAGGGTACAGGATTGGGTGCCCTATAGCGGAGCTCATGGGGACTTCAGCTAGAGATCGTGACAGCAACATTCGTCATTAGAAACGTTTATAAATCACTGGTTTGCTTGTGTTATTTCACCCACCGAGAAGTTTTAGTGTCACATAATCCTTCAGAAATCATTCTAATATGCTGATTTGCTGCTCAAGAAACATTTCTCATTATTATCAGTGTTAAAAACAGTTTTGCTGCTTAATATTTTTTGTGGAAACAATGATACCACTCAAACATTTGGTATAAGATATAAAAAAAGAGAGAGAATTATAATTTTATTCATCATGCATGAAAAGTGATTAAAAGTGAGTGAAGACTTTAAAATGATTCATTTTGAATAATGCATTACCAAATTTTTATGTATTTGATAAAATGCAATAAATTCTGTTCATTAAACTTATATTTACAAATCCATGAAAAATAAAGCGTATCCACCAGTTCCACAACAAAATATGAAGCAGCAAAATTGTTCTTCAATCATGATATAATCAAAATGTTTCTTGAGAGTCAAATACTTGTAATATTTCTAAAAGATCATGTGCACTGAAAACTGGAGTATATGAAGAAAATTCTGCTTTGCATTCAACATGAATAACATACAATTTTATAATATAATAGAATATTGACAACTTTTGTTTAAAAATGTGTAATAATATTGGCTAAATATATAATATATTAATTTATTTAAATACATTTGCTGTTTTTTACTTTTAATTTTGATGAATAAATTCAGCCTTGATGAGCACAAGATATTTATTTCTCTTTAATATTTATTTATCATTAATAATTGTAATGTTTCCAACCTTTTGGCAGGTGCTTTAATAATAATAACAATTCTATATGCTTTACTATAATATATTATAGTACTTTATTATAATATATTGTATTATATTGTTATCATGATTATTAAATGCTGCTTTTTATTTTTACAGGACAATAGTATGTATTACAATATAAGATATATATTTTAATGTGCTAAAATATATATATATTTAATAATAAGTGCTGGGGGCGTGACTTGGGTCGTGGTCAGATTTTCCTTATTTTTTTGTCTCTAGCTGATCACATACCTGATATTTAAAACTTTATAAACCGTAATCTCTATTCTCGGGGGGTACTTCCCGCTAACGCCTACCCGCGTACACGAGAGAGTGGTGTTCCAGCGGATGATGTAGGACGTAGGTGTAGTGTAAGCTCCGGTGAGAATATGTTAGTCTCGTGAGAACCAAGTTTTGTTTACAGCAAAGGAAAACCAGTCTCCTTTTGGATTATATCGACATCCTCTGACATTTTCCTTTATAAATCCTCATTTTGTACTTCTAATTCTTGACTGGTGTTTTGTTTTTTTCTCTTCTCTGTGCTTCTGCGTTGGTCACTTCTACACCCTACGTCCTCCAACATCCACTGGAACGCCACTCTCTCGTGAACATGTGTACGACAGTTGCAGACAGCAGGAATTTGGGTTTTAAAGTTTTAAATATAAATATTTTCTCTTACACAAACCACATCGTCTTAAAAAAAAGAAAAAAAAAAAAAAAAAAAAAACACTTCAGCAAGGCTTTATTTTCCCCCCTAGAGCTAGTGGAGTACTTTTTATAAGGATGGAATGCACTTTTTTGGGCTTCAAAATCTCGACACCCATTCACTGCCATTATAAAGCTTTGAAAAGCCAGGACATTTTTTAATATAACACTGCTGTTATTCGTATGAAAGAAGAAAGTCATATACACCTACGCTAGTTTGAGGGTAAATAAAACATGGAGTAATTAAATTTTTTGGGTGAACTATCCCTTTAAGAACTGGGGGGAAAACCTGTGTCTCAAATACTCCAGCCTGAGAATTTCCAGACCTTGGAAAAATGTGGTAAAAAATTAAACAGTCCCAAAGGTTTCAGTAGCAATACTGTTTATAATAACATAAGCCTCACTATTACTTAATAATCGGGCCTCACCTCTCTAGGTTTCTCACACACCAATCGAGGGTCGTTATAACTTGCTCGTGTGTTCGTTATGTCCTGTCAAGTCAACTATTACCCTCACCATGCCGTTTCTATTGACTCAGTAAACTTTTAAAAAATTTTTATGTAGTTAAACGTAAAGTTAAGTAGAAAAGTTTTTTCTGGTTAAACATTTTATTGTCTAGAAATTGCTACTTGTGTGCGGAGCCCCTAAGATGCCTGAGATGGACGTAAAATTATATTTAAATGCTTTTGTGTTGCCCCAAGAAACTATTTTTTTTCAATCACCCAAGAAACTTTCTGTTTGCTAACAATATTATTGTATAATTTGTAGAGCATTTATATTCACTTTAATGTCTCGCAAAACATTTGCTTTCTCCCAAAAAACTGTGCAAAAATATTTGAGAAGCTGTTTGTCTTGCAAAACTTTTTTGTGTGTGTGTAAATTTAATTTATTTTTTCATACAGATGAACTGACAGCACACTGTCAACATACAAATACATTTTCAGCCACATAAAATATCAAAACAAAAATATATAAATGTAAGAGAACCATTATTTGACCCGTTGTGATCCAACTCCACCTTAATAGTAGTTTTTTTTTTATAAAAAACAAAAAAAAAAAAAATATTTTTTTATATTATATTTTTTATATTTCTCTAACTTTTCAGAAGTTGCATGTGGGTCATTATTATGCATTCTGTCAAAGCTAAGACATGCTTCCATGCGTTTAATTTCTTTTGGAGAAATGGCTTCATTTGTTTCCGCCCTCCCAGTGCTATGCAGAGTGCTTGATATGGTTGATGGCTGCACCTTCACTTCCTCCTCAGCTACTGAACTCTTTAGCTCCTTCAAAGTGATTGTTGGCCTCTCTGTGGCATCTCTCACAAACCACCTTCTCGTTCGGTTGGAGGGCTTTGACAGATGACCTTTTCTAGATGGTTTCTGGGTGGTTTGCTGTAGCGTCCACTTGATAATTGACAATTCAACCAACAGTGTTCACTGGAACTGGCGAAATCCTGTGTGTGTCCCATCCTCCAGTTATTCATGCGTGGTATGTGCATCTCTAAAAAACTCTTGAATCGAGGTGGCATGTTTGTTTGCTTGATTATTCGCTTGTTTATATTTTATTGCAGCATAAAGATCATCCAGCTTGACAGTTCTGTGCAAACCATAGTGTTTCCTGGGATGTATTTGTCCCTAGGCAGCTTTTCTACTGTATGAGAGCCCCATAATGGAAGCAATGGATAAAAGAAAAAAATTCCATAGGCAAGCAACCGTACGTGATTAAAATCATTAGAGAGATGGGATGAGAGTATGGTAGTTATCCGGCTTATAGCCTCAGACGGCACACCCACAGACTGTTCACAGACTGTCTGATGCATCTTGCGCACAAAAATAACTAGAACTGCCTGTAGTCGGCAGTTGCAGTCTGATTGGCTGACTTCTATTCCGTTTCAGAAGCACAAAGGAAGTGTAAGCAGAGTGGTTCACAAGTTCCCATATTGCTACAATGAATGCTTCTGAGAAAGAGCTAGTGACTGGAAAGTTTAAAAGGTTTGTGGCATTGAATCTTTGGACTGACAAGAAAAAAAGTATTTATCTTTAAATCCACTCTAACTCGGCTTGACACATTGATGAGAGTAACGGCACTGGCCATTTCATGAACAAATCACTGAGTCAGATCTTTGATTGTTGATCACACTTCCCAAAGATGATTCTCTCTAAATGATTCTTTTACAAAATCCAGGCTAGATGAAGTAGAAGATTTTCAGTGAATAATAACTTGAATTTGGTCTGTATGTCATTGTATTGCTATTGGGTCATAACAAGGACAAATTTTATGAAGTTTGCATTGTTTTTTGAAGGTTGAAAGCTACAGTTCCCAATGTAATTGCATGGAAGACATGATATTCAATATTTCGTCTTTTTGGAAGAAAGTAGCTCAAATGACTTTTGAAAGACATTAATATCATAATATGTACATTTACATTTACATTTAGTCATTTAGCAGACGCTTTTATCCAAAGCGACTTACAAATGAGGACAATGGAAGCAATCAAAATCAACAAAAGAGCAATGATACGCAAGTGCTATAACAAGTCTCAGTTAGCTTAACGTAGTACACGTAGCAAGGTTTTTTTTATTTATTATATAGGCCTAATAAATAAAACAGAATAGAGCAAGCTAGTGTTAGAGGCCTTTTGCTTTTGTTAATTGTATAATAAAAGAAAACAAATAGATAGAATACAAAAAAAAAGAATAGAGAAGCTAGTGTTATTTATTTATTAAAAATAAAAACAAGATTTAGTAATGATTAGAGTACAGTTTTTTATAGAATGGAATTAGAGAGGAGTGCTAGAGTTAGAGTGTCCAATAAAGATGCTGAAGAGATGTGTTTTTTCGCTGATTCTTTGAAGTTATAATTCGTTGAGAATTCTTGAATACAGTGACAAATATGAAATACTAGTAGAATTAACCCTGTTTTCTATGTGAATCTCTGTTACCCTGTCCATTTATTTCATTAACAACCGGAATTTCAGATCAGTACTCCAGTCTTCAGTGTCTATATGTTCTAATATGCTTATCTGCTGCTCAAGAAACATTTCTGACTATTAATGTTGAAAACATTGTGCTGCTTAATATTTTTGTAGAAACTGTGATACATTTTATTTTTCATGATTCACAGATGAATAGAAAGTTCAAAAAACGCATTTATTGGAAATAGAAATCTTTTGTAACATGTCTCTACTGTCACTTTTGATCAAACTAATGCATCACTGAATGAATGAAAGTATTATGTTCTTCTTTTTTTAAATCTTCTTGCTGATCATGTGGTTAATATACTGGACTCAAGCTCACCCCTCGGAACACACATCTGTCCCACAAGTGGCGTAGCTCATCTCAATCGGACGATGTTCTCCTTCAGGCAAGGGACGACTCAGCATATCTGAAGTTATTTTATCTAATATCTTTTATCATTTAAAGAATCAGTTGTGACTACTGCTGTTATTTACTGTTTGATATACACTGCCATTCAAAAGATTGGGTTCAGTAAAATTTTCTTCTTTTTCTCCACTTTTTATTCTCAAAGATGCACTAAATTGATCAAAAATGACATTTATATTGTTAGAAAAGATTTCTATTTAAAATAAATGCTGTTCTTTAGAACTTTCTATTCATCAAAAAATCCTGAAAAATGTATAAATGATTTCCACAAAAACTATTAAGCAGCACAACAGTTCATTTAAATTGTAATAATATTTCCCAGTATTATTTGATCAAATAAATGCAAAAAGGGGCCCCCCCCTAGGGAGCAAGGGACTAAAAGTTGTTTGCTATAACTAAACATATTAGTATTTTATGATAAAACCAAAGGTCTGGTACTGAAAGTTAAAAAATAAGCCGAAAAACTTCTAACCTTAATATTTCATTACTGTAGATTTTAACGTTTGACTATGGAGGTGTTTAGTATCCGGATAATCCCCGCTGCCACTGCTTGATTTTAAGATGAGGAAACTCGACCTACATATTGTTTCAACATTATTTTGCAGCTATTTTGGTAATGTACTAGTAGTATGTGCAGAGCTCAGGCAGGCTGTTAGACCTGCTTCAAACCTGACATTTTAACTAATGTTCTTCACGAAAGGTTAGAGTGACCTACATGCTCCATGTGGAGTTTTCTCTCTCCCCTTCTCTTTCTCCTTGCACCTGAATGAAACGTTGCCTTAAGTGTTAGAACGCTCAAAATGAGAAGTGTTAATTATTCAGACTTTAAATTAAGCAACTGATGTTGAAGAAGATACCTTGATGTTGATAACAACAGCGTCATTCTACAGTATAATTATCCCTATAGAGAGAATATATGAACTGTATTACCGAACTTTCTATTCCTGATACCGAACAGGGATGTGGTGGCTCTGATAACCCAAATGTTTGTGAGTCATCAGCACCTGCTGAATGTCACCTGAATTCCATTTCCTCCCGCAGCTCTCAGATCTGTTGGCCACAGTAACAGGGAAAGCGGCAAATTTGTGCAAGAGGAATAAGTAAATAGAGTGTTATGCTAATGCTATAAGCCAAGAATGTCTCTCTCTGCCCCTCCTGCGCTATGCTGGACACTGGTTCTTGCTGGCAGTGTTATCATACATGCAGATCTTTGAAAGGCTAGGCTTCGGATTAGCCCTATGCTGACACAGCTTGACCTTGTTGGGTTGTGTGTATGTGCGTCTCTTTGATACGTGAAAGTGTGTGTGTGTGTGTGTGTGTGTGTGTGTGTGTGTGTGTGTGTCAGCAGTGTTTTCTCCTATAGAAGGCAATGCTGTTCAAAAATAAAATTCAGAAAAGCTAATAGAAAGTAATAATAATTTAAAAAAAAAACTATAGTAAAAATATTCTTTCTTTCTAAACAATATTTATGTATTAGTAACAAATGAAGCTGAAGAAATTGATGCAACAAAAAAACTTTGATTAAAAACGTGGCTGGTTAATTTGGTTGGACTTTTAGTATAATACATTAGCTTGTCTTTAACTTGGAATATAGCTTGGAAAATACTTGGACATTGGACTACAAAACACCCATTATACACACTAACTGAATAAAAAAGTTTAATCAAGTACTAAAATTTTAAAGTGAACAGAAATAAAAAAAGTAATAATTAAGCTAAATTTAAATATAAAAAAATTTAATAACAGAAACTAATAAAATGATAAAAGCACACAACAAAATTACTAAACCTTTAAAATTAAAATATAATATACATAAACAATGCTAAAATAACACTAGTGGTTTTTGTCCTTGCAATAAAAATCCAAGGTTAACTTAGGTGGTTAGTTGTCTAATGAAGTAAATTGAACCGCAAATCAAATAAAATGTTGTATTATAGTATTATATTATTATTAAAAATTCATAAAGCAAACAACAGTTAGTTGTAACAAAAAAATTGCCTGCAAAAACTTGGTTTGGCTAGACTTTTAGTATATTAAATTTGCTTGTTAATAGTGTAAGGTAAATGGTTTTCCATTTTCCAAGTCTTTAACCTAGAATTTACATTGGACTAAAAAAAAAAAGCCCATAGAGGGGACTTTGCCTCCTCATTTCACAAGTCGATCGCACGCCACTGGTGTGTGTGTCACTTTGGCGTATGTCATTAACTCCATATTACATTTCTGGACTTGGGTGGGAGCCCATGGATATTTTATTAAGGAGCGTCAGTGCATGGGAAATGAGCCGGCGCTACACTGTGATTACTTGCTACTGGGGCAACGGTGTGTTTCACATTCGGAATGCCTCAGATAGTGTAATCTATGATTAACTGGGGTAGAAGTTTCACTTTCCTTGGAGCAGTTGTTGTCACGATGCAAATTAATAAATTAAATGATGCCTTCACCTGAGACACATCAGCCTGCAGTGAGAGTGGAATCTAAACCAGGACCCGACATCAAACTTTTCCACATACTTGTCTTACAGGCAAAGTAAAACTGTTAGTTTACCTGCCATATAGCTTAATGGGACAGTTCACCCCAAAAAAAATCTAAATTCTGTCGTCATTTACTCAATCTCATATCATTCCAAACCGGTATGGCTTCCATACCAAATAAATCCAAAATACTGTTTAGAAAAATAATGAGTAAATAAGAAAAATTATAATAAATATATAAGTAAAAAAGATGAAAAACTTGAAATAAAAACAAACTGAAAAATAAATTAGCACTAAATAGAACTATAAAAAACAAAAAAGCACAACATTACTAAACCTAAAATTAAAACAGAAAATATAAAAATAAAAGCTAATACAAAAATGAATAAATACTATAGTAGTACATTAACAATTCTAAAATAACACTGGAGCATAAAACATTTTGAAAGAGGTCCAATGTTATTTTGAATTCTCTAATAAAGTGAAGTGAACCGCAAACTCATATCGAATGGGATCAGATCCGCATATCTCACCGTCATGACACACTGGAAATATTTTGCCCTTATTATGACAATATTTTGTCATAAGGCTTGTCCCAGAAAAGCATTAATGTAAAGCCTTATATCTCATATGTTGTAAAACTCAGACAAAAGCTTTATCAGAATGCAAACAGAAGTTTGGATGTGATTGCAGTAATGATGGCCTTAGCAACCGCCCGTCCAGATAATAAATCAAATCATAGCATCCTCTACAGCTCTGTCCCAGAACAGCTTGGCAATCATGTCGAGAGGAGCCTATTTTCTTGTTTGGAAACTGGTACTCACAGTGTTAGGATATTCCCAAACAACATCACTGCTCATCAGTCTTGCAACTTCATGGTTTCTCAAAATCAGCAGAAATTGCTTTGTGCGCGTGTGTGTGTGTGTGTTTAGATATTCTCTTATAATTTTAATGTGTGTTCCTGATTCCTGTGCCATTGCAGATGACCTATATTTTAGGTGACTGTATTTGCACTTAGCATATTATGTATAACGTATTGCCTAACGTATGTGGATGGGATTGTGAGCTTTGGAGTTATTAATAAAGTGACAGTGTTTATTGTCTATATGTGGGTGTTACAGAAGGTCATTTATGCATCATGAAAATGAATAAAATAATATACAATATACACTGCTGGTAAAATTTGGGGTCAGTTTGTTCCATTGCAGATGACCTATATTTTAGGTGACTGTATTTGCACTTAGCATATTATGTATAACGTATTGCCTAACGTATGTGGATGGGATTGTGAGCTTTGGAGTTATTAATAAAGTGACAGTGTTTATTGTCTGGGTGTTACAGAAGGTCATTTATGCATCATGAAAATGAATAAAATAATATACAATATACACTGCTGGTAAAATTTGGGGTCAGTTTGTTGCTTTAAAGAAAGTAATACTTTTATTCAGCAAGGACATTACATTTATCAACAGTGAGAGCAAAGATATTCGTAATTTTACAAAAGATTTCTATTCTAAATAAATGCTTTTCTTTTGAACTTGGATTTTCTTTTTGAACAAAGCATCCTGAAAAAAAAAAATACTGTTTCCATAAAAATAAAAAGCAGCACAATTACAATACATATTAATAATTAGAAATGTTTCCTGAGCAGCAAATCAGCATATTACAATGATTCTGAAGACTGGAGTAATGGCTGCTGAAAATTCAGCTTTGCATCACACAAATAAATTACATTTTAAAATGTATCAAAATATAAAAGATATTTTAAACATAGTAAAAATAATCACAATATTACTGTCTTTTGTTTCTGTGCTTTTAATCAAAGAAAGAGAGATAGTTAGCATATAAGACATGAGGCAATAGTGTGGAATAATCAAAAAGCCCTCCAAATAGTGTATTAAATTAGAAGTACTGCAAATAAATTATCTTAGAGCCCCATTTCACTTTTTGTAGACCTACTGTCACTGAATATGGTTTTTCTTCATCTAGACTTGTCTGAAGGGAATTTTCTACAAATATTTGCATTGAAAACTGATTATTATATTTTGTTATTAAAAGTCACGCAGTAATGTGCAGTTTATTTAGTCTGTGTATTCAGTTTGTTCAGATCGGTTCGAGGTTACAGTTCAGAACATCTATTATCTAAAAAGCAAGTTACGGTAGTGTTGATTCCCTCCATCTCTGCCCTCCCTCGGTGTAGAGTGAGTATGATTGCAGTGTCTTATAAGTAATCAGATAACCTTCTCCGCTAGCAGCTGGTGGTTTGTGGATCACAGCAGACACAGATTTTATTAGAGAGGTGAAACGTGGCTCACATCATCTTACTGGCACATGAAAAGGTCAGCCATCTCTCTGACTGAGCTGCATTGTCTTTTGATAAGCCAATGTCATAAACACAGACATTCCTGCATGCTTACAGGGTCATGGTAGCATTCATTTGTTTTGGGCCTCATATTTGAATTCTCTTGATTCATTTCTTTTTTTATATAGGCCCTATATATTTTGATGGCTACATTTAGCCTACACTTTACACACATGCAAAACAGGTGTGATTCTTAAACCCTTTTGTGCACGGAACAGCTACACTGTAAAAAAATTGCATTCAAAACTTTTTTTTTTTTTCAGTTGCAAATAAAAATGATTGGTAATAAAAGTATTGCGTTATGTTTTATAAGAAAATACTATTCAGTCTTTCTAAATATTTAATTCAATGTGTTACTTTGAGTTTCTTTGTAAAATGTACTAACAATTTCTTAGTTAAAACTGTACTCCAAATAATTGTCAGTGTACCTGAGCAAATCGGGCTCTATTTGGACTCTATGAATTTTTATAAATTATTGTAAACATTTGATTATGAAATGCATTTTATGCATTTTTTTATCATTTAAGTATGTGAACTAGTTTTGTCAAAAGTACCGACTTCAGTACGAATCGGTACTGAAATTTTAAAAATGTCCATTTCCCGCTAACATTTGGAAACATAAGAGTGCTGGTGTTTCATTCCTGAATAAAAAAAGTGTTTTAAACTAATCGGCTGAGTAAATGATTCAATGACTCACTCAAAAAGACAGTCACTTGTTTCATTCCTGAATAAACGGTGGCTTTGCAACAAATTTGTTGAATAAATGATTTTCAATTGCCTCACTTATTAGGACAGGCAACAGTGTTTAGTTCTGAATGAATCTGTGACAGTTGAAGGATGATAGAAGACAGTCCCTATGTCCTTGTTTGAAGAAGTGGTTGCTGGAACAAAATATAGAATGATTAAATTATTCACTGAGTGGACCCAGGGGATAGTTATCACCCAAAAAGGTAAATTTGTCCCTGATTTATTCACCCTCGAAGCATTCTAGGTGTATGTGACTTTCTTCTCTCAGATTAATACAATATGAGTTATATTTAAAAATGTCCTGGCATTTCCAAGCTTTTTAATGGCAGTGAATGGGTGTCTAGATTAGGAATGCACGATATTAGATTTTTGCCAATATCCAATATGCCAGAAGATGTTTCAATTATAGTTTGACAGTATTTCATCTTCTAGGCAAGGCAAGGGGCACTAAAGAGTGTTTTTTTCAATTGGCCGATTGGTGTGTTTAGCAGTTTTAAAAGGGTGCATAACCCAGAACAAAACATTGCTTGAGATGTTAACAGTATACAGTGGGGGAAAAAAGTATTTATTCAGCCACCAATTGTGCAAGTTCTCCGACTTAAAAAGATGAGAGAGGCATGTAATTTTAATCATAGGTATACCTCAATTATGAGAGAAAAAATGAGAAAAAAAAATCTAGAAAAATCACATTGTAGGATTTTTTAAAGAATTTATTGGTAAATTCCTCGGGAAAATAAGTATTTGGTCAACTACAAACAAGCAAGATTTCTTGCTCTCACAGACCTGTAACAACTTCTCTAAGAGGCTCCTCTGTCCTCCACTCACTACCTGTATTAATGGCATCTGTTTGAAATCGTTATCAGTATAAAAGACACCTGTACACAACCTCAAACAGTCACATTCCAAACTACACCATGGCCAAGACCAAAGAGCTGTCAAAGGACACCCGAAACAAAATTGTAGACCAGTCACCAGGCTGGAATAATGTAAGTTATGCAATAGGTAGCAGCTTGGTGAGAAGGCAACAATTGTTGGAGCAATTATTAGAAAATGGAAGACATACAACACCACTGATAATCTCCCTCGATATGGGGCTCCACGCAAAATCTCACCCCATGGGGTCAAAATGATCAAAAGAACTGTAAGCAAAAATCCCAGAACAACACGGGGGGACCTAGTGAATGACCTACAGAGAGCTAGGAGCAAAGTAACAAAGGCTACCATCAGTAAAACACTGCGCCGCCAGGTACTCAAATCCTGCAGTGCCAGACGTGTCCCCCTGCTTAAGCCAGTACATGTCCAGGACCGTCTGAAGTTTGCTAGAGAGCATTGGATGATCCAGAAGAGGATTGGGAAAATGTCATATGGTCAGATGAAACCAAAAAAAAATTTTTTGGTAAAAACTCAACTTGTCGTATTTGGAGGAGAAAGAATGCTAAGTTGCATCCAAAGAACACCATACCTAGTGTGAAGCATGGGGGTGGAACATCATCTCTTGGGAGCGTTTTTGCGCACAGGGAAAGGCGACTGTAATCCGTGTAACAAGACACCAAGAAGGATATGGCAGAGTCCAATTGTACATCGTGGAGGATTTTGAGTGAAAACCTCCTTCCACATCAGCAAGGGCATTGAAGATGAAACGTTGCTGGGTCTTTCAGCATGAAAATGATCCCAAACACACCGCAACGGGTGTCAATGAGAGGCGTGGCTTGTAGTAAGACGCGATTTCAGCGTCTCCTGGATGTGGGCCTAGCCAGTCATCCATGATTTCACAACCCCCATAGATAAATCTGTTGGAGGGAGTTGAAACAATCCGCTGTTGTACCAGAGACACCCCGCCCCAACATTACGCTCTCAGAAGGACGAGACTGCATGGAACGCGTGAATGGCAAAATACCAATTACATGTCGAACAGTGGGTCTGAACCACTTGTGGAACGACTTAACAACGAGAAAACGTTTGACCTCTAAGTCTATTGCCACAACAAAGGTATTAACAAAGTTTGAAGATGAAATTTTGTTAGATCAAATACTGAGTGTCCAACCAGAATTAGCAATAAGTTCTTCTTTAAAAATCCTAAAATTTGATTTTCTGGATTTTTTTTTTTTTTCATTTTGTCTCTCATAGTTGAGGTTATACCTATGATGAAAATTACAGGACTATCTCATCTTTTTAAGTGGGAGAACTTGAACAATTGGTGGCTGACTAAATACTTTTTTCCCCCACTGTATATATATATATATCTGTATATATATTATATATATATATATAAATGTATTTATTGCGTTTAATTCTGCTCCCTGTACGTGTGATCTGGATTGGCGCCAGTATGGCGTATGGGGGGCGACGCAGTTACGTCTGATGCACAGTTTTTCAGAAACGGTGATCGGGTAGTCATGAGAATTAACTGTTATGATCAAATCACTGTGCTGTATTATGCATGAGATCGTCTTACAGCGGAGATGTCAAATCTCATTAAAGAGCTTCCACGCTGTCAGTTAATTTCTGTAAACATGCCCTTAACAATAGCTGTTTCTGCACGGAACGCCACATTGAGTTTAACAACATTTGCTGCGCGAATCGTAGTTCATATCCAGACCGGACCAAGCATGTTTCAAGTTTATGTCAACATATTTCATATTCTCTCATGCTCCAAACATGAACCAGCACCGTGTATGTGCACACATGTCTTCTTCTAATTAAATATGCACAAATAAGGGCGCTGATACAGCGGAACGTCTGATCATGAACGCGATGACATGATGGATTATTGTGATACACAACAAACAATAATATAGACCGAAAATTCAAAGAGTAAACAAAAATTAACTGCCTTTATTCTTGGAGTTTTAAACTGATGTGTGTAATTTGTTCTGAGACTGTAGTACTGGTAAACGTGAAAATATTATTAGAACTTTTAAATGTTGTTCTTCATTTTCATAGAACAATATCTCTGCTTACTTATTTCAAATAATAATTTATCAAAACATATTTGATTTGTTCATGATAGTCGTTAGTCTCTAATGATACGAGTTCTTGAGAGTTCATTATCATTATTATTATATTTTTTAAATATATCATGGCATATATTCATGACACTTTAAGCCTTTATCGGCTGATTCCGATAACGTTCCAATAAGATCGTGCATCCCTAGTCGAGATTTTAAAGTCCAATAAAGTGCATTCACCCATCATTTAAAGCTCTCCACGTGGCTCTGGGGGGTTAATAAAGGCCTTCTGAAGTGAATAGATGCGTTTGTGTAAGAATAATATCAATATTTAAAACTATATAAACCGTAAAAGTCGTATGCATGTACACGAGATCCATTGTGTTCCAGTGGATGACATAAGACGTAGGCAATTCAGCCATAACAGCTCTTTTGGCTTGTTTCGGCCTGCTAGTAATTTAAGCAGTGTTTTCATCTGAGAATCCTCTAAAAATATCTACTGGGATTAAAGTGCCCTATTAAACGTTATATATGGCATGCATCAATCCTTATCAAACTCTGCAGAATTTTTGTAAACACTATTTACGGCTGGTTCTTAATGAAGTGGCTAAATTTACCTGGATTTGTTTCCACTGAAGAGTCCTTGTGTGTGTATGTATAATTTTGATGGTTTGGAGAGTACATTGCGTCCTGATTCATAATTAAACAATCCACTCCAGAGATGGAAGGTTTGTTCATTAATCAGTCCTGGAAATTTCAGTATGCAATCAGAGAGCTCGCAGAGATACTGTCCGCCCGTAACTCCTGCTGTCGATTGAGTTGCACAAAGTGATGGAGAAAGAGGGAGGCTGATTGCAAATTCATTTATGTCAGTCATAGTTAGGCTTGATGACTTTGGCCATGCTTGCGTAAAGTGAAAATTGGGTAAGAGTAGTGTGTTTATTTGGGGATAATAAATACCATGAAAAGAACTAAATGCCATGGTCAGAATTAGCATTTATATAAAGCTATTACACACTCAAGTTGCATTTACTTGCCCATGTCAACCTTTAAAAAAAATCAGTGGGTGCCGTTAGATTGTAGTAGAAAATCAGCAGCTTTTTAGGAAAAAATGCCAGTCAATTCTACTGAATGGTGTTCGAATGAACTTAAGAAAAACTGGCACCAGCTTCACTGGCACGATTTCAGAAATACTTGCAATGTGACAAAACAAACTACCTACATCTGATGTTTTTTATCTAAAATGCCTTTGAGAATGAGAGAATGAGATATAGGACTAGTTCAGTTTGCAAGCACTCTAGCTGTGTTCAGGTTTTGTGAGCCAAGCGTGGGAAATCTTCTATTCATTGCCTTAGAAGTTCCTGTTATGAATAGTTTGTGGGACTTTTCATATTGTTGTGAAACTGAAAGATAGTGAAGTACACAATAAAATATATTGTTGCATTGGCTACATGGTCAAACCCTTGATACAGATCAACCCAAAGGAAAGTTTTATTACTCAGGAGACATCATAAAGTTCATAAGTTTCAAGTACAGTAATTATTAGCTTGGTCTTAGATGTTTTCCTAAAATTCTATATAAATAAAAATAGGGAAAAAGCATCACTGTAAAAAAAAATTGTAAGTAATTGTTTAATTCATTTATTTGTGAAATTTAGCAATTTCTGAGTGAAAATTAAGTAAATCCTACACCATTTTTTTTTTGCCAAAAAAAAACAAAAACACTTTTTTACCAAATATTTACCAACCTAGAAGGCTACTTTGGAAATGTAATAGGTTACAGATTACAAGTTACTCTATTTAAAATGCAATAAGTGCAATAAGTGTAATAAGTAGTGCCACTATTTCAATTACTTTATTAAAGTAATGTAACTGATTACATTTTGATTATATTTATAATGAACTGTTACTCATTTTCAAATATTTAAAGAAGGCAGGGTTAGTAGTACTCAACACTGATTACTGTCAGACTTTCAAAATCCTTCATTACTTAAATTAAGATTATAATAATTTAATTTTAAAGCACAGGTACCACAAAATCAGATTGTAGCACCTTTTTTGAGATCGTTCTGAGGTTAGAATTTGAGCTATGATACTATTTTTGAAAAAATCTTTTGATCTTTGCTATGATAGGAAACGTCTCGAAATCCTTCATTACTTAAATTAAGATTATAATAATTTAATTTTAAAACACAGCCACCACAAAATCAGACCTTACCTCTTTTTACTTTGAGATCATTCTGAGGTTAAATTTGAGCTATGATACTATTTTTGAAAAAATCTTTTGATCTTTGCTATGATAGGAAACGTCTCGGTACTTGTGTAACCCTCGTTCCCCTGAAGGCGACACGAACGTTACGTCAGTCACGTTCTACGAATTGGGATCTCGCCCGAGAGCCCAATCACCTTCGAGTGTAAACTAAACAAGCCAATGACAGCGCCCCGCAGCGCGGGTATAAAAGGAGAGCGCGTGCAAACGCACATCTGTTTTTCGCTGAGGAGCCGAGACTACGTGACTACGTACTACGGTGGTACAGCAGCTGTGGCGACGGGACGTAACGTCTCCGTTCCCTCCTTCAGTCAGTCACGTTCTATGTTACGTCAGTGACTGACGAATTGGGATCCTTATGGAAAACGCCACTATTGCTGACCCCTCCAGTGCCCTGCGGAAGCCGGCAAGTCCCCCCACACTAGCTGGGGCGGAAGATAGGACAGCGGCTAGGCAGAGGTGTCCGCCACTGCTGTTCCATACAGTGGTACATTGGATAACACTGGGAAAGCGTACCCAGTTGGGAGCGCTACGGAAGCCACATCCTGTGCATAGGAGGTATCATGTGGAATTACACATATGGACTGTCCCAGGGCAGTACTACATATGGAAGTTTCTGCGGTAGACTCAACCCACCTGGGTTGAGATCACTACACTGCAGAGATGGCAGCGAACGACTGCCAGGGGAAGACACGGGCTTACCGTGAGGGGAGTTGTACCGTGGAAGAATACACATGTGGGTTCACCCGAAGGGGGAATCACTACACATGGGCACCTAGCCCAGCACAAGGGCTGACCTTGGGCATGCACACGAGTGCTGAGTCTGGCGTCTGGCGCTCCGCCATGCCTGACCGCCGAGGGTGCGGGAGGAACTCCAACAGGGTTCGCCATAGTGAACTGAACTGAGAAGCAGAAAAGCACACGTATCTGGTCCTTAGAGGGGAATGGCGCACCGTGATCGACACCGAGCGCATCCAGCGTTACTGCCTACCTGAGGCGAGTAAACGAGAGGACACAGGCTCTACACGGATATTATAGAATCTCGCAAACGTGTTAGGCGTCGGCTCAGAGAAGAGCCGGGGCAGCAACGGTACAGATGTTGCTTTTTCGCGGGTTGGGCACCCGCGCACAGTGCCCAAGAATTCCACCCTCTCTTAGAAGTGAGTTCTCACTCCGGGGGGCAAGGTAACCGTTGTGCCTGGTAAGCTAAGGACTATGGCCTCCAACTACCAGTGGGCGGAAGTCCTTTGTTTTGATAACAGCCTTCCAGACCTGTCTTCGTGTTCCTACCGGGAGGCTACAAAGAGCTGGTTCTGAGCTCGAAGCTCTGCGTAGGTCCACGTAACCGCAGAGCGCGAACTTGACCAGAGCAGAGCGACGGCTGCCCCTCTAGAAATCTGATAGGACCAAGTCGTGCTTCCCCAAATACTACCGTCGACTGCCTCGTGATGCGCGGCATGGTGGCAACATATACTTTGAGGGTGGAGGGAGACAGCTTTCGCTCCAAGCCATCCTGCAGGAAATAAAGCACGACTGCGATCGGGCATCTTCGTGGGTCTTCCTGGCGGGAAGAGCACCAATCGACGAACAGGTTCCACTTCAGCCTGTAAGCGGGTCTAGTAGACGGGGCCCTGGCTGAAGTGATGGTGTGTGTTACGGGGTACCAAGCAAGGGGTGGAGGTAGCCCACCTAGAACCTCCGAGTCCCGTCCAGGGACTATAAGTGGAGATTCCACAAGTCTGGACACGGTTGCCAGAGGGTGCCCCCTCTCTGAGAAAAGAGATCCCTCCTCAGAGGAATTTGCCAAAGAGGGGCTGTCGCGAGGAGCATCAGTACGGGGAACCAAGTCCGACTGGGCCAAAATGGCGCTACCAAGAGGACCTGCTCCTCATCCTCCCTGACCTTACACAGTGTCTGTGGGAGAAGGCTCACTGGGGGAAACGCATATTCGTGTCCGGGGAGGCAAACAGGTCTACCTGAGCGTCCCTAAAGTGTCTCCAAATCAGCTGGACTGTCTCGTGGTGGAGTCGCCATTCTCCCTGAAGGGCGGGCTGACGTGAGAGCTCGACGGCTGCACGATTGAGCTCGCCTGGGAAATGAATGGCGCGAAGCGACCTCAGATGATTCCAAAATCCAGATTAGGAGATGGCAGGTGATTGCGGACATGTGACTGGAGCGTAGACCGCCGGCTGTTGGTTGATGTACACAACTGTGCATGTGTGTCCGTACGGACCCGTACTGCTTGTGCGGCGCGCGGTTTTGTGAGAGACGGCGCAGAGCTAGCCAGACTGCTTTCAACTCGAGCAGTTTATTCACGGCAGTCGAGGCCCCGGCCGTAGCGTCGCAGCTGCATTCGCCATTGCACATTGCACCCCAGCCACATGTGGGCAGAGGCTCTGTTGACAAAACAACATCCCCTGGATACGTGCTCCAAGGACACCCCTGCCGAAGAAAGGCAATATCTGCCCACGGGCTGAAGGTCTGACAGCAGAATGGGGTGACAGAAACCTGGTAAGTGCCGTGCCATGCCCATCTCAGGACCTGGTCGTGAATCCAACGCTGAAGCGGTCTCATATGAAGCAACCCGAGCGGCGTGACAGCGGCTGCAGATGCCATATATCCCAGGAGCCTCTGAAACCATTTCAGTGGAACCGCCGTCTTGCACTAGAAAGACCCCAGGCAGTTCAGCATCGACTGAGCACGCTCTACTGAGAGACGTGCCGAGAGGTTGACCGGGTCCGGCTCCATGACACGAGAAAAGAGATCCTCTGCACCGTGGAGAGTTTGCTCTTTTCCCAGTCGGCCCTGAGGTTGATCGCTGCGAACTAATCGAAAGGACGGATGCATTGAAAGATGTGTTTCTGCGTCAACATTCTGAACGGGAGTTTGTGAAGGGCCCGGTTCAGCACGCGCAGGTGCAGGATTGGTCGTAACCCACTGCCTTACTTGGGTACGATGAAGTATTGTCTAGTACACAAAACGCTGGGGGACCGCTGTATCGGCTTCCTTACGCCAGGCCCGCGGCTCTCTGCACTCACGACATGAACATCCACTGTCCACACAGAGCAGAGAGCCGAGATTCCTCCTGAACTTGGGAGGCGCGCCAGGGCGATTGAATCGCAAAGCCCGAGTCTGACGTCCGGCAATTCCCAAAGCCCCCCGATCGAACGGTGGGACTAGGAAGCCACCGACGTACCCTCAGTGTGCAAGACGCGGTGGCAGGCACAGTAACCCAACTCTAGCAGGCTTCCGTGTGTCCAAGGGTGGGTCTGATTGCGCGGTGGCGCCACTAGTACCTGCCTCCACGTCTGGTCAGATGGGCTCTGCTAGAGGCATATCGTGCCTTTAACTAGACCCTTCTGCCCGGTTGGGCGAAGTGAGAGGGGGACGGCGCATGTGGAGACTGTCTCACGACACTGCCACATCCTCGCCCTCTTGGACACCTGGAAAAAAGGAAGCCCTCTCTTCTGTTGGGTTTTGGGGACCACTGCTGGGTATGGGGGCCAGCGGGGGAACATAAAAAAACAGGTAACCAAAGGTTTCTCCACCGTCCTCCACCGGGCAAAATGAGTGTTGGCGTTCACCCTCTCCTGAAGAGCGGATCCAGAACCCCAGGTCGCCCGTTCCCAGGTACACGCCCATCCCTTAACTCTTCACGGTCTTGGGGCAGGGCGAGTACGGTCTGCGCCTCTTTCCTGCGTCCATCTCCATTCTGCGCCGTTTGTGAAGGCTGCTGCTGGCGGCGAGCTGGAGCGGAGATTGGAGGGGGGCCACAGGAGGCACTCCTCGGCTACGAGGGCAGACAGAGGGGGGCTGAGCCTCGGTGGGGTTGCTACACATCCGGACGCGCCAGGGCAGGCTGTGTGAGAAATGCCCCTCCTTCTGTTCTGTTCGGCGTAGAACTGATATGGTCAGAGCCCTCACCGAGCCTCGCCGGAATAGGCCGGGACCTTTGAGATCAGTGAGGCCAGTAAGCATATGCTTGTCGGTCTCCCTCGTATCCGCCAAGGTCAGCCATAGGTGGAACTGCTGGACCACCAGTGTGGACATCGTCTGATCCAGGGCCCGTGCCGTGACTTTCGTCGCCCTTAACGCGAGGTCCGTCGCCGTGCGCAGTTCCTGCAGCAGACCTGGGTCAGCACCACCCTTGTGCACCTGCTTCAACGCTTTGGCCTGGTGGACTTGCAGGAGGGCAATGGCGTGCAGGGCGGAAGCGGCCTGTCCAGCGGCACTGTAAGCCCTAGCCGTCAGAGCGGACGAGAACTTAAAGGCCCTGAACGGAAGGCGTGGAGTACCCCTCCAGGCGGCAGCGCTTTGCGGAGTGTGTCCACAGTAGACCCTTGGCCGGCCCCTCCCGCGTGCTAGGTGGTGAGGCCGGCGGAGGCACCAAGTCTTTTCGGTCAGGAAACGGTGCCTATCCCAAGACTAGGTAACCGTCCTGCGATCACTTCTGTGTGAAGAATGGATCGGGGAGGCGGCTGCCGATTGCCCGGCCATGTGGCCACGGTCCAGGAACGCAAAATCATCCAGCCTCGAGCGTTCAGGAGAAGGAGGAGGCCTCCAGTGCAGACCGACACTCTCGATGGGGAAGCTCTCACTGTAACCCTCAGGTCTCCCTGACCATGAACCGAAGTAGCCCTCCGAGAACCGTAAGAGCTAGAGCGGGGCATGGCAAGGGGGATACCACCCCGTTTAATGAGGAGGTATCTGGACCTCAATGTCGCGATGGTCATGTTCCCGCATTGAGAACATGACTCATCCATGAGCGCTGCTTCAGCGTGCAGTAAGCCCAGGCACGAGAGGCAGCGATCATGGCCATCAGATGGAGGCAGGAAACGAACGCATCCAGAAACGCACGAGTGGGAAGCCATCTTTAAAAAGATGCCCGTCGCTCGTGGAGCTCTTTTAGACATTTGCTCTTTTAGGAAAAAAAGGAAACACTCTTTTAGAGAGAGTAACGCCAACGCCAGCTGTTTCTTCCAAACACTCGCGGAGATTCGTCCTGAGAAGGCTCGGCTCCGAAGCAAAAAGCTGATGTGCGTTTGCACGCGCTTTCCTTTTATACCCGCGCTGCGGGGCGGTGTGTGCGTGGCGAAACACGCACGCCAGCTGTCATTGGTTTGTTTAGTTTACACTCGAAGGTGATTGGGCGCTCGGGCGAGATCCCAATTCGTCAGTAACTAAGAGAAAAAAGAAGAAGAACAAACTGACAGGGTAGACGTAGAACGTGACCTGACTGAAAGGTAACCTGGCAACTACAATGCCTTGGAAAAACAGATCATCTTAAAAACAAAGCATATACAAACCCCAATAGAATAAATAGTTAGTTGATAATTTATTGGGAATAGCATGTGTCCTAAATCTGAATATTGGTGTGTTCCTCATAAATTTAGAATATCATGCAAACTTGGAAAGGGGAAAACATTAAATCTCTCTCGCCAACTCCTCTCTCTCGTCTCTCTACCAAATGCTCTCTCTCTACTCCTGCGTGTGTGTGTGTGTGAGAAAATATTCAGATGTAACCCACTTTTGTAACCGTTAACATTTTCATAAGTAACTGTAATTTAATTTCCGTTAGGCCTGGGCGATAAAACGGTATCAGTATTTATCGACGGTACATCTTCTTCGATAACGATATAAAAAAATTCGATATATTCACGATGTAGGCACGTGCTATGAGTGACGCAGAAAGCACACACAAACACGAACACATGCTGCTGTGCCTGCCTGTGACGAGAAGATTAAAGAGGAGAAAAAAATGAATATTAGTTGAATTTAAAATAAACATTTGCATTTGAATGCAAAAATATTACAATCAAATGTTAGGAGTGCGTCAGGAAGTGTCATCAGTGGAGCACCAGATGCGGTGATGATGATGTGAAGTGACGTTGTCGTTAAATCTTTTGTTAGTACTAGCCCACGAGAACTCGCAGTTGTCTGTGGTTTTCATTCAATATTATAGATATATAGTAGCCAGCGTACAAGATCTTGATTAGGTTGAAACCGACGCCAAGCCCTTCACACAGAAGGCAAATTCAGCGCATTTTTTTTAGCAGACAGATTATGCTGCGCTTCGTGTCCACACAAGAGATGTATAGACATCCATGCAAGTTAAAACAGTTTAACGTTAGAAACCAGCATTTTATTCCTTTTCAGCTGCTATCTCATATTTTTAAAGGCATCTGTGTGATGGGCGTTTGCTCTTGTATTATCAAATGCATAATTACATGAGCTGTTTTGTTCTAATTGGTTATGCCATGTCGAAATTATATTTTATTATATATATTGAGTTAATTTATACTAAATTGCATGTTTTATAGCCAGTTATTTCCTTGAGTTGGCCTTTAAGTTTGCGGGCATTATTTGCTCATAAAAAAATAAGGCTTGTTTCCCTCCTGTGGCCTCGTGAACAGACCAAAGTTTAACCTTTTAATCGGCATATAAAACATTAAAATTGATATTTGTTTAAATTGTCATTTTTATGTGGACGTTAAAATTATGAGATGCCGTGATGCATTTCCTTGGCCGATTCCCGATTTCCGATTTTTTGTTAGTGTGATCTGCCGATAACGATTTTTGCCGATTCCGATTTTCTTTCCAAGAACTTTAATTGACAGCATATACAAACAAAAAAATCTATACTTTGTCCATTCACACACAAGTTTTGAAAAAAAACACAAGAGAAAGTCCGTAATAATAGACAAATAAAAAAATTGCAAACACAGCACAAAAATGTGAACTAAAGTTGAACATGAAAATAAATTGAAACTAAAAATTAAACATAAGTTTTTCAGGTTGAGTAATTTTTTATTCAGTAAGAATACGAACGAATTAAAAGTAATGCAAATGATAAGGACAACCTCCATGTTTTTTACATTGTGATTACTTTATTTCTGTAGTCTTCAGTTGTAAAACTTAAATACGATTAATGCTTACATTAAATTAAAACGTATTATCAAGAGCGAAAGTGATTTTCTTTGCTTTTTGTTCTTTGATTCACATGACAGACAGCCCCAGGATATTGGACTGGCGGTCCCTTTAACAGTTTATCCCCGTACCCACAGATACTGTTACCACATGCGTTCTCATTCTCACTATTTAACGTTCCAACAAGCGGGCATTTTGACATAATTTTAGTATTATTTGAACGTTTAGCGCAGTAGCGCAATCATTTTGGTATTTGTGTTTCATCAGAGCGTTTGAGACGAGCCATCCACTAATATAGATCAGTGGTGGTGTGCGTGCTTTTGGTATAAGCGCGAAACCTGCTGGAATGATTAAATAATGCGCAATACAAGCACTATTTAACTGGAGCGAATGAGACGTGTGTGAGAGAGAAGAGGTCATCTGAGAGATGAGAGTGAGAATGCGCGGCTGATGTTATTGCCTGTGCAGCTGGAAACAAAACGGATCGGCTCGAAATCGGAAAAAAGTGAGACTGACCGACCGATCACCGATCACCGATCCGGGCCGATCATCAGGAAAATCGGCCGATTCCGATCCCTAGCCAATCGATCGGTGTATCAAAAACAAAAAATTGTCATTTGTTTGCAATAAGTGAAGTTAATTTAAAAATACGTGGTTAATGGTAAAAAATGTTTTCATTGCTCTTTGGTTTTAAAACGGTTATCAACATGTCGAATAATTATCGATACCACACGTATGAAAGCCTTATCGCCCACCCTAGAGATTACAGTTACATTATTTTGTATTTAAATTATAAACTTCAAATTACAATTAACTAGTTAAATCCCAAACACTGCTAATACATAATATATTAGCATCGTGTTCAAATAAAATTGTTAGATAAATACCTTAGCCGCCAGTGCATTTACACTGAAAAAATGGTAGGATTTAGTTTGAAACAACTTTCACCTAGAATTTGCTAGTGAATTTCACAAATAATTATGAATAAACGGCAAGTAACACTCTGAATTTGCAGTAGAAATACTGAAAATATGATTAATTTTTTGGAGACTTTTTACCTACAGTACATTCTGAATTGCATGGTGCATTTTGCCTAAAGCTGATCAGAATTATATTTATTTATTTTATTTATTTGTTTGTTTGTTTGTCTATTTATGTATTTATTTATATTTTTTTGATTTACAGTTAGTTTTTTGAACGTCAAAAAATCCATTTGGCCCAGAAATTCAGTTTTGCTGGGCCGTGTCTCTTGTTCTTGGCTGCTTTCTAGGGTTCAGCTAAAAGCCTTTCATAAAAACAAAGTGTTAGTGTTAGAAAGTTTGCTTCTTTAGTAGAAGGTCAAGAGGCAGCTGTATGTCATTCTGTCGAAACGATTTATTTGAAATGGTGTCTTCTTGCCGGCTCTTCTTGACCTAAATAAAATTGAATTCCTCAACCAAAATCGATAAAAAAAAATTAGATTATAGATAGCTTACGCTGTAGCTAAACATAAATAAAAATTAAAAGTATTGAATTTCCTTATCCATGTCAGGGGGCGCATGTTTGAATAAGCAGCCTTGTCTTATCACAACAGTCTGGCATCCCAAAAGTCCAGGCAGCAGAGGCTTGCAAATCTCAAATCATCTCCATATCCACATTTGATAACAGATGGCATGCGTGCAGTGTTTCATTATTCACTGTAAAAAAACAAGTTGATTCAACTTAAAATAATTTGTAACCTGGCTGCCTTAAAATGTTGTGTTAAATAAGATAAAAAACTTTTGTTGTTTAAACATATGTTGGAGTTCCTTAAACCTATAATTAATAGTTGGGGTAACAAAGGTGAAGCTGAATCACATTTATACTTCGTCTAACCAACAAGTTTTTAGTTAGCCCAACAAGACAAGAAAGTTGTGCTAAGTTGAAACAACATAAAATTAGGCAGACCAACAAACATTTAGGCCTGGTTTCAGAGACAGGGCTTAGACTAAGCCAGGATTAGGCCATAGTTCAATTATGGCATTTAAGTAATTTTTCATAAATTTGACTTAGAAAACACATTACTGGTGAGCATCTTGAGACAAAAACAAAGGCACTGATATATTTTAAGATCAGTCAGTGCAAGTTTCTTTCAGTTGACACAGCTCAGACTTACATTTTAGTCTGGGACTAGGCTTAAGCCTCGTCTGTGAAACCGGGGGTTAGTTGTTTAAACTAAGCATTTTGTTGAATAAATGTATAATTATAAGTTGTGCAAACGAAATATAAATTGGCTAAACTAAGCATCTTGTTGAATTAACTTATCTTTTTAAGGCAGTCCTGATTTTCCCATTTGCAACAATGTGGATGAAATGGAGCTATTTTGCGTGTAACCTTTTGGCTCGACACACATAGTAGGTATCAGGAGCACCAGGCGTGCGTACAGGAATTCACCCAGATCAATTATGTTGAGTGCCAAGTTAAGCATTGTTCTTTTTCCATGCACTACATCAGTGGAGTAAACAAATTAATCTTGCCCATGGATATGAATCCCGACAGGAATACTCATACATCAACAAATGAGCACTGGCTGCCTGCAGCAGGATTCTGTAAATGAATCCTCCTAACCTTAAAAGCATGGTGGGTCATATGTTTTTAAGTGTGCTCGGGTGGCATTTCGCTCCTCGGTCCAACACACAATATAGGTGTGCAGAATTTCTTTTTGAAAACCAGACTCGAGGTACCATTAAAGTTCTATATTAAGATAATAAACGGTGGCACTGATCCAGGTGGACTCTTAAGCCTCGGTAAATATCCATTGTAAAATGTTCAGCTACATTAGAAGAGTCGTCTTCCATTCTGTAACGCATGATGTTTTATTATGCAAATAAATCAGAGATATTAAACAGATGTGGATGGTCCCGCTGAGAAAAGGCCATTCAAACCTCATTTGTTAATTATGGAACTGCTGGGTTATTGATTGGGCAAAGCTATGATTTTCCCCATACCATTTTGGGAGAGAACTGTGTCTCTTTTTGGGCAGTGTAAGATAATAAACACAAGTGTCAGGGGAAATGGATTGAAATAAGTATGTGTGTGTGTGTGTGTGTGTTTGTGGATTTTTTTTAATAGAGATTGTGCACATTCTCTCACACTCTCTCTTTTCCGTTGACCTTGAAAGGCTGTCAGGGGAATGTGAGTGTTTAATCTGTGAAAGTCTCAGACGTTTCTGGCAGGAATGTTTCTGACAGAATTGTAGGCCTTTATTTCTTTAAATAGTGCGCAGGGGGCAAACTCAGACAAATGGACATTGAAATGAGAGTGGCACTGAGATTTAGAGGTTCTTTCATGTGTTTCATGGCTCAACGGTATATTGTGTTACATAAAGTGTTTTATTGTCTAAAAATCCTTTTTATGGAAATGTTTTCAATATTGTATGCAAGCTGGTAGATGTTGTCAATAATGCCTTGTATTATTTTTATGGAATTGTCTTCATTTTCTTTATTTTAAAGTTAATTTTTACTTTTTCATTATATATCTATATACATTCTGTATTTAGATAATTTAAGATTTATAAATATATATTACATTATATAATGATTTTTAAAAAAAAATCCAGTTGATCTCCGAATATAGATTGTGATTAATTGCAATTTTTTTTATAGCATGTATTTCAGTTATTTTTAATCTAATCATATTTTTATTACAGATTTAATATAAGTGGTGTAATAATATATAATATTTTTTTTTTATTATAAAATTTTTTTACAATATTATTTATAAATCCCTTTTTCGCAAATAATAAGACTGTGATTAATTGCAATTTAATAATTTTTTGATTATTATTTTATGTCCGAAATGTTAAACATTTGAGTAAATAAGAATGTTTCTTTCTGTAAAAGATCTTCAGAAGATGCTGGCTTGTATTCAAGAAGGCGTCCAGTAAAGGACCACGGCGATTAGAGAAATATCCAGATGAAAAAGCCGCTTACTTCAGAAGCTTTTCACAGGTAAGTTTGGAAATTTCCATGCTTTTTAAGGGGTGGTTCACTGGTTTTTTTCTAGGCTTGATTGTTAGTTTTAAAAAATGGGGTGCAGTCCCATAAAAACGAAACGTTAATAACATTATTTTCACATATTTAGTACCGTTTATTACCACACCGCTCTTATCGCCGTTCTCTGAGAAACGGGCTGATCATTTCCTGCTTTTATGAAGCCCCGCTTTCAGAAATAGGCGATGGGCTCTGATTGTTTAGCTAGCCCAGTGTGTTTTGATTGGCTAAACCGCCTCTAGTGCGCATCTAATCGTCCCGCCCCTCACCTCAGTGCATGTGCTCCGGTTGTATTGTAAACGAAGGAGTTGTTAATATCGTTTATCAGTTTGAGCCCGATTGATAAGCAGAGGATATTATTGAACAGGATCGTGCAGAATTTGTGCAAGCACGGCTTTTAATGGTAGGTCTAAGATTTTTGTTTGTTGTTGTCTCTACTTTTAGATATGCTGTTATTTGTATATGCTACTGCTTATGTTAGCTTTTAATATATGGTTTTATTCTGATTAAAGTTTTAATACAGTACAGCAACCGCATGCGCGTCCATTTTTAATGCTTCTCATAGCTATGTGAAAATGAGTGTATAATTGTAACAGTTCATTTTTGGAGTTGAGCTGAATGAGAGAGAGAGAGAGAGCGGAGAGAGAGAGAGATGCCAGAACAGGGGACGTGAAGGAACATATTAATAACCGCTGTCTTTAGAACTTGATTTTGAAACTTGTGTAATCCTTAGAATCATTAGAAGACAGAATCGGCTAGTTCAAATATTGAATAGATTTTTATGTGGCACCACCTATTTTCCTTTCCTCTTCTCTAACTGGCGTCACACGCGCCGCGAAGAGTGTCAAAAATCGCTCTGGCCGCCCTGCCAACAATGCTGTAGAAAGATTTGTGGACGCTCTGATGCTCTGATGTAGATCTAATGCTTATCTTGTATTTAAAGGGGTCGCAAAGCAAACGAGCTTGTTGATCTTGTGCAGACTGACCACAAGGAGGGTAACGTTAAGTTAACCTAATTAAATATTGTTGTTGACGAAGTATTAAGATCCTTTACCTCATAATGTATAAAGCACTAATACCACACTGTAAAAATACTCTGATACAAGTAAAAGTCCTGCATTGAAAATGTTACTTAAGTAAGTATAATCAGGTATAAACATTACTTAATGTAAGTATAATCAGGAAAATTGATTTAAAGGTTTAAAAGTGGACTGGGACTATTATACTATTATTTATGTCATTAGATTATTATTACTATAACGTTGCACATCAGCAACTCACCAGGAACACTAACAATCTCAGACACCTTGCTCCACGCATAATTTTTTTTATTTATGTCCCTGTACGCAAACAGGAACACGTCGTAGATTATTGGGAAACCCGCCACAGCAATAATCAACCTCTCCTCCATTTTGCTTGGGGAACTAATGTGGTCGGAACCAAAGTTTACAGGACTGCGTTCTCTGGAATCCTCTAAAGCGGTGGACTTCTATGTTCCAATTGGTTGCCGCCAGATGCCGCCGAACCGCGTCATAGCTCATTACCATAAAGTTGACATGATTTCAACTCTCCTCGACGCCCTCAACATCCAAGTCGCACTGCACCGCTGGCTCACATTGAAAATGAATGACTTCCGGCCACTTTGACGCTCTCGACAGCGGCGGTGTGAACGCACGGTAAAGCAGCGCAGCATGGCCTCGCCCCCTTTGCTGCCTTTTCCCGAGGACGGGGTTTATCTGGGTTTGTGATGTCACGAACCCGGGAAGTAACTCGTTGTAGTCCCTACCAGCCGTTTTTGTAGGCATTAAACCACCAGAATTTTAAAAGACGATATCTCTGTTTGCATTGAACTTTCAGCTTCGTAACTTTGCAGATATTGTTTATGCTCAAACAGCAACATTAGACACTAACTAACACTAGAAAAGTGAAATCGCAATCAACCACCCCTTTAAATGTTTCCATGTTTTATTCAATTTATCCTGATTAATATCTTCATTCGCTTACAAATCTGTAAATTAAGAGGCACATAGGGTCCATTCTGTTTAACATGCATCCTCGGTTCATTCCAGGCTCAAGGATAGCTCTATTCATTACCTGCGTAATTTATTTGCACAGTGCCCCTCATGAGAAGTTCCTCTGACAGTGAGAGCTCTGGCTCAAGGGTTCACGCTCTGAAAGAAACTCAGTCTAATTATTTAGTTAGCAGGGGTCGTAGGTGTTCCGGAGCGAGCGCTGTGTGATACTTTTGGAGCTGACAGTAGCTCATGTTAAAGGTGTAAACGTGAGCACATGTCTGTTTATTTGTGTTGTGGCAGATGCTAATATGATGTGCTCTCTGTGGATTGTTGGTCAGAGGCTTGTATCTGACATTGGCATCGCTCCAATGACTTTGAAAGTCACTGTGATAAAGGATTTGATCAGATGGTCTTATCAGCATAGAGTACCTCTACCTCACCCATGCTGAAATTGCTTGCAGGGGTTTGGGATTTCCCCAGGTGGTTGACACATGGAGTACAAAATTTATAGATTTATTATAGATTGATTTTAGAAATAAATTATAGATAAAAAAACAGTAGTGTCCTTTTTAAGAAAAAAAAGCTGAATTCTCAGAAGCCATTTCTCCAGTCTTAAGTTTCAGATGATTTTCCTTCAGAAAACATTCTAATATGATGATTTGATGCTCAAAAACATTTTTTGCTTAATATTATTACTATATATATATTTTTGCCGTTATTGTGATATGACAGATCAGACATGACAGGAGCAAACAACTATGGAGAGAGGGGGGCAGGATCGGGTAAGGTCCTCGATCAGGATTCGAACATTGGAGACACACCCTGACGTGCAAGGCACGGTAGTTGCGCGCTGCCCCCAAGGCTACTTGTGCTTGACCCTTGCTAATCTGTTTGTGGAATCATCATCTTTAATATCAGAAATCAGAATATAATATATATATAATATAATTAGCTGTGCGGTATGGCTGTATATTGGCACGGTTGTGATTCGGCCATAGGTAATCACAGCGTGCTGATATATGAGCAATATCACTCGAGTACGAGAGCGATACCGGCTCTATATCAGCATGACTGTGATTAGGCCATAGGCCGAGTGCCGGAGGCAATCACAGCCGCTGATATAGAGCCCGTATCGCTCGAGTACGAGAGTGATATTGATCATATATCAGGACGCTGTGATTACCTATGGCTGAACTGTTTATACAACAGTTCGACGGAACATGTGTGTAATTAAACAAGAAACAACGGAGCACCTAATAAAACCCTCTTTTTGTGCGGAACTACTTCCTTCCGCCACGGATTCAAAACTCAAGTTGACAGTTAAACATACGTCACTTTTAGGTTAGTTTATGTAGTGAGAAATATGAGGTTATAAGAGAGAAACAATGCAAGACGTGCATCCAAATGAGAGAGAGAGAGAGACCGCGAAGCTAGACGTTTCTTCTTACATTAACTAACGTACTCTACGATTAGCTCAGTGAATAATAATTTTTTTTTAAAACATAGACCCGGCTAGAACAAGCGGAGTGATACAAAATTGTGAAAGGGCGTTCCTGTGGGCAATTGATGTCAAAAAGATGTCAAATTGACATCAAATATTGACGTCAAAAAACAGGTCAAAAATGTAAATCAAATTGACGTCAAAAAATTTGTCAATTTGACGTCCACACATGTCCTATTCTAGACCACCAAAATAATGACACAACAGTAAGAAATGTAAGAAATGTTTTATTTATCAAGATACAATTCCAAAATATAAATGTGAACTGGATTTTTTATCCCCTGAAGGGACTAGTCAATGTAAATCAAAGGTTAACTCATAAAAAAAGGCTTAAATTCATAGATGGATTAACAACATATGGTAGATAAATGATGTAGATACACTACCAGTCAAAAGTTTTTTTTATGTTTTTTAAAGAATTCTCTTCTGCTTACCAAGCCTGCATTTATTTGATCCAAGTACAGCAAAAGCAGTAATATTGTTAAATATTTTTTACTATTTAAAATAACTGTTTTCTGTTTGAATAATTAAAAAATGTCATTTATTCCTGTGATTTCAAATCTGAAATTTTTAGCAGTCATTACTCAAGTCTTTAGTGTCACATGATCCTTCGGAAATGCTTCTAAATTTTCCCAATTTGCTGCTCAAAAAACATTTCTTCTTCTTCTTCTTATTATTATATTATGTTGAAAACAGCTGAGTTGAATTTTTCCAGCTTTCTTTGATGAATAGAAAGCTCAGAAGATCAGTATTGATCTGAAATAGAAACCTTTTGTAACATTGTCTTTGTCATCACTTTGGATAAATTTTATGCATTCTTGCTAAATAAAAGTATTAACTTCTATAATTTCTTTCCAACCCTTCCACCCCCAATATCTTTATATATATAACTTACTGACTCCAAGTTTTTGAATGGTATAGTGTATATTACAAAATATAATTTTAATTTCAGATAAATGCCAATCTTTAGATCTTTCAATTCATCAAAGAATCCTGAAAAAATGTACTCACCTGATATTAATATCTTGTATATATACCTTTTTCTTGAATATCAAATGAGTATATTAGAATGATTTCTGAAGGATCATTTAACACTGAAGACTGGAGTAATGATGCTGAAATTCAACTTTGTCACGAATAATTGTCTTTTAAAATATATTAATATAGAAAGCACTTATTTTAAATAGTAAAATCTTAAATAGTAGAATTCTTTAAAAACCATAAAAAATCTTACTGTTCAAAATGTTTTGACTGGTAGTGTAAATGCTAGCTTATACCTATTCAGAATCAGAACACAGATCAATCGTTCTTCTGGCCCTTTTGGCGTCCCATACACCCACATCTGTCGGGAGCAGACCGGAGATAATTCTTCATGTATTTTTTAATGTCAGCCTCTGACGATGATGGTTTTGACTGCTGTACAGCACCTGAATAAAGATAGAGAGACTTGTATCACTCATTTTAAGTAATTAAAATACAGTATACATATCTATGGCTGTTTTCCAGGACTTAAGTTTCAAAAAGTCAAATTCAAGTTTGACCCCCCCTTAGCAAGAAGGTCACTGCAGATATTCTTTACAACTTAAAACTATGTGAAGCTAGATTATACAGTAACTTTAACAAATAAGCACAAGTAAACCTGCCATACCAAACAAGACTACAGGGAGATGCCAAAGGACTGCATATGGCCACTATACGGTAGGGGTGTGCGATATCGTCTGCGATAATATCGTAATTGTTGTTTTAGCGATGTGCAATTTGACATTATCGAGTATTTTGCAAAAAACAAAACACCCCTACAGAGTGCACGCATTCATTACGTGAAGTCTAGACTACAGCACGTGCGCATTAAGAATGTGTTCTTTCACTGCAGGATTCAGTCTATTAAAATGCATTAAGACTGATCACAAAATTCAAGATATGGGGCAGAACATGGTGGTGTATATATATAGATTTATCAGTTCATATATTAAAATTACCGAACATGTGCTGCTGTTTTTTGTTCAAAAATAATGATGATTGTGATATTGATTTTATACAACAGTTCAATAAACAATAAGTTAATATTAAAAGACTTACGATTTAGACACTATATTGCCTGTTTTTGCTCCATTTCACCAACAAAAAATAATTCCAAACAGCTACAGCACTGTTTTTTGCGTCTCTGAGCAACAAGACGATGTTTAGTTCCTGAATGAATCAACCGTTAAATGATTTGGTTCAGTCAAAAAAAAAAGGCTTTATTAAAGGTAAAATTGGCCATAAAAGGTAAAAATCAATTTAAACTTATTTGTAAAGATTCATTTCTATCACTGATGTGACTGGACCAACCCGAATATGAGATATCAAAACTCAGCTGTCCCGGGGTCAGATATCAGCACAATAACACACTCGGCAAAATATTGTCTAATTATTGTTATCGAAAAAAATCCCAAAAAATATTGAGATATAATTTTTTTTCAATATCGCACACCCCTACTATACGGATCCATTCAGAATCACTAAACACACCAAACTACTAATGAAAAATGAAACCATTCTAAATGTGTGGAAACTCAGCGATCTGAAGGCGGCTCGATGTCATCAGTCAACATCTGGGTCCTCTGTCAGAACAAGCTTTTTGGAGCGTCTGATACCCATACGTACATAAACTTATTTTACATATGTCCAAAACACACTTCTTCTGTGAGCATCCGTTATAAAACACTCGCTGTACATTAATTTTGACAGCAATGTGAATATACTGAATTGTGTTCAAGCAGAAATTCAATGTTTTAGATGTGCCAAGAGCGCACATACACGGTTTGTTTGCGCATCAATAAAATGATAAACGCACGCCTAATGTACGACATACTAGAAAAGTGATCTAGTACCTATCATAACTTGGCAAAGCTGTGTTTTGCCAAAGGCTTTCTTTAGTCCTGTGCCGTCCATGTTCATCATGGCCATCAATCTATTTGTAAGAACTCTGCCACCAGAAAAAAGACAACCAAGTGAAATTAGTAACCAATATTTGTTTGAACAATATAAAAGTGACCAGAACAGCTGAGCCTTTAAGCAGAGGAGGAATGCCTTACAGTTTTTCTTTATCACTTTGGTGAATTTCCTGAATCATCATTAACATTTGCACAGCTGCGCAGATCGATTGCTGTATGACATCATGAATGAGCTGTATAACTAATTTTGTTGTTGTTTGAATTGAATTCAAGCAATTGACGCTGAATTGCCGCTAATGTAAAAGTGAAAATAAAATACGGTGCTGTAGGATTCAGACCGAATCAGACAATCTAAGATTTGGTCAAAAACATGGTTGAAACATGAGACGAATTCCACAGAGGCCCAAGACAACAGGATGTTATAAATCAGACCCGAGTATTAGCCAGGCTGAAGCAAGCCTAAACCCCTCTGTCACAGAACAGCTTTCAACATTAAAACAAAAGAAAACCCCCAAGAAAAAAAAAGCCCCAAACCCCTTATTGACAAGTCCAAGGAGATTGTCAATTTTGGGGCAAGTTATCAAGAATAATGGTCAAAAGTAGGGCTGTCGCGATAACCGCAATATTGTAATACTGCGCTATTGACGAGCAAACCGCAGAGGAAGGAAAGCAACCGCAGAAACCGTGGCAACCGCAGTGTTCACGTTTTTTTTTTCATAAGGCTGTGGCCTTCTTTCTGTTTTACAATTCATCACTGTGCATTGAATGTTAAATAAATTAATAATGATACAAGAGGTTTGTCATTTTCCCGCGAACTGTTTGTATCTGGGGTTTCGTTGATTTTGAATACTGAAACGATGGCAGGCGCTCTCGTCCAAAAACCTAATGTCATGTCGCCAGTTTGGGAACATTTCGGCTTTCAACCCAATGAAAAGGGAGAGCCAGCAAATTTAGATGAACCGATATGCAAAATTTGCTGCAAAAAGGTCCCTGTGACACGCAGCAATACATCTAATTTGAGGTGTCATCTCGCTAACTGTCATCCAGCCATTGACGCGCAGCTGCCTCCTCAAGCATCAGGTCGCAGAGCAACATCAAAAAGAACAGCTGAGGCCGGTACCAGCCGACAGTTAGGAGTAGCTGAAGCCTTTGCGAAATCTGTCAAATACAACCATGAAAGTAACAGGTATAAATGCCTTACAGCTGCTGTTATGCAGTATCTAGTTGAGGAGATGGTTCCATTCAATACGGTGGAGAAACCTGCATTCAAGTCGATGCTTCAAAAATTCGACAAGCAGTACGAGTTGCCGGGCAAAACCTACTTTTCAGAGACTGCTGTGCCGAAAATGTACAACACGGTAAAGACATCGATCAAAAGGGAGCTTTTGAATGTCGACTACTTTTCTGCCACAACTGATATGTGGTCAAGTGTCAATATGACTCCTTATATGAGTCTAACGGTTCATTATCTCAGCATGTGTATTTGTGCAACGAGCACACCGTCGGAAAGGGTTTTCAGTGCCGCCGGGAATATTGTTACCCCCGTGCGATCCTCCCTGAAACCACAAAAGGTTAATATGTTGGTTTTCCTAGCACGAAACAAGGACATGATAACCCAGGTCTAAATCACATTCGTTAACGCTAAAGTAATATTTCGTTTATTCTCTGTATTTTCACTTAGGCCAACACCTTGTTTTCATGTGATACTTCAGAATTCTTTCGTTTTTCAAATTGGAAAAAGGATTTTCTTATTGCTTGTTTTCATTTGATACTTTAGAATTGTTTTGTATCTTTTGTTTTTTAAATTGGAAAAGGCATGTTCTTATTGCGGTTTGGCATTTAACAATAAACAAAAATGTTTTAAACGTGTCTCTCTGTCAGTTAAAAAGCAACAATATATGCTACATAATAACGCAACAATAAATCAGGATAAATAAGGTTTGTAAAAAAAAAAGAAAAAAAAAGCGCGGTAACACCGCGTATCGCGCTATTGAGCCACCCATAATAACCGCAAGGGAAATTTCCTAACCGCGACAGCCCTAGTCAAAAGAGATGCACAGCGTGACCGTCACATGGAAACATGTGATGGTGATCACAAGCTCTTCGGATTGACTTTTCCCTCCACCTAAGACAGAGAACAGACGGAAATTCCTTACATTCACTCAGACTGCCAAAGAACCATTCATTTCCATGTAAAATATATCTGCGACGGTGACAACTAAAGGACCTAAGTCCAACTAATACTGTGCTATGCAGTGATGACTCCATATTATTATGTAACCCACATGTTTAACCATCATGTCTTAATCATTTATTGTGTATGTATTGTTAATAACTATTGAATAGCTTAAGGGGTCGTATTCATGTTTGGTATGTGTGAGTTTGAGAATTCATGCTTGAAACGTTCCTTCCAATCAATTCTTGGTCAAATGTATAATATCCTCGTGATAGAAATCATGTCCATAATCATACTCTACCAGAGCGGGAAAAACGAATCTGTCATGTGAATGATGAGATAACAGTTGATTTATGAATGGGGAGGAGGAATATACAACCCCCCGAGCAACGGCGACATCTAATTGGTCAAAGCACCATTTGGGGTGTGTTAAACAGCCCGGTTTAAATACTAGAAACACCATCAAATCACTCTCTTGGTTCTCTTGGCTCTCTTCTTCAACCCCCTTCTTTGCTCTTGCTCTCCTCTTTTTAGGCATAGCTTTGAGCTATGCTTTTAATCATGCTTCTTTAGCTTTTGAGCGTGCTCTGGCTTACACGCCAGCTCCTCCAAAACCATGAGGAGAAACGCCACCTGTTCTCGTCAAACTTTACTTCTATTTCTTTAGTTTGTTTTATTTTCCGTTGAGAGTTTCGTGTTTTGAGTTAAGTTTGCCTAACGCCGCATCTCCCAAAAGAGTGCTGTCTAAACTTCAACTGCAGACCACAGCTCCGCGTCGCCAGCCAACGCCCAACCACTGGCTTCCCAAGACTGAACCTCCAGCCAATCAGAAAAGCGGGAAACCCCTTTCGGCAGACAAGGAAGGGAACCCCGGACACAGAAACGCAAGTACTCCAGATAGCTGAACTGGTGCATTTAATCTCAATTTTAACCTCATTGAGGAACTCAGTGCGAGGGTTAATTAAGTGATTGATGGTTGTTTAGGTCTATGCAATTGCACATATTGCTGTAAACTTGGGATTTCACATTTTCATTCTCTTAAACCAATTATTTCCTCACTTTCTCTCTATCTGCAACTTGTGTGAATGTGTGTGTTCATGTGTTAGATTAGTTTATATGTCTTAGATTTATCCAATAAAGCCTTATTTATATTGAAAAGAGAAGTATCTTGTGTTTTGTGCTCACAAGTTAATGTCTTAAACTGCCGATCTTGTTACATGTGCTAATTAATAGTGTTTTCACTATATTTTGGATATAATATCCATTGCAGAATTGATGTCATACGGCTCGTTCACTGACTCGCTGGCCGTCTCAGTGATCAGCTGTAAAACAGTGATTCTGTCCTAATGCCCTTACATATTAATGGTGGAGTTCCCTTTAAAATCTTAAATGATTCCCTTTGAGCTAAATTGACCTGTTTCCCTTACAGTGCTTTTACAAGCTATTTAAAAGCGAAGGAACGCGAGGAAAAAACTTAAACTAACAAAAAACAAACAACTGCTTGATGCCGAATTGCCGCTAATTTGAAAGTGAAAGTGAAATGTGCACGGTGCTTTTACAAGCTTTTTAAAACTCAATCGACCCCCCCCCCCCATGGTGATACTGGTAGCCTATATAAAGCTTTAAACATCAGAATCGGCATCGGTAGATCACCATGACAAGAAATCAGTATTCGGTATCGGCTGCAAAAATCCTGATCGGAGCATCCATGATCAAAAAATCATCATATCGCACACCCCTAATGGGAACCTATTTTTTCTGCTAGAATGCATGTTCTGTTTGTTTGAAGAGATTTGGAGAGTTTGTTTTATGATGTGAAGAAGTGACTAGGTGATGTGAAAGTTGACCCAGAAGTTGAGAGTTTCAATTCTGATCTGAGAAATGCACCAAAGCAACAGAGAAAAACTATTATGGAGTTTCATTTACCTTTTCATCACATTTTCACACATTCCTCAAGGATTGCACCCCCAATCTTGACTAACTGAGACATCTGAAAACATTTTTAAAAATTGACATTTTCCAACTATCAGGAACACAGAAAGAACAGTATTACTATTGGCCTGGCATAGTTATACTGACCATCAGATTCTTCTTTCCTTCATCAGTCAGTTGCCCTTCCAGATTCTTGAGCTCATGCCTGCTTTTCTTCTCCAGGTGGAACTGAGAGTCTGGGAGCTCACAGTTTTGACCCACTTGGGACAGCTTAGCTCTTATATCAGACAGTAGATAGAGGACCCGTCTTCGGAACTCTGAAAGTCAAAATAAAAATATAATTATATATAATATTAATATATACATTTAGCCCCTTTGCAAAAACACACTGTCAGTAAGAAAATAAGGAGGTATACTTGCTTCCATTATCTAAAGGGAATAGATCACTGCCCTCTCGGTGCTGGTTCCCCCTACATGGACTGTGGGACCAATGATGAGAAGAGCGGGAGAGTACGGGACCGCAGGCGAAAGTCTTCAGATTTACAATGTTCTTTATTAAGTGGGAGAATTATATTTTTTACAGTTTTTTGAAACATTTTCTTAGACACATGAAATTACGGAAGAAATATGCAGAGATCAAACATTCACTCTTATGGTATGTCTGCTGAAAACTACTACGTTTCTATGTATATTGTAGAAAATAACGTAAATGGCATTGAAATCTGAGAAATTCGAAAAGGCCAGCAGCATCCCTGAAAATTAATGTCTGGCGTTTAACAATTGTCAAACGTAAACAGTTGATACTGCTGAATTGTCTCGTCATGTTTAGCAGCTTACCTCAGCTCACATTAATGCCACGCAGCTCAGTCTCTGTGAACGGTAAATCCCACCTTCTTCGATTTGATTGACTATTTCAAACATTTTGACATTGACGAGCGCTTTTGAGCCACTGCACCAGAGATTGTCTTACTGCCTTTGGCTGCACTGAGCCAGAGCATGCTAAATTAATTATAATTTTTAACTCAAGTTGACTGCGCGGTCCATTCGTCTGGGCCGATGGAGAGATATAGACTACGTACATGAACTCATTATATTTACGCACAGGGAAGGTGCTCCCGATGGTCAGTCCGCCACTGCTATTAGAGTCATAGAGACGCTAAAAATTTAATTTAGCATTGATATACAATAAGAAACTAGTTTTATAACATTATTACGATTTTTTTAATGAAATAAGAGTGAAAAGGCATGTTTCTGCTTAATCACAAGTTTGAACAAAGGAAAACCGCATTTTCATTTCTGGGTTAAAAAAGGAAAAATGAATGGACGCAAAAGTACACGGACCCCCGTGAAGGCAGGGTGATGTTTGATGCTTAAATTTGAAAATAATCTAAGATGGTGGAGAGATTCAAAAATTAAAACGCGGGGCTCTTATTCCGAACACAAACGGTTAGCATCCCCTTGACATTTCAAAATCATTAACATTAGCCTTATACCAACATGCTTACAAGTGACATAACATTTCTGTTCACACTGCCACAGTTAGCTTCATGGTATTATGCACAGTATACTGGCGAGAAATTAGAATACACAAAAAAGAACAAAAATTGTGATTGCACAGTCATATTTTATTAAACATTCCTTCTATGTTAAAAGTTAACTTGTTTTATATTTCATGAGATGTTAACACATTTACTCACCTGATAAAACGTGTCAGAGGACCGCTTTCTCGAAGTTTCTACTTCAGAATGGACCAATTTTCACAGGACAGTGATGACGCATTTCAACGGTCACCAGGATCGTAATCCTCCAGTTTTTTTTATATTTTCTTTTTTTATTTGTGTACAATTATAACACCATATATTTAAATATATATTACATTTGCATAAAAAATAATAAATAAATATTATAGATATAAATCTATATATATAGTATATTACTAATATATCTATATATATATATATATATATTATTATATATAATAAACGCTATGCAAGGGTGTAATGCAGCGTCTATGGGGTGACGGTAAATTTGATGTTGTTCTCTCTTCTGACTGCGGTTAGAAGTCTCTCTCTATTTTTTTCCTATTTTTGAAAGTAATAAAAACATTATCGTGGAGTTTTTATTTTGCTATTTGAGCAAATGTGAATGCAAAAAAATATATATGTTTGTCGTAGTCTTCCATTCTATGACGACTTCAGCTGCTGAGAAACCCGGAAAGAGCAGCATCTACAGGTGTGTTAAACAGCAGAGAATGCTTTCTCATTAAATGGGCATTATGGCTCTACATTTTTCATAATTCCAGAAAATTATTGGAAAACACAAACTGAATTTGAGAAAATAAATAAAATGCATCTTTCATAGGGCCTAAAATGTCAGTTTTGTTAAACTTTTAATAACTTTTTAAAATCATTAAAAGATGAAAAAAAGAAAAAAAAAAAAAAAAATGTAAATTGGTTTTTATGATTACAATTAATTAGCCATACTTTTTTATTTTTTATTATTTAACTGTTGGAGTCAAGAAAAATTAAAATGGGAAAAAATGAATTTGGAAAAATGTAAATAAAATTGATTTGATAGGGCCATACATTGCATCTTGATCAGTTGAAAAGGAAATCAGAATAATTTTAAAATCTGAAGGGAAGCCTGTTTTTGTTCATCAGACATGAAATGCCAATGATTTTTCACTGTGAAAAATTAGGCCTAATGTAAATTTTACAATAATTAACTGGTAATTGTAGTTGTAATACTGTAAATGGTGGTTTTACAATTATATTGTAGTTATATTATATCAAGCTAACTACAAATTAGTATTACACCATAACTTCACATACATCCTGATTAAACATACTAATCATCGATGTCAATGTGACGTCAATATGACATCAATTGGACGTTTAAAACTTGATGTTGATTTGACGGATATTGAACGTCAAACATATTGGCCTACATAAATATTAAACCAATTTCAGTGCAGGATAACCTCCTATTTTTACACAATTAACCACCAGAAGAAATTGGCTATAAACCTGAACTTAAAATGATGCTTTACAGCATTTTGATCAAATCTTGACTAATTTTTGACATCAAATTGACATCAAGGTAGCCTGAGGGGAAATCCATAGGCTATTTATTTGTGTTAATCGCGAGTAAAACATATGCTTATTTATTTTGTTAAGTTCAAAGTTTAATGTTTTTTTTGTTGTTGTTTTTTTCGATTAATAATAATGAACCATAAGCATGCATTTAAAGTAAGGGGAAAAATCCAAAAACCTTACATTTATTTGTGTTACAACACAGGTACATCAGTCTTATTCAGTGGCGTAGCAAGTCAGCCCCGGGCCCATATGCAAAAAATGTGTACGTTTGATTTTTCGGAAATAAATAAAGTTACCTGTTTTATTTAGGGTAGGCTAATGCTTGGAAATGTTGTTTAAAGTTTTCAAGTCCATTCATTATTTGTAGCACGCAAGCCACCCAATAATCGCAGCTTTGTGCTTTGTTACTACAAAGTCTCAGCCTTCTGTCAATTTTATGATAAAATACAAACAACAAACGTCTTTTTACGCTCTTTAATTTGTAGTGAGATAATTCGCCTCAGTTCAAGCTGCATATTAATCAATTATATTTTCTTCTTTAATATTTGCAGCACGAAATAAACTTGAATATTTGAATGCATGTTGAAAAAAAATCAGAACA